>OX411711.1:6490000-7115000 GCA_948252095.1 Dicycla oo | reverse complement strand
TTGAGAAAAGTGAGCAATTAATACGTATACCCCGTGTAAGTTCGCGCGATCGCGCCACGAGTGCCCTTGGTACCACGCATTTGTTCGTATCCGCAAAAAGTGTTCGACACCTAAAGTAGCTGTTAATAACCGTAGGGTTGTGCCACTACCAAACAAGGTGCGCTGTTTAGCTAGAGATAGGTAGATACTAGGTATGCATAGAACAGCAGGCTTAGCACGAGAACCGTAGAGAAGCGTCTTGTCGACGGGAGAACAGACAAAAAACATGTTAACGTGTAGACATTACGACGACGGCAATAAGTAGAAAGAGTCAACTACACTTTTACGAAATTCACTTTTTTTACATATTCGACTCAGAATTCTTTGTTTTTAATAGGTTTTTTTTTTTTTGTTTGATTCTCATTTTTTTACAAATAGTCACGCATATAAATACAACTGCGGAGTCGCGCTCGCGCCCGTAGCTCCGGAGATGCGGTTCTCAACCTGTTTTATATGGAATGTTTCACTTTTTGTATGGAAAATATGAAAAATTATTACCTACATGTAGTTTTAGGGGGTTATGGGTATTATAAAAGGGGGAAAATTTCCATTATTTTTGCTATAGGACAGACCGTTTTCGAGATTTAAGCAAAAGATGAGAAAAAATATGGTTTTGTAGATTTATAACCGTTTATACTTTGCGGCCGTCGAGTAGAAAGTTTTTTTACAGTCTTTAGCATGGCGATTACAAAATCAAATTGTCTTCACTACCCTAGACAATTATCAGTGGTCAGTGTGATTTTGACAGTTGCGATAGAAAACTTTCTTCCGAAATAGTCTACATAAAAAAGGACTTGGACAAAGATCGCTAGTTCGAAACGAAGGGCAAAATGACAAATTGTAGAAGGATTTCTACGGTGCGATGTCAAAAAGGAAGAAACGAATGTCACTTTGTATAGAAAGAGATGTCTACTTTTCGTAGAGATAGAAAGTGGTCATGCTAAGCCCACTGCCAATGTAGAACCAAATAATGAAACTGACACATATTCCCTAAAAATTAGGAACTCACTTTGATCTTTCTTTTGTAGCAGCAAGATTAGCCCAGTTTTTATTTTCGTGCAAACAAGAAACGAATAAAATCTGAGAATGCTTTATTTATAAAATACTTTTTAAGCAAGATAATAAAACAACGTCGTTAAAAACAAAAGATGGAGTCTTACAAACATTAAAGTGACATTCGTGTGCGGTATTTAATTGAACAAGGGCGTAAGTGGGTTCAACAACATAAACTTATATGTCTTATATAAATGTATGAGTCAAAGGTCACAAGGACTTGGGATAAACAATTGACAGTCGAAAGGCATAAGTATCGAAGTAGTCGTTCGTCATTCTGAACCTCCTCCTTTTGTCGTCGGTTAAAAACATTATAAAATAGTAAAACATAAAACTATATGAAATCAAAATGAAATTAAAGAACAACGGTTTGCATAACGATTGCTCGTAATATTCTAGGAATTCTCAGAGTAATTAAAATTACGAGAGCTATCGAGCTATCGGTAGTTCTACGTACAACAATGCAATATCATTCATGCCCTCTATTGTCACGTGCACCAACACATTGCTGCAACAATTAATAAAACATCAAGACCATATAGAAATAAAGTACTTAATGCAATTAAAAATGCAGAAAAAATAATAGCAACCGTTTTGCCTTATAGGCAATTCTCAGAGTAATTAAAGTTACGAGAGCTATCGGTAGTTATACGTACAACAATGCAATATCATTCATGCCCTCTATTGTCACGTGCACCAAAACATTGCTGCAACAATTAATAAAACATCAAGACCATATAGAAATAAAGTACTTAATGCAATTAAAAATGCAGAAAAAATAATAGCAACCGTTTTGCCTTATAAGCAATTCTCAGAGTAATTAAAGTTACGAGAGCTATCGGTAGTTCTACGTACAACAATGCAATATCATTCATGCCCTCTATTGTCACGTGCACCAAAACATTGCTGCAACAATTAATAAAACATCAAGACCATATAGAAATAAAGTACTTAAGAGGATTGTGAAGTGCCGATACGCGGCGCGATTTTTGGAGGCAATTACCTACATTTCATACAATTATTTACATAAATATTGTTTCGGGCGATAACGTTTTTACTCCCCTAAACCTTTACGAAATGAGACAATTTTGATCTCATTACATTCAGTACACTTTAATCTAGGTCTGTACGTTTTTCGTTTTTAGTAATTCAATTTAATTTAATTTTAAAAAAAGATAATGCTCGAGGATGTTTTTATGTCAAAAATATAGATATTTAGATGCTAATAACTTATATCGTATACAATATTTATTTATAATAAAAACGTACGGACCTAGTTTTTCATAATACCTACAACATTTTCAAAAATTATGAAAATTAGACTATGTTTACGGGAAGAAAAACGTTATCTCTTTTTGTATGAAAATTTACAGCTTCACAATCCTCTTAATGCAATTAAAAATGCAGAAAAAATAATAGCAACCGTTTTGCCTTACAGGCGTGTTCGAAACACGTGCTCATTGCTGCATTTAAATGAGTTGCGTCACTACTACAAATATGCTAGTATACGTAGACATAGCAACGTGCATGAGTCCCCCATTGATTACCCCTACAGCTATTTACACGCTCTACTCGGTTTCTAGCCCCCAGGGTTGCCAATTAATACCAGACCTAAGATTTTAATATCGTGTCATGTAACACAATAGTTATTTATGCAACTGTAGTATATAAACACGGATAGAAGGGATATTTAAACACGAGTGTGATAATAGTATCACATGAGTGTTTTAATACCTAATTATGTATAGTTGCATACAAGACTTTATCTACATCCATGATATAAATCCTCTATTAAAAGGTTCTGAAACCATAGGGTGTACAGTGTTGTAAGAACTCTACGTAAATTCATGGAAAGTTTAATTGCCGAGTATCTAATACAAACAAACTATGTATAAGTTGTTTTTATTTTTTTTATTGCAGCGCTGGCTGTGGTAATGAAACGCACGTGCATGACAATGTTCTTTTTTGAAATTCATGAAGATATCACGAATTGAGTAGTGAGAATGTGGCTGTTTGATGAATAAGAAAGGAATTCTGAAAAGCAAAGGAGTTGCCTATATAGGGTGACTGGTAATTAGTGACGGATACTTAAACACGTGATTGCACTCATGATAACAAACAACTTTTACTATGAGACCAAACCTGAAATCGCGGATAAAAATCAGTTGTTCCCGACATTTATGTTCGCATAACTCGTGGTAACAAACAACTTTTACTATAGGACCAAACCTGAAATCGCGAAAAAAAATCAGCTGTTCCCTACATTTATGTTCGCATGGCTCGTGAGAACGGCAGATTTTTACTTTTCGCGATTTCAGGTTTAGTCCCATAGTAAAAGTTAATTGTTATAATGAGTTGTGTGTGATGTGTTAAAGTATCGGTCACTAATTACCAGTCACCCTTTATTTAGAAGAGTACTCTGTGTAAGTTGCATGACGAAATTTAGTACAACATTATAACACTCGTTTGGATGATATTATGGTTACTATGACACTGGTTGTTTTAATGTTGGCAATAAGCTAACTGTTTCAGAAACTTTTATAGAGGATTCATAGCATGAGTATATTATTTCATTCGTAAAGAAATAAATATTTCAGCGGTTTCAAAGGGTGGCTGAATGAACTTTCTGCCCAGACGAATAAACGTCTGAGCTGAAAGTTCAGTCTGCAAAATACTTAAATGGCACGTATTCCGTTAAAGTAAAAATCGCTGTCTCATTAAAAATAATGATACAACATGAATTATGTCTTTACGAAAGGTATTCAGGACGAAGTCATAGACACAGAAAATCAGGAATTATCGCTATAAGAACGATTATTTCAATAACTTTTTGTCAATCAAAGAGACATAGCTAGCATCTACACATCCATCACTCTTGTTGCCACCAAACCACTCTTTGCCGTTACTGCAGCCACTACCGCTCCATTTTAAGTCTTATGCCGTAGACCGAACAGAAACATTTCTATTATCAATAATTGCAGACTTGTTAAAGCGACGACCTAATTGCTGCGCAACTTTTGTAATTTGCTGTCTTGTACCCGTAAAGAGGCACTATGATGTGACCGTTATAATCTGCCTAGCAACAACCAACCGGTAGAGAGTTCGATGTCCGAAAGAAATGTAGTGACCTCATAGATTCGCCATTCGCAATTCATCATTTTGTACAAGCTGCCCCATCGGCCGGCCACTCGGCGAAATTGTGCTATCTTTGGCAATATTACCTTTCTAATAATAAACGCGGTTACAACAGAGATAAGCGATCGTACTTTGATCATAGATTGTTAGAGGAATCGTGATCTATGAGGGTTTGTGCAAATCATAAGTAGATACTAACTTAATAGTTATTACTTTCGTCAACATCATAAATCGATAGGACATGAATCGCTCGTTTCGGATAAATCTCACCTGAAGATAAGATAAATAATTAAAAGTATAGAGGCTCTAACTCAAGTTCAAATAAGATTATTTGAGGAAAGATTTCCATTGGGTATATGTCTAGTGAATCATCCACGCACTGAAGCAGTCACAAATGCAGGCGTGGCAACTAAAGATAATTTAAACTTTGAAAAAGGTTTGGCCGGAAAAGGTAAGGCTTTTAGAGAAGAGTAGAAAGATAAATGGGAAAAGCGTTTTAAGTATCAATCCAATAAACATAAAGATTTGATTTTGAGAATGATTTGAAGAGAGGATTTAAAAATAGACATACCTATTATTTGATTTGGCGTATTCACATAACTGGCATGAATAGTGCTACACCTAGCCAGAACAAGTTCGGGTAAAAGTTTCCGAAGCTAATGAACTTAATCTCTATTTAAATTCTTGTATTGCGGTTGTCTACTTACTAGTCACTAGTCAGTCCGTGTACCGGCTGTACTTTCATCCGGTACCCTTAGCAACAACGCACTAACGTCATCTCACATGACATTGAAACATATCCCGAGTGGTTGTAACCGCAGCCTCGGGATGCGTCGGCGCACCGAGCCGTACAAGGACTTAACATGACGTCACCTACAACAATACAATTACGCACACGAAATTACATCTTTCTCCAGACCCGCAGAGACGAAATTCCCCTGCAAAAAGTAACTTTTGAACCTTGGAAGCCATGTGTGTGATTTTACTTTGTTGCTTCGTATTACCGTCGCGATGATAGAGCTTCGCTTTGGAATGATGGACTGCCAATCGATAATTTTATGTGCTATAAAACGAGGTCTAATACCTTATGCGAATCGCTCAATTTTGCATCAGCATTTTATGCTAAGCGGAAATGTAACCGCATTTCCTAATGCATGACTAACTATTGTCAACGATAAAAGGCTAACACAGTTATCTTCGGAAATAGAGTATCTCGTTCACAAACAGTCATCTGAAGCGGTGACATCAGTGTTTGCCAGAGATTGTCGTCAAACATGAATTACGTGGATCACATATGTTATACAACCGATTTGCCAACTGATTAACTTGTCACTTTTTTTTTTGTTGGAGACACTTTCTATTCATTACTTGGGTTCGAGAAATAATTTCATTTATTTGACAGTAACAGCTGTTTGAACAAGACCTGTCTTTCCAGTGTATATTATATGTTACGGGCCAAACCCGATTTCAGGCCAAACTAGTTTGTCCTGGGATAAACCGGTTTATAACTAAGCCTGCTGCTGCAGTCTCGACATAAATAGCGATCACTTTACGACCGAATTCGGTCGCAAAGTCCTGATGGGGTCCCTAGTCAAAATTGTTTGACAAGTACGTGATTTATTCGTGCTTGTCTAGCAATTTTGACCGTCTAGGGACCGCATTAGGAGTTTGCGACGGAATTAGGTCGTAAAGCAATCGCTATCTATGTCGAGACTGCAGCCTCTGGGCACCCCGACCAAATGGGTTAGGTTAGGTTAGAACAGTGACCAACCGCGCGCGAGCCGAGGCTGTTAACTAAACGGCTAGTTAAGCTAGTGGGCTGCGTGGGATAAACCGATTTGGCCTAAAATCAGGTTTGGCCGGCAAGAAACTGGAGTCAAAAACACTATCAAACTGTTGGCACACTAATTTATTTTCCGATGACATAATGGTTACAAAAACCATCGCTAGATATAGACAAATTCCATCCAATCACTTTGATTATCTTATAAAAAGGTAAAGGAAATCTCCAATTTACTCATCACGTAACCTGACACTCGGAATGAATTACTTCTGCAACCACATCCGAATTCATGTTTGGTTAATACGTGTGTCTTATGATTAAACATCAGACTTGAGTCTTGACCCATATTGTCCAGCATTTCCGGTTCGCCGGTGATCGGCCTTGGTGTCTCACCCACAAAGGTCGACCGTAACGAAAGATACATTCGTAAACATTCACTCGATTTGTTCCGAGATATATCTAATTAGTTGATGTGGGAGCCAAATTATCGCTTACATAATACAAAGTCATGTAACTGCTCTTTGTAGCTTTTGATAATTTGATTGCTCTCAGAAAGGGCAGAAAATACAAAAAAGCCGTATTTTGAGCGAAAACTATACTGTTAAATTTACTTTCTGGGTTCTTGGGCTTAAGAAACTCTTTTTCAAAATCAAAATCAAAAGTCATTTATTCAAACTAGGCTGAGAATCAGCACTTTTCGAACGTCAAAATTACATAAGACAGTCCCCCAAAACGCCCGCCCTTCACCACTTCCTAGTGCTTTAGCTGAGGAGAAGAAGTGGCGCAACAAACTCCTCAGCAGCACAGCTGTCTGTTCAGTTAAATAAAAAAATTAAAAAAAAATATATATTCTATACAACACTGTGCAAATTACATGCAAGTACATTACGCAACACAAACATTAAATTAAATTTAATTATTTGCTATAAGTCAGCTAGCACACGCCAATATACTTAAAAAAAGAAGAAAAAAATCGAAAACTATACTCAAGCAGAATCAAAATACAAAACTAAAAAGGTAAGTAGAACTTTATACCTATATTAAAAGCCTCCAGTAATAAAGGGCGTGCCCACTTACATATAGCCGTAACTCGAAGTCACAGATGATAAACTAGGACCATCGAAGTAAAAAAAACGAGTTAAATTACTAATAACAAAACAAAACCAAGGTCAGCAAGACGACCAGTCACCACAAGCAGCACCCGTTCACGAGCATAACGCAAAGATCAGCCATTACCCCCCTCGCCATATTTGAGGGAAGGAGGCAACCCGACCCCCGACGCTACCGCAAGCAGTGACATCTAAGGGAGCATGACGAACCTGCTGCCGGTTGCTCAGACAAGAATAATTATGATCAATTGTCGAGGTCACTAGCTAACCACATATTGCAATACCACTCATAAAAAAACATTATAATGAGTAGATTATGTCAATGATAAATAAAAATAAAATTAAAATAAATTGACCTTTACAGTCAAAGAAAATAAATAATTATATGAACCCATATAACCTGTCAGTAGGTAAGCTAATTCTGGAGAAAGAACATAAACATTGTCTTAAGTTAAACACAGCGACCAACTATTCTTATCGTTTAAGTAATCGTTGATAGAATAGTATGCCTTTGAACAAAGGTTAGATTTTACTTTGGCTTTAAACGCATTGTAAGGCAAATCTAGCAAAGAAGAGGGTAGCTTGTTATAAAAGGATATACCAAGCCCAACAAATGAGTTATGAACCTTATGAAGCCGGTGAAATGGAGCACGTAATTTGTCCTTATTTCTGGTGTTAACATTGTGAATATCACTGTTTTTAGTGTATAAATGTATATTTTGTCTAATATATAAGATGTTGGCGAAGATGAATTGTGATGCCACCGTGAGAATACCAATATGTTTAAAAAAATCTCTCAGAGAAATTCTGGCACCGAGCTGGTAAATAGCACGAACAGCTCGTTTCTGAAGAACAAATATATTTTGAATATCAGCGGCTTTGCCCCAGAGCAGAATACCGTATGACATAACGCTATGAAAATAACTAAAATAGACTAACCGAGCTGTATCAACGTCAGTGTATTGTCTTACTTTCCTGACGGCGTAGGCGGCTGAACTGAGCCTTCCCGCTAGGCTTGATATATGTGGGCCCCACTGAAGTTTGGCATCTACTGTTATACCCAGAAAAACTGCCGAGTCTACAGTTTTAAGCACTTCTTTATCTAAAACGATGTTGGGTCCTAGATTTCTAACATTCGGTAAGGCAAACTTTATACATTTCGTTTTCTTAGCATTGAGAACTAAGTTATTTATCGTAAACCAATCTGTAACCATTGAGAGTGCACTGTTTACGTCGTCAAAATTTTGTCTATTCCTGTCTACTTTAAAAATAAGAGAGGTGTCATCTGCAAACAGTACAACGTCACAGATACCCTTTAAATAGAATGGTAAGTCATTGATATACACTAAAAACAAGAATGGACCCAATATTGAGCCTTGAGGTACACCTAACAGAACTGGTAGCCCGGAAGATTTCACACCATTTACATCTACACATTGAAACCTATTATGTAAATATGAATTAATTACTTTAAGAGCTTCGTTTTGTACACCGTAATGATGTAGTTTACGCAAAAGCGTGTCATGGTGCACGCAATCAAAGGCTTTGGAGAGATCACAGAAAATTCCAATAGCATTTTGCGAGTTCTCCCATGCGTTAAATATATGTTTCAGCAGAGCAACACCCGCATCTGTAGTCGAACGACCTTTAGTAAAGCCATATTGTTCATCATGAAGGAGGCCATTTAAATTAAAATGTCTTAGCAACTGCTTGAGTATTAACTTTTCAAATATTATGCTAAATGCAGGTAATATAGAAATAGGCCTAAAATTGCCAACGTCATTTTTATTACCTGATTTAAATAAAGGTAAGACTTTACTACTTTTCATGAGGTCAGGAAAAGTTCCTACATCAACACATTTATTAAAAGTAACAGCTAGATAGGGGGCTACTATGTCTATTATATTACTTAACAGTTTAATTGAGATGCCCCAGTAATCACCAGTGTTTTTAGACTTAAGTGTGTTTTATTTATAAAACTCCATTCCTTTTTTGATGGAGAAAGCAGAACTGTGCCTAAGGCAACGCAAGCTGGGACATGTTAGGATGAACAATTGGAATACCTAGTGCGTAAGTTATGACAACTTGCTAAGCAATGTAAAACGCTGTACGATTGTCAAACGTTTTTACTCCACATGACATTCCATTAGGAACTGTTCCTTTGGTTATTAGGGATAGGACTAGCTCAATAACTATCATTATTTCTATACTATCATAATCTCTAGTCCTACGTGGAGCTAAAATAATTAAGTTCTCCTTTTACTAGAGAAAGAGCTTCTATACCTACAAATGAGTCATAGATCTTGGGCGAAAGTCCAATTAGTCAACTACATATGCTCAGACTTAAACATTTCTTCAACAGAAGACCAAACAAACGATACAATTTGATGTATTTCGAACATTGTACCACAATTAATTAAACGGACATTTTTCTCTCTGTCGTATTTGTAGTACCTACCTACCAGCGACCTTGCGTGATATTATGTAACAGTGACACCGTTTTGCAGGGCAATCCTCCTCCCTGATTCGATTATGCAAACGTTACAGCTGATAAAATGTAAAATGTTACGCGCCGATGGCCTGCTTTATTTTACTGATTATTTACTAATATCATGTGACTAAAGTTTATTTTGGCAAGATTATTTGAAAATTGGCATTATCTGTATTGACACCAATATTAAAAGTGATTTTAGTGTGCTTTTAGTTTCCGCTTTCTGGGTTAGCAACATAACTGATAATTTCTGATGTCGGATAACATTCATGAACAACTTGCTTAGAAACCAAACAGTCGAGCAAATTGTTAAAAGTCTTGACTTTCAAATACAATGGTGTATGATTTAAATATTAAGCGAGTGCCATCTTAGACCCGTTAGGTACAAAACGGGGGCGTGACTTTGCCGTCTGTGCCAAAGATTCTCCTCCGATTTGCCAAGTATTCGCGACGATGTTTGCCTAACATCGGGTCGCGTGAAACGTTCCACCATTCCATGTGTACCACATTGGGAAGCTATCTTATTTATTTTTATGGTGATTTAATGGAAATCATAGGGCTATGTAGTTTTTGGAATCAGATTGGATTAAAAAAATGTTTTACAAAGTTATGGGAATGGGTTGTTCAACTTTTCTTATGACTAGGGCTAGTTAGACTATCAGTAATGACCCAGAAGCAATCTTATCTTACTGACTTAACGATATTCAATCAAATCGACATCGTCATACCTTGTAAATTAGGACAGGGGCTACAGTCGCTAGCTATGTAGATAGCGATCGCTTTACGACCGAATTCGGTCGCAAAGTCCTAGTGGTGTCCCTAGACGGTCAAAATTGCTTGACAAGCATGTGATTTTTTGCGTGTTTGTCATACAAATTTTGGCCGTCTAGGGACCCCAGTAGGACTTTGCGACGGAATAATTCGGTCGTATAGCGATCGCTACCTATGTCGAGACTGCAGGCCCAGGCCCAGGACAGATTTATATTTTTTATACCTTTTGAATTCTTTAATTTGAACAAATTAAGGTGTAGCACAATATAATTGTGGTTGCCCGCGAAATTCAAATTTTCTTGCGTTTTTTGCAATTTGCAGGACAGTGTCAGGTTGATCAATATGATTCGTGACTATAAACATATTTACATAATTATATCCATAAGAATCATCAATACATCTCTCTAAGTTAGATTTGTTCTCTTTTGATCTGATTTCCGTAATCAATCCCTTTATCCGGAAAAAAAAAACTTGTACTGACCTACACTTTATTTTTATCGTCCTGTAGTAATTCCATTCACATGGCACATTTCAACAATATAATAATGGTAATGGAATTTTTGCCGGTCGCCGATAGGAATTATTTCAATGGAATTATTACATATTTCCTACAAATAATTTTATAATTAACAGGATCTGATATACAAAATTAATATTTGCAAAGCGTCAACCAAAAGTAAATGGCTAAATATTTTTTCTGTCCATTGAAGATAAACTTTACTACTAGGTATCTGTTTGCATAAAACAGTTTTGTCGTCAAACATTATCATGTATCACTTGATAACTTGGGCCTTTCATTTACTTCTTTTCTTCTACTTCCTATTTGTTGTTTAAATTACTTGAAGGAAATTGTTATCTATAATCGGATTGATAAATAATATTAAGAATACTCGTATGTCTTGTATTGACCCACAAAGCTTTAAAGACTAATTAAAGTTATAGGTACTGTCTGTTGAAGCAGTGAGTTCAAAAAAGCTATTTTATTATGATTGACGATGTTTTTCTTGTCTAGGTAAGTGGGTAATGGATAGAAACATGACGCGTTTATCTAAAACAGTCATCGTGGTCACTGCGGAAAATTCTTGCTAAGGAAAATTAATAACTCATCATAACACTAATGCTGAATACAGAATGACTGTAAAACGTGGTTATGTTAGGCAGCGGGACCTACCTACCGGTTCGGTCATACCTATCATTATAAAGCAGTGTCACCATGATGGTAGAAATTTGCAGTAGAAAATTATTTATTAAGTTAACCCTTATTGTCCCTTAGTTGGCAACACCACATTCACTCCTCTTGGAAATCGACTCCGAAAATGGGCATTGCGCGTACGCTCTTAAGCGCCCAACTACATATTTATGACTATGATTCTCCAGATAAATTATAATTTATTCGCCACGTCTTAGTGCCCAGCTCCAATTAATATATCCCCAGAATAGCTTAAGAAACGTTTTAACTTGACAAAATTATTATTCCTTTAACAAACGTCTATTTAGCGTTTGGAAAAGTACGTGTGGCTAATTGTGAAGTGTACTGTTAAGAAATTGAGATTGACAGCCCTGTACACGCGGCGTTATTTAACTGTTTCAATCAACCGTGGGCTAACATTGACCCGGCTCGCAAATAGATCTAACGAGTAATTAAACATGCGCGTGAGTTAATCTCGTATTGAGGCAATTTATATTTTTTGTACAAGCAGCACGGTCAATGTAAAGAGGGTAATGGATGAGTATGCGAAAGCATTTGGGTAACCTCTTCACGTCTTTCACGATCAATAACCTTCACTCCCTTTCTTTACACATGAGGTGGTTTTAGGTACGTCGAGCAAATAAACTAGTAGTTCTGGCGAACAGTAGACCTCGCGAGCACAAACTTTTTCGCATCAATGAATAGGTATACCACTAAAGTTATTTAAAACGGGATATGTACCATGTTTCCTTTTTTTCTTCAAATCTTCACAATTTTTTTATGAGACCAACTTAAAGTTATACCTTTCAAATAAAAAGAACCATCGAAATCGGATCTCATAAGGTGGAGATATCCAGTAGCCCCCTTTTTGTCCCTTTTTCGAAGGAGTACATCTCCAATTAAAAATCCCGACGACAAAAAAAATCTATAAAGTCGTAAAACCTGTATACCAAGTTTCGTCCAGATTGGTTGTAAAATACGTCCAGTAGAGGAGTAGCAACAATCTGACAGACTAAAGCAAATTTTGCCAGACGTGAAGCAGAGTCGCTTCGCTCGCTCGGTCAAATGGAGACAAGTCGGACTTCTCCACGTTATTCGTTTTATCGATCTATTGGGGACGCCCATAATAATATTCTGCGGTAGACGCTATTTTTGGCAATAGCAATAGGTTCGTCACAACTGAGATGCGAAACGGATTTTAAACGACGGATTTTGGTATAAAACGGTTTATTTACAACACTAGTCACAACTCTCTGGGTAGTTAAATATTCAGATAAAGAAAAGAATATTACTTACTTAATTAATCAATTATTATGTTCACTTACATCATAGCTATTTAAATAACCTACACATAATTGCTTTGAAAAATAACGTGTTAAATTGATTCAGAATTTGTCACACATATGATTTTACCGACTGTTTTGATGGTCCTCCGTAAAATACGGCGAAACTAAATAACTTCCATCTTTTACAGTAACTATATCATCTTTATGATAGTACAAAATACACAGTAATCTACAATACATAAGAAGTGATTTCATTTGGCCTGAAATCTATTTTAGCCCCCCCCCCCCCCCCCCCCCAAGGTACGCTAAGTTTATTAAGGGTGTTACATCCCTGTGTACCTGGGGCAGAAAAGTTTTGAGCCTAGGGATGGGCCGTGGATGACTGAGACATGATGATGTTTACGGATTAATTACTAGAAGCATAATGATGCTAATGATATGAAACTCTGTATTTATGCCTACTAAAGAAGGTATTATACGCGCAAATCGTGATACAAGTGTCATCACTTGAAGGTACTTAGGCTCAAAACTTTTCAGCCCTCCTGGTAGAACTAGGTCACAGGTCTAGTTTTTACCATATTACTTTTACAGTTTTCATTAAAAGTGTTCATACATGTATACAGTTCTCTACAAAATAATAAGGAATGATTTCATGTCATTACTTTTTTGTTCCAAGCAATAGATATTTTATAAATAGATATTTGCTTCATATTTTGCAATAATATTTTACCAGGGTTGTGTCATCGCGCTTCTTTCTTTTCTATGCAGTCCGATAGTGACCGCGATTATACGGGAGGACAAGCTTTAATAACGGTATTTACACACACTAAGCGTGGTTCTGTTTTAGTTTTTGTCATTGCTAAATATTGGTCGATATTTTATCCCATTGAATCAATAACTCAGCAGCAGCAAAATAACAGAATTAACGAATCAATCATGATCAACAGACATCTGCAAATCAAACTTAGATAAAGAAAAGATTCTGTTTGCCAATTTATCTTACCTCCCACACAGCTTCAATCACTCTTCACATGACCTGCCCATTTATGGGCACCCTCACAAAAAACCACCGAGTACATTGACATGCGAACTTATAGAATCATTACTAGCGCATAAGACCGCCTTAATGCGGCCTGTCTTATGTCAAGATACATCATGTAGAACATTGAATAACGTCGTATGTCTGTGGGCTGTAGTATCGCGCATAAGAAACGTTGTCTGTTACCGTTATCGTCTGTCAGTAGGTTTTATATCTGATGGACGGTGCCAGCTGTATAACGGTACTCCATGCATACAATGCTAGACTGAGTTGCCTAAGGGTGAGGCTGGTATGAGGTGGAATTGTTAGCGGGATGTAAAAAGCGGAAAACGTCTAGCCAACACGATAATTCAATGTTAAGAAAATTGGGAACAAGACAATTTTCATTTCATTGTAAGAAAATGAATACAGTATTACCTACAAAAGAAAATATGATACAGGAAACAGCTGCTGACGTTAAGTAATGTAAAAATATTTTATGAAAGTATAGTGTAATATTTTTTTCTGCTTAGCTAAAATAGCAAACGTAGATTTTTTGTATCTTCGTCTATTATATACTGATAACACCTCCCACGCGAAGTATCCGAGTGCTTTTCTAAACCCATAGTTTTTGCTGTGTACGAAAAAACTTCGCACAAACAAAACAAATAAGAATACACTCATTATTTATTCACACGTTAGTATCTCGGTCTCAATCGTAAACGTACTAATGTCTATACAAGTATAGACCTAGTTGCAAAAAAATATCCGAAAACGTTGCTAAATTATTTTTTTCTGTTCGACCATCTCTTGAGATCAGTCCTTTGGGTAAAATAAAATTTCATAAAAATGTGTCCAAAAAATATCCCCTAAACGCCTTTCCACCGCTTTCTCTAAGACCTATCTCATTGATCATACTAAAAGGGTAGGCTCGGGCGTATTGCGAACTATCCTGGAATAAGTGACAATGATTGAGCGGTGGTAAGACTCCACAAGACTGCAAATATAGATTTAACATATAAATATCAGCCAGTGTACACGTTCACTGCTGAACCTAGGTTTTCATAACAACAAGCAATATATTTAACAGTCTTTAAAGTGGTTGGTTTCATGCATAATATTCGTTTAACATCCAGTATTCAGTTTATTAATAAAATCTAAGATATTAACTTGTGTTCTCCAATACATTTCTCCAAGTAATCATTGCAAATCCTCATAAAATACCTTTGTTGAGTGAAAACTAGCTACTAAAAGTCAAGCAGAACTTACGACAATGTTTATCTCAAATATGATCTGATACTCAGTTGTAAATCAGTCAAGAGTTATGATGTTCTTTACACATAATGGGTGTTTTTTTTTTTAGAAGCGGAGAACTTTAAATTGAAATAAAACACAGCAAAATGTTTTTAATATCCGTGAAATTGGCTTTATTTGATAGATAATTTTATGACATTATTGTTTAAATGCGCTTGCCGCAGCTGACGCGTAGATGGCGTAATCTCGTGGTCAAATATTCACACACTCTTCGCAGTAAATCGGGCTGTATTTCTGCAATAATGCATCGAATGTTGGCGTCCAAGTATCCAATTGTTGTTGGTTTATCGGAGTAGACATGCGACTTTACATATACCCAGAGATAATAAAGTAATGGCTTCCAATTGCAAGAACGAGGTGACCAGATTTCGTGAAATTAGTCGTTTGTCAAATGTTTCCTTTAGTAAATTAAGCCAATAAAAAGTTAAGTTTTCAGTAAACTAGGCGTTGGTGTCAGCCGTGGCGGCCACATGCCCGGAATAATGTTCAAACATTAATGCCATCAAATTATCTATCAAATAAGCCAATTTCATGGACATTAAAACATGTTTCTGTGTTTTATTTCAATTTAAAGTTCTCCGCCTCTAAAATAAAACAGCCGATACATACGAGTATTTATGAGATAGCAAATATGTATGTACAGACGCCAGCAGATCAAGCTACTACAATCTGTCAAATTTCTTCAATAGATTTTCAACTTTATCGCTAAAGCATTAGGTTCAATGTTGATTGGGACAATTTGACAGTTTCGGGTAGCTTGACCTGCTGGCGTCTGTACATTATTTTTATAAGCCTCAATGAATACTGACAATATTTTTTCTTGACTTGTGAAGTTTAATGCTAATAGGTACATAATATTGTATAGTTATCTTTGGTATATTGTGTAATGTTTTAGTCCCTAATGTTGTGAAACTCAATTAACACAAGGGTAGAATTGTATCAACACAGTTTATACCTAAAATAACTAATGGTTAAATGCTTATAATGTGCCTGTAACCACTTACGTAACGTGCATTCTCATACGGTAACCAGCTGCAACTGTTGCACTATTATTATACAGAACAATAATTATAGGTAACTAAGAGCAATGCTATATAGGACAACGTACGTGTATGTATTGCGAAACGTCCGTTTTCACATTTAAAATGATTTACATGTCAATTGAGTAAGGCTTGTTCAATAAAGTGTTGAAAAATTCAGCTCTATCTATTAGATACCAGAGAGATTCTCGCTTCATAGTAAATAAATACACCAATAGTTTAGGTTCATTTAAATATAGCAACTAAAAAGTTATTTACCAAAACTCCCAAAGCAAAACCTTTACATAAAAATTGTAGATACAAAAATACATTCTCCAAAACAATATTCTGAGTAAATGACACGTATATAAACTCTTTTGCAATAAAAACGGGCACTTTAGATTTTTTCTCTATTTCAATGAAGAAGTACAAGAAAGAGGTTTTATTAATTTGACGATATATTGGCATGTTATTTGAAGCATACGTTCTAAATTAAAATTTTGAAATTAGCAAAAGAAAAATAATGATTATTGTAAAATTGCTTTACTAAGGGCACGAATTGCTGAAACAATTTTTTTGACTGATTACTAAAATTTTAAAATTTTTGGATATTTTCTGCAAATTATTTATTTATTTTAATACTTTAAGCACACAAAATGTACAGAGGCGGACTTAGTGCCATAGGCATTTTCTACCAGTCGACCTTTGGGTGATGCAGAGACAAACAGTGGTAGGTGCAATAGCAAGAAATGAGGAATAAATATTTATTTAAATATAATGATATACATATAAATATAATATATACAATAATATAATATATAATTAAACAATTTAATCTTTCTTTTTACATTAAATACCACTTTTTGATATGAGTGATAAAGCGATAAGGGCCGGTAAAATTGTAGCCCTACTTGAAGAAGATTGTTCGCAAAATTACGTGTCTCAGCGGCTAAATGTGAGTCGTTCAACTGTCCAGAGGACTTGGTAACGGTATCAAGAGACCGGTTCGGACAAAAGAAGACCCGATTCGAGAAGAAAACGATGCACAGAACCAAGAGATTACTGCTTTTTGGTGAGTCAGCCGTTGCGGAATCGTAAGGCGTCAAGTGTGGACCTGAAGAAGTAAGAGGAGTAGAAGTTAGCTTGTGGACGGTCAGGAGGAGGCTTTTGGCTGCCAATATCAGGAGTTACCGCCCGGCTCGGGGCCCTAAATTACTCCGTGAGCACCGTGTTGCTCGACTTCAGTTTGCTCGAAACTGTGCTTCATGGACTCTGGAGGACTGGAATAAAGTATTGTTTTCTGATGAAGCTAGAATCTCTTTGTGTGGAGAGGACCGATGCCGGCAAGTGCTGCGAAGACCACGGGAACGCTATGAGGAAGTGTGTTTCGAAGAAATCACTCCTTATGGCGGAGGCTCCGTTATGTTTTGGGCAGCAATTAAATCGACGGAGCGTACGGAGTTAGTTTTCATACAAAATGGAACATTAAATGCACACCGGTACATAACGGAAGTCCTAATTCCATATGCACAACCTGCATTGACGGGGGGAAGATTCCATTTTTATGGACGACAATGCTCGCCCGCACCGTTCTGGCGACGTGGAAGCGTACATGCAAGAAGTTGGGATCCGCCAGCTCGAAGTCCTGACCTCAATCCAATTGAGCATATCTGGGATGTTCTAAAGAGACGGGTAAGATCAGTGATACCTGCTCCACAAAACTTCAGGGAGCTAATAAGAGTCATTGCAGAAGAGTGGGAACGTATTCCTCAAAACATTATTAAAAACATCGTGGAAAGCATGCCCAGACGGATTCAAGCTGTGATTTTGGCATGAGTAGATCACACTTGTTGTTAGGTTTTTACATTTATAACTTTATGTAATTTTAAAAAAGTAAAAAAATCTTCTTGTCTTTATTGCCAACCACTTCTTATTGTTTGGCCGTGTACATCGGTTTTAAAGAATTCATCGATTTTTTTTTTTTCAAATTGCCGGAATCCACTTTACGCGTATTTACACGATTATAAGTATGCAGACTACGTCAAACAATTAAATTTCATTTAATTACCTCAAATCGACCTTAGAACGTCAATTTTCTTAGGTGCCCGTTTTTTTTGCAAAAGAGTATATAGTATTTTGAAATTGTATCTAAGGGCCGATTTCTTAATCCGTAGTTAACTCAAACAATGGTTAAAAATAGTAACTAGTGGTTAAATTTTGGCAAAATGTGTTTGTCAAAATGGCATTATTTACTATTTTTAACATAAATTAGTTGAGCCTAATCATGTTAAAAATAGTAACTAATGGCATTTTGGCAAATGGCAAACACATTTTACCAAAATTTAGCCATTAGTTACTATTTTTGACCATTGGTTGAGTTTACTACGGATCAAGAAACCGGCCTCAAGTAGTGAAAATGTTTTTGTAACCGCCTCTCAACAAAATTGTTGTAAGTGTAAATTAATGGCACTCGTAAAGGCTGTGCATAATAGAGATCACACCACTGGTGAGTCGTGCGGAGCGCTAGCGCATGTGACACAACGTGATTTATGCATTTCTAATCGCGCATGTGCCATGCCACTGTTCAGTTATACAACCAAGTGTGCCTTAGTCAATAATAGTAACGTTGCCATACTTGCCATGCAATAGGTACATACGGAAAACTTGTGTGAAACTCAGTAAATATTTGTATGCCTCATTTTATGTTGCAAGAGCGACTAAAGTTCAATGTCAAGAGTCGATATTATGTGCGAGATTTTGTAACGTTACACCTATATATTAGATCTGCTGTTCTGTCCAAGGTCTTATTTATGTCCTGTGTTTTCTAGTTTTGGTTTGTTCATAAGCTACCGGCCCTGTTGTCTAGACTAGTTTGCTATGGCGCTGTATACGAAATTATTTACTTCAGATAAATATGCTCACTCGCTTATCATTATCAAGAAAACTAAAGAAGACCTTGCTGTCATCTCGATTCATTATTAAATTCTCATCAACAAACACATGAATTAAACAAATGAGCATACATAACTTACCGTCTGGCAGGCGGCCCGTCGAGCGAGCATTTTTACTACGTGAATCAAACCGATATTGTCTCATCCACGTGTTTTTCTCATGTCCTCACAAATCCCTGCCCGCTGTTTACTATAACTTTTATAAACTGACCTAGTTCCCTCTCAGTTTTGTGTTCATTGTACATATTTGCTGTAGGACAAATCTGAGCCTACCTTAAAATATAGTTTGTCGTTTGAGATCGAGTTGTTCTGGTTAAATTCAGAACTACGGAATAGTTCTCAATGCGCACATTGTAAATGATGAAAGCCACACTAAAATAAAATCAAATCTGAATAACACACTTGAAGCAATTAGTGACAATTTTAAGTGATATATTAATAAATAACACATCTATTTCTGTTTCAGGTAAGGCAATGTCTTCCAAACGGGTGACATATTTTTCTAAAAGAAGGTAAGTAACTACGTCAGACTTGGTGATCAATCAAATCGACGATGCTCCAACCCTGAGAAAAGTCGACCAGGCCGATGTGCTACTTCGGTAAAACCTACCAACATACCTATTGTTTGATGTCAAATTTGTCCACACCTTTGACTGAAAGCGGTTTTTTTAAAGCAAATGAACCTGCCTTCTGAGTGAACGACAAACAGACACGGTCATCCACCTCGGCAATGGTTACTTAATGTCCAACGATTAGTCATACGGCTCAAAGCTAATATTTTGTTAGTGCTCGACTCACCGCACGATCGTATGATTTAGCTGAAAACCGCAAACAAATAGTCACACTACAGTTCATTCCTATATATGAATAATTATTTATTGACTACTGTTACGTCATAGACGATCCTGTCCTTTGGAGGTGTCAGGCCTGAATCAGGTGGTTATCTGCTTGAGTGTGACGTCAACAATGAATTTTGTCATCACTGACATCATTGGCGCTAAGAAGGGATAGCGTTTCGTGGTCATACACACCCATATAAAGAGCTCCGCGTCCGTTAGGTAGAGGGAAGTGTCCCGTTAGAATATAACACACCGAATCAACTCTCAGATCTGAAATAGATTGTTTACGCCATGTCCGGGCGCTATGCCAACGGTCACCTGAAGCCGCACTATAAGGTTTTGGCACATAATTCAATTTTTATGAACCAGTCTGGTGTTTGAGTAATTTTTGACTGGCATTCAAAATCAAAATCAAAAGTCATTTATTCAAACTAGGCTGAAAATCAGCACTTTTCGAACGTCCCCCAAAACGCCCGCCCTTCACCACTTCCTAGTGCTTTAGCTGGGGAGAAGAAGTGGCGCAACAAACTCCCCAGCAGCACAGCTGTCTGTTCAGTTAAAAAAAAAATCATCTTTACAGCACTGCGCATAATAATTTAGGTGCATTATAACGCAACACAAAACATTAAATTTAATTATTTGCTATAAGTAAGCTAGCACACGCCAATATACCAAATAATAATAATAATAAATAATCGAAAACTATACTCGAGCAAAAATAAAAAAAAACGAAACTAAAAACGTACGCAGAACTTTATACCTAAATAAAAGCCTCCAGTAAATAATAAAGGGCAGTAATAAAAGGGCGTGCCCACTTATGAAGCCGTAACTCGAAGTCACAAATGATAAACTAGGACCATCGAAGTAAAATAAACAAAGAGTTAATTACTAATAACAAAACAAAACCAAGGTCAGCATTAGGTGGGCCATATCTGAGAAACTGATCCAGTATATTGTATCTTATTAGATTCAGTTGATTGTGCTATTTTGCTCCAAATGTAAGCAAAAATGCTTTTAAGAATAACAACAAACTTCCAAAATAAAACACTGCAGTGAAAGTCCAAAAAAACGGTGTAATAATTGCGGAAGTCAGTGGTAAAAAATAAACATTTTACATGGGTCCAACTTCGAGGTTTACCCTCCCGAATAAAACAAGAATCTTTCAATTCGCTGTAAAAAGTTCGTGGATTCGACTTGAAAACCTCCTCCTTTTTTTTACGTCGGTTAAAAATGAAACATTTATTTGCCAGTATTTTTTATTCTTATATATTTTGAGTAATTACCTGGCAAGAAATATGCTCAATGACAAATAAGCAACGACATATATACCCACTGATTTATTACTTTTCAAAAAGGTAATTTATCAAATATCTACAGATTCTCACAACTCATTTTTGTAAAGAATAATGAATGTTTCACAATGTCATACATTGGATAATGTGAACGACACGCGACAATGGCCGATTGTGATGTTATCGTGGTGTCGCTCATTACCACAGCACTATCTTCGCGAGCTTGATCTCCAGCTAAGATAACGTTTGATAGCAATCAATAGTTTTATTGTTCCAACATTCGTGCTTTGAATTTCCCCCTTGACACTGACGTCATCCCATTAGTTGTAAGGAGTGTATTGCAATTAACTTGGGCAAGGCCCAGCTATTGTTTATCTAAAGCTTTCAATAAATGTACTCACATTGTTAGGACAATGTGCTTTTAATTGAAACTCATGTAGCATTTAGATTCATTTGAGGATTCCAAAACGATTAACGAAATTGATGGAATATTTTCTTTCTTGCTCTAAAAAACTTCAGTGCAATCGCTTCCTTACCACATTTATTTTTCGACACACCTATAACACGCATTTATAATATCTAGGTCGTCTATAAAATATTTGTTGGTATAAAAACAATTTAGTGGTTCTCAGTGGAATCGTTATCTCGTTGATGCTAGATAACCTCTACTGAGACAGGGTTAGTATTCAATAGATCCCCGATGTCAGCCATCTTTGTGTAACCAGTTATCAATGTTTATCCAGTGTGTGTTTACATTTGCACGCTGCCTCTGATAACGGCAATGATGAACGAGATTAGCGTCAATTTTTAAATTATTAATGTGTGAACCGAATTTTTCAATAATAATTGTAATAAACTTCACACGTCTCGTGGACACGAGACGTTTATTACAATTATTATTATTACTAAGGTTATGGTCGGCGATGTCAGTACGTATGCGCTTAACGTCTTTATTAAGATTTTATGCATAATATACATTATCGTCTTTATTTGTATTGCTTCGCACTGTCTCTAGCATTTAGATCAATTTCAGCATATTTTCAACATTATTGATTGTGTGCGAAGTAGCAATCTATTTATTTAAACAATGACACGTATAAATAATTTAAATATGGTGCATATTCTCTGCCGAATACATTGACAAGAGAAAAGCATTATTTTAAGAATTCTTACGTCACTGTATTCTTTCTTTTCTGTGTTAATCTTATAACATAATATCTGCTGAAAAAGTCCTGCCGGTAGTATTTTGAAACTGCGTTACGTAAAAGTTTTACTTGAAGTGTTTAGACACGGTGTTGAGTGCAGCTTGCTATGAATTAAAAGTGCGCATTATGCAGTTGGCCTACTTGGTCTAGCAGTAAAGTAATGCTTGGCAACAGGCACTTTGCTACTGTTAAGACGTTTCCGGGCCGTACGCGTGTTCTACATTCTTCAGAAAAATGCAACTCATCAAGAAGTGCACTAACAAACTAGCTAGACGTAGACATGACTCGTTAACGCACAACCCTTACAATATAGTTTCACAAATCAGCAATTTATCAGCTCTTCAACTCACGATGAGACTCTCCAAGTTAATTATAATAACTCCGCCAGCAGCTAAGCTTACTATAATTCACCGCAATGCTACGTTGTAACGCGATTGTCTCGCTAAAGGTTACAATCAGCGTTTCTAGAAGCAGTCGTTGTCTCTCGGGTCGGCCAAGATCCAACGACAAATCAATCTCATCAATGTGTCTAAAGCGCAGACCTAAGCGGACATGCTGTGAAAACGGATCTTAGGTCACCTAACAGCACGTGTCTCATTGACGTCAATCAACACACATCGTGATAGCTTTCTAACGCGCCGATATATACTTAACGCTTTACTTATGTTTAACTTGAAAGCTGCCTATCTTTTTACTTTAATTACCTCAAAGCAATCGATCTTGCGCACGTGGTTGTGGAAGATAAATATTTAGGAGCCCATCAACATAATTATCAACATCGCTAATGTGTGTGTCCCCCATTGCTATCACAATATTGAGCGTGTACCGATAACCTACATCTCCACCACGAGTTGTTTACTCCATAGCACCTAATTGTCCAAATTCGATTACGTCAGTGGTGGCTGACTTGCTGCCCACGCCTATTGTTCGCACAAATTCATCGAGTCTCGATTAAGTATCTTATTTATTGCACAACTGATCGCTTGCCCAAATAGACATTTTGCAACTTGTTTTGATGCTTATCTATTGTCCGCAAGAGGATGCTGACAATATTTTACTGTGCGACCTTATCGATGTTTCTGTTTGTAAGCCCTTATGGTAAAGCTGCTAACAGTTTTGTTTACTTATGTCCATGTTTCTGATGCTTGCGTAATGGACGATAACTGCTTCGTGCCCTTCTGTATTTAGTACCGTAGGCTATCGCTGATTACATTTGTTGTTTGGCAAGTTCTCGTGTGCTGCTATCATTATTTTTGAATTCTTGGGAGACGCTATCTACGCTGATAAAGTAATGCCCTAAATCTTGCGAGTATACATCACGTTGTGTTCAGCGAATATTATGCAAAGTTTACATAAGTGTAAGATAATGTTGTTGACTTGAGTCCAGATCTCAATTGATAATGACTCACATGTTGGAGCGTGGCTTGTTAAAAATCTAGTGCTTCATGTCGCTACCGCGTTGCGTAACACAGCCGCTGCTTGTGAAGTTGAGATTTATGTACTCGCTGTTGAAAATTTTGTAACCACCCTCTCCCTCTTCAATTGTCTACCGACCCGAATTCTTCACGAAATAATACGCTTATGACGCTATTATTACCTTTTGATAATTTTATCGTAAACTTTTTTGTATGCCATAAAAATCCAGTGCTGGTGGTTTATGTAAGTGTTCTAAAAACTGACTGCGTAGGCCGAGTGTCATTCTTTTAAACCGGTTTCCATTTATTTTCGTGTTGGATTCAGAATTAATAATAGTAATAACCTGGGACATTATTCACACACGGTCATCTGATCCCAAACTAAGCAGAGCTTGTACTATGGAAACCAGATAACTGATATACTACTTTTTTTTTTTGTAAATACATACTTATATAATTACTTACAATATGCTGTGGTCTCTGTTTATAAAATTTGTCTAGCGAAATTTCATGTATTCACATAAATTATCAATTTTACTTCATTCTTCACTGTTAACATCATTGGCCCGCGAATACGGATCCGATTAAACGGTCTTAACCTAGTTGAAAGTAAGTTTTATTGTAAGACTTCCACACCTTTACTCCTACATTAATTCTTGACGAATAAGGAGTGTCTACACGTTTTAGTTAAGAGTTCTTTGGATTGAGATCGAGGTTTATTTTCTAAAACAGGATTCCCGGAATCCGTAAAGACCAAAACGTTTTATAAATTGTTTTAATATTCAGTGTTATTGAATTTGCATTTGACATTCTGTTTGTGGATATACGATTTTCTACTGGCAATTTGCTATACTTATCTGATGATGTCACGAATTATGATGTCATTGAACTCCTTAACGTCATCACTTATTTTGGATTGTTGCAAAACATGTTAGTGACACCCATGGGAGCCATATGGAATTTAAAATACCATCGTTAGCATATAATAATTATGTCATGATGAGTAATAAAATTAATTATACAGGGTGTCCAGTAAATAGTACGACATAGTACAGGGGGTCAATACCTACCAATACAACACAATCTATGTTCCGCAAAATGTTACGGATTTACAGTTACACAAATTTTTTCGAAATATCGAAAAATCTTTACCTTGAAACAGATTTTTAAGCACCTCGTAATGAAAAATTCCTTTTCTAGTATTTTTTTTTTTACATTATTTATTCGTGAACAGTTACTCTACTCATTGATAAGTCTTTTTCTATCAAAAACAAGAATGTTTTGGTGAACTTCAATTTTTTGTTTAATTTTTCGTTGAACGATTTTCTCATCGCTTGACGTTAACCTACAGTGGTGAAAAAAAAAAGGTATGTGACAGTTTTGCACAACAAACTTAAAAAATAGCTTGTTTAATGGTGATTTTGGAAAGATACAATACTAGTGCAATTTCTTTTAAAAAAATTCGAAAAATGCTATTTTTTTTTAAAGAAATTGTGAAAAAGACATCAATGAGTAGAGCAATCTATTCACGAATAATTTGACGTAAAAAAATACTAGAAAAAGAATTTCTCATTACGAGATGCTATAAAGTCTGTTTCAAGGTAGAGATTTTTCGATATTTCGGAAAATTTTGTATAACTTTAAATCCGTAACATTTTGCGGAACATATATTGTGTTGTTTTAGTAGGTATTGACCCAAGCTATCACCCCCTGCACTATGTCTTACTATTTACTGGTTACACCCTGTATACAAAATGGACCGTGTTATGCAGAAAGCAGCGATGTCGGGAAAAGTACAAACGAGAGTTATAAGCGTTTTTCTGTCGATGGTTGCATTATGGATGCATGGAGATGGCTGTATTTACGGCTCATATCTCCGTGATAAATAGAGATATCGACATGGCTGTTTTTGCAAAAAATCTTGGTATGTCAAAATTAGTACCTACTATGACTGTGTTTATAACTCATTTTTTTGGAAAAGTGCCATATGGCTGCTTTCTGCATAACTAGGTCCAAATAATGTAATTTTTTTTTTTTTTTTGTTGTGCGACAATAATCAAATTCAAAGCAACTTTCCTCGAATTGTACAGACGCCAGCAGGTCAAGCTACCCGAAACTGTCAAATTTTCCCAATCAACCTTCAACCTAATGTTTTAGCGATAAAGTTGAAAATCTATTAAAGAAATTTGAGAGATTGTACTAGCTTGAGGTGCTGGCGTCTGTACTTCAGACAACATTGTTCTAAAAGAATAATGCTTAAGTCTGCTTTGAAGCGACGCAATATTTAAGCAAAGCTAATTTTTCAAGCTCGTTCATAAAATTCATTTTAGCACGTTCACTCAGTGTGTACTTAAAACCAATTCATCAACGATCACAAGGAGGTCCTAAAATCTCGACCACTTCCTTCTCAACCGGTTCGATACTGTAAAATCGTACGATACGTAATTAAGATCACGAGTGACCTCACGGCTATTTGCGAACGTGTGCTCAATTTTTATAATACTAACCATTGCAGTGACCGCAACAACGATACCAAGCTTGATTCTCGGAGACGATTATCGTCTTCCTCTTTTCGCTTTAGACCTATATTGACCTTGTTCTGGTCTTGTAAGTACAACACATTAGTCTTGATTTACCATGCACACAAACAATTGGAACCTCTGCTGCCGCTTCTTTGTCTTCCTCTTTTCGCTTTAGACCTATATTGACCTTGTTCTGGTCTTGTAAGTACAACACATTAGTCTTGATTTACCATGCACACAAACAATTGGAACCTCTGCTGCCGCTTCTTTGAAAGTCTGCTTTCTTTATTTTTTTATTACCCTCATTTTGATATCGTCGTTGATGTTTTACTCCTACGTTTTTCCTTTTATTTCAGATTTCTAGAGTTATAGCATTGGTTATTTAAGATAACAACTTAGTAAACGCAAATGATAAGGTGGCTCGATTTTTTTGACGGCCTGTGTATCTTTTGCCTCGATTCGATTTTTTAAATATTTACTTGAGGAGTCGTTATTTACGAATTTAACTGTTGTTATATTGAAATCGGTCTCTAGAATAAGACTTTTTTATCGTGTGGAAATCCTCATGGATGTCCTCCACCCTGGGGCGGGGGGACGGGTCTGTCAGACTCTTACTGACTAAAACCACACGGTGTTCTACTGCTACCTTTAGCCGGGGTGCTGGAGTGCTTGCGCATTTCGTCACGCTCCCCCAGCTAGGTGTTAGCCCGCATGGATTCATGCGGATTCCGTCACCCTCAGCGATCTTAATCGGCCGCAATTCCTCTGCCACTTGAATCAGGCTATTGGAATTACATCACTACTGAATCCGACACCGCTCCTTTGGTGGTGTCACTTCATGTACCACTATTTCCTACCTAATACATATAACATGGTAATTATTACATACTAGCCGAAACCGACAAACGTTGTCCTGTCAAAATTTCAATAACTCATACAAAATTCCCATAGAAATTGCACTTTCAGTTTTCCCGTATTTTCCAATTTTCCCGGCAACTTTTCAAACATTTTCTTTCATACAAACCTTGTCCAGACAATTACAAACACAACCAAAAAAGAATTAGCTAAATAGGTACAACCGTTCTGAAGTGATGCGCGTACATACATTCGGTGATTGATTTTTATTTATATAGATGTTGCGGTCAGAATGTTTTTTACCAACAATGAGAGGAAAATAATCTATCTATTGTCGTCATAATTATTCAGAACAATAAAATAATGAAGACTCGCCTTGTTTTTCATCATCAAATTGTCCCCATCATTCACTTCTATTCGTTCTCTATTTGTCAATGTAAAGGTCCCTTTATCTGGTTATCTTTTTACTATACTTTTGTCGTCTCGTCTCTTAGAAGAAGAAGGGCTCTTTATGATCAGATCAGAATGATTTTCAGTGAAAGCCGTCTTAACTATTCTCGTGTAAAATGTTACTGGAAGAATTAAATCAGTACTTATCATTTTTTATTCTTTGTGGCTAACTACTAATGTGGGAGGCCCATTTTAATCTGACATTTAAACAATACTACCCTGTAAAAGACACTTCCACTAATATTCATGAGAATACTTCGATCTTCCTGGAACTTACAAGAATTTTGTCCACTTCGAAATAGAAAAGATACGAGTGCTGCGATAAATTCTCATACCTGTGCCGAGCGTAGTAAAAAACTTTTAGTGCAAGGAGGTCGTGGCTTACTTAGGTACGCGGATCAGCCAATGCGGTTAAGCAATGATCAACTGACCTATTTGTACCATGCCAGTTGTTTTTAGGGTTGCGTACTTCAAAAGGAAAAACCCCTTTAGAACTCTTATAGGATCACTCGTGTGCCTGTCTGTCTGACCGTCTTTCACAGCCAATTTGCTCCGAATCTAATGGACAAGTTTTGCAACAAGAAAGTTTTGCAAACTGTATACCGTGTGACATATCAAATGGAAGCCCCCCGTCTTATCTCAAAAAATGAGTCTAAAAAAATACAGAAATTAGTTTTATACCTGTAGATTACAGAAAAACTTATAAGAAGTCTATGGTCTTAAAATAACATGGTAAATCTCTCAATATTGTGGGTACAAACTAGAGATGAAAATTGCCGAATGTTTCCGTAACTTACCAGGAGTTTCCAATATTCCCGGCAATTTTGGGCAATCTGGCCGGAAAGTTGCCAGATTACATTGGATATTTATGCGCTTATGGGGATTCAAGTAATGGTGTAAATTATACGTATTACTAGCAAGCCTTTTTAATTAATTGTTCATTATAATTAATTTATAATTATCCATGCATATATGTGAAGATAAAGTTAAACTATGACACTGGTAACTTCATGATAGCTAACCGTATTCTAGCACTACATACCTAGGTATGTACACATTGGGGTCGGCTTCCAGTCTAACCGGATGCAGCTGAATAACAATATTATACATGCAGCGGCTGCCTCTGACCATCTGAACCTCTGCCCCATAGTAAGAATTTCACATATAAATTTTATAAAAAAAGAAAGAGGTCATTGATACCGAATGAAATAAATATAAATCATACAACTGTGATTTATAAAGCACAAATCTTGACGTCAACAAAATTTTCAAGATTGGGTCAGTAGTTTTTGAGAAAATCGCGAACATACAAACGTATATTCCGATAGAATAAAGAACCTCCTTTTTGAAGTCGGTTAAAAACGTCAACTTGACAACTTGATACATATAGATGTATATACTTTCTTACATACAAGTGAAGTTAAATTAGAAGAATGTAGAAAAAAAAGACGATATCTCTAAAATAGTTATGGTTTCATCACCAATGAACTATCATGGATAGTTTGTTTCTTTTCTTTAGTTTAATGTCTTTTATAATGCGCACAGCAAAAGAGTGGAACTCACTACCTGCGTCTGTGTTTCCGAACGTATACAACCCTAATCTCTTCAAAGTGAGAGTGAACAGGCTTCTTCTGGGTAAGCTCACTCCATCGTCGACTTTGTCTCTGTCACCTCTGACCTAGACTAGAGTCAAGAGCAAACCCATCACAAATAAAAAAAAATAAAAAAAAGTTTATCAGTAAGAAAATAAATGTAAAGACTAAAATTTTCGGTTGGATATTGTACATAAGCATAAAAACTACCACCCTGCAGACCGCAATTTTATCCTACTAATAAATTATATTAGTAAAAGTTGTTTTCTATTTATACATTTCTTGCCCAGTTTTGCGGGGAAGTTTGGAAACATTATCGGCAATTTTGGCAACTTTGGCAATATTGCCGGCAATTTTCATGGCTAGTAAAAACTAACATTTGCAGTTGGAATGTATGGGAGAACATGTTTTCAACTACAATGTTAAGTTTGTTCTTGGGATAAATTCATCGCAACTACGGAACCCTTCAATGTGCGTGGTCCGACACGCACATGGCCGGTTTATTTTTTAAGTCATATAAAGTTTGTGTGTGTGTAACTGGTTTATTGAATGGTCGTTCAGATTATTTTCCTCGTCAAGTTCAATTTGAACGCATTTATTTAGTCTTGAATATGATATTTCGAAAAGCAATGTTACATCATGGCTAATTTAATTTATAGTCATGCATACAGTTAAGTATACTGTGTTCTAATATGCTGTAGAAACTATTCGAGTTTTTTTTTTTTTTATCAATCTATTTCAAAGCACCGTTATTATATTTCATTTATTTTAAAAGAATATACAGCATCGTAGTCAGTGAAAAGTGATCTTTAATATAAAAATAAATAAAACAGACAACTGTCTACCTACCCTTATTTGGCATGCTACTTTCAATTTGACCGTTTAGCTACTTTCTATTTATTCTAATTCAACGTCAACATATGCGTTTCTTATGACACTGCGATTAGCATTCAGCCGCCGGCGTGAAGTCTGGGCCGTCACATGCAAGGAGTGCATAACACACTTAAACGATTTCATTGCGCATATGGCGGTTAAGAGATTAAAAGGGATTATCTTGATGTTAGCCTTGTTGACACGACAGTTACTATGCTCTAGTTGTCGTGACACGGCAATGACACATAGGCTGATACTTTACTCGCTTATACCAGGCACTTTTACTTTATCTGATATTGCTGAAGCGGCTAGCCTCATTGCCACAGTGCGCAGGTTGCGGCTTAGCCCGAACAGTATCCTGAGCGCCTTCGCCCAGCGATTCGACTCGAGTACATGTATCACTGTGACATGGTACATGTACGGGCTAATTTGGAAATATTGTTGTTGTCTTGTTTGTTGGTAAGGCCCGTTGGCGTGGTTTGTTTAGATACCACCTAGCATGCCGCAGGTCGTGGGTTCGATTCCCATCTAGGACAAACATTTGTGGTCATGAACATGTCTGTTTGTTCTGAGTCTGGGTGTAATTATCTATATAAGTATGTATTTACAAAAAAAAGTAGTATATGTAGTATATCAGTTATCTGGTTTCCATAGTACCTACAAGCTCTGCTTAGTTTGGGATCAGATGACCGTGTGTGAATAATGTCCCAGGTTATTAGGTTATTATTATTGTTTTTTGACTTGTAATTGTATTTGTATTAGTTTATTTTATAATTGGTCCGTGTTGGCCTTTAATTCAATAAATAATAAATATTTTTTTCTCAAAAATCACAGATTAAACCCGAAATTGGAATTGCGCCAAAGTAAACTGCAGGAACCTTTTGAAATTCAACTCTTCTAGGCGTATGTCCCGCGGTTATGTCGTTTATGCTGGCTGCGAAGCGATTAGCATTACTTCAGTAAGGCTACTTATCTCAAAAGACAGCATGATCTCTAACTTGACCATACTTTATTCGTATTTTACTGGCAAGGCAATGTAAAAGATTAGAATGTCTAGAAATATCCTTGTGAATTTTCGAGTCGGGTACCGCCCCAAGATTAATAAGTGCTTGTATACGATACCTACATTTATTTGCAACCTTTATTAGTTTACCGAGCCTTTACTTTTACTTTTATATTAATTTGGTAATATTCTCTAGAACTCCTTTTCCTGGGCCGGATTCGGTCGCTAAGTCCTAGTGGTGTACCTATACAGTCAAAATTGCTTGACAAGCATGTGATTTTTTCGTGTTTGTCATGCAATTTGGGCCGTCTAGGGACCCCACTAGGACTTAGCGACCGAATTCGGTTGTATAGCGATCGCTACCTATGTCGAGACTGCCGGCCCTGTCTCCGGTTTTCCTGCCGTTTCTTTTCCTTTAGGTACCTATAAAATTCAAATAAGTTCAATATTTCTTCAACTCTTAAATGAAACTGAATTCTTAAAGTTTTTCGCTTGCATTTTTTAAACAAGGATCTTAGATAAATTATCACGTCGTCAATGATTCACATAATTTTATATTTTGTTAACACTTCGTCACGTCTCATCGTCACACCTATTCTGGTAAAATCTCACCGCGAATTCTTTGATGAAGTGAGCTTGGAGCTGTCATTCCACCTGATGCTAGGGATTGATACTTGACAGCTCACTTCACCTATGTTTTCACGGTGAGATTTTTACAGAATAGATAGGCGTGGTAGCTAATGATTCAATAAGTTTTATATTGTTTTTGCGAAATATGCTCTTCAAACAATTTTAGCGGAATATGCTTGCGGGGCAATTGCGTAACACACTATCCATCCGAATCGGTTTCATTTTTAACGACTTCAAAAAAAGGAGTTATCAATTCGATACGTATATATGTAATATTATTGGAACATGCCATCATGCACTTACCTGGTCATCATCAGACCTTCAGAAGAAAGTATCAACTCTCAAACTGTCTGATGATGAACAGGTAAGTGCTTATTGGACCTCAGTAATGGAAATAGTTAGGATGACCTAGCTTTCAACATTTATATTCCTTTACTGATATTCTATTCAAATAAGTAAAAATACGATGGTTCTACATAGTGCCGTCACTGAGATCCTATACCCGCCTTCAGATTCCACCATCAGGTAGGTGACATCATCAGTCATCTAGGTCTCCGTCCAACGAAATTTTCAAGATAGCTAAATAACAAACAATAAAAAAACCTTACATTTTAACGACTTCAAAAAAAGGAGTTACGTACACACGTACAATTCGATACGTATGTATGTAATATTATTGGAACTGCAATATATTCACATATGATAATCGATTAGGGCTTCCAAACAACTATAAATGTATGTATGTTTGTCCACGCATTTCTACGAAACTATTAATTGGATCGTGACCATTGTTTTTTGTTGGCTTACATTTACTTCAACTTAGGGCATGAAGGTTTCATCAAAATCGGTTCGGTAGTTTTCAAGATAATGGACGTGTAAGTGGGTGAAGGCCTGGCTTATTAATACGAGCTACGGGTGTGGTGTCAAAGGGAAAACATCTCAAAACCTTGGTGCAATATTGCAATATTTATAACAAATCTATTAAATACTTATTACAACCAAATATTCCAGATTTTACTAAAAACTAAAAATTACGAAATAAAAAATAATTTAAACAAATTAAATCGACTTCAAAAAGAAACAAACTCAAAATTATGAAATAACTTTAATTTTGGAAGTCGGTGGTAAAAATCTAAAATACAGTTCCCAAGACACCGACTTCTGAAATTTAAAAGTTATTTAATAATTTTGAGTTCGTTTCTTTTTCAAGTCGATTTAATTTTTTTAAATTATTTTCTATGACAGTTCAACAACATTTATCGCGTTATTTACTATGCTAAGTAGACAAATTTTTCGAACATATTCATGAAGCAATGGACTGGCAATTTGCTTCAAAATGATTCAGATTCCGATTGATAGTGTGTTCCGCAATTAGGATGCTGTTTTCCGATTTGTTTTTAAGAAGTCTTATCTTATCTTTTGTCATGTTCAGGTTGTAAATCAAAAAGATTGTTTCGCCTTCCAAAAAAAAAGCTAGATTAAACAACATTATAGTTGACTCTAATTTATTTCTTAGAAATAAGGCAAACTACATGCAAATTAAATATATAGTGGTTGTAGCAACCATTATTATTGCTAACTGATTATATGAAAGATTTAATCAACAAATCAATTTGCTATGAACGAACAGCCGTCACCGCGGTCTGTTTGTTTGTACACACGTCTATTTACTAACTGAATTAATAAAATAATTAGGTATCAAAGCAAAGGCCATTAAAAGCAAAGGCCATTATCAATACATATTTCTTTCACGGTCAGTCCATTTGTAAACGTTACGACGGAAATTTCTTCATTAATAACTTTCAAAATGTCACCAATGTAAACGAATGTTAGCTAGAAGGTATTAATCATGAAATGTTTGAGTTGATGAAACATTTCAAGTGAATGCTCAAAACCATGACATCCGTGTTTTTTTTTTTTTAAATATAATTTTGTTTAGTAATTTAATTTCAAAACGCCTCAAACCATACGACACCAACAGCTCATTGTAAAAAATCAAATGTTCAATTTTTTTTTTGCTTAAGTACCTAACTTGGTACCTATATTTTTGTAAGTTGCTTATTGGACCAGTGACTTCCTTATCTGTACAACTTTTGAATTTTTCTGCACAACAAAATAATCATACAGTCAATTAAGTTTTAATTTGACAGCAGTGATAATCGTCAAAGTATATATAGTATTAATTTAACATTTCAGAACTCGTTTTAATAGCTTTTCACTCATCGCTGTTCAAGGTGAAACATTAATTTTGTTAGTATAAAATATTTTACAATTTATTAATGTCAAATATCTGACTGGCTAATCTAATGACGACGCTACTGAAAAATGCTAACATTGATCATCATAAAATTGCGTTTTATGCTCAGTAGCATTACGTCACCCGCTTCAACTCACACAAGTTTTTATATCCACGCCATGGTCGGTAAACTGTCTCTGTCTCGCTCCTCATTTAAGTATATGTGTCTATCTCGCTCTTTTGCTGGCGGCGACAAGCAGTCTGGGTCTTTCTGGCGGACACTGCATAGCAAACAAAACCCTAGGTCACGGGCACTGGACACATTTTCGTACAATGCCTCATCTGAATAAGTTTTCGTAGTACTCCCTCGCGATTGTATCCATCTTGATGGATACAATCGCGAGTGGTTTAGCCTTCAGGTGGAATAGTAAATTCAGACTTTTTGCGTGCCTTCTTCTAGTTAATATTAAGGCAAGGTATACAGAGTTTCCGACCTAATCTACTTACTCTATTCTTTTGAACATGTTTTTGCTTTACGCGAAGATTACGCTCTTAATCTTTGTGAAAGTCCAATTTCAGCAACAAAATTTGTGCCAGTTGTTGTAAACATGAATCTCGTTTTGCGTTAGCATCCATTTTACCAAGACATTATGTATTTTCGTCAACCGCACCGTTCCGCTCGCTAAATATAAGAACGCAAGGTCAGGGATACATTACCAAAGGTACTGAAAAACAAGGGCAACGTGAAAACTCGATGGTACAATGAACGTGCCCCACAGTTCCACTCCCTTACTCACTGTTAATAATACAGTAATCTGATAGGCTGAAATCTTGACAGGCGTGCGTGCCAACTAATACATTAGCATCTCATTGGAGATAGCATCGTGCCAAAATATGAGTTGGAGTGACGGACAAACGGGACTGCTTAAGATATCGTGTCTCCGAATGACAAATTGAAATTGAAGATATTCACGATGCTATCAACCAGAACAGCAAAAACTTATAAAAAAACGATCAAAAAGATTTCTATCTCCTTGTCACATAATCCATCAAAGACCAGTTGCTGATCTGGTTTCTTTTAATTAGTTTGTGATCAGGTTATCGCATGATGTTATATAATCCGATCAGTTTGCAAATAACTTCACTTGACTCACCAAGTCGTTAATAGGGAAATATCAGCCCCATAGTCAATCAATCACTTTGCTAATTTAATCAGCGAAATATTCTATACACTATCTCTGACGAGTTACGCAAATACTGTTACAGGTCTTTTCATACTAGCTTCAGATTGTTCACGATAACACGTTCTTTCTGCCTAAAGTTAAAACTGTTTGGGCCTTCACTCGTAACACTTTTTACTGAAAGCTTGTACAGTTATTAGAAAACTTGCGGTACTTTCGCAGATTGGCATTACTAATTTTTTGTTGCCTGTGCTCTTTAGGTTTTTACCCTTTTTCTCGTTCTATTATCGGTCATTCTAAGATGAACGGTACATTCTAAATCATTAAAAGGCTAAGTCAAAAAGTGACAGATGTGTAAACGCATTGAGTCACTTCCCAAACACTTTTATAGACTTTGCAAGAGATGGTATAATAAATTCAAGAGTTTAGGGATACTATCAAAGTCCCGCTAAACACGTAATATTATTTTTAGTGTCCGCAACCACCGCGTTGATATCCGACAGCACTGCACCGACATTGCGGTGGTCTTTATAGTTTGTTCAGTAGTTTTATGGATTCCCTTAAATAACGACCGACTCACACAGGTTGTTTTATGGTCGTCCATTTTTATGACTGTTTTATTGCTATCGATGTCTATTGCTATGATTGATATGCTTCTATCGTGTGGCGCTTATTTAACGATACATTTATAGTTACTCATGCATTATTTATTTTAAATTGACTGCGTTTTAGGACTCTTAGGTAAGTTTTCAGTTTCATTGATGCTTCGTCGACGTCACTTTTCTTGTCATCTTTCACCTCAGTGGGCAGTTCTTCCAGACACGTGGCACCAGCCCATTCCCGGAATGAGCGCGAACGTCAATGATTGCCTTGTTGATTGACGGATATCTTCCTGCCAGTTACTTCTTTAGCATCATTATCACAGTAACATCAACCTTATCACTTGACAATAAGACTCTTTTGGTCGTAATGATCAACATTGTAGCGGCACTTTTCACGGCTGCGATCTATTTGGCCTCTACGGGCTTAGGTATCGCCGAAGAGCCAAAACTGATCATCGACTCCGCGTCCTATTAATAGCTAAATGTTACACTGGAAAACTGTTCACGTGTGAGTGTGTTATTGTCAAAACTATGTTTACTATTTGCACTTTGAAACTTGGCCCGTCAGCCGTGCGTTCTGCCATTAACTGAAATGTTGATGAAGTCATCGTTTTGTTAAGGTGTATTGAAAAAATTACTTTTTTCACATTAGATTTGACAACTGTTTTAGTGGTTACATTGATTAAATTTAAAATATTCGTCTTGATAGGACTAAGCATTTAATGAGTTTGGAGTTTTACATTCGTGTTCCCTTCAATGTGGTGTTAATATGTTCTGTCGCTTACGTGTTATCAACCGTCCACAAGTGCCACATTATTGTAATTTTAGCTTATTTAATCTATATGCTTAAGCTAGGTATATGTAATTTATTTAATTTAATATAAAAAACTAGCTCTCGATTAATTTTGAGGTCTTAATAGTAGGAGCATGATGTAAAACTAGATCGAATACAAAACTGTTATTATACAGGATGTCCGTTTACGGTGTAGCGAAAATCAAGGATGTGGCACAGACCATCAAACTGAACAACATTTTCCCGGGGACCAACATCGTAAACGTGAAAAAAAAATCAGTCGTCCCATACATTTGGTCATGTAGGTATTGAAGTTTTGTATGGGACGACAAATTTTTTTTTCATGGTTACGATGTTGGTCCCCGGGAAAAAGTTGTTCAGTTTGATGGTCTGTACCACACCCTTAATTTTCGCTACACCGTAAACAGACACCCTGTATACATAGCGGTATGTATAACTTATTCACCCTGTATACATAGCGGTATGTATAACTTATTCAAATGCAAACGAAGCATTGTAAGCACCATCTGTCGAGCACGAACAAAAAGCAATTCATCTCACATTAACATTTACCAAGTGCCAACAAAAAATAATGAATGACATCACTCTTTGACTCTAGTGTACCGCGTTTGAACGCGGCCAACTACAAGTACTCGCACTTAGCAACAAATGAACGTATTTATCAATATATCTAAGATTACAGTTAACCTTGCAAAATTGTTCTGACCCAAAAATCTTAATGAAAGCTCTAGCAAATAGCGGTAGGCGTCGGTTTGATTGCAAACGAAACTGTATCAATCAACCTATCTATATAAATACAACGGAAATTGATGTCGCAGAACAGCTATTTTGAAGGCAGTATCAATTTTCGTTAATGTACCAGACAATGGGCTATTTATACTGCTATTATTATTATACATAACGATCAGGCAAATCGCCCAAATGTAAAATGCGGGTCTTAGTTACAAATTCTGTCTCGGTACTAGTCGGATCACGTTTTTTACGCGAACGTTGACGAAGCAATCTAGAGGACAAGTTATGCACGTAATACATGTAATCAGTACGCGGAATCTGAAACTAAGTGGAGTTCTAATCATAACGCAAACTAATAATTTTAAATCTGCACAGTCACCAACTCTCCAACTTTGTAGAAGTTGTATACATACTTGGTTCAATACGCTTGTCGCTTGGGACCTTATCATTGCTGTTTGCTTTTCTTTGGTTTTAGAGTAGACTACGTTTCGAGTGACCTACAAGTGGTGTGGTGCAATGAAAATATCGAGTTGGTCGAAGCATTTCATCGTTCACCAACGCGAAATTCAATTTCATCCTGCAAGATTTTTTTTTGCCAAGTTTTTTATTCGCCTCTCGCACCACACTGGAACGAAACAGAATAAACAGGTCTGTTTTTGTATAACATTTTTCACGGTGAAGATTCGGCTTTAAGTCCACGTCACGGTATGATGAAGGCGTTTTAAATTACGGCCTACAGGCTTTTTTGTACACGAGTGTAGTTCGCGTGATATAAGTTTGCCGCTCTGAAGTAGGCTACAAATGACTGCGCAGTAGGCAATATCTATACTAAAACAGCTGTGCGCCATGCCATGCGCATCGAAAAGCCTGCTTTCAGAGCGGTAAACCTACGTGACGCGAACTCTACTCGCTTGTATCTACGTTGTAAAAATAAAAGACTGAAATAAATTAAGGTATTATTATTCATGGGTTCGAAGAAATTAGTAATTATTTTGTTACTACCGTTTCAATTTGCATTTGAAGGTGTTTGTACCAACACTTGATTTCCGTCGTCTGAGGAGGTAGGTTATATTTTTCAAACCCATAAACTTTGGAGCAAGCATAAATTCTTTCAACATCACTAAATCAAACTTCAGCGACAATCTCTCAACATTTTATTCCATTGTCTTTGTTATTGTTTCGATTACATTGTCTCTAAATATAAACTTCAATTTGTAATTTATGCTAAGTACTTCTGTTTCCGTCAAGTATTTAGTAGGTAAGTAGCGCTTCCTCACTTGTTAACTACACTTTTTAATTCATGGAATAAGTGCGCTTCGTGCTCATTACCCTTAATTTGCATACAGAGTGGGGCATCATGTTAAAAGCCACCCTCAACTTGCCCTCGGGTATAATAGGAACGCACAACATCAAAGTTTAATTAAAAATCATTTTACCCTGTACTGTATTAATTAGATTCAGCAAACTTTCTTTGCAGTCTAGACATTATCTAATTATGTATATACAGCGTCTGTTTTGTTTCTAAGGGCCGGTTTTTTGATTCGTAGTTAACCAATGGTTGAACATAGTAACTAATTGTTGAATTTTGGCAAACACGTTTAGCCAAAATCCAACCATTAGTTACTATGTTTAACCGTTGGTTAACTACGGATCACAAAACAGGCCCTAAATGTAAAGGACTGTTCCGCAATTAATGTTAGATGTCTAGAAAAACCAGTTCGTTTGATTACACATGAATGAGGGTCGACTCGTGTGTACCTATGTAAGTATACAAATGAAGTCCTGACTAGAATGTCCTTGTTTTAATCAACGACTAGGTTTTTCTCTGCTTATATAAAGATTACTTAACTCTAATATAAAGACCGTGAGTGAGCACATGACGCAAGATTTTGTGTGGCAGTAATTTTAGAGAATACTTAAAAATATTTAATTTCCGTAGAACCTGTTATTGGTGGCAACTGCCAATCGAAATGTTGAAAAAGTCTAGATATAAGTGACAAATATATCTATCGTTTGCATGCTAATAAGATAGATTTTGGGCATGAGATGTATTCGACTATTCAGTAAGTTTAACTTATGGGCTTATCTATGGATCATTTAACACAATGCGTGCCAATGTGATCGCGATAAAATCAATGAACCGGTGAATTGTTGCGTGTAATCCGACGCCCGTGGCATTGAACTTCGCAGTCCTAGTTTGAATAAGAACAATGCTATTCTAATAGGTACGTATTAACACTTATATTTTTAATATTCGCAACAGTTACTGATAAACAATCTCCTTTCGCCGGCGTAGTGCCCGGCATAACAACAATAGCAGGCCGCTGCTAACTTCGGCGATGATGTCAGCTTTCCTTTAACGACCGCTCGAATCGCCTGCAGCATTTCACGAGCGTAAACAACTCGTTTTTTTTTTCTTTTTTACACAAATTCATACCGATGATTACCTGTACCATCAAACGTCGAAGAAAATAACGAACTTGTATAAATAATATTTAATTGGCCTCGTTTCATGTTTCCTACCTATTCTACATTGTGCTATTTTACAACTGATATAATTCCTTGCTAACAAGTATGTGTTTACATATTGAAATAACTTTACATGTATCGTGTAACAAGAACCGGTTGTTTTGCAATTCGGCACGCATGCGCGTTTGCTTCCAAAGCCAAGCCTGCCGGGCCCTTGAGATCCTCGAAACCAATTATGAACATAATGCCCCGCCACGAGCATTATTTGGAGAACAGAATCCATCACGAAAATGATTGAAATTACTCACAACTTTGGCCTCTTGTACTTAAAAGATTATTTTACTCGAAGTTTCGACAACGTCAAAATTATTATTGAACACGTTCGGACGCGGCTGAACTCCGGTCAGGTTTTATCGCATACTGGAACTTCTAGAGGTGGGTTATGTATGAATAATGTTTCGTTCTTTACGCATTAAATTAAACCCGTGAAAGCACTCGCATCAAATAACCGTGAGGTCTGTGGTGAGGTTATTCAAGGTTGCAAGATTTAGAAACGCACCAGGAAGCACCGGTGTCAGATCGTGCAGGAAACACGTGGTCATCGGTTTCTCCAATCGTCAGTCGGCCATAATTTTGTTTTATTACTTCCCACCATGGTTTTCATTCGTATGCGATTTCTATCGTATATCCTTAATAACAATGTTATACGCCTCTGAAATGAATAGTTGCAATCGATAAATAACTGTCAAGGAACTTAATTGTAGAAATCACGAGCTTAACGTTCAGTCGTAAACGAACTTTCCGTCTATTATGTCTGGTATTTGACTTGCGAACAAAAACTTTACAAGTTTATCCATATGCACTCACTGCAGTCACTTCTGAACATTCAAATGCCAGTGTCCAAACCTAAATTACCTTCAATCTGTTCTTCAACATGTATTTATTTATTTATTTATTTATTTATTTATTTATTTGTTAACATAGGTAAAGAAATACAGATCTTATGTTAGATGAACAGAGCGCTATGTTATACCAGGAGGTGTACAAATATAGTGTGCAGATCTAGCTGAAGATTACAAATTAAAAATTAAATTAAATGACTAAAATATTGGAAATCGTGCATATTATCTAATTAGAAATAAATTGAGTCAGACCTAAATGAGGAATTAAAATGTCAATAATTAAAAATGTCAAAATTATTTAATGCCAATAATAATAATTGTAATTCTAAATTAATTCGTCATTTAAGTAATCGTCAATAGTATAATAACATTTATCAATTAGGAACAATTTCATTTTTTTCTTAAATTGTGTAAAATTTAATTCTTTTATGGCATCTGGAATTTTATTATAAATGCGTGGAGCCATACCCAGGACACTTTTTTTTACTAATGCAGTTTTACATTTACAATTACTCAAAGAATTTTTATACTGACTACGTATTGGAACATTTCGTACCATTGTCATTTTTTCAAAAAGGTTGGGATTTGTTTTGACGAAGATACTAATTTCCAATATGTATATCGCCGGTAGCGTAAGTATTTTCAATGATTTAAAATACGGTGCACAGCTGTCTTCTGTTTTCAGACCACACATGGCTCTAACGCACCTTTTTTGTGCCTTAAATAAGAATCCCTTATCCGGGGAATTACCCCAAAAAATAATTCCGTAACGTAGAAGTGAGGCTACTAGACCATGATAGGCAACAAGTAACGCGTCTATATTTACTTTTTTAGCCAATTGAAAAAGTGCATAGGCTGATTTATTTATTTTTTTACATAGCTGTTCTATATGAGCTTTCCAATTAAGGTTATTGTCAATATATATACCTAAAAACACACTTTTTTTTACTTCTTCTATTTCGCTACCATTGTAATTGACACACATTTTAGGAGGTTCAATTCTTTGTTGGAAATGCATTACTTTGGTTTTCTTGAGGTTTATTATTAAATTATTCATATTGAGCCAATTAATTATGTCACTAAGAGTATTATTAATGTCAAATTGATAAGTATTTAAGTCCTTACATTTTACTATGGCAGTGCTATCATCTGCAAACAAAATCATTTGTTGTTTTATAACTTTTGGCAAATCATTTATGTAAATGAGAAATAAGGGTGGCCCAAGCACGCTACCTTGAGGCACTCCATATTTTATTCTCCTGAAATTTGACACATACGTTCGTTCCATTTTTGTTTTTGTGCACACTCTTGTGACTTCAGTACATTGCAATCTATTACTTAGATATGATTCTAGTAATTTTAAAATGTTCCCTCTGATGCCATAGCAATGCAATTTGTCTAGAAGGATTTTGTGATCAACATAATCAAAGGCCTTAGTCATGTCTGTGTAAATAGCGCAAATAGGAGTCTTTTTATCAACAGCAGTCATAACATTATTTAAAAGGTCGAAAATAGCCATATTAATTGTTTTATTTCTCCGGAAACCGTTTTGTTCTTTGCACAAAATATTATATTTCTGAAGATATTGATATAGCGAGTTATAAATAACTCTTTCAAAGATTTTGGAAAAAACAGGAATTTTGGCTATTGGCCGGTAATTTTTTATATGCGTCTTGTCTTCCTTTTTGTGGAGCGGTTTGACTATGACTTTTTTCAAGGCTTCGGGATAGATTCCATCGGTAATACCTATATTAATAATATGTGCTAGGACAGGTGCTATAAGCTCAATTACATATTTAATTACTTTAGTAGATATACCGTCAATACCTACAGTACTAGTATTTTTAAGCGTCTTTGTGGCTAATATAATATCGGATTTTAGAGCAGGCTGCATAAACATTGATTGCATTGTTGAATTATCTAACTTATTATTTATTTTAATGTCATTTGTTATATTATTCTCAATGTCATCTATATAGTAGTCATTAAATGCATTTGCTATGTCATTCGGATTTGTGAATGTCAAATTTCCTGTTTTTATTTTCAGTATCTGTTCTTTAGGCAAGTTAGTTTTAGATCTGTTGACTATCTGCCATGTGGCTTTGGATTTATTTTGCGAGTTGTTTATAAAGTAGTTATTCTGTGCCTTCTGAGTTAGTCTAACAATTTTTTTATACTGAGAAGTGTATTTCTTCAAATCACTTTTAGCTTTTTTTGTTGGGTGTAGTCTGTAAGCCCACAGTAACCGTCTCTGTTTTTTGCTACATGTTTTTATGCCACGAGAAATCCATTTAACCTGTTTGTTTGTGTTTATAGTTATTATTTTCTCTGGAAAACAGAGATCGTAAAACAATGAGAAATTATCCAAAAAAGTCTTATATGCTACATTAACATCATTACTTTCGTAGACTTCTTTGAATGATAAATTTTGTATACATGATTTAAATTTATCAAGGTTCTCTTTGGAGTAATCTTTTTTTACCGTTTTCCAAAATTTTAAGCGACACGTTTTATTGACAGGTATTTTAAGTATTTGTGATGTATGGTCTGATAACATGAGGTCAATAATTTCCGTTTTCCATCCTTTTCTTAGATTATGTGCAAAGTTATCAATGCACGTTTTACTGTGAGGCCTAGTAGGCTGGTTGAGAGCTAGAGTCAAGTTATAGTTAAGTAGGAAGTGCTCCAAATCCAGAGTAGTCTTATTTCTTAACAGTACATTAATGTTAAGATCACCACACAATACAATTTTTTTATTCGATAATACACAAACTTTTTTTAATACAATGTCAAGTTTTTCATAGAATGTCAAGTAATTATATTTTGGTACTCTATACACACATATAACAATAATTGAGTAGGATGTCAATTCTATAGCACAAATTTCAAACACACCTGATACAGACTGTTTAGCAACATCTGGTAGTTCCCTGTACTGGTGCCCCTGTCTTACAAGAATACAAGTTCCTCCCCGATTTGTGCTTCGTGCAAAAAGAGCGGCTAGGTGGAAATTCGGAATATGCAATAAACTCTCATGTCCAGATATTATGAAATGCTCTGTTAAACAGAGTACATCTACAGTAGTCCCTTGATTTTCCAAGTTTTCTAATTGTACAGTCAGCAAGTCTAATTTGTTTAACAATCCAGCAATGTTTTGATGCATTACATTAATACGACTGAAGAAAAAACTGTCCCGTGTCTTCTGATTCAGTTACTGTCATCATTTGGTTTTTAGTTTGGCGAAAGTCAGTGTTTGATGATTGTATGTCCATAATCATTTTGAAAATATCCTTAAAAATCGCTTGAATTCCAGAGTACTTTATTACACCCGTGCGTTTGTTGAACATAGTGTCGTCATACTTTAGGTTCAAGTTACTGTCCAGAAAATAGGCGTGTTCATGAGTGATAGTATCTAGATATAATAAATTATTGAATGTTTCCACTCTTGAATTATATAGGTAGTTGTGTGTGAAAAATTTGTACGTTGGAGTGCAGATAATTATATTAGTGTTCGAGACTTCTTGCAACATTTGTCTAATTAGTAAAATGCTATCAAAATATTTATTTGTTATTTTAAAGTCTTCCTCACCTATCAATATAATACAGAAGTCCTGTAGAGTGAACTCTAACAACTTTTCTTTGATACCTTTTAACAGAAGTTCCATAGTTCCATGAGGCGTGATGTAATGGCAGAGTTCATACTTCTCAAAAGTATTTTCTGCAATATGAAGCAATTTATTTTTGTTGTCTGTACTTAATATGCAAATTTTTTTACGCTTCGACTGGCTTTCGTCTGCATTATTTGTGCATTGGTTTATTGGTGGTGTCAGCTTATCGCTTTCTTCCACCACTTTCGGGTTTTTGCATTTTTTTTGTATTAGAGTTTTCTTATTTTCTCCAAGCTTAATTGTTTCTGTTTGCGTGTGTTTATGATTTTTATTAAGATTTTTTGCCTTTTTTGTGATAGGTGATTTTAGTTTAATTGGACTGTAAGTGACTTTCTTGTACAGTTCGTTTTGTTTGCTCAGATTTATATTCACTGCTTTGAGATTATTATTTTCTAAAGTCAATTCTTCAATTTCTGAGTGAGCGCTCTGCAGGTCAAGTGTAAGGTTAATAATTTGATCTCGCAGTTTCTTGATTTCATCGTCATCACTGTCGGACATCTCCGGTACACTAGTGACTGTCTCATTTAACGTACACACAGAAGCTACCTCACTGTCGTTCAACATTGAGTCTGATTTAGTCCTATTACGGCGGACAGTAATGTTGTTTTTGAAATTATTCATATTAGATACAGTTGACTTTTTGTTTTATACATAAAACATGGAAAAAGAATATCGAATTTTTGGATTTGAACTCGTACCACTTACAAGTTTTGATGTATCACTTGCGGCTCCTAGACCAAACGTACCTTACTATACTTATACTATTCAAAACTTGAGTTGCGTAGTATGCGTGTAACGGAGCACAGTCTCAAAAGGCTGGTGTTCAGTCTTGAAATTTTGCTGCGAGTTGATTTCCGAACGGCAACTTTTGCGTCATAGATTCCGTGGTGAGTTCTGATTGGTCAAGTTTTATAGGAGTAACAGTGAGTCAGCTGTAGTTTGTTTACATTATCAAGATATCGCCAATTTAAATTAGTAACTGTTTTCAAAATATTTCGTTTTAGCTTAACGGCACTTCTAATGTTATTATGTTATCAATTTACACTCACGTTTGGCTAGTTTAAGCGTATTAATCCTTATCCATGCATAAATTCGAAGTTGTAACTTGTTTGTAGTCCACAATCTCCAACAGTCACTGCTTATGAATTATTGTTTTGTTCTCCAAACCACTTTATTGCTTACAGAGATAACAATCTCCCGTTGTTTTTATCGAAAAATACGCGTATTTCTTGATGTTTTAGTTTAGCAAGTACAATAAGAAAATTAAATTAGTTTAAAAAACACGGACCAATTTCAACCGTGACAGTGTTGCCAGTGACCAATGACTTACTATCTATCTATCTATCTTATATATGTAATAGGGAGGAAAGCGCTTTGAAATGACCCTGCCCCGCTCAGTTAGGCAAGGATAAATTGAATGAACTTTTTGTGTCTGGCACTTTCAAATTGAATACTTTGTTTCTTTTTGGATTTTTGGATTGTCCATGTAATATTTCATGCTAATGGCTCACTGTTTTAGTAAGAGTGTCAGCTTAAAAGTCAAGATTGCATTTACCCAACAAACTTTATTAGGTGTTAGTTAATTACATGAGCTCATGTCACGGCTCTAATACGAATAAAATATATTATTGATGTTCGACAAAGAATGTTTTTCACTGCAGATTACACTCCACCTAAAAATAAAAACAGTTTTCAATTGAATAGTAATTACAGCTTGAGCATGAAACGCTTACAACTCACAAATTGCCAGTTGTTGTTGAGGAGCGCGCTTTGCGGCGTGATATGCCTCTCACGATGGTACCTTTAGACACGTTAATTTGTATAATCACTTGATGCAAAATGTTAAACTTTGTAGCTCCCTTCCAATTGCTGTACTTGATCCTAATTCTCAACTAACAACCTCGCGAGATACTGTACCTTGGTATTTTACTCCAGAAAGTCCGAGATAAAATATTTAAAGCAACAGTAAAAGTCGACTGAACGACATTGATTTCTCAAATGAAAGTTGTTGTGTTGTTATGCACCACAGACAACGATATAGTTAATTAAATTCATAGTTCTTAAACCTCTGATAAAAGAGCGAAGGTCACGGATTCAATTTTTGAGAATGAGTTGCAGATTTTGTTCTGATAATTTTGCTTTTAAGTGTTAAGGTGATCGATGTGTACCATTCGTTCCTGGCTGGTTAGACTTCTGAATGGAACGTGATGATAAAATTGAAACACTTCCATCCCAAATGAAATATTTATTACAGCCCGCGGCACGTAAGTTGGCAAGAGTCGTTAGATGCGCAGAAGTCATTTTTTAGATCTCTTTGGTCGCGAGCGGGACGCGGGGAATGAGGTAGCATCATTCCGAGCGCGCGATTGGTTGGTCAGTCGACCCTTGTCTCTCGCGTGGCGTCCACGTTCCATTCGCTCCCGAGTACACTTGCGTGCACTAAAATTGTAACATTTGTTTTTGTTGAGCTTTTGTTACAAGTTCTTGTTATTGTTTTGTTTGAATTTTTAAATTTAGAAAATGCCACAAACAAATACGTATTTTACGTAGACATGCCAGAAAAATGGTTTATGATGTCTACTGTTACATATTTTGACGAATTATGCGAACATAAATGTACTGAACTGCTGATTTTTTTTTTTCGCGATTTCAGGTTTGGTCCCGTAGTAAAAGTTGTTCATAATGATGAGTACAATGACCTCTTAAGAGGTTGTTGGTGTTTTACAAATAACCCTGTATATTTTATTTATTACTCCTAATATACTTCACGAATTCTTCTCCTTTCTTTAACTTTCTTCTAAATAGTTATGTTTAAAAATAATTTATGGTAATAACCACAGAATAATGACAAGCAATAAAATTGACCATTTTTTTGTTGCAATAAGTGTAGCATGCGCGAACTTACCCCCACTACGCCAAAACCTTGCCAACTTACGTGCCGCGGGCTGTACTGGTAGTTAGTATATAGATGAATGATTATTTTTATTTATATGTTATCCTTGTCCACGCACGTTAAATATTTGTCTCAGACGCTTCTTGGAAATTGTGATGTCTTCCGGCTGTATTTGGCAAACAGACTTGTGTCAAAATCGTGGCTGTTACTTTCAATCGCAACTAATGTTACTATCATCGAATGGAGCAGTGGGTGTTATAAGTGCACTGAAGTTATAACTTTGTTATACCTGTACAAAGGAATGTAGAAAATGCTGGCAAATATGACGCCATTGGCAATTCTCGACCATAAATTTTGAAACTTGCATCTCGCAAACAGCGACATTATAAATTTTAATAATTAGTTTCTTCTTAAAATAGATTCTAATTTAGTCTTCAAAGATTAGAAGAACTTCACCGACGGAAATGGCCGATATTTCATTTAAAATTTACTTTGTGCGTAAGAGCTGTTATATTCTTTTGTCGTCTCGTGGCTACGGAAAATTCGTCATTTTGCATTACTGAAATAGTCTGCAAGTTCTGCAACACTGTCGACAAGACTGTGAGAGCTTTACGGCCTTTTCCTTATGGCAATTACTCTTCGCGTTGTTCTCTTTGTACCAGAGGATAGATCCTTACTGTGAAGATGTGTGAATTCGTTACTTGCTAGCAATAAACGTGAAGTTACAAAGTCACTTTCGTCAAAACCATATTACAAGCAGTGTTTCTACCTATTTGCATTTTGTGTTCTTATTTGTTTAGCAACAAATGCATTCGAATTGCAATCATTGGTACATGTTGCATAATCCATCCTATTGATTGAAAATTATAATAGTCACAAATTCACATCAGTCTTTATTAATCATTTGCCTTACTGCCGTTTATTCAATGTTCATTTTTTTGTTGCAGGTAAAATAATTTAATGTTTAATTACTGCCGCTTTCTGGTTTGCTGTCGTGAAGGTAATCTACTATGTATATTTTCATATCGTTAGAAGCAGCAATCAGACCCAGTTATATTAACCGACATGAACATAATGTTTCAACAAACCAGTTTATAATGAATATTGAACTTTAATGCCCAATTGATTAAATGTTAGAGTCTCAGTAGACTTGGCACGAGAACCGTAGAGAAGCGTTTTGTCGACGAAAGAGTAGACAAAAATGACCGTTACCGTGTAGTGTAGACAGTACGACGGCAACAACGTAGAAAGAGTCAACTGCACTTTTACGAAATTCACTTTTTTACATAATTCGATTCGGAATTCTTTGTTTTTTCATTGGATTGTTTTTTTCTGTTTAATTCTCAATTTTTACAAATATTAAGTCACGCAATAAATACAACTGCGGAGGCGATCCCGTAGCGCCGGAGAAGATCTTAACGTGTTTATATGGAATTTTTCACTTTTTGTTCTTTCGCAAAATATGAAATATTATTACTTACCTACATGTAGACTTTTAGTGGGTTATGGGTTTCATAAAGAGGGACAAACTTTTAATTATTTTTGTGATAGGACAGACCGTTTTCGAGATATAAGCAGAAGGGAAAACAAAATGATTTTATGGATAAACGTAAGTTCATCAAGTTAAATAAGTTTGCGGCCATCTAGTAAAAAGTTTTCTACAGTCTTTAGTATGGCGATTACAAAATCAAATTGTCTTCACTACCCTATACAATTACCAGTTGTCAGTGTGATTTTGACAGTTGGAAACTTTCTTCCGAAATAGTCTACATAACAAAGGATCTAGACAAAGATCGTTAGAAATGAAACACTAAATGACAAATTGTAGAAGGATGACGGAGAAACGAAATGTCACTTTGTATAGAAAGAGATGTGTTTCATTTTCGTAGACATAGAAGTGGACATACTAAGCCCGCAGTATCATATTTATTGTTACACGACAGCTGTAGATAGTTTCACAGATCATCTTCCGATTTAAAAAAATTGAGGTTTATTAGTTGGACATAATTACTGCTTCCTCTAGCTTTAGGTTCAGAATCGTTATAGACAGTGGCACACATTCTTCACGCTTTTGTATTCTTAGAAGCACACAGATTTATCTTTTTACTCACGTGTTAGTAACCTGTTCACAAATAACATGGAATAATTTTAGCGACGAAAATGGTGCTCATTTTGCGCGTCGAGCGTTGATCAAAGCAGTTTGTGAGAGGCTGGTTTTCAAAGTGACGCTTATACTAATTGGTCAGATTACAGAGGTCGCTTTTGTCGTGCGACTGTCGCACGGTTGTTGCGCGACGTCGATCGTAACAGAACGCGATGCGGACAAGTTTGCGGAAACTCATATCGCGTTGATACAATTCAGTTGGTGCTTAAATTTGCCACTTGGGTCTGCGTCATGCTAAGTTGGGATCTATTGATACCGTAGAAAATTATTCACCAATTGGTATCTCATACGAATTTAGGTTGACATTATTAGTGGATAATCAATGAAAGATCAAGTGTAAATTGTGCAAGTCACTATGCAGCTGCAATATTATTCAAATTGAGCCAAGCGCAGCGTATCTTCTACTAAGTAATATACACTGAGTTAATTTCGCTCCCGAGTTATCCTTATAATTAACGCGGTTTCAATTCTTGCCAAATGTGATGTCACACACGTTGCTTCATTTAATTTAAATGAGAATTTTCCTTTTGGCACTTTTAAATGTTAGTCTTTCGTTCCAAGAACATTATCTAGATACATCGGCGACGTTAGGTACTCTATGACCTGGAGGTGTCAAAGTTAGTTATTTTCTCGAAATAGCAGAGCAACTGTTGCGAATTCTAACTAATGACTGCAATGTCTCGGGGCGATCGCAGGAGTGCAACTGTATGATAAATTGTTAACCAACCTGATCGTTTATTCCTGACGTGCATGTAGGTATATCATTCTCTAAGCGAATGGCGAGCTAAAATTTAACAAAGTTGTTATTATTTCGTTGATGAATTCTCGGAAACGTTTCATTTGCGCCGTGAGATCTGCAGCTCTTGAGCGGGGTTTTTGATGAATCAATTTCTCGCTTTCAGTAGGTACCTACGTAATTAAGTTCTCCAAGGTTCAGCGTATTAGATTTTTAAACGATTATGAAACTATTTTAATATTGAAGAATTTCGTGGAATTAATATTAATCGTAACTGTACTAGGAATGCCGTCTCGGCGCATTGTTTTAATTGTTGTTGAAACATAAACACTGCGTGAGAAATTCGCCCACTGACCGTAGACGGGTTCTCACGGGCATTCCCCGTACAACACGCGAACCGCAGCTTTTGACTGCACCGACCCTTTGCAGTAACAATTTGATTTATCTACAGATTTGGGTTGATTAACACGATAATTAGATTCATAGTTAGCGCTGTTTTCGTCGCCACCAAATATTTGGAGATTTGGGGAAATGTTTTAACGTAGGTAGTGGTAGGATATGACTCTTTTTTAGGTTACCGAAATATTAGCACACGTGACACTGTCACGTAATATTTAGTACCTACCCACTAAGTACCTTTTACCCCCACATTACCTTTTTAATATCGGCTCAGGCTCAGTTTTCCTCATATTTGCGGTCATTATTAATTTCAATTCGTCATTGTAATGCAACATTTTCCTTGTTTACTATTGCTACTCGAAATGCTTCTGGCATCGCGTGAGGTTTTGCTAGCCTTTTCTTAAACGGTAATAATAAAGTTATTATTACTAAAAACCTTGATTTCCATACTGGCCTTCTCTGTCTAAGAAATATTTGTATGTCTCCTAGCTAATTCGTAAGTGAAATCGCTTACCAAAGCCCCCTTTGTTAGTTTATCTATCCGTATTTGCATTTAGCGACCCTCAGATTAATTGCTATTTGCTACATGATTGTGTACCTTAACGAAGGCTAGCGATAGCGATATTTCGAACTATGTACGTGGCCAACTTATATCTGCTCTGATTAATATAAGACATATTCTATACCTAGTAATTTAATCTTATCAATTGCGACAATTTGACAAATTAATATCCATTGTCTTATTGTGATATTATATTACTATAGTCTTGTTTACTTTACATTGAACTACAACACGGGTTCAATACCGATTCTCCGTAAGAGAACAAACCAGAAATCGAAACTTGTAAATTCAAAATTATCAGAATTTCGACAAATCGTGGCCCCCGCTACCGCAATTTGTAATCGATTCAAGTTGTATGCAATACATAGTGTACGTTTATTGTATCGTAATTGGACACTCGTCAATGTTGATGTGGCGATGTCGGCTGATAAAGTGACAAACAGTGTACCTATCGCATTCTTTCCCAGCGTACACCTCAGCAATAAGCACATAGCTGGCTCAAGTCACCGGCGGTCTCACGTGATCACTGTTTTAGAGACGTAATTAAAATCTAAAATCGTAACAATGTTGATTAACAACCGTTTGTTTGTTACGGCAAAATTGAAAACTTTACTAGCAGGAATAGGGAAATGGAAACGGCCTGACCACAGCACAGAGCGGCCACGTGCACAAACATGCTCCTGTATTTTCACGCAACTCGTTAAGTTTGGTGACAGGTAATGTGCGTCATTTGGAAAGTCAGAACCCCGCGTAATCAAATACTATGCGAATGAAAACATCAATACCAGATGATGAAAAGGTCTTTCAGACAAATTGATAATTTCCGTACTCAAATTGCTTGCGGAAGTACGTAAAAAACACGTTCTGACACTTTCGTATATTTTTCACGTTACTGAACTGACAAAGAAAATATTTACAAGTGCTCAAATTTAACAACACCAAGATCCTGTACATCTCTGTTCTAATATATATTTCAATTAAAATATTTGAAATTTTTCATGCCAATTGCTTTTGTTATTTCTAGCAAGCACTTTCCATGACTTTGATCTGGAAGTTTCTTTTTAACGTATCATACAGCCCCACAGTCGCTTGCATCATCTTAGCTTTCACTTCACCGATTTAGCAAATGTTTCCCGTAACACACATTTAAGCGAAAACGGTGTGCATAGTCAACCTATAAAAGGGCTTTAGCCTTTTCAAATTACGTATCAAACTACTTGTAGTAATATTGTCAAGTCACCATTTGGCACGAGACGGGTGTGCCGCAATTGCGAACACGCTGGCCAGTTCGTAATGAGAATAATGATGGAAGCTTGCGCCATAGATCAGTTTGTGCGCGTGCGCTGCTTGCCGATAGCGCGAAATCGCTAATACTTGCGTAAATACGGCAGTCGCTGCTGGGCTTTAGATTAGATCTAGCTGATCGAAACTGTTCACAAATGAATTAGGTACTAGTCGTCATTCAGTGTTTTGCCTACATCTTGCATTTCTTAACGATGTCAATTTTCTTGCTGCTACTTAGATTATTTTACATTACCATTGGAAATAGGAAGCCAATCCTCCAAACAAGTTGCAGATAAAAACCCCAAGTAACATTTATAGAGGCAACGATTTCATAGAAATGACAAGTGGGTCATATTTCATCAATAGAACGATGCACGCGAACGTTAAAGACACCATAGCGCTGATTGCGAATGCAACTTTGTAATTTTCTCGTGTCACGAACAACTACAACGTATGCATTTACAGGCGAACCACTTCACAGGAACCACTGTTTTATTTGCAAACAGACTCATTATCTACACCACGTACTTGCGCGAAAATCGTGTCATTGATATTACAATCGAAACTAGTATCGATTTCACTGCAAAATTTACATATAATCATTTTTTAAAGCAAAATTTAATGTTATTAATAAACAAATGTATTCTGTCGTAATTATTTGGAAGGATGGAATGATTTACATGATTAACACTTCATCGGGTTGTCTTACATATTTCCCATTGCGTATCGCAACGGGGCCTACTCTATAATTTACGCACCAAAGAGTAATTAGGTAGTTGTAACTTCCAACAAGTAGTTTACGATTGTTTAACTACCTCTACGTTTATCTATGATTCTGCTGCCAAGACCTGTCCAACACGATTAATTAAATAATAGAAATGTCTGTAATGATCGTCTGAACATTATTTCTTACATCCAATTAGTAACACCCTTCTGTTAAAATTAGTTTCGATATTGGCAGATCAACAATTTATACATGTTGTTTATAATCCTCATATCAACTTGGCTTCAATGTTGGCTGCCAGAAAATATTTGTTTTAATGCTACATGGCTTTTAGTTCCTTCCCTTTTCATCCGATTCTCATTCTGAATAATGCAGGCTACTACCCTTGGGGATGTCACCTTGCCTCTACGTTCGTACGGGTTTAGTGTGGTTTCACTCAACAATTCAGCAAAATGACAACCTCTGTCGTGCTTACCATTGTGTCCGGTTTAACTTCATTAGCATTATCTTTTCTAGCTTTCCCGTTTTGTTAAGCATCTTCGTTTTCCTGTATAAGAAATAGTCCCTTAAGCCTTCTTTTTACTATTTGCCTAGAGTGTGATATCCCTTCCAGGTCTAGCCTCTGAAATAGCATTTTTATTAGTTCAGAACTTCGACGCCAGTTCTGGATAACCTACGACGTTTGCCAAGTATAGTTAATATGCATCGGCATTATTATACCATACGTTTTTGCAGGGTACTGAGAATTTAGCCCTAATCGATGAGGCTGTTCAATCATGGCTCTTGGCAATTAGTAGTAATTCAAAAGTAGAATGAATCTCTCTGAAACTGCTTCTCGGAAATCAAAGAGCGCTACGCCGGGAAGTCGAGAATTATTTTCTTAGAAGCGGTCTTGTTGCTGTCCCTCACGTTTGACAAAAAGATTATCAAGAGATGCGATGACACTCGCCACTTACTTTATTACAATGTGAAGCGTTATTTATTTTACAGCTCGAGAAATATATTGACAGTTTTTCTCCAAGTTCACATGCTGTAAAAAAACTACTAAGTAATACATCAGCGGTAGACGATTAAGCGAAGCTTCTATGCCAGAGATAGTCATATTCGGGTCGATGTACTCGAGAAATTCGATATGTCGCCGATGTTCGCGCAGCTCATGGAGCGATGCGGTGAGCGGGTTACAGAGAATGAGAGAACCGGGAGTTCATTAGACGAATTCTGGGCACCACTTGTAGTGATGGCAAAAACTGTTTTACGTCATTTCACAACGACTTTTGATGGACGGTGGGAGAGAAGTTTTTTTCGTCCTCTTGTCAGATCGCTCTATTCGGCGGTCCGTCACGCGGACGTTGACCGTGGTTCAACTATTTAGGGTGTTCGGTTCAGTTACTATGAGTATTTTGAAAGTTTGTTTGTCTTACGGGACAATTTCATTGAACATTTTGTTTTGTACTATGTTTTAATCTTGGTTCTTGGCATGTATTCTGTATTTGTTAGTAGCAGATCATATCGATGGTGGTGGTGTTCTACACAAACGTGCTAAGTGCTAAATTTTGAATATTTAACATTTAAATGCCAAATGTAATACAGAAGCTTGCTCTACCGTTTTTGGCATTTAAATGTTAAAAATTAAAAAACAATTTTTGCACATAGCACGTTTGTCTTCTAGACCATCGATATTATTTAATTAATTTCAATATAAATTTATGGAGCCTATTAGTTCGTGACAAATAGTATCGTCATTTAATTAAATTAAAGTCATTTAAAGGCCGTGTCACGTCCCAAATTAATGCTAGTAGTTTCAGCACAGCCACTTCCATTGTAAACTTAGTAAAAACGTTTCACCAGCCGATCATGCGCGTGCCAATAAGTTTTGAAGTTTCTTGCGATTCATCATCAAACTTTTTCTTACTATGAAAGGATTTTTTTATTTTGTTGTCGACTTTATAATGCAAGTTTTAATAAAAAAAAAAAAAATGGTGACCTTTGGAATTATTTCTAATCTGTACTAGCCTGAAATTATTGATCTAACATACGTGTGTTTTGGTACTGTAAAAATTTTGTATATCACTTCCTTTTTGAAGTGTTATGATTGTCACACCTTCAGTATGTAAATCAAGGTGTGCAGGCTATGCGTGAGTTGTATATAGTGAAGTGAGTATAGATAGCATGGTGAGCGGATATCGTGCGGACGGTGAGCACGCGGCGCGAGCGCGCCCAGTCAGAGTGCCGCCGCGCTGCCAGACGCACGCGCGACTTGCACGTGCTAACTACAACTTTTGTACGACCAGCTCATCACTGAACTTTGCGTCTGAATAAACTTTGTCGCACATACAAACAAACAAATGATGTCAGTTTGCATGTACCTCGTTTGTCCCTGGTTCTTTCTCGTGATCTACTTGGCGTTCCTTATGCTGGACGTGTGAGACCGGCTTCAAGTCCCCGTACTAGTGTCTGTGGAGGGTTGAGAGCGCAGACGCGGCGTCGCGATCGATAAGTGTCGGTAGCGCCACCGGTCGGTGTCAGCCGTGCGCCGCGCGGGCTAACACGCGGGTGGTTTGGCGCGCTCCGGCGACGGTGCGAGCGGTGCCGCGTGCCGGGAGCGCCGGTGGTGTTATGCGGGGCGGGTGCGGCCGACGCCGGGCCCACTGCTGAGCCAGCTGACCGGCCGTCACGATCGCTCCGCACGCGTCGGGCACGCGGCCGCGCGGCGCGCCCGCCATGAGCGCGGCCACGCCAGAGGTGCGCGGCCCGCCAGCCGACGCTGCCTCGCCGCATGTCGCACTTCCCAGGATTAAGCCGGATCTCGGCCTCAATGATGCGACCCTGTTCGCAGTCTACTGCTTCATCAAAAATTTCATTGGGTGAGTCGTATGCGAAAGGAAATTCGTCCTGAGTGCGTCATCCCGCTTTGTATGTGAATTCTTATGTAATAGATCGAATAGAGACGGTTCCAAATGGCTTCACGATGGATGTCGACTCAATTTACTATTTACCCCTACTATATGCTGCGTAAAACTTTTGCAACGTAACCTATGAGCCAAGATGTCCCCAAGAATAAAAGGTACTTTAAATGCTCAAAAGTTGCATATATACATTCTAATCAGCAAAGACCTAAACTAATTAATCTATCGGAATAAGTCTGCTGATATTATGTTATTTATTACCGACGTGCAAAAATTAAAGCTGCAAGGCCAGATTAGGATTAATGTTTGACCCTTGTATTCGGAGCTGCAGATTAAGTAACTGTCCAATCGACGAATCGGCCAAGGAGTTTCTCGAAATTACTTACAATAATTAGTAGGTATAGCAAAATAATGATCAACATTATGGACCACTAGCAGCTCATTTTCAATGTACAGTAAAATGTTCAGGATATTGCGGGAATATTATTCAACTGTTGTTCTATTATACAACACAATGGCCACCTCAACCTTGACTGCATGAGTCGTCGGTAAAATCACTTGTTTACTATCGGTTAGCAACAACATTAATACTCGATGTTAATTTCTTATTAGCCGCTAATGGAGTCGAAAGACCATGTAACTATTTGGCCTCGACAGTAAATCCTCACACTAAAAACATTGACAAATTAACGCGCTGTTAAAAATATTTCACATCTTCAAACAAGTTTAATGTTTGTATTGATGTCTATATCAGCTACTGATAAGACATTGTTTGGTCCAGTATTTTTCTGACTAACCTTGAATTTAACATAAACCGAGTCATGTTCTTTCCACACCTATGTTTACGTTTTTTTTTTATCGCAAACTGGGTTTGGCACGACGACGTTTACTTTTCGACTTTAATACTTGTCTGTTCCACTAATAATTTTAGTGTTTAACTGAATAATGGATAATGATGCGCAATTTAAATAAATTGTTCCGAATATAGCCAGAGCCACTTGCCACTAACGAATATTCTAAGAAAAAAAATATCGTTCATTAAAAAAAAACTCTGCACCGCTTTAAAACAATAAAGCCTCGTTAAAGTTTATGTTTTCGACAAAGTTAAATTGACTAACAACAACAAAATTGGTGGTTGTTGACTATCACTAAGCAATTATAGAATTTCTCGATCGGGCCATTTAGCAACTGCGTGTATTGCTCCACATAATTTTCTTATTGCCATAAACAGCCCAGTTTCTGTAGCTAATTGTTGGCAATAAAGGGCGGACATTAGCCGTGCCGAACTTCGTCAAGAGAAAGTCTTCGTTTAGAAAGTACGCTTTGTTTTGTTTTCGTGTTCTGCTGTTTTGGTCCTTGGCTGATAGTGCAGCACCCATGATACAGTACAAGATAACTCATGCTCTTTAAGGCGGCGATAACCGACTTTTAGTGCTTGCTGAAGATCATGTTTAGACGAGTAGTGTTAATGATTTGGAAAAATATGTGTTAAATTACAGCATTTTCTTAATAACTTAATCTGTGAATATTTTAGATTATGTTTATATTGCATAGTCAGAATCAGAATCAGAATATTTATTTGTGAAACATAAGTATTTACATAAAGGTCTTAGGTTATTACGAGTATATGGGCGCTATGTTTTGCCGTGAAGGCGTACAAATATTGTAGAAAATAAAAGCAAACAATAAGACAAAAAAAACCAACAGAAATTTTTTTTAAATACTTACATGAAAAAAGAACTATTTTAAATTTAATTAAATATCTAAAAAATATCTACAATTAAAGATAACCTAAAAGAGAAACAGATTTCTTAAAAGATATTTAAAATATTACATCCAATGTTTATTGCACACGAAATATTAAAAATTATCATTTATAAAATCTTCTAGAGTATAATAACATTTTTCAATTAATAGCGAGCATGAGACTTTTCTTAAACTTTAGTGTACCTAATTAAAATTATATCTAACGCGGGTAAAAACCTGAGAATTACGCAAAAACTATCAAGGTTATTTTTATGAAACCTTCACCATTTTAAAGAAAATTTAATTATTTATCTTTTAGTAAAATACGTTTTGTTTTATGTATAATAAGTAAATAATGCGTCTAATTTGGGACAGCGCTCCTTGATGGGCGAGTCTTAATACTGGACGTAGGACACGTTGCATGAGCTTAGCACAGAACACGCAATAATATAACCACTCATAATGGCTATTGGCATATATCTGCGTCTTAAAGCTAACTGATACCGATAGTCGTCTTGGTAATCTGCGTTACTCGACCACTGTTTTCTATAAATGCATTTGCAATTAACATTCTGAGTTTCCATTTTGCATATCCAAGCAGATTGGCGTTCTATTTACTGGCAACATGATCGAGTATATCGCCAAGCACGTGACTGCGGTTGCTATGAAATTTCGTTTTCTTTAGTAGAAAACGTTTGCACGTGTATATAGGGTACTTGATTTTTATAATGAGCCCCTCTTTGTAGCTTTGAACACGACTTCACATAAATTATCACCATCGCTGCGGATGATTTGATCGGTGGTTGATTTTAGATGCAAACTGTTGCTTTGTTGCAGCGGGCATCATCACTTTCACAAGAAGAAAAGGGAAAGTTTCAGTGGCGCCCGCTCCCTTGCGGTCAGATTAGCGCAGGCTATCGGCCGGCGCTAATTCCTCTTGTTTATTTGATTTCACACTAATGGTTGCACACTAATCTATCTCGATTTCACTACTAACAGTGCACTTTTAAGAAAAATTTCACTTGTCTTTGATCCTGCCAAAATAACTTTTGTTATAAAATACATGTGAATTTCATTAAAAATTATGTAACATCAGTAAATGTGGCCGTACATTTATGGTCGATTACACAACAAATAAAGATCATATCGACATCGCGTCTGTTGATTTTTATCTCGATCAATCTTGACTGGGGATGCTTTCGGCGATTCATTCTTGTCAGTTTTGTTCTACATCGTCGAACATTATCTATCTTGTCATATTCCTTTTCTCTACATTTTGTTCCAGTATTGTGGATATGCCGTCATTTTAAGATGGAATGTAAATTTTGTTTTCTTCCTTTTACTCTATACATCGTGTTGTCAGAGCGATAGCCTAGTTAACTTTTCTGCTCGATTCATATTCGATTCATCTTTTTTTTTTTGCATAAAACCAATGTTTTGATCGGAATCAACAAAGCAATTTTCACAGTTCATTAACATTCGTCGTTTGGAATAAATTTTAGTTACTATTTTAATTTCATTTCACTTTTTACGAACGACTATAGTATTTAAGTTTAATTGTATACTAAAGTAAAACATGTTTAGATGTATCGGTAATCAATTGCAAGATAGCTTGAAGCGGTGCCAAAACAGTGTATTGACTATTGTATAACAATATTTCGCCTACAAGTACCAGACAAATGCATTAATTAACTATTAACACATCAGCTTCAGTTAACGCATCCTTTGGCTCATTATATTCACACTTCAATTTTCTAAAATCAATAATTTTCTGTAGCGGTGCTTTTTATATTATTTTATCTTCTTTCAACATAATTATTGCTTGAAAAAACTTTTAGATTGTTTTGTCACGAAAAAACCACCGACTACAATATAATCATTGAATAGGTAACCATTCTGTATAACATTTGTTTAAAAAAACTGCGTTTTTTTCGAGTTCACCGTTTATTTCTAACCAACGGTTAAATAACCCAACGTTTTTGAATGATGTGAGTCGAAAATGGCCGAATATCATTAGTTTGTGAATGTTAAATGTGAACGTCGATCAATTTTCATTTACAGACTGTGATCAAACGCAATTCATAATTTAATCGTCGTGTCGTGTTAGTTTTCTTTATAATCGGTGAATATGGAAGATAAACGCAAACGTACTGTAAACACCAGTGACAAGAAATCAGTACTTACGGAACTCGTAATACAGTATACAGACCTAATAGAAGATAAAAAAGCAAAGTTTCCCTTAGTCAGATGCTGACAGAGAATCGTTTCTGGAAATTAATATAACATAATATAGTAGGTGTTACATAGGGTCTCTCGAGAGTAAACAAAATAAATACATCACCAACTCTAGCCTCAAATTACCTAGGTAGTTTCTTAACCCACTGCTACCTACCCCAAACATAATTAAATAGTATAAAATAATAGCCTTCTTACTATGAAACTTACCTGTCGCTTGGATATTCCAACTTCCTTTTAATTAAGTAAATCAAGTAATTCCAAAGCACTACGTTTGTATAAACGAAATCTTGTACCAAACGCTTTCTCGTCATATTCCTCGAAATAATTGCGCCGGTTTGTAATATACGGTGAGTGAGCAAAATTCTTTCTATATCTTCAAAATCATCTATCTAACACATTATCCTCTTCAAAGATATAATTCAATGTGTCTTGCATTATTTTTATTTTGTAACTACATACAAGTGATGCACAATTCAAAACTTCACGTCAGGAAGCATAAACCAGTTGTTAAACTGAGTTGGCTACTTAATTTAAGTTAATCATTAGATTACAGCACTTAATCAATGGTTAGTGTCTGGTGAACAGCAAAATATTGTTAAACAGCCGTTTATGGTTTAAACAGCTGTTTAAAATTAAAAAAAAAATGTAAAAAAAATCATCCAGTATAAATGATTAAGATCATTTATACTGGATGATTTTTTTACCGTCTTGAAAAAATTGGGTAAAATAGGTGAATGGAGTAGAAGCCTACGGCATACCTAGTTTTTTTTTTTGTTTTGTTTTTTCAATAGGTTAGACAGAAACTACACATTTGAAGTAAACTAGAACAATAAAAACAAATTTTGAAAAATTTTATAGATCTTGACAGGCCAGATGGCGTTGTTGGTTTAGATAGGTGGTATCTAAACATGCTGCAGGTCAGGTCGTGGGTTCGATTCCCATTCAGGACACTCAGGAGTCTGGTTGTAATTATCTATGTAGTATGTATTTACAAGAATAAAAGTAGTGTATGTAGTATATCAATTATGTTTCCATAGTAACAAGGTCTGCTTAGTTTGGGATCAGATGACCGTGTGTGAATAAGGTCCCAGGATATTATTATATTATTATTATCGTTAAAAAATATGTTAAAAAAAAACTAGTAATCCCATAGGCTTCTACTCCGTTCACCTATTATACCCTATTTTTTTCAAGACGCTAAATAAGTCACCCAGTATAATAATAATAATATCAGCGTATTATTGTTCTACTGCAGGAGGAACAGCCTTTTCTCATACAGAGAAGGCACGGGCATTGATCACCACACTTGCTCAAGTCTGTTAAAAAATTGCTAAACCGCCGTTTAGCAATTTTTTAACAGACTTCAAAAAGGAGGAGGTTATTTACATGGCTATATCTTCAATTATTGTGCTCAATTATGTATTCGAATTTGTGTGGGGTAGGTTCCACAACTAAAAAGTGAAAAATAAAAACTTTTTGCAAAAAATAAAACCGACTTCCAAAACAAAACACTACAAAGTGAAAAATAACTTTAATTTCGGAAGTCGGTGGCAAAAAACGAAAATACAAAACCAAAGATACCGACTACCGAAATTAAAGTTATTTTTCACTTTGTAGTGTTTTGTTTTGGAAGTCGGTTTTATTTTTTGGTAAAAAGTTTTTTGACTTATACTAACTAGAAATCCAGGTTAAAAAAAGGAAAAGTCACATGGGGGGTACTTGCCCGAATTTGAACTCACAACCTCATGAGTGAGAGGCGGGATCTTAACCACTAGGCCATCACGATGATTTGTCATCATTATGCCTACTTTTAAATGCAGAAGACACAATCTGTCACACACGACGTGATCTCTAAATACGAAGTGTCAGACAGATCTGTTCTACATCTTCAATTTGTCAAAAGAGGGAGCTTTAATATAAGGCCTTTTTGCAATACAGTTGCTAGCCGAAAGTGGCGGTTTTAAATGACAGCTGACTGATAATATGGAACCGCCAGAACTAGATTAGATGAGCAAGTCATGTTCTGTCTGTTACTGGACAGTGACTATAATCTTGGTTTTAGCTCATAACTCTTATAACGGCAAAAATATGAGTCAAATCCGCGCACTACTCAAGTAACCTGCTCAAGTAAGCTCAAGGAGAAACCTCACATGATACCATAGCATCAATGACTGGACAGCATTATCAATGTAATTTGTCAAGAACAATATATTAGTAACACATAGCACATTAAGAGGCCATATACGAAATTTTGCCGATTTCGCTGATTTACAGACGTGAATTTACAGTTAAAATACTCAAAATCAAAAGTCATTTATTCAAACTAGGCTGAGAATCAGCACTTTTCGAACGTCAAAATTACATCCTCCAAAACGCCCGCCCTTGCAGGAAGTGGTTCCTAGTGCTTTAGCTGGGGACAAGAAGTGGCGCAACAATCTCCCCAACAGCACAGCTGTCTGTCCAGTTAAAAAAAAAAATGATTCTATACAACACTGCGCAAAATACTTTTATTTCTATAAGTTTTAATGCACAACATGAAAGATTATTTCAATTATGATCCAAATTCAAATTCATTTATTTCGTGAACACAGGGTACATACAGAAGATGTTATAATAAATAAGATCCGACCTGTGTCCCGCCAAAAGGCATACTTACAAAATATCTAATTCCATAGTAGGTACAACCACAATAATTATAAATTATGTCAAATATAGATAAAATTATTGATAAATTGTCAAATAAAATAAAGTAAAAGGAGCCAAAATTACAAAATAAAAATAATGTCAAGAATTTCATTAATACACAATAATCAAAATTAACACAATCATTTAGTTTCTTACATAACATAAAAACAGATTCGATTTAGTTAAATGGGAATGACAATGAATGAGCGACTTTTTATTGCCGAATGAGAATGGCGAAGCTTCGTCGTGCTTGGCACCAATATGTTTTTTAACGTATGCTACACCCTACTATCGAATTCTTCTAGATTATTATGTTATAATGCTATTTTAAAAACAAATGTTTTCTAAAAAATTGCTGTTTTATTTATTGGAAGTTTTTTTTTAAATTATAGGTTATATCGATTTTGACAATTGAAATAGTAGCAATAGCGCCAATCACACGTGGATGAAATCCATTAAGCCTGTTTCAAGCGATTTAAACTTATGCCACAGTTAATGCACAATGATTCCATTGTAAACAAAACAAATCCCGTATGATAGTTAAAGTCCAAATAACACAGCTAATTGTCGATTATCAAAGGTCCAGATTCAAATTCCGTGGTCACGTTTAGAAAAGAAATCGGAATACGTAGGAAAGCAGAGGGTCAAATAATTACTAATCAGGACTTCAAGAGGAGCCAAAACCGTGGAAAAGCGCGCAATACTATCACAAGAAAGCGAGGGAAGTATTGAGTTAAGTGACAATGACACATCAGTTGACAAGTCCTAATGTCAATCAAGGAACTACGCGTTTCATTAGAAGGAAAAAAAAATGTCATCGTGTTTTAAATATTTTTTAGTCTGTTACACAGCGTCTGTATTTAATATTAAATGCAATGTTATAAAAAATAAACTCTGTTAAAAACAAAACATTTTTATGACTAGATTAGTAAGTATTAGTTAGTATTAGATTGAAAATCTTAAACACCTAATGAAGGGGAAAACGGAACGTACGGAGCGAGATTCTAGTATTTTAACTGTAAAATCATGTAAATCAGCGAAATTGGCGAAATTTCGTATACGGTCTCTTAATTGTTCGTTGCGGTTACTATCGTTCAGCTGTCGGTTCTCGCAACGATGCGTCTTGATATGATATGAGATAGTGCGTGTCCGTACCAAAGTAACTGCTTGTACGTAACTATTCACTTGCGTAACAGACGCTAACACAGTATTCATATCTGTTCGATATACCCTCACCGTTATTTTTAGGGTTCCGTACCTCAAAAGGAAAAAACGGAACCGTTTATAGGGTCACTCGTGTGTCTGTCTGTCTGTCCGTCTGTCACAGCCAATTTGCTCCGAATCTAATGGACAGATTAAGTCGTTTGGTACACATATGAATTTCTGTGACCCAAACATGAACGTTTAACGTAAATAAATAAATTTTGAATATGCCACTTTTGGGGGGCAAATAAGAAAATAAAATCAAAAGTTTTGCGAACTGTGTACCGTGTGACTTATTAAATGAAAGGGCTTACCGTGAGGATCTCAAATATATGTTTTTTTATAATTTTAAAATAGAATGTTTTAAAGGTATTTAAGAAATTGACGAAAGTTGACCACCCTACAACTACTTAAGAAGCCTAAATTTTTGAAAAAATGCAGGAAATCAGTATCAGATCAGTACATTTAGATTACAGGAAAACTTATAATAAGTATATGGTCTTAAAATAACATGGTAAATCTCTCAATATTGTGCGTGCAAACTTACATTTGGAATAAATGGGAGAACATGTTTTTCAAGTGCAACAAATGTATTAGGTTGGGGAAAAAGTCTTTTCGCATTCTAGTATGTATGAACTTGTAATAAAATCTCTTTGGCTATACTATTTGTATCTGGCTGGTTTTGGTATCATTGAAAGTTTAAATTTTAAAGAACATAATTCCAAATTCAAATTAGGAAAATGTGTGATTTTCATTTGTTTTTCGTACCGTCAAGATGAGTGAATCTAATGAAGAAATTCGATACATTTTAAAATTTTACTACAAAAAAGGTAAAAATGCAACGCAAGCCGCGAAAAAAATTTGCGATGTTTATGGTCCTAGTGTAGTGTCTGTGAGAGTAGCACAAATTTGGTTTAAGCGTTTTCAATCCGGAAATATTGATGCCAAAGATGCACGTCGCTCTGGTCGCCCTATTACGGATAAAATGGATGCCATTTTTGAAAAAGTCGAGCAAGATCGGCATATCAGTAGTTACGACGTAGCTGAAGAACTGGAAATTGACCACAAAACAGTTTTGGCGCATTTGAAAAAAACTGGGTACACAAAAAAGCTCGACATTTGGGTACCTCATGAGCTCACTGAAAGAAACCTAATGAACCGTGTACTCATTTGTGATTCTTTATTACAACGTAACGTAACCGAACCATTTTTGAAGAAGCTGATAACTGGTGATGAAAAGTGGATCACGTATGACAAGAACGTGTGAAAAAGGTCGTGGTCAAAGGCCGGTCAGGCTTCACAGACTATGGCGAAACCCGGGTTAACTCGCAACAAGGTGATGCTGTGTGTGTGGTGGGATAGGAAGGGCATTATTCATTATGAGCTGTTACCACCAGGCAGGACCTTCGATTCTGAACTCTAGTGCGAACAACTGATGAGATTAAAGCAAGAAGTTGAGAGAAAGCGGCCGGAATTAATCAACAGAAGGGGTGTGGTTTTTCATCATGATAACGCTAGACCTCACACATCTTTAGCCACTCAGCAAAAATTAAGAGAGTTTGGCTGGGAGGTGTTAATGCATCCGCCGTATAGTCCTGACCTTGCACCTTCAGATTTCCACCTGTTTCGGTCTCTTCAGAATTCTTTAGGCAGTGTCAGGTTAACATCACGAGAGGACTGCCAAAACCACTTGTCGCGGTATTTTGACCAGAAGTCCCAAAATTTCTATAGCAATGTGATCATGTCCCTACCTACAAGATGGCAAAAAGTTATCGAACAAAATGGTACCTACATACTTTAGTTAAATGTAAATAAACTATATTAAAAAATGTTTTGAATTTTCTTAAAAAATGCGAAGAAAGTTTTTCCCCAACCTATTATTTTATAATACGCACAGCAAAAGAGTGGAACTCACTACCTGCGTCTGTGTTTCCGAGCGCATACAACCCTAATCTTTTCAAAGTGAGAGTGAACAGGCTTCTTCTGGGTAAGCTCACTTCATCGTCAACTTTGTCTCTGTCACCTCTGACCTAGACTAGAGTCAAGAGCAAACCCATCTCAAATAAAATAAAGTTTGTTCTTGGGATAAATTCATCCCAACTACGGAACCCTTTATTGTGCTTGGTCCGACACGAACTTGGCCGGTTTTATTAGTATCTTTACACGTTTTAACACACCGTAAATTATTGATTTCAATTCAGCCCTTATGCAATCTTTTTTGTTTTTCTCTCCTACGTTTGCCATTGTAATAAAACCATTTCGTCATATCTCTGGTTCCGTTATTTGTTCACATCCAAGTATCAAGGGAATGGAAAGTTTATAAGGTGAAGGGTCGGAAAAAATCACCATGATGCAGTTATGCAAGGCCGTTTGCATCTGCTGTGATGTACATACGTAAACCTGTTGCGTATGACTTACTTGTTGCGGTTACTTTTTCAATTGCACAAACGTTTGCATCAACTTATCAGTCTTGAAAAAGAAAATATTTTTTCGCACTTCCGCAAACTTTCGTTTGGGATTGAGTAACCACGCGTTTTATTCGTGACACTTGGTCGATTAGCCAGGGATCTCATCTCGCATATTGATTGACGCGTTGCCGTGCTACCATGGCGCCACCCTACAAAACCGCCCCTTTCACGCAAGGACGTCGGGAATAGGGACGCGCGCATACTCACTACTACACTCAGGGTCTACATTCAGTGTGTACAGATCCATCGCACAGAGAGCACGCTTTCTCTTACCTCCGCACAAAATTGACCCGCGAAAGTGCCAAAAAGTGTTTTTTTCTGAATTAAACTAATCATCCAGTGCGCTGGAGGACTCTCTGAAACACCATCTGTAAGTGCTGCATGACTTTGTACAAAAACAAACCCAATTCTTAATCTAGGTCAAGCTTCCGCGTCCTCGGCCCTAAAGGTTTTTATTTATGAATGGGCGTGTTGTTTTTCTACGCTAGCTGGTATCTTCAGTAATTGTTTAAAACGAATTGTGTCTAATATTATTTCCGACGTATCCATTACATAATTCCGGTTGTACTATCAAAGGTGACGTCATCACCCTTGCAGTGGGTGCCATGGATACGGTCATGGGGTGGTTATTCCCATTCCCTGCCATTGATTAATAAAACTATGACAATGGAATAGCGCATTAGTGTTTGTTTATGTTATTGTAGCTCTGGCCTAATTTGACATTGTTAAATACTTTACATTATACCAAATTATGTCTTTTTCTCTTTAGAAGAAAGATTTTTTTGTGTAAACTTTCCCGAAATAATTTCCGCCTATTTAAAGTGTGCAAACCGTGCAACACTTTATGGACCATAACGAACAGGACAAAATCTTGAAGAAAAAAAAATGGAATGTTACACACAGCGAACGAAATGGCTCCTAACAAAGGAAGTTCAACTAACTAAAAGCACGGTTGCCTTAATTTTTCTATCAGATAATAAAATATTGTTATAGCTCGTGCTTATATTTCTTCTGAAGCGACCCGAACATCAAATGATAAGAATAAACCGTTTACGGCCTTAACAGGCTTAACCTTGAAACATACATAAAATATTGAATTTTAAGGATAGGTCACTAACCGCCCGCAATAGAGGGGCATTAAGTTTCCTTGCCTTTTGCAGCTTGCGCACGGCTAGCAACGATACTCTATATTTTTCTGTAATTCCGAGATCAACATAACGAAAGTTACAATTAATGATTAATCCAGGAACTCTGTATACTTCCTCTTCAGTGCTCTCGATTGTGTACGAGTAGGAACTATAAGGCCGTGCTGATGATTACGCTTGGATAATCTCAATCTAATCTCGCTCCCTCTCATTTAGAGAAAGTTGTTATCGCAGGACACGCGCAACCTGTCGACCGTTCCTTCTCTATTAATTTATTAATACTTCTACTTGTCTGCGTTGTAATTACACAACGCACTTATCACTTCATCTACTAACGCCTTTATTCTTATAGACAAAACCGCAGCTACTCCGCGTATTACGAAAATATGTTATAGTTCAACCTATCATTAATTGCTCCGATACAAGCACCGCAGGCGTAGCTGTCGTCCTCCGAAAATATATATATACTCGTACCTAGTCTGGCCATAAATATTGTCACGAAGAAAAAATTTTTTTTTTTATTGCAAATAATATTTGTTACTTTTACAGTGTGTTAGTTTAATACATAAATATAAAACAATTTAAAATATAAAAAGCTTATTCGAAGTGGTCTCCATTGGCTGCAATACAGTCCTTTAAACGTTGAGGCCAGTTATGAATAGAAGCACGCACTCTTTCCATGGGAAAATTCTTCACTGCCAATCGTATGGATTGTTTTAGGCACTCCAAATTATCATGGCGTTTAGAGCAAGCCGTACTCTCTAAAACTGACCATAAATCATTAATTTCACACGGAGAATCGTTCAGTCCAACAGCCGACTCGATAACGATGAAAATGACAGAGATTTCTTTATTTTTTTGTGATAAATTGAAGCCATTAAGGTAGACAGTGTCAAACTTTTAATGCGTTTTCCCACAAAATATAAATTTTGAGTTATTTCGGTTTTTGATTAAAGGGGCGAAATTACGAAAAAAAAAAATTATCGACTTCTAAAAGAAATTAACTCAAAATTATGAAATAACTTTAATTTCGGAAGTCGGTGGCAAAAAAAACTAAAATACAGATCCCAAGACACCGACTTCCGAAATTAAAGTTATTTCATTATTTTTAGTTAATTATTTAAGTCTATTTACATCTAGATTTCACCGTGTAAAAAATACATGCATGTTTTCACTTCGTTTCTGATACGTATAGGTAGTGGTGGTGTGTTCGACCGTCCACACTTCCTGCGCCGGCGCCGTCAGTTGGTGCTATTTCTACCTCTCCATGAACCGACCCGTCACACAATTCACGTTCAAAGTCAATTATTTTAAAAACCAGAACGGAACTCGCCTTGTTTTTCGTATTTACGATTCAAGGATTCTCTTCTCGGTTACGTACCTCGAATTTCTTCAACGTGTTTGTTTGCAGACACGGTCTCTACATAAAATCTTCCTGACTCCGCTGTAAAAATAAATGTCGTATTTCAAAATTCTATTTCCATTGCGTTATCTGGTATGTACTTGTACTAATTTGATATAGGAAGCGTACCAGCGCCCCATTTAATTTAGCGCAGCTCTTCGTTTTGAAGTCGAACAATGCTCGTATGACCCCGTTTCCTCTCACCACTATTGTGATCTGCTGCAACGACGACCTACTTTGGCCATTGTTTATTGCTAATTAGTGTATCGCACATAACTGTCTTAAGGATGATGCGCAGCCTTGGCCGTCAAAAATTTTCATTCGTTTGTCAAATTGTCATGACAATTTAATTTTTGTACGGACTTCATGGAAATTGAAAAATGCAGAGTAGGTAACTAACCGTATCAAAGCGTGCGTATCGTGCGTCCCGAAGATCCCGCCTAAATATAAACATGTTTATTCCGTCTCACATACACCACCTTGCGCGCTCATCGGGCACTTATAAAAAGCGGCGGCGAGGTCAAAGCGTCGTACGCCAGCCGACAGTGTGGAACCCGCACGCGCGTTGTAACGACGCTTGTATTGTATCGATATCGATGCTTTATTATCACGTGCAGCAGTGACGTCACGTGTGTATGCAACGGCCGAGCCAATGGCTCTTGGCAAGTTGGCTACGATTGATTGAGGTGTACGTCTTCACTAGTGTGTGTTGCGCGGTTGAGTACAAACGTGTCCGTATGGTGCAAAAGTTGATGGCAGAGTTAAAGGTGCTCGTAGGGCAACGAGCACCACCGGGGGGCGCGGCTCCTGCGCCGTCGCCCCCCTCACCACAACCACAGCAACAACAACTGCAGCAGCAACAGCCGTACACACGAAGAGACCTCAAGCAAAATTTGCACAGACATATGAGTATCGTACTAGACAGGTCAGTAAATGACTGAGCGTAACTTTCGACTTTGTTCTACCGAAACCAACCGAACTTTGTTTTGGAATATCACGTAAGAACACCTATGTTTTATATATATATATATTAATTCTATCGTCTGATAACTTGCTAGCAATAATAGATAATGATTTCGATAAGGACGGGGTAGACATGATAAGTGAAAGCATTTTCACACCATACGATTAACTTGGACGTGTTATAATGATGTAAACGGGCCGTTTTCTGTACACTGCGGTCGACCATAACGTCGATACTATTGAATATTTTATGATCGTTTTATATCTTTGCCATCGTGTTATGGACGATATCATCGGACACCGCAAATTGATGCTCAATTTCAACCATGTTGTGGCTATGATTGGCTTAAATATCTCTATTAGAGTAATTACTTATATAAGGACATTAATCGTCAAATTGACGTCAAAGAAGATTGGCCATATTAGCTTTGAACATTTTATATTTAATTCATAACAAAATACGACCGTATTTTTGGTAACAGTTCGCATAAATATTCAAAGTGTGTGTGTATAAACTCTTAATTAATCCAACTTTGAAATAACACTGGTGCTTGCGAGCTGTTAATTTGACCTTAAACTTCATAAATACTCATTACGATTCCAAGGTCGACCATGCCTCCATCCATAATGTTGTTATAATCAGCTTTAAATTAATGAATAATCAAGACGTTGTAAAGAAGCAAGAAAATCAGCGCATCGTATCAGCTGCTTATGTATATCCCCACGCGAAGTAACAACGGGGCAAAGAAATATGTATATATGTGTGATTTAATAGACAAATGAATAACAATATTTATTCTACGTTATAGTTGGTACCGCATTTTGACCTCGAACCATCTCTGGAATTCGTTCTCTATCTGTTTCTTTGAACACTTTCGTGAGTTTTTATATGTAATCTATGAGATATGCTCCCTTTTTGGATGACAAACATTACAGCAAAAATATTGTTCGGATTATTTGGATATAATATGGACTGTAATAAAGTGATGAGCTAAAATTATACTTTACACTTATGGTGGTAGAGCTTGTCTACTCTGTAGTGGGGCGCGTCATTTCAGAGTAGACAAGCTCTATAACCAAAAGTGTAAAGCGTCATTTTAACTATCTCCACGTATTTGATGGTCTCTTCATCACTGTGAACCATCACTGTTCAAAATATTACCATTTCTGCTTCGGAAGCATTCCACTTAAACTACCTTCTTATAATATGTTTTAATTGAAACAATTAAATGTGAAATATTGCTACAATGTAACTTTCAAGGTGAAAATCTTACTTGAAAGTAATACTATGTAATTGTTATTATGAAATCCTACTGCATACTAATTCGTAGTTTTCGTAGCAACACATTACTTAACTTAAAGAATAACGGTCTTACTGCTAACATCTAACTCGTTTATAAAATTCAGTATTTATTACTCAGAACATAGGTACTTGAGGTAACAGCAAAGAAAAGGAGCATTAAAGTTAAATTCACTTTTAAAAGACAACCAACGCAATTCCGATAATATTTTCCAATATAGGTGACAGATGTATTATCAACAGCTTTTGCCCGCGGCTGCGCCCGCGTGGTTGTCGGGAATTATGCCACGGGAACGTACTACCGGGATAAAAAATATCCTGTTCATGGTCTACCCATGTGCCAAATTTCATTCAAATCCGTTCAGCCGTTTTTGCGTGCTGAAGCGTAACAAATAAACAAACTCACTTCCGCATTTATAATATTAGTTAGAATTATATGAGGTTGAAGTCTGCAGTAGTATCTGCTATCCTAGATATCCTAAATTAAAGATCGTTACTTCAAGTGATCAATTTTTTAGAAGTATACCCTCGAGAAATTTCAGCAGAATCTCCCATAGATCTCACCGGCTTCTCATGTTACAACCTAGGCGAGCCCCGCACGCGCATTCACACATTAATTTGTCAATATTTTTGCACTTCTCTAATATTTCCGCCGCAACATTTGCCACCATATACGCACTTCAGCTATAATTTTAAACCGACTTAAAAAGAGGAGGTTATCGACACGTATATACGTAATATTATTGAAACTGCAATATATTCACATATTATGATAATCTATTAGGGCTTCCAAACAAATATACAATATTTTTGCGGCTGCGGAAAACCTCAAGCGGCGGAAGTATAATAATAACCTTATCGGTAACTATATTTTCGAGCCGTTTGGGGTTGAAACCATCGGGCCGTGGGGTCCGTGTGCTCATGGTTTATTCAAGGAAATCTCCAAACGGCTGGTTGACACTTCCCGTGACCCAAGGGCAGGCTTTTACCTTGGGCAGAGGCTAAGCATTGCCATACAACGTGGCAATGCCGCCAGTCTCTTGGGTACATTACCAGACGACAGCGATGCGGATAAATTTTTCGACGCCATATTTTAGTTTTTTTTTTTAATAGGTTTAGTTGGTTAGGATATTATTTTTACATTTTTATAGGTGTTTATACGTATGTACCCTCGCATTTCTCCGAAACTATAAATCCGATTGCGACCTTTTTTTTTTGTTGTCTTACACTTACCTCAACTTAGAGAACAGTGCAAGTTTCATCAAAATCGGTTCAGTAGTTTTCAAGATATGGACTAATACGTGTAAGTGTGACAGCTTGGCTTATTGATAGTATAATATATGAGCTACATGTGTCATCTCAAAACCTTGGTCAAATTCTAGTGCCATATTTACAACAAAACTTATTAACTACTTATTATAAACTAATATTCCAGTTTTTACTTAAAACTCTACACACTCTTCTACAGATTGTACTTCGGAGAGTGTGCCCGAAAACTCCACGATCTCATTCCACCGGCCCCCTTCTACCATCGGACATTTAGACGCACTGCCAGTTACCCCTACCTGGTTGCTTTTTACACTAAATGTCCTTTATAATGCGCACAGCAAAGGAGTGGAACTCACTACCTGCGTCTGTGTTTCCGAACGCATACAACCCTAATCTCTTCAAAGTGAGAGTGAACAGGCTTCTTGTGTCTTTGTCTCTGTCACCTCTGACCTAGACTAGAGTCAAGAGCAAACCCATCACAACTAAAAAAAAACTAAAAATTATGAAATAACTTTAATTTAGGAATTCGGTGGCAAAGTAAAATATGCCAAGACAATTTAGTTTTTTAAATTACTTTTTGTGTGACAGCTCACAGAGTCTTACAATATAAGTCCACCCTCAAACTGTGTAGCCTAACCTTAAACCACCTCCACATTTGGGCTAAATACAGGGTAAGGTGTAAGGAACAGCCCTCCGCAGACTGATGGGGTGAATTCAGTATATCAGACTAAGATGAGACCGGTAGTTACATGAAATTATTTCAGGAAACTAATGGAATCCAACAAACTTGTTTATGGTCGTTTTTGTGCACAAATCGAGTGTCTGTTACTGGTTGGGACGAGTAGGTAATTCATCTCAATTCCTTTATTTCAATCAACAGTTGGATCATATACAAAAACATCCTGTAGGCATTGTTGAATTTGACTCGTAGGCCGCTGTACTGTTTTTGAGTATAGTTAGCCCACAGGTCGCTCAAATAATAACAGATGCAATACGCTCTAGGGATACTATCTGGACATTTACCCCTGGCCCGAAAAACCATACACTCACTTTTCTTGGTGTTATAGAGCAGGCCATGACTGAGAGCATATTCCTCACAAATATGCGATCAGCTTAGGCAGGCCACAGACTGAGGCGCTCAGCAGCACCATGTCGTCCGCATAGCTAATGTTGTTTACACAAACTCCACCAACATGACATCCGACACGCGTGCTGCTCAGCCTCTCGATGAGTGCGTTTACATAAAGGTTGAAGAGCGTTGGTGAGGTCAACCCTCCCATTGCCTCACCCCGCACTCCAGTCTGTATGGTTCTGACAGTGTCCCCGACCATCGAACTACGTTGACCTGGTTCCCGTACCAATATTTGAGAATACGAATGCATTCGCTTGGCAAGGATGTGTCGTTAAGTTTATCCCAGAGGATATCATACGAAAACAGGTCAAACGCTTTCGTAAGGTCGAGGAAGCAAGCATAAACTGGTGTTTTGGGATCAGTATAGTACTTGACAGTCTGCTTCAAACACAGAATAGCTGTCTCAGTGGAGAGTCCCGATTTGAAACCGAATTGATTGTCATGTAACTGAGACAGCCACTCATCAGTGTGTTAAGAAGGCTGTTAAGTACCTTAGACAGAATTGTAGCCAGAGAGAAGGTCTATAGTTGTTGGCGTCGCTTACATCACCAGTTTTACTTCTCATGATCGATACCACCACGGTCTGCATCATAGCTGGAGGTGGATATGAATGTCCTAGACATAGGAGTAAAACATAGCCAGAACTCTTGGAAGATGGTTGCCAACATATTTAAGATGCTCGGATACTCAAGTCATCGTGGCCAGGAGACTTGTTGTGTTAATAGGTATGAAATCTCCAGCTAGGCAGAAAGTGAACAGCTGATTTCATGCGTCGTTCGTTAGAGTATTTTTAACCTCCATTGCTGATTTTTTTATTTTATCTGTTTACGTACATAGAATGTAATTTTACATTGAAATAAAGGAATGGTAACTAAAAAAACGATTAAAAAAAATGAACATTTTCCGGTAGAATTCAAAATAAGGAGCTGAATACATCCTGTTACTTTGCGGAGGGTTGTCCCTTACACTCAATCAATGAATCAATTTTGTACATCGCCACTACAAATGAAACGCGTTTATGAATTTGTAAATATTTCCTTGTATTTATGCAGGAGCATGGCCTAGTAGTTAAGCGGAAGCAATCATGTTCTTTATCGTATAAAAACAAAAGCACCTCCCTACACGTGGAATCTATTTGAGTACTACTTCGGGCTATCTACTCATAAAATAATAATTTCTATACTCCAAGATTATAATGGCCATTGCTCAGATGTACTTGGCCAGGTAACTAATTTTATCCAATTTATGAGTTTATCCAATTTATGTTTACGACTTCCACCAGATATTTTTCTTTCACATTTGGATTATTAGATTATTACGGAAATGCCATTCAACCTTTAAAGGATCCGGACCATCTCTTTATTTACTCCGTGTACGGAGAGCTTTATTTTTAGTTAATCCGGCTGAGTTAATGAGTTGCGCACACAATTTTACACCAGCTCAGCCTCTTAAATATTCGGCTTTGGGAGTTAATTCTATATATTGTCGTTCCTGCTTCCTTCAAGTACGGTAAAGTTGCTTAGTGCCCCTTTTCAACGCACCAAAATAGCGTACGTACTTTCCGTGTAGTTCATTTACATAAGGACCTTTAAATTTAGGCACAAGGATGCTTACGTTGATTAAGTATTTTCATTCTGCTTCTTGTCTTGTTGAGCCTTTTGACGTCATCGCAGACTAGATCAGGTATCAAGTGGACTGTATAATCCACCTTTGATCTTTGCACTAGCACTAATGCGTTGCTGTTTATAATCATTATCTATTTATATATTTTTTGATCTACGCTTGCGTCACCAGCTACTATTTCTCTTTTAATTATGCTACAATTTAGCTGTCGACATTATTTTATCATGCAGTGTCATTATCATTAGTGACCTGTTTGTAATTACATACAAAGGAAATATTATTGTGATATACAACGTTACTTTGATTATGACTTTAAACTTCAGTTTTATCTATTCCTTAATCCTCGAGACACGTCGCGATAATAAGCCCTAAACAGTAAGGCTCTATCAACGTGGATTTTAATATTATGATTAATGAATGTTGATGTACCTACATAATGAACTTATATACCAGGAACATAATATTTCAGCCTACATCTCTAGGGAAATACGTATCCGGTCGGGATAAAACGGTGCCCATTTCCTTTTCCTTGGCGTAAGCTATCCGTGCAGTTTCCCGTTCATCGCTCCACCGAGACTGGGGTCAGTAATATCAATAGATTTTCACATTTCTTTAAATGTAACATAGGATGTACACTGGACGTTGGTGAAGTATATTATTTTAATTTAATTTGACCAAATAGTCCAGGTCCAGGTTTTATATATTATAATTCTGCCAAAGTTAAATTTAATGTTACCAATGTTATGTATTATATATAATCTTATAGTTTAAAATAGTTTAGTATTATACAGTGCGTTTGTGTCTAATCATCGCGCTGTACAATACAATATTGATTAACGTAAGTAATATGATACCTCTGATTCATAATTAAGAAGTTTTATACATTAAATAATGTATGTATAGGGGTACGTAAATGTTTTATATAGGCGCCATAGTCTGCACAAAACACCCCATCATAATGTATAATGCTTTTAGAATAAGATCGGAATGTCATTTTATCTGTTTTGTTTAAGTTAAAATAAAGAAATTTCAAATCAATCACTCAATGTTTCACAGCACATTATGACATCAATCACTTCCAGAATTATGTGATACCAAGAGACTATTTGTCTGGACATATAGCAATACGCGTGTCGGGAAGGTGTGACAGCTAATATTTAATTCTGTGAGTGATGCATGTCAAAATGTGTCGAACTCTTGGCACTGGTCGTGTCGCGCCCTTTGACGTCTTAGCTAATTAAAATAATTATAATACGTAACAAGAATTTGTAATGATCACTACTTTAATTATTTGTCACGCGGATATGCGGAATGGGTTTGACAGAAACCACAACACAAGTCACAACCATAATTAGCTATTTATATCATTTTATTTTTGCTATACTTACACTAAATTGCACTGGTTGTTAGTACATATCTAGAAAACTGTGCATAAATATAAATGATTACCGAGCATTGTTTAAATTAAAAGCAATCGATTTTTCAATAAATAATCCAAATGAAAAATCCGCATAGATAAGTACATCTTCACGCTTAATAAAGACTTGCAAAATGCCATGTTGCAAAGTAGTTCACACATAGCGTGACTGTCCAGACCAATACGAACAAACCAGTAGGGGGCTATTATATTTTCATGGAAACATAACATTGACACGATCGATCGCCGCCGAAGGTTGTAATGCAAATCGGTATAATGCAATGTACAGAAAGAATTTTTGATTGTATTGTCCAACATACAAAATACGGGACGATACGGAAAAAGAACAAACACATCGTTTAATTTTTTTAAATAAAACCGAATCCTGACATCCCCTCTACGATCACACAACGACCCCCCGATAGGCTTAAAAGTCCTAAGAGTGTCTTACACTCTACGCAGACTAACCAGAGAAAACCACGTAAAGAAGAGTACCATCGACACGAAAAGAAGAATTTTCTCACATGAATCTGCCAGAATATTTATGTATCGTCTAATCGGACCGTTCAGTGTCGAATAACAAATTAGGTGGAAGTAGCATTAAAATGGACAAATGTCGCCGTAGTGATGTAAGTGCAACCTCACACGCCGACAAAGTATCATAATTATGATTAGTTCGCTAAAGCAATTGAAAAGCCGGTCAATGTTCAGAAATAACGGCTCCAGAGCGACTCAACAAACAACCTTGTGCTGAATTACTTGATCTAAAATCTGCAAGCGACACTCATAGGGGCAAACAAATCTCTCTCGTGATCGAGAAGCTTCATCTCGACCGATTAATTAAATCGGTCACCTGCAACTATTGGCATTGATTTTTTGGCCAGCACCCACTTGTCAATACGTCTGAAAGAACTTCAACCCTTCTTATCTAATGCCTAGTGAGACTAAAAAAATCTACAAATATCAAACATACGTCATTTTTAATGAAACACTGCCAGAGCTGTGACTGCTGTGAGTAAGGATCTACTAATTGCTCTGCCTGAATTGAGGCAAAAAGTATCTATAGATCAACCAGGTTCAACAAATTGCTTTAATCTGACTAGCCACACTTAGCGAAGGTAGTGCGTTTATTTCCTACGCAGTTAGAATTTGTCAAATCATTCACTCACTCATTTCCGCGTCAGATTTATATATAGAATATAGTTATGGGACTTCTGCATGATTTATGCCAATAAGCATCCCATGACCCCCAATTATTTATACTGATCACCTGGACGGTGTCCAGAGGAATGCCGGAATGACACCTCGACGAGCGACTGTTAGACGTATGTAAATCATACGTTATTCGTATATCGTGGTATTATTCACCGCAAATATCGATATCTTCGTTAACGTTCGGATTACGCCCAGCGGCGGGGGTGCTTTGTAGTGGTGACCGCAGTCGCATGCGCCGAGCCGCCCGCGCACGGCCGCCCGCCGAGGCCGCACCGAAGCCGTGCTATGCCACACCGTCTAGGTCATTACACTTATTCGCGTGTACACCTTATCGCGTTCTTATTATCGCATTAAACCTATTTCATTCGAGTATCGATCCGATTCCGGCGTCCGTTCATAAAGAGTCTTGAATTTTTCGTGCGGCGAACGTGAACGGTCGCGCGTGTATCGCTCGTCTGTCGGATGACATCAGTTAAGTCACCACGTCAGTTGGAAACAATACGCGCTCAGTGTCCACGCCGTGGCCGTGTCGGACGCACGAGGACCTTAATGGAGGACGGACGGTGCGCGACGTGCGAGGCCTTAGGCCGTCGGAGTCTCTCTACGAAGCTGCTGCAAGTGGCAACCGCGCAGGCGCATATGAAGACATGCTCGCACGCTGCCTCCCCACCTGAACAGGTGCATGACTCCGACCTCGCGTCCCGGGCCCTCGCAGCCAAACGACGGAAGTCCATAGCTGGCTTCAAGCTCAATTTGACGGTAGATACACAGCCGAAGTCGACGTCTACCGAAACCGAACAACCCCGGTCGCCTTTCGCTCGTAGGAACACGTGGTGCTCGTAAGTGATCAATTTGTATTCACATCTAATTGATTTTAACTAGCATTTTATTTAAATTTTCAATTTCAAGATACCAATACAAGTCGCACATAAAACTTATATAATATCTGTTCATCCTTTTTACAAGATAATTTGTAGTTGTTTATATATATCGTCTACATATCTTATCGCACTTGTCGTTATTGTTACGGATTACGTTATTGTTTCTATGGTTTGCTTGTGCACACATGTCTTCCACTGTCTAATCTTTATCACACTATCATATCGTATCATCAAGCTATGCCTCATGATGTTTTATCCTCGTGTTACCTTGAATTAAATTGTTGTTCTTAAAAATTGTATTCGGAGTTTTTTCTGACAATGAGCGAAGGTTCCCCACACTTGCCTCAGTCACTAAAAACTATAATCGATAGAACCTTCGGCCTACCAGCACATATAAATATACAATCCCTCATCGTAATCAAATTGTGCTTAATGTTATTGATATTTCTAAATATAAATCTACAAATAGCAAGCTGCGTGATTTCATAATAAATAAAGAATACTTATTTTGATTATATTGTAATAATCTACTTCGATACACGTTTTATCAGCAGAGAATCCAATTTAAATGAGTAATGCATACTTTGAGCGCTATGATATCTGATGTAAGCTGTTTGGTTGGACTTGAATCTTGTTCGTTAGACTTTCAGATTTCTCAGAGGCAGCCATGTGAATCTGGAAAATTTTCTGGTCCAATCTAGAATGGAGCTATATCTTTTAATTTGGAACTACCGGAAATTTCAATTCATGCGGCTCTGTATCCTGTTAAGGCAATAAAGAGTGAAATCAGGAACTAGTCACTTAAGAGAATTTCTTTCTACATTAACTTAAATAAGAGAGCTTTCGTATCATATTCGATTCGGTTTAGTATAACCCGACATATACTTTGAATATAACATATATATCTACGCAATAGATATATTTTTTACTTCTCTCAATTCTGAATAATATTTATCTTTGATGACAGTACAGTATTCCAGAAAAAAACCTTAGTATAGTATAGTAGTTACAAGTTCTTTTTATAATTATGACGCCAACGATGATGTAAACATCTTCATAACGTCACAAAAAAGAGGAGAAAAACTGCCTACACGGTATTTCTTGTCTTTGTCTCATACTCCACAGCAAGAAAATATACTAACATCAGAAAAAATTTGTGACCACTAGCATATTTTTAAAATTCAATTTTATCAAGAAAAAGCGTTATATCTTTTTTAAAATAGAAATACACTGTTTGAAATTAAAAAAATAAAATTCTTTTTTATTTTTTAATAACAAAAATTGAGCAATTTATTGTGTTGTAACAAAAATTTTATGGAAAAAAAAGATTTAACCAAACTTATACAAATTTATTAATAGAATTTTTTATTTAATACAATATAACTCCTCCCCTGGCTCAAACACATGCGGAGATCCTCCTGGGCATGCATCAAGTTATCCAGCATTTCTTGCGGTAACCTGTCCCATTCTTGAATAGCGGCTTGCCTGATCTCTGGCTCTGTCTGGGGAGGTGGCTGATGGTTCCAAACAGGTGGCTTAAGAGCATCCCACGCGTGCTCTATTGGGTTTAAGTCGAGCGAACCGGCAGGCCAGTCTAACCTTGTGATGTCGTATTGTGGAGAGCAGCATTGACTCGTTGAGCTCGATGTGCGGGCGCATTATCATCGACCAGTACGAAAGGGTGCCCATGTTTTACTCGGAATGGTCTGACAATACCATCAATAGCGACTGTTTTGTACCTATCTGCCGTCATGGAGTCTCAATACGGGATCAAAGGCGTTCTAGCTCCAAAAATAATTCCACCCCCAAAGGACACCGATTTAAAAAAAAAAGGATACGGTTATTTCGAAATCAAACATGGCTTTATTGTTTAAAACCTATTTAGTTACCTTAAAAAGGTTATATACAGATTTAAACCTTGTCGAAAGGTGAAGTTGTCAACAGCCTCGGACACTACGGCCTGTCTTGCAGCCGGAGTGCGGGTCGCTTAGCGCGGCACGCCAACATTAATAACGCGGCTGCGGAAAACCTCAAGCGGCGGAAGTATAATAACCTTATCGGTAATTATATTTTCGAGCAGTTTGGGGTTGAAACCCTCGGGCCGTGGGGTCCGAGTGCTCATGGCTTGTTCAACGAAATCTCCAAACGGCTGGTTGACACTTCCCGTGACCCAAGGGCAGGCATTTACCTTGGCCAGAGGCTAAGCATTCCCATACAACTTGGCAATGCCGCCAGTCTCTTGGGTACATTATCAGTCGATAGCGATGCGGATGATTTTTTCGACGCCATATTTTAGTTTTTTAATAGTTTTAGTTAGATAAAAATATTATTTTTATAACTTAAGTATTACCACTAATCAATAAAGACACCCATTAGTTTCAAAGTTTAATGAGAAACACAAAGCACAGCGCAATATTGTTAGTACCTAGTTGCAAGAAGTACCATTAAAAATTTTTTCGCGTGTTAATTGAAGAACAACGGATTAAATTGTTTCTTTTCTTTTATCAATTGGTTGTGTAAGCTTTTTAGCGTTATGCCATGCCGTCGAGATGAAATGTTACGGGCAGTTGGCATGTTAGAAAACGGTGCTATTCAACGCGTCGTGCGGAGTCTCTGGGCACAAGCCAAAATGTGATATCCAGGCTGTGGTCACGTTATCGCGCTACTGGGTATGTGGCAGAATGGCACACAGGTAGATATCGTGTTACTACTCAGAGCAGGATCGATTTCTCCAAATGACCGCCAGAAGACTACCCAATATCACTGCGTTACAATTGGTGCAAAGGCTCCAGGAGGACCAGCAGCTGCTAGTGAGTGACCAAACCGTGCGAAGAAGGCGGCCTGAAGTTGGTCTTCATGCTCGCAGATCGCTAGGAGTCCCAGCGCACATTACAATCGCGGTAGGCGACTTTTATGGGCTCAAGAACATTTGACATGATAGACCAACAATGGTCATAGGTGCTGTTCACTGTTTAGTCCCGCTTTGGATTTCGTCCAGATTCGAGACGAACACGCGTTTGGAGAACTCCAGGCAGAGTCAGCCGTCTCCGACATCGACAGGAGGTCCACTCTTACCCCAAGGCGGGACAATTATGGTGTGGGCAGGAATACCAATCAGCGGCCGAACCCAACTCATTTGGATTCAGGGCGGCATGACTACCCATGGTATCTACCGTGAGGAGATAGAATGGAACTTGTCATTGTCCCACTCAGAGCTCTAACGGGGCAAAAATTTCAGCTCATGCCTGACAATGCACCTTTTCATACGGCGCGGCTGGTGACGGCCGCCGTTCGAGAACATTATGTTCAGGTATTAGATTGGCCTGCACAGTCGCCAGACTTAAACCCAATTGAACACGCCTGGGACATGTTACAGCGATATAGCACTGAAGGATTCAACGAAGAGCATTAAGGGAGGGAAGAAGAACTTTTTGAACATTTACAAAGAACTTGGGACCGTATACCCCAGCAAGACATTGACACTCTAATTTTAAGTATGGAAGATCGTTGCCGCTGTGTGATTAATATTAGAGGAGGCTATACCGATTACTGACTATCAGATTTGATAAGATTTTTATTCATTTTATCCGATTTAATAATTTTATAAGAATAAACAGTTTTTGTTCACTCAGTAGTAATTTTCTAGCTTAATTGATTTTACACTTTTATTAATAAGAAAAACGAAATCGCATTGTGTTGTTAATGTTTAAACCATGAAATTATATTTAATTCCTCCATTTACAGTCATGTATATCTGACAATAATGATAACTCTTTTATAATTGCGTTCAGTATTTTTATAAAAGTTCGTAAAAATGAGTTTTTGTCCACGAAGGACTTGGGCGATGTCGTCATATTCCAAAGACAGAAGCCAAACGTCAGAATGTAGTTGACGATGACTAGCATATAGCGTAATTAATAAATCGAAACACGATTACAGATGTCCATCACAATCTTATGTGATTGATTTTAAAATCAATCACATAAGATTGTCAATCTGTCATTTTTATACGATTGTTCATTGAGTTTTCTAATTTTGGCGCCAATACATTGTACAGTACATATTTTGCGATATTAAAATGGAGTGGGGTGATAAAGAGAACCGAATCGCTGTGATTGCATTACACAAAGTTGGTATGGAGCCAAATGCAATTTTTAAAACTCTCCATACGCTTGGTATTAGTCAAATGTTTGTGTACCAGGCTATTAATAGGTATAATGAGACCTCCTCTGTTTGTGACAGAAAAAGATCTGGCCGTCCTGTTCGTACGAAAAAGGTGGTCAGAGCAGTAAGGGAAAGAATTCGAAGAAATCCTGTCCGAAAGCAAAAGATTTTATCTCGGGAGATGAAGATAGCACCCAGAACCATGTCGCGTATTTTAAAAGATGACTTAGGACTTGCAGCCTATAAGAGACGCACTGGTCATTTTTTAACTGATAATTTAAAAAAGAATAGGGTGGTAAACTACTGAAGCGGTACGCAAAGGGAGGTCACAGAAAAATTTTGTTTACGGATGAGAAAATCTTTACAATTGAGCAACATTTTAACAAACAAAATGACCGTATTTATGCTCAAAGCTCTAAGGAAGCTTCCCAATTAGTCGCCAGAGTGCAACGTGGGCATTATCCGACTTCAGTGATGGTTTGGTGAGGTGTTAGCTATGAAGGAGTGACTGAGCCATATTTTTGTGAAAAAGGTATCAAAACATCGGCACAAGTGTATCAAGATACCATTCTTGAGAAGGTAGTTAAGCCCCTTTTTTTGTGGATGTGAAATCATCAAATAACTTCTCCCGCTCTGGGTGGAGCGGAAGGGCGTGTCAGACTTTTACTGACTAAAACCCACCCGTGTTCCTTCAGTTGCCTATGCCAGGGCCACGGTATCTTTTTCAAACAACCCGCGACCCCAGCGGCATCGGCCCTATTGGACCCCATCTTTTGCTGACATCTCTTTGAGGCGCGCGTGGAACACAACGCGCCGTTGACCCGGGCCTGGTCCTCACCGGACGGCGAGCTACCCACTACTCACCGTCCGCAAGCCCACGCCTACGGTGGCCGGGAATCGGCTATCGATTCCCGCCGCCCAGGGCGTCTCCTGCGGCGACTGAGGGCGTGAGGCTGCCTCTCCCTCACGCGTTCCGCCTCCTCCTTCGCGAGCATTACCGCTTCGCAGAAGGAGGTGACGGCCTCCCATGCACTCTCGCTCCGCACCATGGCCTGGACCAAGCTCGGACGCGAGAGATCGCCGCCGCCGATCGCCTCCGTGAGAACACGGCGCTGCTCTGCCCAAGCCGGGCAGACCTCCACTGTATGCTCCACCGTGTCCTCTGGGCGATCCACACAATGGTGACACCCGGGCGTTTCCTCCCGCCTTATGCGAAACAGGAACCTCCCGAAACAACCGTGTCCGGTGAGGACCTGCGTCAGGCGGAAGGTGAGGACGCCGTGGCGCCTCTCTAACCACTCCTCAAAGAGGGGACTTATCGCCGCAATTGTGGCGTGCCCATAGTTAAGCCCCTTAACAACACCATGTTCAATAACCAAGTATGGTCCTTCCAACAAGACTCGGCGCCGGGTCATAAAGCACGGTCCACGCAGTCTTAGTTGGAAGTGAACGTTTCAGACTTCATCAGAGCTGAAGACTGGCCGTCGTCTAGTCCCGATGTTAATCCGCTGGATTATGATTTATGGTCAGTTTTAGAGAGTACGGCTTGCTCTAAACGCCATGATAATTTGGAGTCCCTAAAACAATCCATACGATTGGCAGTGAAGAATTTTCCCATGGAAAGAGTGCGTGCTTCTATTGATAACTGGCCTCAACGTTTAAAGGACTGTATTGCAGCCAATGGAGACCACTTCGAATAAGCTTTTTATATTTTAAATTGTTTTATATTTATGTATTAAACTAACACATTGTAAAAGTAATAAATATTATTTGCAATAAAAAAAAAATTCTTCGAAACAATATTTATGGCAAGACTAGGTATATAGATTTATTTATTTATTTATTAACTCGTCATCACTATCATTACAGGAATTTCCTAATTCAACAGTGCGGCCATAATTACAGTTTTATATTATTTACCCTAGCATATTCTGTACATCGTGGTTTTTGTGAACTCAGAGAACAAGTAAAAAGATCTATGCTGTCTGCTACATCTTTAATTTTCTTTGCTAGCAGCCCCATAGTCATTTGTTTCAAGAGTAGTTCAAAATATCAAATGTTCGCTGATAACCTGAAAATTCTGTAAGTCTAAACCATAGTTCAAAACATTACAGACAAATTGTTTAAATACGAATGACTCACTGCTTCACATTTAACTCTTCAATTATATTTTTTGATGCGTATACAACCGGTCATAAACGATATTATGCATGGAAGCCATGTGGTTGCAGTATGGGCCAACAATAAATATTCATACGGTGGTAATGTTACAGAGTATTTTTTTTTTTTTTTTAAATTAAGGTACAATTAACGCAGAAGCCAAGGTTAATGTATACCATGCACAGTGCACGTGTCAATTAGGCATTATCATTCCATTTATTAAAATAAATGGCATTTCCATTCATTAAGTTCCTCCCGTTGTGTTAATAACAATGATATCACATAACTAGCAACAGCATATGACAGGTATAATTGTGCATATACTGCATACAAAAATAATACAGTTACGAAAATAATCTAACACATAATTGTTTCATAATTTATGAGTTTCGCAACGTGAATCATATATTAAATAAATCTTGTAAAATTTTAGACCGGTAGATTTATTTATGAGATGAATTTATTGTTAGAATATAACAACAATACACCTTGAAGTCTCGCCAAGCCACTTGTCGTACTTACAGGTTGTTATGGTTCTCAGTTCATGCAAATTAGTATACTGCGGATTGGAAACGCGGCGGTATCCTATTGTGATGCATCTAATTTATTGCTAAGCCGTTTTTAGTGGGAATCATTCATTCCAGAGGTTCCCTGTTAGTTCTTGGTTTACCGATTTTATATTCTTATCTCTATTTTTGGAATCTACATTTTTATCGATTCTTTTGTTTTATTGTATATACATACTATCTATGTCTATTTCTTTGATCGTCGAAATGATTTTCCATACTTTCTTTTGAATTTTATTTTAAATGTTATTATTTTTCTGTAGAATATCTTGTATCCAATTCCAAAATCCTAAATTTTTTAGTCCTTATATTGCGCAAAACTTGAACTCTAGAGAAAAATACACGGAAACACCAGTTGTAATGTCTGTGGCAATTGTTTGATGACACTCGTCTAGCCGTCTCAGTGATGATAATGCCTTGTTGAGTGAGAGACAGCCATGTTTTCTGACTAGCTCACGCGTTCATCCCAACTGCAGTTTTTGTCCAAGGCTCTCTATCTTTCATGTCTGTTTTTTTTTTTTGTTTGGAAAGAGTAAGCTTTATTTATATTTATATACTTAATTAAAACGAATTGACTTCAAGCTAGGATATATAATTAAAATAGAACGAGTCAAGTGTATATTCTCTTTGTTGTATTTATAATTCAAACAACAGCAAAAAGCACTGACCAAATCTGGTTAGCCTTGAACCTACACGATAGATTATAATTTGAATGAGCTTCAGCATTAAATGCGAGGTGCGGCGACTGTTAGATTTATTCTCGTTTTTGAGGTACAACGGGTGTGTCGCAAAAGCGTTGCCTTGGTGTTTCGAGGCGCCATCGTAGCCCGTAGTAGGTAGAGTCGTGCGCGCGCCACTTGCTCCGATCCCCTCCCCCGCCGCCCCGCCTAGCTGCGACCGGCCCGGTCCCAGTTTGCCGCAACGCGTCGATCCGGTTGCCCGCGCGCCGTAACAAACGTTTTTTCTTCACCATTGCTACCTCAGCTCGCACAACGTTTTCCAACGCACAGAACAACAAAAACGGCTCCTTTGAACCCAACGACGGGGACTCGAGGGTCCCGCGCAGTAAAATCGATAGGCGAAGTGGAAACCATGCAAACAAAACTTATAAGTGGAAGCTACACGTCCATCATGAACAAGCAAGATCTGCTCAGAGAGGTCGTTGTGAAGTACATAGACTACTTCTACCCCGTGTGAGTACCGTTAAATTTATAATTTTGTTTGCTAGGTTTTGATAACCTGACGCATTGCGGGCCCGTCGCTGGCTCTCAGTCGGTCGAGTGACGGTGTTGTGAAGGTTCTCACAATGCACAGCTAATTACCGAGCCAGTAAGTCGGTGAAGGTTCCACAGCAACATGGCCGGCTGCAGCCAGACAAACCGTTGCGCCTGACGTTAGCGCCGCCTACTGAACATAGGTGTCCCTATCGCTTTACCACTGTATCGATCCGTTGCACTAAACACCTTATTATTCTTAAGGTCTAGGTCCGCTTTATTGCAATTTTCAACCTTGTGTCTTGAATTTTGTCCGTTGAACCTGCTACTGCACCGCTGTCAGACGTCGAACCTTCGTGTTTAAACTCATTCACATATCATTTTTAGTTGCCATCAGGATCTTCCAATGACTAATATCTTTTCACGGCCATAACCAGCCACGCGTTAACTGCATAATTTCGTTGTATTTCTACACATTCCTATTAGAACTATAAATAATATTTTTTGAACTGGAAGCATTACGCTTTAATAATCTGATTCTAGATTGAATTAATTATTGCTAGGTCAGGGCGCTGATACCGTTTATAATTAAGAATGAAGTAATTCTAAACAGCAGCGGTGTTTTATGAAATGTTAAGGAAAGCACCGTTGCGTGACCGTTTCGCGTGACAAACACTGACTACCAGCACACTATGCCCATAGTGTCCCACTAATGCCCTTTGTGTCCAATTGGTTTTAGTGTTCACCTCCTACCAGTCACTGATCTTTACGAGCGACACGTGAATTTAACTTTAGCTGTATTATTTCACGTGCTTCAAGTCTATAGCTAGGTCTCGAAATCTTTGTGTTTCGCCAAGCGTTTATACTTCATTTCCTCCATAATCAGCTACAATCATAAATTCTATCGTCTACTAACAATTCGCTCAATTGAATTCGTACAGCCGCCACTCATTTCTTTGCGCTAATTGAAAGGAACTGCGAGTGTGTTATGTTATGAAACACGGCTGCAAGATGTAACGCCCGAGTCGCTGGCGCCAGCTATGTCGACACGACACCCAACGATTTCCCTTCAATGACCTTGCGCGTGCGCACTCGCCTCGCTACACGACGATAACAATACACGACCACACTGCTCACCGATAATACTGATAATCCTCTGTCTGTTACTACAAATGTTTTGTACAGTTTTAAATCCCTGTGTAAATTGACCACGCTCTTGAATAATGATGATCACTTTATAAACGCTAATGTTAGCCCAAGCAATTCGAATCAATGGAGTTGATTCAAATTGTCAACAGTTTAATCTAATTGAATACTATCTGATGAATCGGCCGGTAGTGGATAAACAGTGTACGCTTTAAGTGTTCATATGACTAAACATTAAATTTTTCATGCGACTCGCATAATTTCTTCAGTGACCTTTGTTTTCTAGTTGTTCAACCACAGCGCAATTGTTTGATGTATCATGCATGATTCATCGCACTATACAGCGTGTTTTTTTTATATACCATAACTCTAGGGTGTTAATGAGACCATCATTTTGAACAACTTTTACTATGGGACTCAACTTCAAATCGTGAAAAAAAAATTTGCCGTTCCCTACATTTTGACGAGTTTTGCGAACATAAATGTATGGGACAACTGATTTTTTTTTTCGCGATTTCGGGTATGGTTCCATAGTAAAAGTTGTTGTTCAAAATGATGGTCTCATTAATACCCTAGAGCCTGGTATATAAAAAAAAAACACGTATAACAATTTTGATACTGTTATCATTGTAATGTTTTTTGTTTTACTTTTGTGAATACGTGATATCAGACATGTCCTCCTGATGATTCAACAGGTGTCATTGTATTGTTCTTGCAACTTCGAAAAATCCAATACGTTGCCCGCAATGCTAATCTGGACCATATTCAGGTATAATCGTATTGAAAATAGCTATGAACAATTTAACATGTGCATATTTTCCACAACGGCCATCGACAAAAAACTGTAAATTCATTTAAAGAAATTCTTACTCTAATCTTCATGGTTCACCTTATCTGACTCGTATAATACGAATCTTGTGTTTCTTAACAAAAGATTTCCATCAAACCAGTTTAGTGGTAATTCACTAAACTTGAAGCAGCGACGGACATGACAGATGTTATTTTCGTCTTGATCATAACAGATATAAAAATTAAAGCATTATTGTTTTTGGTCATTATAACGAAAACTGAAAATCGTAAAGGCTCTTTTATTGTTGGATGAGAGTCTTGAAAACCTCTTGAGTCTTTGTTTAAGAGATGTGTTTGAAGTGCAGCAGAGTTGAGTGTGATCTACGCAAACACGCACGTGCGTGGTGACAAAACGTTTATCTCTTTGTTTGCTTCTTCTATTTACTTAACATGTTTTTACACATTTTCATTTTTGTTCTCTTTTAACACAAGTGTTAGTGTATCCAGTTTCTCCACTAGCAGTAAGAATGCCATAATTATTAAATAAGCACATTTTAGGTGTTATTCTAGTTTCGAAATTATATTTTTTCGTTATGACTGTTGCAACTTGTTTCGTATGATGCTTTGTTGCCAGGTTCGCAGCGTTGACTGACACAAATGTGAAGCCCACCATTGGAGTTATATTTGGCAACTTTTATTTTTTCTTTTATATTTAACGTGAAAGTCAAGCAGTCGTCTCACGATATTAGATTTTTTACGTGGGACCGGATGAATTTTGAATACTAGAATAAACAAAATGAGCTGGTCTCTGTTTAATTTTATAATTATTAATTTAAGATCACGGTTAAACGATGATAATTAATAATTATAATCGTTTAACCGTGGTCTTGACAGAGAAATGTCGTCATCTTCACAAAATACTTTCTCCGCTTCTTGGGTGTCGTCGTCTTACGTTTCAACTTTTTCATGCACCTCTACGCCGCCGGTGGTTTGCAATTTTGTCAACTCCCAAACTTGCATAATCACTCATGGAATACTAAAACTAGTTTTGGTAGAATGCCGCCTAGAGAAAGCAAGTTTTTATTGTGTGTCCACTCAGCACCCGATTATTTGATTTAAGACTTTCAAAGATTATCTTGTATTCGGTTGGTATTTACATAATTACCTCTTTACACCGCGCAGACGGTCGGTTTGGCAGACGTTAATGTTCCGGCGCCGGTCCATTGTTGCGGTGGTGGTCATGTGGTCCACGGCCGTTGTTTTATATCGGAGAACTCGCCGTCGAACCGGTCGAAATCGATCCGCGACGCGGTCCTCAACGGTCGAATGGCTTCAACTTTAGCGTTGTGTTGTTCACCTCGTTGACGCGACACGGAATCCGTCGGAGAAAGTCAAGTACGCAGCCGTACGTCGTGCTACATACTAGCTACTGGACGATTACACCAGCGAGATTGGATCATAATGGGTAAGTCCGGCAATCGTAGCCAGTAATGGTATCTCTCCAGTTGCTAAGTAGAGTGTGTCGTCATTCTCGCGCTGCACGTGGCCGGCTGCCGCGTGCTGTGCTCGTGACACGTTGCTGCATTTGTGCACCATTGTTTTGCTGCACTCACTACAATTGTTACTAATGATTGCACCGTCAAGACAAAATTATATACAAAATGCAATTTCGCATTTACAGTTACCTACGAGAGAGGTTTTAGACCTCGGCGATGGTTCGCTGACTTGTAACGTTACATCGCTTTAAATTAGCTTCTTTTTCTCGAATTTCGCTCGGCGGCCGACTGTCTGAACGGATCGATAGAGGTTTCTGGGTCAAGTGTCCACATCTGGCGAGCGAAGACGTATTTGTTAATTTTTTACCACAATATATGAGTACCAACTACATAGGCGAATTGTTTATAACACCTATGCTCCTACTACAACTACACATAAGTTTGTAACCACAACCGAGAAAATAGGCTACAGGCCACCCCAGAATTTAGTCCTCCATTGTTCCTTATTGTTGTTACAAATATCGATCAGTTCAACAGACGGGTCAACGCTTTTGCAATATTTATCCACAATGCTCAGCGTTAGCGTAATCATCCGTAGTGTAATGGACGGAAGCTTTTCTCAAAATTACCGGCCCCTGCTTATTTATTACAGCAATAATTACATATCGAATGTGCATTATCTTCGAATGCGATCGAGCGCCCTTGCGCCATCTTTCTATTGCACCAGTGCTTGCAAAGCTAACGTCCGCGGTAATTGTACTGTGACGTACGCACCGTGTGATGTTTGTTGTGGAGTTTGTTTAAACGTGAAAGCGTTTCGATAATACGACCAATGTTCACATTCCAACGCACCGATAATATAATCAAGTTGCCGTTTATGTAAACGATAATCTCTGTGCTAATTTCGTTTGTATATAGAGACAAAGACGAGCGTATAGCGTATCGATAATTTTGCGGAAACTAGCAATTATATGGGAAATGTAAACGTACGCGTTGTACGCGCAAATTCTTGTATTTGCCAGGACGGTGCTCATCGGTGCGTGAATAAATTATTCAAACGTGATTATGGTATTGGCTTTCCGCATCCCGAAAACTCGAACGGAACCCAGCTTATATCATATATCTGTTGGATCTATAGGCAATCATACGCATTATGAATCATTTGTGTGTAATTTTAATTATTCTAAAAACATAACTGTTGATGTTGCCAATGTAATTACAATTACAATACAATAATAGCATAGAAGGTAATTTATTATGATTACCACGTGCGGTCAAAAGTGAAGTGCCTAGTTGATTACCTTACAATGTATTTAGGTAGGAATGAATTTATTGTAAACAATTGAATCGTACGATATGACTCACGCGTAAATTGTTTATTTGACAAAATAACTCTCGTTTGTCGTTACTTTTGTCTGATATCAAATATTAGAAACATTGTCTTATTGTATTTTCTCTTTTTGTTACAGCGCATCGGGCACAAGCGCGGTGGCCATCGACAACAAGATCGAGCAAGCTATGGTGAGTACTTCTCTTAATCCTATTAGCATATACTGGATAGGCTCTATTGACACTCGACACCGAACTACGAGTATCTTTGAAGCCATAGTCGCAAAAATACATAATAAGTTCAATAACCATAAATCACGCGTAGGTTTTTATTTAGCTGTCGTCTATGTATCGGTTATTTCCTTCTATAACTTTACTTGCATAAGGAAATAATTTTTCATTTGATTGCCCTATTACCGTGGATACAAAATATGGAAATTATAAAATCAGTCAATCTTGGCGATTATTATTGGGTTATTTCATCCACACTTACAGCTTACAGACTCCGGTTCCAAGATAAGAGTAAAAGGAAAAGGATTTGAAAACCCATTGTTCACTAGTACTAGCGCGTGGGTTTCCCGTAAACAATAACAGATTTAATGATTACAAAAGAAAAATTTGTCGCGCACTTTTCACATTCACGACTAGTAATCCAACAATACTTGACTACAAATTAAAAGTAATAGCTTAGGTACTGAACAAAGTAATTACGATCAGAATTTCCTAGACTTATAGACATTACAATACAAATTGCGTAGGTATTTATCCTAATGTAAGAAAAGAGTCAAAGTCCAAATCATATTTTTCAAATATACACATAAAAGGCCCATTTAAACGTCAAAATTTACAACAAAAACAAAAATAGAATTGATTCTAGTCGCCCCTTCCAAAAGGTAGTTTCGTATGGAGAAGAATGGGCAAGAAATATAAAGCAAGAATATTTTGTATATGTCGTAGGATAATTTGATAATTCGAATTTTCGCAAAAACCCTAGGGATATTGCGAAAACACGGATAATTAGACAACAATGGTGAAAACATTTTCCAATCTTACTGGAAAAAGATAGGGTTTTTGTAAAAACACGAATTGACAGGTCTATAATTGTTGGGTTCTTTAGTATCACCGGATTTGAACAAAAGAACTACTTAAAGCTCCGTTTACACGGTGCAAGTTCTGGAACGTTCACGAGCAATAATCGCATGCCATAAAGCACGTTAAATTTTATTGCCATTAAAGAATTGCATGCAAGTGTTTACACACGTGCGATTCCATAAAATGGCATACATAATAATTTAATGCACGTTTTGCTATTCAATTACGCACGCGACTTAATTGTACGTATTGTTTAGACGGTGCCAGTGCCCTTCAATTTTATGGTATGCCGCAGGCAATAAACTTGTACAGTGTAAATGGAGCTTTACTGTGTTTCATGACATCCGGAAAGACTCCTTGATCTACACTGTGTTAAATATGAAAGCTAAATAGGGCGAAATGGTTTAAATGATAGATCTACAGACTGTTACAGACATTTCCCAGAGATCTTCTGTTTATTTAATTTTAAGATTTTTAAAAGCTTCTTCATCAGCCAGAGGGTATTTATGCTGAAACCTAAACTCCTTTACATTCTTTTGAAGTAAGGCAGCGGAAAGCGCGGGTGAAGAGTTTAAAGCTTCAGTAGTTTTAAGGGGAATATTAGCAAAAAAGTTTTCAAATTTCTGCGTTATTTCCACACTGAGGGGCCATGTGCAGTCTGTAAATTAAATTCAGTATTACTTTTTTGTTTCTACTTTCTTTACTTATTTATTGCCAGGTAGTTTTTATTTTATCATCAGCTGATTTTACTAGCTAATTTATAGAGCTTTAGCTATTATTCACACTCTTAAAAGTTTTTTTTGAATATTTTGCAACATACTGATGAAAGCTTGTATTATTCATTGTTTTGTTTTTTCAAGTTGCTTTAGACCATAAAGTTCAAAGAGTTTTTCTCTGCTTTTACAAATCTCTGGAGTCGCCCAATCACTAAATAAGAACTTTGTGTAATTACTTCTTTAGTGGAAAATTGTAATAAAATTGCGTGTTTAATAGTGAAAAGAACTCATTTGGGTCACATCAGGTCTACAAATTTTAACTTTTTGTTTTCTTTTTTTGAGCTGATGACTGATTCTGGGGTATTTTGATACGCTGATTGCGAATATGAATTCAGTTTATCCCCATGACATCCAGTTTCCCCGGAAAATCCCTTTTTTATTTTCACCAAAAAACACTTTTTATTTTAACACACAAAATTTTATTTAAATCAATACTACGTAGTCTGGTCATTAGTTTTGTCAAATATGGAAAGTTAAATAACTGACACAATGAGTTACGAACTACAACCATTGAAATCAAATGAAAAGGTATAAAATACAGATTTACACCACATTAAAAATATTCGAAATGTCCTCCTCTTGCTTTGATACAAGCCTTCAATCTGCAAGGCCAGTCATCAATCGAAGCACGCACGACGTTCATGTCAATATCGGCGACTGCTTTAATGATGTTTTAAGTGACTCCAAGTTGCGATGGGGTTTAGCGCAGACCTCTTCCTCTAAGTGCTGCCATATTTTGTAATCCAAGGGATTCAAGTCTGGACTGGATGAGGGCCAATCCTCATGCCTGATAAAGTCGATTCCACGGGTCGTGAGCCAGTTTTGGGTACTTTTCGGCTTATGAGCCGGCGCAGAATCCTGCTGGAATACCCAGTGCTTGTTTTTGAACATATTTTGTGAAAGAGGTTCCACAATGTTTGTTAGGACTGTGTATTGATATACAAGGGCAATGGTTTTCACTCCTCTTTTCACAAAAAAAAAAAAACACCTCCATTGGACCCAAATAGGACACCCCAAGCCAAACAATGAATGCCGAAGGGTGATGACCACGCTGAACACGTGGCACACGTCTGCTCGCTTCTTCACTAGAGTGTGCATACACTTTATCATTTTGTTTGTTGAAACTCTCCTCAACATTAAAAACTTTTTCGTCTGAAAAAAGTATTTCGCGGTATATTTTTCCCGCGTACCGCCTTAATAAAACCGGCTTCTTTCGAGTCTGATTTTCGTCAGCCGTGCGTTAAGAAGATGTGCTGTTTTTTTTTCTATAAGCACGCAGTCCTAGGTCTTCATTTAACACCCTTTTAACAGTAGTTCTGCTTAGTCCCATCTGCAGAGCCAACATTTTTTACTTGAGGACAGGATTTCGTTGGATTCGCGTCTTCACTGCTTTGATGATCGCTGGAGTCCGAACAGTACGAGGACGACCGCTCCTTTGTTTATCTTAATCTTGAATCTTCCCTGAATCGTTTGATAGTACGATAAATAAATATCAGTGGAATTTTCAAATTTTTCATCAGTTTGAAAATCTCAGTTTGCGCGTGACCGCAACGATGCAATGCAATTACTGCGACTCTGTCTTCTTTGCGCGTCCACTCCATTTTATAAAATGAACAAAATTCCAGAAACCCTTTCTTTTTATTTTCTTTAAATATTCAAATTTCGAATGCCCATAATATTTTCCTCTGCGTGTATTCTACTAAATTCGAAATTTTACCTATATGACAGAACTTATGGCCCGACCACGTACTTGATTGATTCCAAATATTTTATGTGTATAAATTTATAAATTTTATACACATAAAAAACAACGGGTAAATAATTTTGTATGTTTTCTTTTTGTCACCAAAGCTCCGATGTGAGCTTTTCTCTTAAAAAGTAGTGTTTGGTTCATCCCGCTTCAACAACCAACAACAGTCCGCCATCATTCGAATATTCCATCTTCCCTGATACCTACGTAAATCTTGCCATGCACTTACGGCTCCCAGGTTCTTCGGGTAGTAGTCTTCGGGAAGTGAAGTTTGATGCTCATCAGACACCCCATTTTCCCGTAATTTTCTAACATTTTCTTTACAATTTCTTCATGGTTGTTACTTTTATGATTCCCAAGAAAGTTTTTCACAACCTCCTTAAAATTAAGTCCGATTGAATTAGAAGCACGGAAAAAAAAAGTGGGGCTTTCTGCCCCACTTTTCCCAGATAACGACCTCATTAACAAATGACCTACAATTTGACGTTTTTCGAGCTGCCAATATAGGCCATTAACTGAATTAGATAAATTCTATTAAACCATTAATACATTAGGCGCGGCAGACGCACATGCGCGTTTTCGGACGTTCACCAGGTGCTTGACGACGCGTATGCGCGTCCATACAATTTACATAACTTTCTTCGAGTGCGGCGCGCCGCACCTGTGCGTTCGTTGTGCATCTCTATTATTTCGAAAACATCCTAAAATAAGGGTCGGTAAGGGTGTAGCATAAAGAAGCGTTTGCATAAAGAATTAAGCAGACAATGTGTTAATGAGAATCACTTGACAGAACCTTAACACATTAACTGCTTAATTTATTAGTGAAATGTATGCAAACGCTTCTTTATGCTACACCCTTACCGTCCCTTATTTTACGATGTTTTCGAAACAATAGAGATGCACAACGAACGCACAGGTGCGGCGCGCCGCACTCGAAGAAAGTTATGTAAATTGTATGGACGCGCATACGCGCCGTCAAGCACATGGTGAACGTCCAAAAACGCGCATGCGCGTCGGCCGCGCCCAATGTATTAATGGTTCAATAGAATTTATCTAATTCAGTTAATGGCCTATATTGGCAGCTCGAAAAACGTCAAATTGTAGGTCATTTGTTAATGAGGTCGTTATCTGGGAAAAGTGGGGCAGAAAGCCCCACTTTTTTTTTCCGTGCTTCTAATTCAATCGGACTTAATTTTAAGGAGGTTGTGAAAAACTTTCTTGGGAATCATAAAAGTAACAACCATGAAGAAATTGTAAAGAAAATGTTAGAAAATTACGGGAAAATGGGGTGTCTCATCATTAATTTAATGAAGATAATTAAAGTGCGAGAAAAAAAACATTAACATTAGTTTTGTATGGGTTTGACGGTCCGCCTAGGGTATTTTAGAAAAAAATAAAAATTATACACAAAAAATCTGGACGTGATGGTTTTTTTTATTATTTTTCCCGTTATCAGCGCCCCAAAGTCCATCGGAATCAACCGTCAAACCTCTGAAGAGAAAACCCCCTGTAGACCTGTGTTATTAAAAACTCTGAACACATAATTTACTGGCCAAAGAATTATTTAATTTCTCTAACTTCTTAAATTGGCCTATACCTTATTTGAATTTTTTGTAAAGGCATGTAGGAGCAAAATGTTATTGTTTGTCCACTGTGATGAGATGGTAATTTATTTACAATTTGTTTGTGTAAGTAATCACAATTACAAAAAATATATATCTATACAAGTGGCAGAAGAAGCTGTCACTCGAGTAGGTTCAATAAAAACATTTGACAAATCAAATGATTAAAAGAATAATCGGTTTAATGATCACACCCGGAAGTCGTAAGCTGCCACTAGTAATTTAGGTTTTTGTGGACACCTATATTGACACTGGGATTTAAAAAACATCGAAAACAATTTTTAAAAAGGAACTCAATAATCATATCACTTGGACTCTGATCTCGAGTTAATAATTTCCAATTAATTTAGAATATAGTGACTTTATTAACGATGATATCAAATATGACCGGTCTTGGCTCATCTAGCCTCAAAGCCATTGCACATCATCAGGATGACTTTCAAATCCTATATGAGCTAATAGAGAATTTCCTAATCAACTCTCAAGGAAATATTCACAGGCCAGGAAAACACACCACGTTCATTCAACAAGCAATATGACAACAATCACTTTTGTAAAGTAGCGTGATTTAAACCAATACCTGCACACATTGTCCATAGCGTTCACGTGACTTGGTTAAGTAAATCTAGCTTTATTCTTACCGCTATTGTCATAATTGACTATAATAGAGGAAACGTGTAATCAAGTATAGTATAATAATATATAATATAATATCCTGGAAGCATTATTTACACACGGTCATCTGATCCTAAACTAAGCAGAGCTTGTACTGTGGAAACCAGATAACTGATATACTACATACACCAAACTCGCCACAAAATAATAGGTCCGTTTTGACATGAGGGTGTCCCTCTTTGTCCCGCTATGTTTGTCTCTCTTTGGCATATGAAACGATATGGGCTGTCAAAACGGGCCTATTATTTTGTGGCGAGTTTAGTATCATCGTATTATTTCTGATATTGTTCTCAGAGCCAATTTATTCACCAGCTCCTGTAATTTGTGTGTTAAGCTCTTTTTAACCAGGCATTGTTGTTTTAAGAACACAGGTAGAAAGGCTCCCTCAGACTAATCTAGCAATCCTTCACTATTGGTGGACCATCAATGCTCAAGTAAATCCTCGCTCAAAATTTCAATATCTCAATCCTGGCCATAAATACTCCAGGCTGTCTATTTAATTGGTTACTGCGAAATATCGATAATCTACACACACATTTCAAACAATTAAATCTTTATGTTCTGTCCCATTACCTGTTCTGCTTTACTGGGTATTTGATCTATCTGTCGCAAAGATTCCATCGACTAGCGATCATTACTTTTTATTAGACATCACGTTGTAATCCAAGACATTCAGTGTGGCGTGTCAGTCGGCCGCGATGGTTCCGCATGCTCTCAATCCTAGTAATTCGTGGAACTTTTTACTACCAGCTTTGTGGTCGCCGCGTCCCTTTTGAGCTGTAAATCGCTGCATTCAGATAAAACCACGCGCGAACGGCCATGCCGCGAGTGGGCGATACCTTTCGTATGTTTTATCTGTACCAAACAAAAATAACCGCATTACCACTGATATCGTCCGTCTCCCAATAACTTATAAGTCAATGAACTCCAATTCTAATTCTTCAATATATGTTGACGAGTATATAGTGCGATTAATGGGAACTGCAAATATAGATATCTCTTTTATATGTGATGATGCCAATCAAATATTTGAGGTAATAAATAATAAGGCCTCCTTGAACGAAAACTTCCGAGAAATATCGGTCAATCGTAGCAACGACCGATATCGCGCAGCATTCTACGTAATTCCCGATAAACTCGCGTAAATCGTTGAGGAAATTTCGACATTATCGTCATTTTTCGCGTTACACGCTGAATCGCGGCCATTACGATTCCGTTTCACGCAGCAGTTGCGTAAAGATGCAATCTCCTGAGAGTTTATCCGTGTTTATAATAGCAATGGTTGAACTGCATAACACCGTTATTAGATCGGAGTCGCCATTTGAATCACTAATGACTTCCCTTTTTTAATGGCCAGGAAACGCGTCCCGTTCTGTCCCGCAGCATATAATACCATGAGACCGTATTTTACATCGAATTATAAATTGTATTTTGTATACGATCGTCGCATTTCAGAAGTGATTGGCAAAGAATCTACAAATATAACGAAATTCATGCGCAGCACGTTCATAAATGTCAACTCTGTGTTCCATGTGCACATGATTAGATTCTCCAAGACATTAGTTTTTTTTTTATTGTAGTTTTTGTCGTGAGACAATGCAACCTTTGTTTCCTACCTTCCAAATATTACGTCCTACATTTGCAGCCACTTACATAATTGTCACACGTCGCGACATTTGTTTCTCGGTCTCGCTAATAACATCGATTTTATAATAAGTCTGTTCTATTTCTCGTTTTATTTTTGCACTAGACCTTTACATATTGTAATCTGTGTGGGCGCAATATTTGCAACGATTTCACTTCTTCCATCAAGTACATCTGCTATCGCAATTGAGATTCATCGTCGTGCACTATTGGACGCGTCTCACATCGTCTATAATTAGCCGACGCAGATGGCCTCAAGCGATTGACCCCAATCCAGCCCTAATGCTCACTACCATCGCATCATAGTATTTTTATCACTCCCCGCAACACGCTCGTGCAGTTCTCCTAGCTCCATATATGTCGTTATCTTGTTTTTATCTATTGTTAACTAACTAATTGCATCTACACTGATCACTTCGTTGACCACATTGCTATTCTATTGCTAATTATAATAATTATTAATTCTGCTCAATACCGCGCGCTTATTTTAAACGCGATCGAACCATTTTATCGTTTTGTTTTTCATTAATCTCAACATAATATGTTCACGTCACACCTGTTAGATTATCAAAAGATTAAAATTGTTGTAAATACGTAATATTGTTTTTTTTTTATCAGTGCTGTTAAGTAGCTTTCCGTACGAAAACATTTCACAATAATATGCCTCCGGACTCTACGATTAAAACACGTACCTACCTTTTTTCTGTCGCAATAAATTTGATAATCTCGTTTTTACATAATTGTCCTGATTGTTTTATACTAGTCGTAAAAGCTATAGAACAGACCGACACTAATTGAAATTGCAACTTGGCAAACAATTCATTTTGCATAAATTTTAATGTACACAGTAGTATATTAACATCTCAAGCATCAGGCAAACGTAGCGCGACCGGTATTTAAACCGGTCCACCTTGAAGAACGCCATCTTACATGGCGCACGATGAATGTAGCAGCCAGTATATATATTTCGGATTCAGTTGTACACGGGTTCCCGCCGGTTTTCGTAATATCTATGCCTAATGTTACGTCATTCCGGTAGATATGTTTAAGCGCACCGTCATATTGATATGTAGCAGCCATAGCTTACACCACTGCATGACCCGGTTTCACGCATCTGTTCAAACATAAATTTCTTTGATTCTGGTCAAGCGCTTACATTCATTTTAATCTAGTGTCTCCGTGATGAATGATGACTGATGCCACGAACTCCGTGTGTGCTGTAAGATGTACCACCACAGCGCCCCGTTAGTTTTGTCGTGTTTCCAAGATGTCATTAGCAAGTATTATGAAGACGGTGTTTATTTGCTCAGAGGTGTGTGTGGAAATTTTTATTTGCTCCAAGCACCATCGTATGCTAATTCCCTCGTTGTATACGTGATTTGCATGAGCTAAACGTGACCCGACGGGACTCGGCCGGCCGAGAATAGACACGGAAGGAAAGCCGGCACTGGCGCGGAGCTGGAGTGGAGACACGTGCTCTCTTGATTATGCGGCCGATTCGTGTACGCCCACCAACTGGATAAAGACCCGGAGACGTCAGGAGGTCACACGATTCGGTCGCGTGCCGCCAATAACGTGAACAAGCGTCGAGTAATTTGCAACTAAGAGCGGCTGCGAGAGAGCACGCGCCAGATCGGAATCGCATCACGAACCCAGGAAACGCCAGAATAGTTTTCTTGGAAAACAAACTTACCTCCCTGTAATGAACTTGTTGTCGCGTCCATAACTGTATGATCTCTCTGAGATCTTATGTATGTGCTTGTCACTAATTAAAATTTTGATTTTGGACATCTCTATTCCTATATTTTAAAGTGCTTTCAATGAACTTCATCAGGTTCATCAAAAATTACATTTGATTTTATTTTATATCTCGACTTGAGTTTTTGAAACAATTCAAACAATATATCCAATAAAAACGAATAACTCTCCTTGAGAAAAAGGTTTAAAAGATACCAATCGCGCGGTCACCGTTTCGTGAAACGTAATACTAACGTTAACCTTGCCCATATACATATCTGCGTTGTGGTTATCTGTTATTTATTTTTCGATATTAATCGTATTTCAATGCTAAAATATTATCTAACTAAGCATTGGAAAAATATAATATCTTTGGAAATCTACCAGAGTTAAATCTATAGATTACCACAATCGTACACTCGCGTTAGTAGATAAACGCTAAACAGATTGTAAACAGATACGGTAAACATGTTTTCGCTGAAAATATCCACCAATTTTTACTAACATGTGTTTGTAAGTTTGCGTGATGATTCCATAGAATTTTTGCATCTGATAGTAAACATTTCACTGATATTTTTTGCATTTGCTGCAGTTTTATTCAGTGATATGATTAAAGAATATTATTTCATGAGGAACTCATGGCTAACTAATAACACCCACACGGGTCGTTCCATCAGGTTAAGCTACGCTTGCCGGGGTTGGTCTGAGATTCCTCCGTGCCTCGGAAAGCACGTTAAGCCGTTGGTTCCCGGCTGTCGTTCGTGGATCTTTGACAGTCGTTACGGGTCGTCAGAAGCCCGAAAGTCGGACAACCAGTCTTACCAAGGGGTATCCGTATTACCCAGTAACTGGGTTGTGGAGGTCAGATAGGCAGTCGCTCCATGTTAAATACTGGTATTCAGCTGCATCCGGTTAGACTGGAAGCCGACCCCAACATAGTTGGGAAAAGGCTAGGCAGATTGATTTCACTATACATTTCTAGATTTTTATTCATAAACCACAATGTTGTTTACATTTATCCCTTATAAAAAAAATAATGATGCTGTTTATTTTTCTTCGATACACACGATGGGATGAGTATTACAATGACATCACCTCGTAGGGTCAAACGACCAGTCTTGATTACGGAGTGTTTGACCGCTACAGAACAATTTTCACTTGTTTGTTTTAACTTATCTCTGTGATAACGTATAGCTACGTCAATACATGTTTACATACATTACTTTATTGGATTATTTTATAAAGCTTATTAATTAAATTCCATAAGGAAATTGATAAGAGCGTCTGGCTTGTACAAGGCAGGTCAAGGATTGGCGCGGTACTAGTTATTGGATAGATCCGACCAGACCTTATAATTTATCGAAATCTTTGTTACTTTGAAGTAGAAAGACTGCAGTCACTAATAATATCAGAGTGCAACATCAATGCGTTTACATTTGCAACTAAAGAAAGTAAGATGTATATGCAAATTGCGCGCAATAAAGAAATGCTGCTATCAAAGACAAAAACAAAAACAACAGGCAATACAGTTACAAATATCGGTAGTAAACATTCCACATCCATAAAATATATTTTAATTGTGTCACGAGTAATAATAGACCATTGTTTTAAACTGTGCAAATACATCCTAACATAAGGTTCCACATAATGAAAACAATATACGATTTCAAGAATATGTATTTTAACAAATGTTTTTGACATAACTTTGCTGAATTTATGCGTAGATTTTTTTAACCGACTTTCCAAAAAAGGACGAGGTTCTCAATTCGTCCGATTACGATAATTCTTTTTATGTTTGAAAGGGTATGCACTCGAGGTGGTCCCATTGTCACCAAGTCTGAATCTGATATGGGGTTCCCATGGAAATCGAGGGCAACCCTCAAAGGACAATGCTCATGGATGTATGGAATCCCGTACCAAGCTGCGTAAACATCAAACTTTGTTTTTTATATATTATACTTATCATATTAACTCCTACAAAAGTTCTTTTTCTTACAACATCTGGGTTTCGGAGTTATTTTATACATTACCTAAAAACTAAGTAAGGAGGTATATTTTGTTCGACGCTATCAATGATGTAATTTGTATACACGAACATACACGAACGAACATTATTGCTTTAAAAACAGCGTATTTCGCTAATATTAGCAAGAATTATGATTTCTGGGTATCAAAAATGAACAATTGATACATCGGTTTTGCCGGGTGACCGACGGCGTCAATCGGTCGACCCCACGACTAGACTTATTTGCACAATGAAATAAACAGAAGTAAGTTCACTAAATATAAACAAGTTCTACTTCACAACACACAATACAATAATTAATATACAAGATCTCTGAGGAATTAGGGATGTGATCGAAAATAAAAATCTTTAGTAAGAAATCCGATTTTGTGTCAATTGGCAACACTAAGTCGATTTGGTGTACTGATTTTACTTAATTGTTACTGTTAACAAAAAGAAATCAAAGCTAATAGCAAACGTTATTTATTATATAAAATAAACACCACTCAAGCACTGGTGGCACCAATAGGTGACAGCTCACGGTGTGACGGTGGCGCCACCACAAAAAAGGCGCCTTTTGTGTATAGAAATGAAACTAAATCAATGCCGAATATTTATCCTACACTGGCAATGGTTTACAAATATCATTGCCAGTGTAGGAAAAATATTCGGCATTGATTTAGTTTAATTTCTACGCCTCTAGGCTAATAATATTCGGGTGGCACCACGGGGCGTGGCTCTGGGCAACACCCGTTTTTGAGGGGCTTGAAAATTACAGGTTAGTCGATTCATCAAAAATCGATTCTATTGCATTTTACATCTCCATGACCGGCTTTGAACTGCCAATTAACCATAGATAAAAAATATAATCTTTTATAGGGAGTAAAACAATATCGGGTAATGTTGTAACAAATATGAATATAATTACTATAAAATGTTTATCTTGATGCATGAGACTTTTTGGTACCACTTTTGGTCATTCTCCTTTTATAGGCACACCTATAGCAAGTTGGATATTTTTTATAGTAAAATGTGTATTTACTCTCGGAAAGCACTATTTCGTGAAGTGGAACTGATGACGAAGACCACAGATGGCCATCGGAACTACTCAATAATAAGCAGTTCACGGGTTGCGATTCGATTAAGTACTTTAGTATGGTTGCTAGCTAATGGTGACTTCACCAACAGCTCCAGTTCTCCTGGTTCTTACTAGGAGAACTCCTTAACAGTTAACATCTCTGCATCGGGAAAAGCAATATTTTGTAAAAGGTGATGAGCAGTTGACATTTTTTACAAAAAAAAAACCCCGACTTCCAAAAATAAACTACAAAGTGAAAAATAACTTTAATTTCAGAAGTCGGTGGCAAAAAACTAAAATACAGATCCAAAGACACCCACTTCTGAATTTTAAGTTATTTTTCACTTTGTAGTGTTTTTTTGGAAGTCGGTGGTTTTTTTTTGTAAAAAAGTTTTTCTATTTGCAAATTCGAATTCGACATCCTTTTGTAGTGCCATAATCACTATATAGGGTGACTGGTAATTAGTGACCGATACTTAAACACATGATTGTACTCATGATAACAAACAACTTTACTATGGGCAACTTTAATATGGCACAATCCTGAAATCGCGACAAAAAATCTGCAACTATAAATATAGCTAACTTAAAATACAGATCCAAAGACACCCACTTCTGAATTTTAAGTTATTTTTCACTTTGTAGTGTTTTTTTGGAAGTCGGTGGTTTTTTTTTGTAAAAAAGTTTTTCTATTTGCAAATTCGAATTCGACATCCTTTTGTAGTGCCATAATCACTATATAGGGTGACTGGTAATTAGTGACCGATACTTAAACACATGATTGTACTCATGATAACAAACAACTTTACTATGGGCAACTTTAATATGGCACAATCCTGAAATCGCGACAAAAAATCTGCAGCTATAAATATAGCTAACTAGTAGTATAGACTAAATAATCTTAAACCACCGACAATATAGTTTGATATAGGGGTTGTGCCATAGAGTATTTATAATAACATTGTCACTGTCGGAATTGAGAATATAATTTTTTGTTAATATATTAATTATTTGTTTTAATTTATTATTTATTTTGTTGTAAATTATATTAATTATTTGTTTATTCACTGTTACATTAAGTCATACTTATTTGCAAAACGACGTGATAATTACTTAGGTGAAGGAAACACTTAAATAATCCAAAGACCATATTTTGTCCTTTGAATACGTAAGTGTTAACAGATTAAATATCTAGAGATTAATTATTAAACGTTGAATTTTTTGAAAAGCATTTGCACATGTTGTGCGCACGGTGAGGTGAAATCCGAAAGAGTGAAGCCATGTGTGGAGAATCATGCCTGCGTGACAACTTTTACGAATGTTCTTTGAAAGATTGATAACCCGTTTTACAAGCTGATGCATATTGATGAATTAGTCAGTCCCAACAAGTTAGCATTTATGGAAATTTTGTATTCCTGTCAAGTTTTCATTATACCTACTAGAAATTCTCTGCAGCATTCTGATGTAGTCCTAAAGTTAGCGTTCAAATATTAAGTACTCTGCTAATATTAACATTTACACGTTATGTCACAGAATGTCAACTAAACATACTGTGGTTGATATTCAAGAATGAGGAAGAATGAAAGTATTAATGTTGCTAACGATAAACGTCGTTAGCAACATTAATATTCAAGTCAACAATAAGACAATTGACAACAGAGGAGATAATTTCTACACCTACAATATCGTCCTCTACACCGCAACGGTGTCACACAAGGTTGGCATCTGCTTTAACAATGTGAATAATCTACATATCGCTAATATATTTTCGATATATGCGTCGACGTGCCGTCCATCACATATTTAGTAAACATCAACTACATGCTGCACAAACTCAAACGCTTCACTAAAATCCAACTACAGTTCATGTACCATATTTGTACAATATGTATTGTAAACAGCCGTATCTACTGCTATGATCATTAATATGGAGACTTCGTTTATCTGTTGTTTTGGTGCTTGCTGGCACACATGTGTATAAACAGAATGTTTTATAATAGAGATGATGTCACTAATACAATTAAATTAAAACTCGCCGTCTACGTCTGCTCAAACTGTTTACGAGCCGAGTTCAACTTCAAACCTGTTTTCTTAGCTTTGCTTTTTAGCCGTCGTGTTTTGTTTTGCTTGTGGCTATGCAATAACAGCCGCACGGGCGAATCGATCAGGTTAAGCTACGCTTGCCGCGGTTGGTCCGTGGATCTTTGACAGTCGTTACAGGTCGTCAGTAGCCCGAAAGTCTGACAACCAGTCTTAACAAGGTGTATCATATTACCCAGTAACTGGGTTGTGGTGGTGTGGAGGTCAGATAGGCAGTCGCTCCATGTAAAATACTGGTATTCAGCTGCATCCGGTCAGACTGGAAGCCGACCCCAAGATAATTGGGAAAAGGCTAGGCCGATCATGATGTTTTGTTTGGATAATCCGCTGTTGATGATTTATATTTATATTTATATAAACATTAGATTTAGGTAACTGCACCTAATAGCCGAGTGGATATTCTATTTCAATGATATCTTTATTATTGATATTGATAAGGCTTATCTTGGATTACTGTATTTTTAACTTTTGTGATAATAAAAAAAGTAAGTACGTCTTAACAAAGTACGCTTTGACAAGCGTGCTTTGTTAAGACGTACTTACATTTATTGTCCAACACAAAATTAAATCTTTAGATGACGTGAGTAAAGAACAATGGCTTCCCATATATTGTTTTATTTGAAATTAAATCACTGTGTCTTGAAATGAAAAATACCTTATTTAACTCAGCGTCATTTTCTGAGATAGTTTGTGCAACATTTTTGTTAGAGAAAGGTCAGATTAATAGTTAATCAGTGTTGAACTTTTAAACAACATAGGACAAAGCCACAGACTACATAGAGATACAGAGCACAAGCATCAGTTGTAAACTGTCAACGGTTGTCAATGTCAACCACCAATAAATATTTTTTTAAGACTTTCAATACTAGTCGTTTTAGTTCAGAATTGCCATAACATTTGATATATTTCCTAATTTGCTGCAATACTTTTATCTAAGGAAGAACACAATAAACTCCAACATCAACAAAATAAATACATTATTTATTTGAAGTCTTTCGACTTTCATCTAATGTGTTCTCCATGTTCAGGTAGGCGTGAATTATCGGGTAGGAAGGTAATAAAATAACACCTGTCACAATCACTCTACTTCTAATTCTCCATAATTCAATCAAACACTTTGCAAAATAATTATAGATCGCTTAGATTAAGAGGGATGCGATTAAAATATAACGTCCCCAACCACGAGTTCACTGCTCGTTTTGCAAGATGGCCGCCTCACCAGTTCTCGATGTTCGTTTTTGAGGTTGACATTTGTACAACAAGTCTATTAAGTCTAGAAAAGCGGAGGCGCCGACCATGTTCAGGTAGGCGTGGATTATCGGGTAGAAAGGCAGTATTTAAAAAAATAACACCTGTCACAATCACTCCACTTCGAATTCTCGATAATTCAATCAAACACTTCACAAAATAATTATAGATCGCTTAGATTAAGAGGGATGCGATTAAAAATATAACGTCCACCGACGACATAGTTGCGTGCGCACCTTACTGCAATCTGAAGTTCCCTGCTCGTTTTACAAGATGGCCACCTCACCAGAGTAATCGGTGTTCGTTTTTGACGTTGACATTTGTACAACATGTCAATTGACAGCAACAATTTCCTAACCTTTTAGAACGAAGTAGTCAAAAAACTTTTCATTAAGCATAATTTTTATTTGGCCTTAAATAATTATGATAGCATGAAAGAACATAGATAATTTTAGACGTTCAAATTTATTTCAAATAAGAATTCGCCATTGTTCTTTATGGTATCCGAGAGAGATTGGGTGAATCTAGATAGGAGTCACAGTCCCAGGTGTTTACTATATACTACATGATGTCGTATTTTTTTTTATTTTTTTATTTGTGATGGGTTTGCTCTTGACTCTAGTCTAGGTCAGAGGTGACAGAGACAAAGTCGACGATGGAGTGAGCTTACCCAGAAGAAGCCTGTTCACTCTCACTTTGAAGAGATTAGGGTTGTATACGTTCGGAAACACAGACGCAGGTAGTGAGTTCCACTCTTTTGCTGTGCGCATTATAAAAGACATTTGGAAGCGCTTAGTGCGAATTGGTGGAATAGCAACCAGGTAGGGATGGTAACTGGCAGTGCGTCTAGATGTCCGGTGGTAGAAGGGGGCCGGTGGAATGAGGTCGTGGAGTTCTCGGGCACACTCTCCGAAGTACAATCTGTAGAAGACCGACAAGCAGGCAACCTTGCGGCGATGAGCCAAGCTATGAAGCTTGGCATCCACCAGTTTTACGTCGCCAATGAGCCTCTTAGCTCTGCGTTCCACCGAGTCAAGCGCGGCTAGTTGGTACTTAGCTGATCCATCCCAAAGGTGACTGCAATACTCCATGCAGGATCGGACTTGCGCTTTGTAAAGGGTTAAAAGCTGTCCAGGCGTAAAGTATCGCTTCACCCTATTTAGGATGCCCAGTTTCTTGGCCGTTTGCCGGCGCGGCCGGTTATAATTTAAAACAATGCGACAGGTTTTAACGTATGCCCTTGGACTGGTTATATCATCGTATGCTGTATTTGGTGCGCGGCTGCGCAAAAAGTTCAGTGCACTCTCCGTCGCTTCATGAACTTTCTTTCAAATCTCGTTTTATAATTTTTCGTTAAAATGATAGTCTGTCTTAATTTCATGTTTTTCACGTTCTCTTTTTTTATCTAGTTCACCTACTGACATAAAAATGTAGGTAAACAACGATAAGTGCTGTTTTACATCGCAAATAAGGTGCTAGCTATGGCAAACAGCGTCTAATTAGTTTTCTATTGGTATTAATTTGCACGCAAAATTTTCTAGCTTCTCATGAGCTTGGTCTCAATTGAACGCCAATATATTGTTTGTTGTGATGAGTACATTGGCGCCTCGTCAATCTGTTAGTGACGCGAGCCTCAATATTGTCTAACGAGATCCGGCGCAGACCGGTGTAATTTCAGCACAGATTCTTCTAATTGAAGGTCGCGACACCCACGTTAAAGCAACCACACTGAAGATTTCATCAAGCCTTCTATTAATATCCTGTTCTAATTATATCATTACGAAATCCACTCACACCACACCACATTTAGCTACTCATCGAGCCTAAGTGCATATCTTGACTCACCAGTCTTCAGGATGACTCGAAGTTTGATCTTAAAATTGTTTTCGTCGCTCTTTCGCGTAGCCACTGCGTAGTAGTTGTAGGCGTACATGAATGTCGCTTAAGAAAAATGTGAATTCTTTAGCATAAAATTCATAAGATCGTCTATAAATGCTTCTTACATTCTCGTCTATTTATTTATGTCATTATAAATATTGTATTGCAATAATGTTGGCATTAGATCATAATAGAAACTGGCTCTAGTGTTTATTAAAATGCTTGTTAACCTATTTCTTTAATTATCCGCATTCTTTGGGCTCAATACATTACAAATTATTACCATAAAAATCTCAGTCCATTTCTGTGATAAATTCCATAAGTACCTACCATACTGTCCTGTCTCGGCTGTCTCTTTCCTGGAGTATTCCCGTTTGAGCACCTGTGCATTTAGCACCAAAGGTATTCTCAAATGGGAATAACTTTGGTGCTCAATGCATAGGTGCTCAAACGGCAATACTCCTCTTTTCTAAGAATGAAGATGTTGTCTATAACGTCTCTATTAAAATATTCAGGCATTGGAATTTTTGATTCATTGTTTTTGTTTCTTTATACTACTATGTAACCTTGTATTAGAGCGCGCCACCACTTGTGTAATTGTAAGTAGTAACATTCCGACACAGTTTAATGTTTTTATTTTTGTCGTCCGCTGCGAAGGCTCTAATAAGGGCGAAAATTTTCCAATGAAGCTTAATTTGTCCGAGTAAACAGTAGTTCACGAGTGTCATCATAAACATCGATCACTCACATGTAAATCTTTATTTAGCAACATTTTATTTGCTCTTCATGCTTAAATCCAAAGTTTATAGGTATCTGCTCTGGGTATTTCTTCTTTACTTAGATATATTTCGAGTTTAGCGATTCGACGTGGTACTTGTTTGATGTTTCGCTATCTACACTAATTGTAAGTGCATCCTAGAGGCTGTCGTGGAAGACTTTTTATTTGCTCTATTTCGTAGCGGAGTGTGCGTCAATTACTCCATAGGTTTTTACTTACATCCGCATGCTGTGACCGTATTTTTTTCTTTTTTTTTAATTCTGTTAGATGGTCAATTCTTAAAATTAGTTTTCTCTGTGTCCAGTATTCCGGATCTCAAGTTAGACCACATCTTGTTTTTGCGCGTATGTCAATACAAGATCTGAAAAATAAGGGCTTTGTTGATATGAATGTAGGTTGTGTCGTTGAGTTCAGGGTGCACGGTCGGCTTGCGTGGCGTGATGACGTGTTCGCGGCCATTTTAAATAGGGCGAGCGCGCGCGCAGACCATCAGTCGCCTGGTAGGACGCGAGAGAGCAACTTCGTCGCAATAGTTCGCGAGTTCCACGTTATCGTTAATCGAGTTTCAGTCGTTGCCGGCAACGCTCATACATTCAGTGACCCTGAAAATAAATTTATCACTCAGTTTAAACATGATCGACGTTGTGCAAAAACCTAGGGATGGCTGCTTGTACGAAATCAGACGGAAAGGACAAAAAGATACCTGTTACGTGGTCGTGCCAAATCCAAAAGTACGTTTTGTTTTTAAGTCGGAATTCTGTTTTTTTTTTTTCGCAAACATTACCTTTTCATAAAACGTTAAGGTTCGTTCGATTCAATTGGGCGTTATAATCAGTTTATAGAGCCTGTTCAGTCCAAATGTTTTTAACTTTTTGTTTATTCTTGGAAAATATGGAACTATTTTATTTTATTTGAAATAGGGTACGTTCGGCTTAAGATAACAATTCAATTGCGCGTTATAATCACTTTATAGAGCCTGTTCAGTCCAAATGTTTTCTAACTTTTTGTTTATTCTTTGAAAATATGGAACTATTTTATTTTATTTGAAATAATTTTATAATCTTCTGTATAATTTTTTTGATATGTTACACATAACTAACTTGATTTTTTATGTTGTTTCAGGATCTGGTTAAGAGCCACTTGATGTTCGCGGTGCGCGAGGAAGTGGAAGTACTAAAAGAGCGCATCGCGGAACTGATGGAGAGGATCAACCAGCTCGAAGTGGAGAACACATACCTGCGCGCCCACGCGAGCCAGGACACGCTGGCGCAGCTGCCGGCCGCGGCGGGTGCGAAGCCGCCGGCGGCACCGCAGGGCCCCCAGCCGCCGGTGTCGTAGGGCGGCGGTGCGGCGCCGCTGAACACGCCCGCCGGCCCCTGCCGGCCCATGAGGTCTCCGGCCTCGCCCTCGGCGCGCGACCCCGCCCGCGGCACCCCTCCCACGGAGTCACTATGGCTGTGCTATGTTAATTCGTAGGTTAACAAGGAACGAGTGTAAGTACACCGGTCGAGCGCCGAGGGACGCTGCGCGCACGCACCGCCGCACCGCGCCGGCGCGACTCGCCTGTCCTCGTATAAATCACACAAGTGTCTCGTTCGAGCGGCCGCCGCCCCGGCACAGCTCGCGGCTCTGGCAGTCTGGGGCGGCTTCCGCGCACCGCACCACCAGACATTATGCTTCGGATTCATAGATATATATTTTTCTGTTATTAATATTTAGGGTGCAGAATTTCGTGCTAACTGCCATGCTTTTGCTACGCATCTCAGCAACGAGTCTTTAGTGTTTTGACGTACGTCGTGTATATTTTATTTGGTTTAACGTTTAGGTATCCACGTAATGTATTCCATTTAAGATAACTATAAGACGTGTGTTAATATAATAAATGTAATGAAATAGTTAAATATTCCTATGCATTGAACAAGGACTGTGTGTTAATTTATTATCTATATTTTTTATTGTAATTTAAGTTATTTATCACGTTTCTCTGTTTGTATCTACGTTGCGTTAGGTAAATTGCAAGTGTTCCTGTAGGGCTGATAATAATGATCTGTCCATAGCATTGTACTGAATGAGTTGTGTGCAGTTTGCGTTTAGTTGGTACTGTTTATTACATATTAACGATTAAATATAAAATTTTGAATGTATGTTATCCGCAGTCGTTGTAATGTAACGTTGTAATGTATACTGAGAAGTCGTTTAGATTTAGAATCGTTGCGAGAATGTGACCTCGTGCGATGCTGGCTTTAGAAAATTTTGCACGCTGAAACTGAAAAAAATATACTATTTTTATTCCAACCCTATGATAATGGAGGTATATAGTAAATTAACATTGTATTTTTTTAAATAATTAAAAATTGTTTGTATATAGTACAAGTTGTAATAGGATTGTGAGTCGGAACAATGTATATAACGAAAGAATGTGATTTAAAGGAACCGATTCCGTAGTCTGCCTTCAAAGGTTGGTATCAGATGTTATCGCGAGAGGTATATCTAAACGTTATAATTTAAAATTATTCGCTGTATTTAAATAGCTTGATTGTTTAACATTAAACAAGCGAACAAAGTGGCTGGTGACTGACTGTATGGATTGTAACTAGTGGGATGAGACGTGAAAGTCAGGCTCTATGTTTGTTTAAAAGCCAAAGTTAGGAAGGCGTGTCCCAGCGACTGAAGTGTGACTATTTTACCTATAGAGTAGTATTTTGTACAACGCTACTACATGTATGTGTATAGACGATTTTTGTTAGGTCTTCATAATTATTGTGAATATACAGTAATTTACTCCTAGAAGCATTAATCTAGATCTAGATATGGTAATATGAACTATATTATATACCGAAACTTGTAAATATACTGTAAACAAAAGTCCATTGTAGCTTATGTTGACCAGAAAGGTTCCTCATACCCAATAAATGCAAAACTACTCAAAACATTGTATTATTTTGTTATTTACCCTTTACCCTGAATGTATACCTACATTAATAAGACTTGCACTTTTAAAAATTGCTCGGCATGCTGGTGAAACAATTTAAATGTTTATCCAGCAATATTCATCTACTTGCCGACATCAGGCACAGTTTTGTAGTCAAAATAAAGTAAAAAATACAAAACTTCATGTTTGGTTCCAATACTTCTAGGACAGAATACCGGAAAGATCACTCCGGATATGTATTTTTTTTTAAGATAACTATTTTAAATGCTTGGCACCAAATTATGTTTTTCATGTGAGCGAAGGCATGAAAACAATTTCAAACTACTTGGCTGCAAACCCTGCTAGGAAACCACTGAAACTACTGAAAGTAGAAAAATAAACATCTTAGTTGAAAATGGAATACGAAAATAACCTGGCCCAAAAGTTTATGGAAAGTATTGTTTACATAGTAAGACTTCTTACGTAGGGTCATGTATTGTACAGACGCCAGCACATCAAGCTACTACAATCTGTCAGATTTCTTTAATAGATTTTCGACTTTATTGCTAAGGCAGTAGGTTCAAGGTTGATTAGGAAAATTTGACAGTTTCGGGTAGGTTGACCTGCTGGCGTCTGTACCTATGGACGCTTTTACCTTTGGACATTGACTTGTTAACATCTAGTACAAAAAATACAGTAACTTTAGATCGTATGGCGTACAAAATAAAGTCATTTTCATAAATACTATATACCTTGAATATATACAGAGAGAGGTTGTTCGAAAGTTCAGGTAGTCTGAAATGTCCATAGGTACAAGACTACGTTTTTGGGACAGACTTGACTACGGCGCCATCTGTTGGCAGATTTTCTAGTTTATTATCAAAATCTGAGGATAGAGGGCGTCAAAATGGCTTCATCATCAGCTTAGTCTATTATTTGTTCTAAAATAATATCATAGATGGCGTAGTCCTCAAAGAGGAGACGATAACAAAGATAAAATAATAAAATCTCCATTATTTATGGTACAAGCAAAGACAAATTACGCCAGAGTAATCGTTCTTTGTTTAATTTTTTTTAAGTTAAACCTTTAAACGGGGCGAAATTGAATCTTGTGATTGAGAACGAAGATTTTTGTTATGCTATTCGACACTAGATGGCACTGAATACAATTCATAATTTCTCATAATACCATAAACAAGCGCGTTTATCAAAGCTTGCCTTGAAACACTAATTTCTGAACGAAACTTTTATTCTGATTGTGAGTAAACTTGTTCCAAATTCGTCATTCAATGGACTAAATATAATAAACTAACTAAATATAATTTTCTTTTGCAAGAGACAAGGACGATAATAAAATTAACGCTATCACACAAAGCTGTGTACACGCTTATCCAAAAAATTGTGTACGTCACTAGCTGTCATCGAATGTCATACAAATTAAACTTTAAAAAATTGGTACAAAACAATCGGAAATGGATAATATGAGTTTAAAAGAGATTCAAAGCAAGCTATTATTATGGGAGGCATCAGAAAACCCGTTGGCACCTCTTACGTCTGATCAGAGGGAAGCTATCCTGGATTTAGAGTCGCTATTACTCGGTGTTTCCGGAGGCTTGGACGATGTTTGTATTTTGCTATTTATTACCTATTTCTAAAGTTCCTTTGTCTTTTAACTACTTACAATTGAATTTAAGTCACTACTGCACCCACTAGATAAGTTAAATTTGTATCGAAATATTCAATTATCCCGAAAATTCTTACGTTTGCAAACTTTTATCAATTTGTTGTCATAATAGCCTTAAAGCTATTAAGAGCCAGATAGTGTACAAATGAAACAACCCTGTTAACTCAGTTCCTCAATACTCTATAAGCTCAACTATGACTTTTTCTAGGAGAAATCTGAAAATGCGTATGAAGAGACAGAAAAGAGTAACATACCCACTGTGGATACTACATACGACTTTCTGGAGTGGTATGAGAGCCTGTGTGACAGCAACTTAAAGTCTGAAGATACCCCCTATGAGGCTTACCATAAGCAGCTGGATGATAGAAGAAATGAGTGTGTTGCGTTGACCAATCAGGTATTGTGGTGACCTGAATGTTTTATAGAACAATATAATCAACATTAAGAATTACCTATTAGGTTGTTAGTACTTCGACACCTAAATTTACTAACTTTTTAATTTATTTGTTAGAAATTTATTCATTTCATTTTGTACCTGTTGTAAATAGTTAGTTCTGTTTTATATTGTTATTATTGTATGAAGAAATTTAATTATCAATAAACCTGACCGCAAATAAACATGTCCAAATATGATCGCTTTTCAAGGTAATCTGATATTGAACTAACCCACCAACGCTTGACTACTTAAAGAAATCATATACATTGAATATATTTCTTATAAAATAATAAGCTAAAACCAAAGACCATTATTATTTGTTCCCAAGACACTGTCTGTAGTACTGCCATATAAATAGTCTCATTATTGAAAACCTTTCAGATTGGTGCAACAATGTCTGACCTTGATAAACTTTCAGAGCAGTACAACTTTGTTTCAAATAAAACAAATGCATTACACACTATGAGTGAACAGCTGCTGGCTGACCAAAACAAACTGTCCAGTATAGGTAAGGTGTTACACTACTTAAGAAAAAAAAATCATAAAAAGATTAGATCATGTCTGCAAATTCTAAATAGGACAGAGTCAGATAATCCAATTGTAATTAGGTGTGAGGTAATTTGGTAGAATTTTATGGGATCAACCTAAACTTATTCAAAGCTTTAGTTCCACTGTAGCTGCTTCTCCCCAAATATTAAAATTCTAATTCAAAGATGGAAACTATGCTGGAATTTGGATCCAGCATAGTTTCCATCTTTGAATTAGAATTTTAATATTACACTAAACAGAACTATACAAATAATAAGACTCACTTTCTCATTTAGAAACAGCATAGGAATTAAGTGAAACATTCTAGGTACTCTGAAAGAAATTTTGTATGTAATGGCAAAATAACAGCTTTTTACTAAAAGCAGGTATTTACGGTATTTATAACATAAAAACATTCTTTAAAATTTTTGTCACTGTTTGTCCCGGCTAATCTCCGAAACGGCTGAACCGATTTTGATGGGGCTTTCAGCTGATACTCTAACGAGTAAGTTAGGCTACTTTTATTTTAGAAAAAGTATAAGGGTTCCTCGCAAAAAATTGAAACCTATGTAATTGTGAACAAAATCAGATTCAAATAGGGAAGTATATTTATCCACGCCGGCGAAGCCGCGTACAATAGCAATTATTATAATAATAATACCAGCCTATTATTGTCCCATTGCAGGGCAAGGGCCTCTTCTCATACTTAGAAGGCACAAGCAACTTATGTAGATAAGATTAATAGGATGTTATCACCTTTCCAGGCGATGACATTAAACAGAAGCTGCACTACTTCACCCAGGTGGAGCACCTGTCTCAGAGGCTCAACAGCCCCACTATATCTGTGAACAGCGAGACATTCTTCAATGTGCTCTCCAAGATTGATGAGTGTCTCGAGTATATGAGGACTAATGTAAGTACCATATAGGGTGACTGGTAATTAGTGACCGATACTTAAATACATGATTGTACATATTATTGTACATTGTACATAATAACAAACATTTTTTTCTATGGAACCAAACCTGAAATCGGGGAAAAAAAAATCTGCTGTCCCATACATTTGTGTTTGCATAACTCGTCGAAATGAGGGAGCAGCTGTTTTTTTTTTTTCGCGATTTCTGGTTAGGTCCCATAGTAAAAGTTGTTTGTTATCATAAGTCCAATCATGTGTTTAAGTATTGGTCACTAATCACCAGACATCCCATATATGTAGTTATAATAATTATAACTACTTTAATTAATGACAATTCATCTTCGCCCACATCTTATTTATTAGACAAAAAATATATATTTATACACTAAAAGCACACATCCACACACATGCCCACAATGTTAACACCAGAAATAAGGACACATTACGTGCTCCGTTTCACCGGCTTCATAAGGTTCACAACTCATTTGTTAGGCTTGGTATATCCTTTTATAACAAGTTACCCTCTACTTTGCTAGATTTGCCCTTCAATGAGTTTAAAGCTAAAGTAAACTCTAACCTTTGTTCAAAGGCATACTATTCTATCAATGACTACTTAACAATAAGAATAGTTGGTCGCTTTGAGTTAACTCAAGACAATGTTTATGATCCTTCTCCAGAATTAGCTTACCTTCTGACAGGTTATATGAGTTCATCAATCAATCTGCCTAGCCTTTTCTCAACTATGTTGGGATTGGTTTCCAGTCTAACCGGATGCAGCTGAAAAAGCTGTACTTTACATGGAGCGACTGCCTATCTGACCTCCACAACCCAGTTACTGGGTAATACGATACCCCTTGGTAAGACTGGTTGTTAGACTTTCGGGCTTCTGACGACCCGTAACGACTGTCAAAGATCCACGAATGACAGCCGGGACCAACGGCTTAACGTCCTTTCCGAGGTACGGAGGAGTCTCGGTATGAAAAGTTGGTCACCCATCCACAGACCAACCGCGTCAAGCGTAGCTTAACCTGATGGATCGACCCGTGCGGCTGTTATTACCACGAGTTCTTTTTTTATTTATCATTGACTTAATTACTCATTACAATGTTGTCAAAGGTATTGCAATATGTGGTTAGCTAGTGACCTCGACCATTGATCATGTTATTCTTGCCTGAGCAACCGGCAGCAAGTTCGTCATGCTCCATTAGATGTCACTGCTCGCTGTATCGTCGGGGCTCGGGTTGCCTCGTTCCCTCTAATATGGCGAGGGAGTAATGGCTGATCTTTGCGGTACGCTCGTAAACGGGTGCTGCTTGTGGTGACTGGTCGTCTTGCTGACCTTGGTTTGGTTTTGTTATTAGTAATGAACTCTTTGTTTATTTTACTTCGATGGTCCTAGTTTATCATTTGTGACTTCCGAGTTACGGCTTCATATACGGATATATGTAAGTGGGCACGCCCTTTATTACTGGAGGCTTTTATTTAGGTATAAAGTTCTGCTTACGTTTTTAGTTTTGTATTTTTATTTCTGCTTGAATATAGTTTTCGATTTTTTTTTTTTTAATTTTTATTGTGTATTGGCGTGTAGCTTACTTATAGCTAATAATTTAATTTGCCTTAATTATTATGCGCAGTGTGGTATAGATTCATTTTTTTTTAACTGAACAGACAGCTGTGCTGCTGGGGTGTTTGTTACGCCACTTCTTTCCTCAGCTATAGCACTAGGAAGTGGTGAAGGGCGGGTGTTTTGGGGGACTGTCTTATGTAAATCTGATGTTCGAAAAGTGCTGATTTTTAGACTTGTTTGAATAAATGACTTTTGATTTTGATTTATTAAAGTCTAATCCGTTTATAACGACATCGCTTAAAACGACGTACGGGTTATTTATTACGACGAAATTTTGAGGTGCCAGCATTTCTGTTTACTTAACATAATTTTGGTTATAACAATTATTGGCTATAACAACGGTAATCCGATGGTCCCTTCAAAGTCATTATAAACGGTTTTGACTGTAATATAATAATACCAACCTATTATTGAGCCACTGCAGGGTGAAGGCCTCTTCTCATACAGAGAAGGCATGAATGAACATGGTACTAACTGCTTCATATGTCAGACAAATGGTCTGTAAGAGAACTAATAGACACCTTCATTAATATTAGGTACCTCTCACATAAATAAAAACTTTTTAGCAAAAAATAAAACCGACTTCCAAAACAAAACACTACAAAGTGAAAAATAACTTTAATTTCGGTAGTTGGTGTCTTTGGTTTTGTATTTTCGTTTTTTGCTAAAAAGTTTTTATTTTTCACTTTTTAGTTGTGGAACCTACCCCACACAAATTCGAATACATAATTGAGCACAATAATTGTAGATATAGCCATGTAAATAACAGTGATAGGAAGTTATTAAAACATCATCACATCATCCACATAAAATAAGTGGGAAATATACGCATTATTGAAGCTAACTCAAAAACTGCCCAAGCAAAGTTAATAAAATTTATATGGGACCACCTCGGAAGTATACCCTTTCAAACAAAAAAAAAAAAATTCCAAATCGGTCCATCCGTCTTTGAGTAATCGCGTAACAAACATACAAAAAAAAAATACAGACGAATTGAGAACCTCCTCCTTTTGGAAGTCGGTTAAAAATATGTCAGCAACAAGGGTAATATAATTTCCACAAATTTCTTTTGTGTTATCTAATGAAATCAGCTCAAAAAGTTTTATGATATGTTTTTGAAATAAATGACAGAATAAAAATGTGTTTATAATAATACCTGTTAAATTAATATTATTTACTAATTCGCTACTTGATTACATTTTTCAAAAAATCATCTGTTCATTTAACATTATTAAAAATTTGGCTACGTGTGAGCGAGGAAAGTGACTAAACAAAACAGCCCTCTTCACAGAATAATCATTACAATCCGTAATTAGTATAATCCTAAAATATCAAGATTTTATATAATAGATTTCAATAGCTTTTGCCGCGGCTTCGCCCGCGTGGATGTCGGAAAACTATACGTATAAACCTTTCTCTTGAATCACTATGTATTGATGAAAACCGCATTAAAATCCGTTCAGTAGTTTTTGAGATCATCGCGAACATATAGACAAACAGACAGACGCGGCGGAGGACTTTGTTTTATATTAATATAGTGATTAGGATTATATGAACTTAGACAGTTGTATTGATAATTTTAATTATTATAATTCTATAAATACAGGTTTGTTACGGTCGCGAATCATATTCAAACCAACATACAACCTGATACTGACATGCAAATTGCAAAAAACGCAAGAAAATTTTAATTTCGCTGGCTACCCTGGCGCTTTCGCCTTAATCAAAATTCTTATACATTCCTTGAAAATGAGGCATCTATAAGCAACGTACATTTTTAAAACAGCCAACCTGCATGAGCTCATACAACAATCTTGCATGCTTAAATAATGAACTATTAACTAATTGAACGTATTTCAACTTCCAGAGCAATTTTAAAGAATCCCACACGTACTTGGTAAAGTACCGTCACTTACAAAATCGTGCTATCTCGCTCATACGCTCCTACGTCACCCACGTATTGAACCACGCCACGGAACAGATGCTAGCGCCTAAGGATGAGGATCAGAATGACCAGGAAACTATGGACACGGCTTACGCTGTGTATTTCGGGAAGTTTCAAGCGGCAGCTCCTAAATTGAAGATGGTTATCAGTGAGATTGAGGGTAGGGCAGAGAAGAATACTGAGTAAGTTGAACTTGTGAAGTTGTGATGATATTGTTATATTTTCTTTTGTAAAATTTAAGCTAAAAAAATAACAACTTAAAATAAAACATCGCTCAGAATCAAAGAGAATTAAACCACTTGAGAGCTGATAGACCGATTTCGTCTAGGCAACTCACCACTGCGGGCCGGGGGACGAAGAAAATACAGCGGCTGTGAATGGCCGATGCACAATGTCAGGACGAATGTTCCAAACATAGCGATGCACAAGTCAGTTTTATAACAATAATATCGATATCGATAAAATCGACGTCTATTAATTCTACATTTTTTTAAACTATATTGATAGGGTGTTAACTGTGTGCAAATAAAACACTGACGCAACACTTCACATTTAACTTTATTCAATTAAATCAATCGGCTAATATAATCAACTGAAAGTATATCTAATAAAAATAATAGCAATGTCCCTGTCGGCAAGAACAATAATTTCGCGGAAACCAATTATCCCTGTAAACTGCATTAATCCACTTTTCTTTCAGTTCTAGAATATTTGGAAATCTAAAATGTAAACATTAAGTAATATTACTTTTTACCATTAGGAAACATCGATAATTATTTTTATCGTTAATATCGACTTTGTTTTGAAGTTGTCATTACACTACAGCATTACTACAGATAGAAAGAGACAGACGTATTGACAATACCATAATGAGAGAAAAGGACTTTTCAAAAAGACTTCCACGCGGTGCACATTTTTGTGCCATTTTACATAAATAACCAGTCTTGTTGTAGCCCTGCCATTATTAATAATATTATTAAATTATAAGTATATTTTATTTACTGATGAAAACGTATGTTCACTTATTTCTTGTTTCTTCATGTCATATTAGAGTTTAGAAACGAAATAACCTCACTCTCTTACCTGGTTGGTTAAATTATTAGATTTCCTTGCATTCAAAAAAATATATTTCAGAACAGAGCTTTGTTGTTCATTCTACTACCTACATAAAACAAGGAATCAACATTTTGGTTTTTGTTACAATATTTGAAGATTGTCAGTTATAATTTTATTATTATGATTGACTCAGTTATTCTTCAAAAGTAACTGTCTATTTAAAAAATTGTAAATGGCTATTTACAGTTACTTTAACGAGGCTTCGTTATGAAAATATTTTTATAATTTTGTTTTCAGTTACGCCTCCCTCCTAGCAGACATACAACGCGAGTACGCGTACCGTCGCTCGCGCGTCGCCGGCGCGGCCACAGGGGGCGCGCTACAAGCGGCGGCGGCGCGACAGTTGCGCGACCATTGTTCCCTCGCCCGCTCCGCTTGCTCCCTACTAGCGCATGCCTGTAGAGACGAGTGTGCGCTGTATAACCACTTCTTTAGCAACACTTCGCCTGCGTTAGAGTAAGTATTATATGGTTACGTGGTTCCACAGTTGCGCGACCATTGTTCCCTCGCCCGCTCCGCTTGCTCCCTACTAGCGCATGCCTGTAGAGACGAGTGTGCGCTGTATAACCACTTCTTTAGCAACACTTCGCCTGCGTTAGAGTAAGTATTATATGGTTACGTGGTTCCACAGTTGCGCGACCATTGTTCCCTCGCCCGCTCCGCTTGCTCCCTACTAGCGCATGCCTGTAGAGACGAGTGTGCGCTGTATAACCACTTCTTTAGCAACACTTCGCCTGCGTTAGAGTAAGTATTATATGGTTACGTGGTTCCACAGTTGCGCGACCATTGTTCCCTCGCCCGCTCCGCTTGCTCCCTACTAGCACATGCCTGTAGAGACGAGTGTGCGCTGTATAACCACTTCTTTAGCAACACTTCGCCTGCGTTAGAGTAAGTATTATATGGTTACGTGGTTCCACAGTTGCGCGACCATTGTTCCCTCGCCCGCTCCGCTTGCTCCCTACTAGCGCATGCCTGTAGAGACGAGTGTGCGCTGTATAACCACTTCTTTAGCAACACTTCGCCTGCGTTAGAGTAAGTATTATATGGTTACGTGGTTCCACAGTTGCGCGACCATTGTTCCCTCGCCCGCTCCGCTTGCTCCCTACTAGCGCATGCCTGTAGAGACGAGTGTGCGCTGTATAACCACTTCTTTAGCAACACTTCGCCTGCGTTAGAGTAAGTATTATATGGTTACGTGGTTCCACAGTTGCGCGACCATTGTTCCCTCGCCCGCTCCGCTTGCTCCCTACTAGCACATGCCTGTAGAGACGAGTGTGCGCTGTATAACCACTTCTTTAGCAACACTTCGCCTGCGTTAGAGTAAGTATTATATGGTTACGTGGTTCCACAGTTGCGCGACCATTGTTCCCTCGCCCGCTCCGCTTGCTCCCTACTAGCGCATGCCTGTAGAGACGAGTGTGCGCTGTATAACCACTTCTTTAGCAACACTTCGCCTGCGTTAGAGTAAGTATTATATGGTTACGTGGTTCCACAGTTGCGCGACCATTGTTCCCTCGCCCGCTCCGCTTGCTCCCTACTAGCGCATGCCTGTAGAGACGAGTGTGCGCTGTATAACCACTTCTTTAGCAACACTTCGCCTGCGTTAGAGTAAGTATTATATGGTTACGTGGTTCCACAGTTGCGCGACCATTGTTCCCTCGCCCGCTCCGCTTGCTCCCTACTAGCACATGCCTGTAGAGACGAGTGTGCGCTGTATAACCACTTCTTTAGCAACACTTCGCCTGCGTTAGAGTAAGTATTATATGGTTACGTGGTTCCACAGTTGCGCGACCATTGTTCCCTCGCCCGCTCCGCTTGCTCCCTACTAGCACATGCCTGTAGAGACGAGTGTGCGCTGTATAACCACTTCTTTAGCAACACTTCGCCTGCGTTAGAGTAAGTATTATATGGTTACGTGGTTCCACAGTTGCGCGACCATTGTTCCCTCGCCCGCTCCGCTTGCTCCCTACTAGCGCATGCCTGTAGAGACGAGTGTGCGCTGTATAACCACTTCTTTAGCAACACTTCGCCTGCGTTAGAGTAAGTATTATATGGTTACGTGGTTCCACAGTTGCGCGAACATTGTTCCCTCGCCCGCTCCGCTTGCTCCCTACTAGCACATGCCTGTAGAGACGAGTGTGCGCTGTATAACCACTTCTTTAGCAACACTTCGCCTGCGTTAGAGTAAGTATTATATGGTTACGTGGTTCCACAGTTGCGCGACCATTGTTCCCTCGCCCGCTCCGCTTGCTCCCTACTAGCGCATGCCTGTAGAGACGAGTGTGCGCTGTATAACCACTTCTTTAGCAACACTTCGCCTGCGTTAGAGTAAGTATTATATGGTTACGTGGTTCCACAGTTGCGCGACCATTGTTCCCTCGCCCGCTCCGCTTGCTCCCTACTAGCGCATGCCTGTAGAGACGAGTGTGCGCTGTATAACCACTTCTTTAGCAACACTTCGCCTGCGTTAGACTAAGTATTATATGGTTACGTGGTTCCACAGTTGCGCGACCATTGTTCCCTCGCCCGCTCCGCTTGCTCCCTACTAGCGCATGCCTGTAGAGACGAGTGTGCGCTGTATAACCACTTCTTTAGCAACACTTCGCCTGCGTTAGAGTAAGTATTATATGGTTACGTGGTTCCACAGTTGCGCGACCATTGTTCCCTCGCCCGCTCCGCTTGCTCCCTACTAGCGCATGCCTGTAGAGACGAGTGTGCGCTGTATAACCACTTCTTTAGCAACACTTCGCCTGCGTTAGAGTAAGTATTATATGGTTACGTGGTTCCACAGTTGCGCGACCATTGTTCCCTCGCCCGCGCGCCTTGTACCCTATTAGCGCATGCCTGTACAGACGAGTGTGCGCTGTATAACCACTTCTTTAGCAACACTTCGCCTGCGTTAGACTAAGTATGACCTACTGTATGTTCAGTGGGGCAAGAAAAGTGCAATTACGATATAAAGTTACTCTACTTAGATTTGGCCGGAATAGTGTTACACACTTGTTAATAATGTGAATGAAATGAAATTTAATAGATTTTAAAGTGACATGAGGTTTCCATCGATGACTCGACCACCATCTGTTGGTCGTAGGTAATTGAAGTATGTTTTGTGTCGTGGGATGTTTATTATATCAGGAAGGTGGAAGATAGGCTAGTCCTGTAAAAATCAGCACTCCATCGTCGACTTTGTCTCTGTCACCTCTGACCTAGACTAGAGTCAAGAGCAAACCCATCACAAATTTAAAAAAAACCCATTTGCCATTGTTGCAATATCTTACTATTCTTTATAATTTTTTTCAGAGAGTACCTCCAGTCTCTATGTACCGGGCTATACGAAACGTTACGGCCTCACATCATTCACATAAACCATCTAGAAACGCTTGCCGAGCTATGCGTTATACTGAGGGTGGAAGTTATAGAAGAACAAGTCAATAATGACCGTGAGTATACATATAACAGATACTATAGTTGCATGTCTATGGTTCACGGTAATGTCGCTGCCAACTACCTTAATTAGCAGTGATCAGAATAGGTGGAGATATTTTGGTTCAATGACCGCAAACGTTGATGTTAATATGGACATTCCCCTGGATTTTAACTGAAACTCTGGGATTCGAAAAAATAAATAGTTTTTTTTTTTTTTTTTTTTTTTTTTTTTATTTGTGATGGGTTTGCTCTTGACTCTAGTCTAGGTCAGAGGTGACAGAGACAAAGTCGACGATGGAGTGAGCTTACCCAGAAGAAGCCTGTTCACTCTCACTTTGAAGAGATTAGGGTTGTATACGTTCGGAAACACAGACGCAGGTAGTGAGTTCCACTCTTTTGCTGTGCGCATTATAAAAGACATTTGGAAGCGCTTAGTGCGAATTGGTGGAATAGCAACCAGGTAGGGATGGTAACTGGCAGTGCGTCTAGATGTCCGGTGGTAGAAGGGGGCCGGTGGAATGAGGTCGTGGAGTTCTCGGGCACACTCTCCGAAGTACAACCTGTAGAAGACCGACAAGCAGGCAACCTTGCGGCGATGAGCCAAGCTATGAAGCTTGGCATCCACCAGTTTTACGTCACCAATGAGCCTCTTAGCTCTGCGTTCCACCGAGTCAAGCGCGGCTAGTTGGTACTTAGCTGATCCATCCCAAAGGTGACTGCAATACTCCATGCAGGATCGGACTTGCGCTTTGTAAAGGGTTAAAAGCTGTCCAGGCGTAAAGTATCGCTTCACCCTATTTAGGATGCCCAGTTTCTTGGCCGCAGTTTGGGCCTTGTACTCGATGGTGGCGCCGAAGTTGAGACCAGATGTCAACTCCATGCCTAGGAGCTCAAGTCGATCAGTTACAGGAACAGATGTACCCCGAAAAGTAGGAGTTTGGGCGAAACGACTCTTTTTAGCGGTAAAAAGACACGCCTGCGTTTTGGTGGCGTTAAAAGAGACCAGATTATCATCACCCCATTGGGAGACAAAGCTTAAGGTCAAATCTGTCCGCTCTACCATGGCCTCTCTCAAAGAACGAACTTCGGCCCCGCTGGTTTTTGCGCTGGACAAGTATCTCTCTGAAACTGTACTGTCATCTGCGTACCCAACAATACCAGGCCGAAGCAGGTCATTGATGTGCAGCAGGAAAAGAGTCGCAGAGAGAACAGACCCCTGAGGAACTCCGGCATCAATAGCCATAAGGTCAGAAGAGCAGCCGTCAACAACTACTCTGATCGACCGTTCACTAAGGAAATCTGATATCCAGCTACAAAAATCAGCTGGGATGCCATAAGCAGGAAGCTTGCTGAGCAGAGCAGCGTGCCAGACCCTGTCAAAGGCCTTCGAGATGTCAAGCGATACAGCCAGTGCTTCGCCGTGTTTCTCGATGGCTTCGCCACAGCAGTGCGTGACATACACAAGAAGATCGCCAGTTGACCGTCCCCGGCGAAAGCCATATTGACGGTCACTGAGGAGATCATTGTCTTCAAGGTAGTTCAGCAACTTATTGTTCAGTACCCTTTCCAAAACTTTGCACAGAATGGAGGTAATGGCGATCGGACGGTAATGGGCAGGGTCTGCACGGTCGCCTTTTTTGGGCACTGGTTGTACATTTGCAAGCTTCCAGGATTTCGGCACCGTTCTTTTTTCAAGAGAGAGGCGGAACAAACGTGTCAATACAGGAGACAGTTCAGGCGCACACTGCCTCAACACTCTCGCTGGAATGCCGTCAGGCCCGCTGGCCTTGTTCACGTCTAGACTGCACAATACTCTTCGGACCTCTTTAATGTGTACTGCGATCTCCGGCATCGAGGAGTCACAATGAGGTACAGTAGGTGGTTGCTTTGAGCCAGCGTCCAGACGTGAATTGCTTGCGAAGAGAGATGCAAATAAATTTGCCTTCTCAGTTGCAGAGTGAGCCAGCGACCCATCAGGTTTCATCATAGGAGGTAAAGTGGGACGACAGAAATTCGTTTCAACCGCTTTAGACAGGGACCAGAACTGTTTACTACCCGGAGGGTGCGATAGGCCAGCCTGGCCCCGATATGTCCGACATGGTCAAAACGTGCCCTACGCAAAACCCGCTTGCAGAACTTGGCGGCAGAATTAAAGGCTCTCTTCTTCGCGCGAACCCTGCGCGCTCTAACTTTGCGGTCGCGGGCCATGACCCAGGCTTGGTAGGCAGTTTCTTTTCGGGCCTCAGCGTGGGCACATTCTGCATTATACCAAGGCCGGGATTTGTGACCGAGCGGGATGTCGGAGAATGGAATAAAATATTCCATCCCCTGCCGAATCACGTCCGCAACCGCGTCAGCACAGCGCGAGGGGTCACCCGAGGAAAAGCACACTTGCCGCCATGGATAAGACGCAAAAAAGTGCCGCATCTCATCCCAGTCTGCTGACCCGTATCGCCATACTCGCCTCGTGCCTCTAGGGCTCTCATCTGGAGGAGAGCAGGTTGATATGGATTTCACCAGACAGTGGTCAGACGTTCCCAGCGGGGCTGAGACCGATACTGAATGACTGTCCGGATCAGATGCCAGCAGAAGGTCCAAGCAATTGGGTGTATGGCCGTCAACATCCGGTACCCGCGTTGCCACATTCACCATCTGGGTCAGATCTAGCGTTAAAGCAAAATTGCGCGCCTCCAACCCAGCATGGTCAGTTTTCTGGTATGGGAACAACCATTCTTTATGATGGGCGTTGAAGTCCCCCAGAAAAATGAGCTTCGCCGTTGGGTACCGTTGCTGGGCTACGTCAGTCGACTCCACGAGGAAATTAAAGAGCGCTGTTGTCTCCTGGTCACCGCTATGCGATCGGTAGATGCCGATGTAGAGAGATTTCTCCACGCCAGTATCCACAAGTAGCCATATGGCAGAGAAACCCGATTTCTCAAAGCAACGGAGACGACGACAACAAATGTCATCGCGGACGTACACACAGACCCCAGCTTGCCTCTTGAACTTGTGTTCAAGAGAGTACCCCGGGTAGTTGAGGTACGCCACGTCCGACGGGGTTGTTATCTTCGTCTCCGTTAGGAAAAACAGGTGCGGCTTCTCGGTCTCAAGGTGGTGATGGACCGAATCGAGATTGGAGTGCAACCCCCTGATGTTAGTGAGGTGCACTTTTAGTGGGAGGAAGTGCAGCCGTTGTTTTAACCTATTTTTCTTCGCTTTGTGTGTCATTGAGTGGAGTTGTTGGGGGAAAAAGTCGACTTGTCGAGGCGCCGCTCAGTGATCCAAGTGGGACACTAGAGCCAACCACACCTACGGGGAACTCATCTGGAGACTGCGGGGACGCCCGAACCCCCCCGGATATGGCCACCGGGTCCTCCCATCCAGTCGCCGGCTGGCACGGTGGAGCATACCGGGATTTTTCGCGAGTTGGCGGGGCAGCCTTTGGCACGTGGCTGGCGTGCTACTTGGGCCCCCTACTGACTGCGGTCGGCCAACGGCTGGCACCGTGCTTCGGATCCCGCTACCCTCCAAAATGAGTTACCCGGCTAGCTGACTCAGAGACCACAACCGGTTCCAAACAGCGCAACTGACAATCTCCTTCTCCCCCAAAGGCACTGGCACTCCCACACACCGACGGAACACAGCAAGCTGCTTGGCGCCGGACTCCGGTGGGATGGTGGTCGCGAGCCAGGCGGCCCCTTGCGGAGCCCACCACCGCTAAGTGGGATCGTTCAGCCGTACCACAGGCGAGCCTGTGGTGCCGTTGCCCGGGGTGGACCACTAGGAGGTAGATCCCAACACCACCCCAAAATTATTATCAAGTATAAAAGAAAGCTTGTCTTATGTATTGGCAGTGAGCGCATGACGTTGTCAAACTAACATCAGCGCAGGTTGCTATTATCCAATTCGCACTCGCGCGATGTTGCCGTTCAGGTGTAACGCGCGATGTTGCCGCCAAGTGTAACGCGCGAAATGGCCAGTGGAAATAAAAGAACACAATAGCGGGCTGCGCCACTAGAGGAACGCACCTGTTTTTGTCTCTTTCTACAGAATAATAATAACCTAGGACATTATTCACACACGGTCATCTGATCCCAAACGAAGCATAGCTTGTACTACGGAAACCAGATAACTGGTATACTACATATACTACTTTTTTTTTTTGTAAATACATACTTATATAGATAATTACACCCAGACTCAGAACAAACAGACATGTTTATGCACACAAATGTTTGTCCTGGATGGGAATCGAACCCACGACCTGCGGCATGATAGGTCAGTCAGAATTTAAATTGTTTTTCGACAATAACTTGTTGACTCACTCCATAACTTCGGTTCCCGTCGGAGGGATATGTGTTCGTTCACGTGAATAGCTTTTTTTTTAAGTAATTTCTAACTTATTTAATAATATATATTTCAAATCCCGGGATTCCAGGAGTGTCCATATTAAGACAACGTATCGCAAGTACAAAAAATAGCTCTACCTGTTCTGATCACTGTTAATTAGCGTTTAAACAGCCTATCCTTTTAAGTAAACGGTGTCGTTCAACTAGAGGCCTGAATGATATTCAATTATAGGTTAGGTTGGAACTATGTCGTACCACGTGCGAGCCGAATTGGTCGCAATAACTAAGCCGAGGCACCCCGAACGAATGGGTTGGGTTAGGGTAGAACTGTGACCAACCGCGCGCGACCCGAGCGAGCGCTACTTCCAAAGTCAGGCTTTTAACTAAACGGCTACATTTACGTAACAACAAATGGGTATAATAATTCCATATCAACGCTGCCACTGCTCGTTTAGCACAGCAGTAAAGGTTCGCAAACTTACTTACAAGAGCTAGAAGAGCTGCCTTTTCAAGTCACTTGCGAGGAAACAATAAAAATTGTATAGTCATAATATTCTGGACCAAATGTCTCGCGGATTCTTTTTTCCCACTCGCCTTCGCATTTTCAAAGAGAGGCTCTGATTCGAAGCCGCTAAACAGCTTCATCTGCCTAGCCTTTTCCCATGCATAATATTTCAGCAGCCTTTCCCTTTAATATATACAAGGTGTAACTTAAATAACTCACAAGCTATGAAAGGGTCATTGTACTCATCATTATGAACATTTTTTACTATGCGACCAAACTGGAAATCGCGAAAAAACATCTGCTGTTCCCTACATTTTGGCGAGTTACACGAACATAAATGTAGGGAACGGCTGACATTATTATTGTTACTAAGAAGGCAGATTGATTGATTTTTTGACCAAAACTTAACAGCGGGTCATCATTTGTCTCACATTTGCAGTGGCGTGCACAGAGTTTTTAGACAGGCTAGGCAGAAAATTTTAAAAGCCAAAATACTTACTGCATATTGGTTTTGGTTCGTCGTCTTGTCGATTAAATAATGACGTAGGTAATAGCCACCTCAAATATCCATACATTGACTGATTTTATAGACATATCAATCCTTTAGTTTGTACTAATTGCAAATCCGGTGTACAACGACCTTTTACAATCACTTGTTTTTTATCACCGAATGATAGTTTTGAAAACGCATCATTTTTTATTTTCTCTATACACACACCACCTGAACAACTTTCACAGTGAATATTATCCATTTTTCACACTATTATCGACGTTAAACTCTTTAAATACCAATTACTATGGCTCACAACACAAATCAAAACAAAATGGCCACACAAGTCACAAACTCGGAGATAGTTCAAAAAATAATACGACAAAAAAGAAATAGTGTAAGCTAGGATGCAATATAAATGAAACAATGCCACTTTTTAAAATAGTTGTATAGCTAATTTCGGTTCGGAAAACATCGGATAATTTCGTAATTTGTCGTGTTGTGAAAAAGACACTGCCTATTCTGTACGGTTATGTGCGTTATTGTGACATTGTGTGCTACGTATTTATAGGAACGCACACCCATTCAATCCGCATGACCACGAGAGCACACATATAAACATTAAGACCCGAATAGTTTGTGTCTTTCCCGAGGCACTCCTGGTACTCAGGTCGTCGCGGCGCTAGTGCCGCGCGCAATGCCACAATACAATACTGAATGAGCTTGCTTGGAGCGACTGTTTTTAATTTTTTTGTTTATTGTTAGTAAGTAGGTACTCGTCGGACTCGTAGATAAAATACGAGTAATAATAGATATCAGAACAAGATTATACTGAATTGGGTAGGGTAGGCAGTGTCTTTCTGTCTTTATGAAACGCACGCCACTGCACATTTGTCTCAAGATCTGCGATTCAGCCACAGTGTTTCCTGCTGAACGTGGCTGACTGGTTTATTATTTTCATCACTGTACTACTTAGCTATTCTCGTATAACCTATATCATTGAACAAGACCATTTCATATTTTCACAGCAATCCGCCTAGCCGCCCTAGGGCACTGCGCACGCGCTCTCCTACAAGACGCACAAGAACGCCTCGTGTTCCGAGCGCACGTGCATCTGAGAGCCGACGTGTTGTTGTACAGACCCGCGCAGGGAGACCTTGCTTATCCGCAGAAGTTACTGATGATGGAGGTGGGTAGTTGTGTGGGGTTACTTATTGTAATTTCAGGCAAAATATGTCGCTGCTTATCGTTAACATTTTATTATAAAACAAAACAAAGTTAAATCGGTTCACACTTTCTCAAGTGATGCGCTTACCAACGAACAGAATTTAATTTTTATTTATACAGGATGTCCCTAAAATCAACGTCAAGCCGGACGGGTGATAGGCGAGTGGGTGACAATTAACATAAAATATTTAAAAAATCTCAATAATCTTACAAGTGCTTGTGATGTTGCAAAATATGTATGGTTGCCAGCGACATCTGTTGTTGGTACTAAAACGGTTAGTTCCATTACGGCAGTAGAGATGGCGTTAGGTTCAATCTTTAAAATTCAATATTAAGCCCGGAGTTGGTAGTTACAGATGTTTGTAGGTAAACCTAAGATGTTATTGGTTTATTTATGTGAGACTACACTTAACCGTGCCTAAGTTAAATTTATTAGGTATAAACTGTAAGGAAGAAACTAATTAAACAAATACCTCCAGATACAATACAAAGTTTATTCTAGAAATATTAAGCTAGAGGTACACAACCACCTTAATGTGGGCGTTCATTATTATTACATAAACTCTTACCTTCTTTACTTCTCTATTACTACTACCTATCTTTAAATAAGAGAAGAGTAAGCTCTTCTCTTATTTAAAGATAGGTATTGACTCTAACATACTCCGTATCAAGCGTTGTATGCTAGGGCAAATACTAACATGAGACTATGACAATGAATACTCAAAATCGCTTTTGAGGGTCTGAGAGGTGACAACTGAATAACTTCTAGCTCATTCAGGTAAATTCTCAAAACTTATTGGTTGCGCTCAGAAAGGAATTTAAATATTGAGAAAGATAACAGGAGACGCTACCATTTACATGAATATTATAATAACCGAGTCGATTACCTAGTTCTTTACATACGGCCTAAATCTCTATCACGACCTTATCAAAATATTCAGTACGAAAGTTATAATAAAACAATCTCTCTCTCACCCGAGATGAATCCAAAACAATAACGATGAAGCGACTCTAAGGGCTCATAAATAGGCAACACTCGGATAGAATATACTCTCATTTAAACTCTCAACTAGCCTGAGTCCTAATAAAACTCTCAACTAGCAAAGCCACTATAACATCTCAATTAGCAGAGTTACTATAAACTCCCAATTAGCCCGAGTCGTAATAAAACTCTCATCTAGCAGAACAAAATCCCTTGGCATGGAATCTAAACTAAACATGGAAACAGCCCACTTACTACCACGTGTCAGATCCAACTGTATTCTGCTCAAACACAGGTTCGATATCAATCTACGTCTGTCCCCATACTTCAAGGTTCAGGCCAGATAAAATCCACCTGTAACAAATAACCAGCTAATTGCAACCAGTCTCAAAGCTTCCGCGCCGGTACCGAAAAATACTGTAGTGTAGTCACAGCTTAATACGCCATAACACATATGAATCCCGTCGGGATTATCTGCGCACCGACCAGAATATCTTAGGCCCAGGGATCAGCAACAGGTGCAAGAAAAAGTCTATCTCAACCCACGCACCGTGGCGTGGTCTCGATCAAAATTGACTTCCTCTGACCGACCCTTTCCACTTCCTCCTACTCGAAGCTTCGACCAGAGATAACCTAGACACATAAGCAGAGTCCAATCGATATCCGAAATCGATCACAATAATCATTTTCCCTAACCAGCTTTACAATTAGATGTAGGTAATCACTTTGGGATAATTATTAATTAATTATCAAACAATTAATAGCAGAATATTAATTGTAAAACTAATATTGAATTTAAAGATTGAACCTAACGCCATCTCTATTGCCGTTATGGAACTATGGATAGATCGAAGTCACCAGCTTCGTTTTAATACCAACAACATATTATATGTCGCTGGCAACCATACATATTTTGCAACGTCGCATGCTGTGACTAAAAATCTTTAACAGTGAAGAAACCTTCTGTAAATTTCACTCTAAAATTAAAACACAACTGTCTTAGTTTTAATGAAAATAATCAGCTTTTGGCCAAACCACGAACCCAAAATTATTAAGTACAACAACAAACTTAAATTGACTGTATGCTGAAAAAAAATGTTCCAAGTACTATTTTTTTTTTAATATATATGTTTCTGTTAACTGTCACCAACTTACCTACATTATACCCATCTCCGGTTTGACGTTGATATTTGGGACAATCTGTATAGATACGCCCAGTGGGCTTAGCATGACCAATTCTCTATCTCTACGAAGAGTAGACAACAGGACGCTCAATCTTAGTACAAAAAACTGGGGACCAGGTATAAATTAATGTCCTTAAAAATGAAGTTAGAGAAGTTAACACTTACTTGAGTATAGTTTTTATTTTTTATTTTTTTTTTGGTATATTGGCGTGTGCTAGCTGACTTATAGCAAATAATTTAATTTAATGTTTTGTATTGCGCTATGTACCTAAATTATTTTGTGCACTGTTCTATAGAATCAAATTTTTTAACTGATCAGACAGCTGTGCTGCTGGGGAATTTGTTGCGCCACTGCTTCTCCCCAGCTTGCCCGCGGGCGGGCGTTTTGGGGGACTTGTAATATTGACGTTCGAAAAGTGCTGATTCTCTCTCCTAGTTCGAATAGATGGCTTTTGATTTTGATTTTAACAGAATGCAATTATGTTGGTAATCGTATATTTTTTTTTTACACAACTGCCGAAAAAACGTGTGTAATGTTTTCTGGGTTCATGTATACGTACAGTATGTATGTGGGTTTCTTTATTTCACCATAACTTTGAAATGCCTGAACAGATTTCAATGTACGGGGTATCGCTAGAATCCTTACATCACCAAGAGACCTCTAAGATTAAAAAAGTGTTCGACAGAACGGTCCCCCGATAACAATGACATTTTTATTTATCTGTTTAGTCAGGGAGTAAATTTATTTATTTATGAAACATGGAAGACATACAGCTAAAAAAAACTTAATAAAAAGGAAACAATAGTCAACAGGAAGCCAATTACAAGTCTTCACGTATAGAAATAGACTGAAATTTATAAGTGAGCATGCAATAGCAATACGTACTACATTGTGTTTTTATTTTTTTAAGTGGTTATGTATTTGTCTAAAACTATCTGGCTTTCAATATAAGGAGAATAAATTATAAAATTGAAAAAGTAATAATCGAAGCAAATTTATGATTAAATGGCTATTTGAAAAAAAATTGAATTAAGCACCTCCTAGCTGACGCCACACTAGACGAAAATGGATCCAAGTCATGACGCTTACATATTTCATTGAACTGCTTAACAGCACGCACAATGTAACTATTCTGCCTATAATTCGTAGAGGGCGAAATGAGTAACCTTTCACTTTGTATATACAGATTAACTAATACAACTTGTTATTTACTTTTTATAAGTTGGTTTTTTGCAGAGCAGTCATGTTTTCTTTTTTTTTTTTAATTTTATGTCCATTAAAACTGCTACAAAAACAGGCTACCTAGTTCATGGTAATCTGTCTGATCGAATTCCCAGCCAAACGTTTGATCACGTAATAAACGTATTTTATCTCTTCCACAGCAAATCGCAATGTCAATCCAAGAGCAATCCCTCAAACGAAGCGACTCCCGCAATTCCATGGTATCTGACATCTCCGCAACGTCACAAGAAGTCGCCAACATTAACGTGGAGGCCCAACGAAGACCGCAGGCCTCTCCTGCCGACCTTCACGGCATGTGGTACCCCGGCGTTAGGAGAACTTTAGCAGCCCTGTCGAGACTATACCGATGTCTTGAGAAGAAAGTCTTCCAAGGTTTAGCACAAGAAGCGATTTCGCTTTGCGTCCAAAGCGTAGATAGCGCTGCAAAGCAGATTACAGCTAACACAACAAATATAGATGGAGAGTTGTTCCAAATAAAGCATCTTTTGATTTTAAGAGAACAAATTGCTCCATTCCAAGTGGACTTTATCGTCAAAGAAACAACTTTAGACTTTAGTAATATGAAGAATGCAGCGTATGGTCTGATTCAAAAACCTCGGCAAATATTTTCATTGAACAGCAACAACGCTTTGCTAGAGTTTTTGTTGGATGGCACTCCGTTGGTGAGGGAACACCTCTTGGACTCGAGGAAGGAGGTTGATAGACAGTTGAAAACTTGCTGCGAAATGTTCATCAGAGATGCTACTGAGATTCTGGCTGGACCGATGATTGCTTTTATTGAAAAGGTAGGTATTAGTTGGGTTATTTTTTTTTTAATTTAAGCGAGACGCATTTTACATTTTTCGCCTTTCACCCCTATTAGCTAATTAGGATTTTTGAAAATTCAGCCCTAAATGAGCTCGATTTTGAAAATTCTAGTTTTTATTTGGTAGAGGATGTTTGCGCGGTGGTTCCATATAGGTACATAATTATTAACTTTGCTAGTTTTTGAGTTAACTTCAATAATACGTATTTAATCCACTTTCTGTATACTGATGATGTTGTAATACTTGCTGTCACTGTTGTTTACATAGCAAGTAGTGGTATACGAATTGGTGTGTGGGTAGGTATCATAACTAAAAAGTGAAAAATAACTTTCGGAAGTCGGTGACAAAAAACTAAAATACGGATCCAAAGACACTGATTTCCGAAATTGAAGTTATTTTTCACTTTGTAGTGTTTTTTTTTTCTTTTTTTCGAAATCGTTTTTATTTTTAATTTGTCAAGTAAATTACGCCTTACTGGGAGACTGAAATAGGCCCTAAACTAAATTTTTGTTTTACATTTTCAGGCAACAGCCTTCACTCCAATAGAACAGCTGAAGACCCAGCCGTGGGCAACTCCTGAAGAAATGGCTGTAGCAGTGAAAGAGGCTCAGAAGAAGATACGCACGCATCTGGCTCCGTTGCAACGATCCATGCAGCTTTACTTGGCCAATAAGGAAACGGAGTTTATTCTGTTTAGACCTATTAGGGTGGGTAAACATTTGATTTTAAATGATAAAATTGTGATTTGTAATATTGTAAGAGCTCTGAGAAAGTACTATTGACTTACATAATATTTCGGCCGTAAGTTATGTACGAACTTGACATATTGCAGTAATCCATTAACATTAAAAATGAGCTTTATAAAAAGCATCCTCCGTTATGAAAAAAAAAAAAAAAAATGCCAATAGAAAGAAAGAAAGAAGTTTATATGGACACAGTTCGTGAAACACAAAACCCAAATAATAAAAAAGAAATGTGAAAATAATGTTTTAACAACAATAGGTACAAAGTCTCGTAACAATTGTCCATAGTTAAACGAAAAAGATCCAACCCCCTTTAGACGTAATGTGGATTGGATCCTTTTCGTTTAACTATAGACAATTAGAAAGAAAGAAAGAATAATAATATGTTTATTTGTCACAGAAACACGTGTATACAAAAATATAATTAACTCGAGTTTTAAAAGAAAAAATACAAAAATCACGAGACACAAATTTTATTTTATTTTATTGTGTTTGGGTGGCTTACAGCTAACAATACAAAAATTTGTAGTGAGGCAATCAACGAAAAGCCATTTACAAGCCTCCACAGTTAGCAATAAACTATTGTTGCACAAACTAATAACTAAGCATAATACTAATGATATAACTAAGCATAACGTAATAACAATTAAAATCCATCACAAACAACACAGCTTTTAGACAAGGCAGTACTAATTGTCGCTAAGCTGCTTGCAAACAAATCGATTAATGGGTGTTCGTTCATTACCATTTGGTTAAATGCTTTGATTGAACGGAGCAGAAAAGAATTGCTACGGTATACTGTGCGAGCGTAAGGAGCACGAAGAAGATTTCTTAAGCGAGAATGGCGAGGTGGAACATTCAGGGACAGCTTAGAAAGAAGTTCAGGACACTCGATCTTTGATTGTGCTATTTTCACTAGGAACCGTATATCAGATATATTTCTCCGAGTTACAAGTGGAAGTAAGTGGAATCGTACGCATCGTTCCTTGTAACTCAGAGAAGGAATTTTAAATTTATAACCTAAGTATCGCGTGAATTTCCTTTGTATTCGTTCCAATCTGCCTGAATGCACTGCAAAATTCGGATTCCAAATTTGACTACCATATTCGAGATGACTGCGGACGTAAGCACAATACAAAATTTTCAAGGTTTTCATTCTTTTAAACGAACTCGCGTTACGGATAATGAATCCCAAGGCTTTGGACGCTTTTTTGGCAATATGGTCAACATGACACTCAAAGGTGAGCTTACTGTCCAGAAGAATACCAAGGTCTCTGATGACACGAGTTCGAGATAAAGGCTGATTTGCGATTGAATAGTTAAATATTATTGATAGGTTCTTCCGGGTAAAGGTGATAACTAAGCATTTAGAAATATTAAGATCTAATTTATTTATTCTACAATAATCAACTAATCTAGATATGTCTGCCTGCAAACGTATAGCGTCATTTAGACTCTTAACTGATGTAAAGATTTTCATGTCGTCTGCAAACATTAAGTGTTTAGAATATTTGAAACACTCGCCGATGTCATTAATAAAAAGAACAAATAATAATGGCCCCAATAGGGACCCCTGCGGTACACCAGAGGGGATGGTTGACCAGGAGGATATAAAGCCACTGAGGACCACTGCTTGAGTCCTATTTTGTACATAGGACGAGAACCATCGGTATAGGTCACCCCTAATGCCCAAGTCGAAAAGCTTCCTCAGCAGAATGTCATGATCGATTCTATCGAACGCCTTGCTGTAATCGGTATAGATTGTATCAACCTGGGATCCATTATCCAGATGCTCTGAAATAAAATCTGTGAACAGGACCAGGTTAGATATTGTGGACCTACCTTTCAGAAACCCGTGTTGTTCAGGACTCAAGCTAGAAACCACACTGCTGTACAATTGATTATAGACTATGCGCTCTAATACTTTAGCTAGTAGACAAAGTTTTGAGATTGGCCTATAATTTTCAATTTTATCTTTAGCTCCCTTTTTATGGATGGGTGATATAAATGCTGATTTCCAGACAGAAGGTACAACGCCTTCAGATATTGACCTTTTAAATAAAAGTGATACAGGCAAAGCTAGTTCCTCAGCGCACTTAACAATAAACACGGCAGGCAAAGCATCTGGGCCGGCAGATTTAGTTAAGTCGAGAGATTTTAAATATTTATGAACAGTCCCTATGTCAATTTCAATTGTAGTTAGATCACAGTTGGAAGCACAGCCAGTCGAGCCACAGTTGCGACTTGCAGAAGAAGCATCAAGGAAGGTTGTTTGAAAGTAATTAGCAAAAAGTTCACAAATTCCTTCCCCCGAGTCACTTCTACTGTCACCATATGACAAATCACAAGCACAAAACAAAAGTCGGCGGCTGCTGGCACGCCATGACTGTGACAAAAAGGCTTCCACTCAGCATGATGCTGTGCTATGGGGCCCCCCATAGCACAGCATCATGCTGAGTACCACAGCACAGCTCTGTTTTTCAGGGGTCACCCGAAAAAGACGTAGTTACGGAAACCAAGTCAGGTTAAATGATCTGTACATGAATTAGTAAATAAAGAAATAAAATAAAACAAATAGTACTTAGAAAATTATAACGCAATTATTCTTACAAAGCTTAAACCAAACATATAGATATAAATAAAAACAAATTATAGATAAACATAAAAAATGAATCTGCAGGCATCACCGTGCGTACCTAAAGTTATTGCTACACATCTACACATTCAGTGCTTTGTCTCGCTCCCTCTCTAGCCATCGCGTCAATTAGGGAAAAGAAAGAGATATACGTAGAAAAATGTCAGCGACATTGGTCACATTTTATACCAATAAACGCACAAATGGATTTGTCACATTTTATACCAATAAACGCACAAATGGATTTTGCTAAAGACGAGGTTGGTTGAAGCTTTATCGACGTGAATATTCAGTGGTCGAGTAGAACCAATAAACTAGCGCTTTTGTCTGGTGACATTTCAATCGATCCAACGGCATAGCCCGCATGGCGTTTCGATTCGAGTCACTGATCTTATATTTCGAAAGTATATAAGCTAATGTATGGTTTTAAATCATTCGATTGATATCTACATAAATTATTAAGAGGCAAAAAGAATATACGAGTATGTAACGATCGTTGCAGGCGTTCTGTAGTTTCTGCCTACCCTCATGTGAAGAAGGCGTGAGTTTATGTATGTATGTATTACGGTATACACTTACAAAGAAAAAACTCGGAAAATAAAGTAACAGAGTTCCTCACATGCACTGTAAATTTTTCTGTGTTAAACCAAACAGGAAATATAACGACCTTTGACATCTCAAATCTTGTTTACACTAAAATAATATCATCATTCTCTGGCCCTTATCCCAATTTATTTGGGGTCGGCGCAACATGTCTTTTTCTTCCATACTTCTCTATTAGTTATCATCTCGGTTATCATTCCCTTTCTAGCCATATCATCTTTCATACAGCCATCCATCATTTCCTTAGTCTTCCCCTACTCGTATAGCCATCCACATTCATACTCAAAATTTTCCTGATGACAGATTTTCCTCATTCCTCCACATCACATGCCCATACAATGATAACTGAATTTCCACACAAGGTTTCAGTCACCTGTGTCACTTTCAGACTTACTCTTATATAGTCATTTCTTATTTCCATTTACATAACACCACACATCCGTCTAAAACAAAATTTATTTTAATTACAGAACAACGTGGTGGGCTACTTCATCCAAATCGAACAGCTGCTCGCAAATGCAGGCTATACTTACGAAGACACTCTCATTGTAGCCTGTCCTACACCTGAACAGGTGTCCGTCTTCATATCCTCAGCAAGCCTGATCAGCCATAGTGAACCGGTACAGCCTTATGGCAGTAAAATTAAGCAGAGTGTTATTAGAAAACCTAGTGTTACCAGTGTGCAAGAAAAAGAGGAAGTTGCTGTTGCTGTGGAAGCTATGCCAACTACTGTTACTATTTAGGTATACGATAGATTATTAGGGGAGATGCAAGATAATTATATTTATTTAGTTACTCAATTATAATATTGACGATCAGTATTTAAGCGAATGTTATTCATTTATTAACCTCCTCAGAACTGAAGTCCCTGTTATTCATTTATTAACCTCCTCAGAAGTGAGGGGACAATTTTTCGAGTGTCGCCTCCTTGTGGCGAATGAGTTAAATTGCGGGACACGCAATAAAAAAAAAAGTATAAATACTAAAATCATCAAACACTCTCATTTTGCTTCTTTGTGGGTCTCTAAGTAAGCCTGAAATATTTTTATCCAAGTAACATTCAAAATAATACCTCAGGACTGAGGAGGTTAAAGTACTGCATCGATGACACGTGATTCAAAGTTGTTTGCCTGTTTTGTGAAACATTATGCAAGTGATGCTCACTTGCATGATGTGTAATTTGGCATGATTTTATTATTTATTCCATGTTATGTTTAATTTATCCTACTTATGTTCTAGAAATTATTCAAATAGTATATTGTAGCAAAATTAAAAAAAAAAAAATACTCCAATATAGAATCACTCATGTTTATTTACACATTTATTTCTTACTGTCCTATAATAAATACAGTATTCACCAAGACATTGTGTTTTATTATAATAAAACAACAGACATTGGGAGCAAAATGTTTAATGCTTTTTTCGATCTTAACTGATTTCAATAACGTTTCTATAATTTACAACTATAACCTTTTACACCCTAAGCCAGTACATTCCAGCGCGGATCCTAGTGTAGTCTGGCAGACCTTCAGTGGGTCCGACGGCAGCAACAGCAGGACAGCGGTCATACAAGTACTTGTAGCACACATCCCGGACATTCTGTACTGAGACAGCTTCAATACGGGCATCTAACTCATGGAGTGGGATACGGCGGTTATAACACAACATTTGACGGCCAATGTCTTCACACACAGGGGTGGTACCATCAAGCTGAAGGAGCATGTTGGTCTTCAGGAGATTCCTGGCACGCTCAACCTCTCCCTCAGTGACAGATGTGCAGAGCTTCATCCACTCCTTCTGGATATTGTACAACATATCATCAAGCTGCAGAGGTTCAGCTACAAAGTAGATTCCCCAGAGTCCAGTGTCTTTGTAGCATGTATTGAAGGACTGGAAGCTGTGGCAGAGGTTGCCAGCAGAGGCAGCCTGAGCCAGGAAGGAGGCATTGTTGACACCACCACCCTGGGAGCGGTCCCAAGCTCCAATAAGAGTGTTGGCTACCATCAGAGGAATGTTGTCGGCATCAGTCCACCCTGCACCTTCAACTGCGATAGCAACATGAGCGAGCGGCATGGAGTCATCACGCACTCTGATCTCAGAGCCAGTGTAGCGGCATGGTGCCAGCTCTACATCTGATACGGTGTTCTTCAGTCCACTGAAGTTCTTGTTGGCAAGGTCTACCAACTTCTGGTGGTCAACTCCACCTGCTCCAGCAAGAACAATGCGAGCAGGCTGGTAGTGAGTCTTGATGTAGTTCTGAAGGTCAGACTTTGAGATCTTCTTGATGTTCTTGGTAGGTCCAAGGATGGTCTGGCCCAAGGGTGTACCTTGGAAGGCAGTGGCGTGGAGGTGATCAAATACAACTTCTTGTAGGTTGCTTTCAACATCCTGCATTTCGCGAAGTATCACACCTCGTTCTCGTTCGATTTCGGGTTCTGCGAGCGAAGAGTTCTGAATAATATCAGCGAGGATCTCGACGGCGGCTGGCACGTCGTTAGCAAGGCATTTAGCATAGAATACAGTCTGCTCCCGAGATGTATAAGCGTTTAGATGGGCGCCCATGTTTTCTACGAGAAGTTCTAAGTCGGTTTGCGACCTCTTGCTTGTACCTTTGAACGCCATGTGTTCAAGAAAATGGGCAACTCCATTGTTTTTGGAGTTTTCGTACCTGGATCCGGCGTCAATCCACAGTCCTACGGTGGCGGTCGCAGCACCGGAATCTTCGGACGCAACGCGGATTCCATTATCTAACACTGAGAGTTTTGTTGGTGGAACGTTTACAAGTTTTTCTTTGTAACCTGCAGCTGTGGCCAAAGAACGCACCTGATTGCCCTGTTTTGAGACTAATCTCAAAGTAGTCGCCACCTTCAACATTTTTGCTGTGTTTCTGATCCTTTTTAACGTAAATTTTTGCTCGCAGATTTACGTAATAAATGGGCAATAGTTCCAAGATTGAAGACGTCAAAAAAGGTGAAGTTAAATGTTGCCGAGGCAAACTTTCGAAAATATACTTTATTTCGTGTTAATAATTTTCACAGATATGAACAAATATTATTTTTTATAGTACCTTTAAGTTTTGCTTTAGCTAGTTTTTATTTTTTCCACTATTTTAAATCACGCAAACCGGTTTCTCTAATCTTTATTTTCTTTCTATAGTTAGTTTTCGTTAATTTACTACCGAATACAATCCTATAATAATTAACTGGCAAGTTTTGTATTGATTTCCTCTGATTGCTATATAAAAAAAAAAAGATAAATTAAATGCGGACAGATGGAACTATATCGTTAATATTTTTATATTTTTAGAAATTATTTAGCAGTTACATATTCTTGTATTGTGTGTATATTTTTTTAAATCGTGAATTCGATAGAAATGGGATTACGGGACATCTCTAATTTAGTCATCACTTTTTGTCGTTCCGTTTCACATTTGCTCACAGTCATTACTGTTACCAACTCGGACTATTTTATGTTATGGCCATCTGAAATGATATCAAACCTTATTGCCTGATAACCTAATCAGTTCAATACAGCTTACAAGAAGAAAATCACGTCAATGTCATAATTTGTCTTATCTTTCATGGCTGGAGTAAAACAGTAATTTTAAAAATATTAAGTACCTTACTTTCCGGAGAAAGGAACGGCATGTTCAATTACTCTGGAAATCGTTCATTTTTTATCGCACGTAATTTGGGGGATTATTACGAGAGCAACGATGTTTAGTGAAGATTGTATTAAATTCAGTTTCGTTAAAGATTTCTGGGAAAGTGTGTGCCGGTAATATATAGGTGTGAACAGGGTCCCCGCAAGATGCTATCTAACGTTTTATCTGTGATCTAGTAAATTCGTCATGTCTTCATTGAAGAACCCTAACCCGTCGTCGACTAAGGCATTGTTTAGCCACATCAAGTACGAGCACCTGGTAGCTGGTATATCAGGTGGCGTGACTTCCACACTCATACTGCACCCGTTGGATTTAATCAAAATTAGATTTGCTGGTGAGTGTTGCGAATTTTTTTCACGTAATTACCATGTGAGGTCTCGTGATTTTAAAAGGTTAAATATTATCGATTGGCGTACTGACACTCGTGTAGTACGTGTTCAGTGATAAGCAATGAATTAATTAGTGCAGGTTAGTTAACCCTGTGTAAGTTTCAACCTTGAACTTCACTTAGTGAAAGTGAAGACAAGTCAGCTTTGTTTACATTGCACAGATAACTTCCTCAATGATGCAACCTGTAACAGGCTGCTGTGAGCCTGTTGCATTACTAATTAATTGCTATTTGTTTGCTACATTTATTCCCTTCACTATTTTGAAATTTATGTTGTAGCTAGCTGAAGGTCACACCAGTATTTATTCAAAATTAAATTGTATAAGTACTATTATTTATATACTGACCAAGAAAGTAGCAAGACGTTTTACAGAAAGAGCTCTGTTGAAAGTGTGCCTTTGCCTACTTTCGCTATTAATGAGATATTTCTAATTAGAATATGCAACTTCATGGTAACATTTCTTTTTTGTTTTTTTAAACTACACATGTCATGAATTCTCAATCAGTGTTTTATAGAACATCACTGTAAGTAATGTACTTATTAATTCATTGTTAATGACTAGAGATCAAATAATTGGATGCATATTTACTTAAAGTTAATTTTTGGCTAGGAAGCGGCTTCTTAATTGTTTGTTCTTAATATAAATCCCGGTATTCCGGAAAATCTGGGAATGCTCAACTAATTGGATACATGGTTTAGAAACAACTTCTTAAATAATGTGGTTTTATTAAATTAAAAATACTGGGAAACCAGGATCACATATCTATTTGTATACTGGTTTACTTGAAATTATCTTTTAACATTACTTATCCTGACGTTTGCTGCCAGTTTGGCAACCTACTTTATAACATTAACTAGCATTTGATTGTTAGTCGAGAAAAATTGATAAATTTATCAATTCAGGAATCAATACAAATGTGCATTCCATATTAGCCAACACCTGAACAATGTAAGTTAACATACAATTGATTCTATAGAACTCTAAATTGGTTGATCCTGGAATTCTGGGATTTTTTCTATACAAAAGCCCATTCCATATTGGCCAATCCCTCAACTTTAGGTAAATATGCATCCGATTATCCAATTTCTATTAATGACATTTTGAAATTCACATTCCAGTGCCACAGCACAACTAATCATGCAAAATAATGTTTTGTTTCAACAATGTTGTTTAACAATTGCTACAGCATACATCATAACTAGCTTACTTGCATTTACTGCATTATGAAGAGCCTTTCTTTTTCCTTTTAATAACACAAAATATTTTAAAATGACCTGTAAGGGCAAGTCAATTTCTACCATTTTAAATTAATAATTACGCCTCTTGCACTGTCTATATTTACTGATCTGAACCCTAATTGAGTAACACACTCTCAATCGGAATCGGTTACTTTTTGACAGTTCAACAATATTCATTGCGTTAATTATTCAAAATGATTCAGATTCCGATTGATATTGTGTTATGCAATTAAAAAAGAGTGCAGATAGGCTGTTGATAATTCAGTCAATCAACCAGAACAGTTGATATGCGTTTAACAATTTGCCAGCTTGTGTTGATAATTGTTCCAGAAACCAGGGTCAGGGTGTTAGTCCCTAAAAAATTGCATAAAAGACATAGGTACTTGTGGAGAGTGCTAATACTTTAATGTTATTCCAGTAAATGACGGCAGGACCGCAACAGTTCCTAGGTATGATGGACTCAGCAGCGCGTTCGTCACTATCGTTAAGAAGGAGGGAGTGAAAGGACTATACAGAGGAGTCACACCAAATGTATGGGGATCAGGCTCCGCATGGGGCTTCTACTTTTTATTGTGAGTATTTTATTATTGGTCAAAACTAACATTGATTGACACAAACTTATGTTTTTTTCAGTAATTACATTTTATACGTTTTTATTTTATAGTAGTACCTACTTAGTTTTTTTAAATAATTTCATGGATTTTCTCATGACAGAATTTTGTTTAATCCAGTATTATAACAAATTTCAGCATAATACTGAATTAAACAAATTTTTGTCACCAAAACAGCTCCATGAAATGATTAGATTCAACCAAATATTTTATTATGTCAGGTTTTTAGGGTTCTGTACCTCAAAAGGAAAAAACGGAACCCTCACTAACACATACATACACATTACACTCTCATACATCCTTTGCATGTTTCTTAGATAAAATATAAAAAACGTCTTCAGTACAATACTTGTAATGTGGATCCGTGGGGATTCCAGGCGGCTGCAGCAAATTCTAACTTACTTCTAACTAGGCAGGTAAATAATAATTTGATGACAATAGGATTATTGAAGTCACGGGCATTGCGTAGGAGAAAACCTAGGCGCCTGTAAGATTCTGAAGCTAGGGCAGACATGTGTGCATGGAATGTCAATCCGCAGTCAAATGTCACGCCAAGATCTCTAATGGTTGATACGCGCTTTATTTCAACACCTGCTAAGGTCTAGGTATTCGTGTCCGACCGCGCTCTGAGGCGGACGTTGCGACGTGGTTCATAATATTATTATTATCGTATAGCGCGGCGCAAGCCGACACTCGTTAATTTGTTGCCATGAGTGATAAACTTGTGCCAAATGAACTGCTGGCGTTCCTGCAGCAGAAACTGGACGTGATGGACGAGGTGTCCGCTATCCAGATCTGTGTATCGAACTTCAGCAAAGAAGACATTGCTGCTGCGAAGCTGCTGCTGTTTCGGTCACTTAATAAAATCGACCAGATGGTGTCTCGTCGACGCGACGGGACAAAGAACAGTGTGCAAGACATCATCATGCTTCTGAAAGCTACCGATCCTGACGATGTGCCGACGTTTGTGGCGAGGGATCTGATTAAGTTACCTCCAGTCACATTCGACCACGTCGACGTTACGAGTTTGTTGAAGGACATTGGGTCCTTGAAGGCTAGTCTAGCTGATGTGCAGAGGAAGTTGGAGACATCCCAGAACACCGTCGCAGACCTGCGCACAGAACTCGATGAGTTGCGCAACTCTGTGGCGTTAAGTGGGTCACCGGCCCGTGTAATCAACGTAAATACGCGCCGAGGTGTTCGACACATCGGCCAAGAGTTTTGCATCAGCAATTTTATCGCCGGCGCCGATTGCTGAGTCAGAGTTGCATGCCGCTAGCGTGCGTCGTAGCTCCGCTCCCGTCCCCGCAGCTCCTCCCCGTAGCGCTACCCGATCGACGCGACCATCTGACCCGTTGGTCACGTTGAGCACTCCCACTGCTCACCCCGCAAAGCCTGCGCCTGTAAAGGAAACGGACCGGGCTGCTGATGACGGCTTCGTGACGGTGCAAAGGAGGAAGCGCCGACAGAGTAGCTGTAAGAACCGCTCCTACCGAGCCCAACGAAAAACTGCGTGCTGCGAAGCCGAATACCCCGGTGTATATTTTCCGTCTCCACTACACCACTGACGCGGAAGACATCGTGAAGTACGTGAGCAGAAGGCTGAAGTACGCGCCGAAAGTGCAGCTGCTGGAGTCGCATCGCAACGTCAACTTTAAGGCGTTTGTGGTGCGCATACCAACATGCTACCTGCCTCAGGTGATGGAAGAAAGCTTTGGGCCTCAGGATGTCGTATTCCGCCGCTTTCATGGACAAGTGCCACCGGAACGCACAAAGACTTAGTGCAACCAAGTGATACTAACATAGTTTTAAGTTTTATTTACTAACACAATTCTTATTATATGTGTAGTTAGGTTAAGGTATTTATCTATGGGTCTTAGTTACCTGAAAATAAATGATTTATTATTATTATAGGCGGCATGTGTAGGTTGTAACTTGCGGCTAAAGGTCATGACGTAACATTTACAGGTATTAAAAATCATCCTAATAAGCCTCTAAGTGTACTCCTGATCGAGCAAACCAGTGCCTACGAGGGTCATACTGTGGATTTTAGTCGGGGTCTAAGTAATTTTATTAATTATTTGTGCTGAATAGTGTGCATAACTTTTAACTGTAGAACATCTGCAATCGCGACAACCTGAGGTGAACAGGTCGAACTTTGAATAAAATAAAAAAATACATTATTGGAAGTCGGAGCTGAACAGAAATAGCGAGGAGCGGGCCGGCCGCCTCCTGGACATTATGCTGTTGTCAACTCATCAGAACGAAGAAGAAACGAATCGAGAAAGCAGTTTAACCCCGCCAAAAGCACCTGGTACATGCAGCAATGTAGTACAAGGCTACAACAAAAAGTTGGCCGCCCTATTTACACATAGAACGACAAGCTAAAGCAAGACATGATATACTTCGACAATGAAATCAACTTTTGGGTGGATACGGCTAACGAAAGAAATAAGTTCAAAAAGGCTTCAAATGAGAACTACAAGAAACCCGAAACGGATAGCAGTGAGACCTCAGACGAAGAAATTGGAAACAGCAACGTGTAGCAGTGACATAAATAAAGTCGAAAACGCAGTTTAACCGCCAAAAATTCACCGGGGAAGCTAGGCTAGAAGCAACCTGGCGGCGACGTCGTAAAAAGAGCCCATCCATAATTATATCACCCGTCTCTCCACTATTCCAATGCTTGCTCAAGGGTGCATACTCGGTAGGCTCTTTATCCCCTCCATATCCTAAGGGCCTGTCTACCCTACCATTATCGCGCCCCCCGGTCTACTCCTTGATATGCAATGGTCTCTGTTGCACCATGTAACATGAGGCAACAGGGGCTAGTGTGAATCTTTGGGTTCATTCGATTAATCGAGTCTGGTCAAACCACGCTGGGGTCGGTGCATTTCATTCATTCATTCATTCATTCAGTACAATACTTGTAATATATGAATTGTTAGGGGGCCTGGTGACCTGACTTACAGGTTTTGTATAAACTTAGTTTAGGCACCAGTCTTCCACAAATTAGGTACACAATTGTATCTGTAGACTATTAACTTTAAGCTGTAATTTGTGGTAAGAAAAATAAATCTATTCTATTCTATTCTATTCTTATAGGATCACTTGTGTGTCTGTCGGTCTGTCTGTTCGTTCGTCCGTCTGTCACAGCCAATTTGCTCCGAATTTAATGGACCGATTAAGTTGAAATTTGGTACACATATGTATTTCTGTGACCCAAACACGGATGTGTAACATAAATAAATAAATTCTGAATAAAAAAGTTTTGCAAACTGTACCATGTGACATATCAAATGAAAGGACTTACTGTGAGAGTCTCAAATGTGTTCTTTTTATAATTTTAAAATAAACCATTTTAAAGTTATTTAAGAAAATAGACGAAAATTGACTATTCCCCCGTTATCTCCGAAAGTACTGAGCCTAAAATTTTGAAAAAATATATGTATAAAATAGTTTAATACCTATAGACGACAGGAAAACCTATAAGAAGTCGATGGTCTTAAAACAACATGGTAAATCTCTCAATATTGTGCATACAAACTTACGTCTGTCCATAGTTAAACAAAAAGGATCCAACCGACATTAGGTGTAATGTTGGTTGGACTCCAAATTTCAATAATTCATACAAAATTCCCATAGAAAATGCACTTTCAGTTTTCACGAATTTCCCAATTTTCCCGGCAAGTTTTAAAACTCCTTCGTTCATACAAACATTGTCATGACAATTACAAACGCAACAAAAAAGAATTAGCCAAATAGGTGCAACCGTTCTGAAGTGATGCGCGTACATACATTCGGCAATTGATTTTTATTTATAAAGATATCAGAAGGTGTGCACAAATCTCTCTAGTAGTAAGTATAGCACCCAAAATGTATATAAAACAGAAACCTGTTACATATTTCTCTTATCAAGAACATGTAAATGTGCTTCTGACATAACCAGAGGTTGGAATAGGTAGAGTATACTTGAACAGGCTTCTGTGCCCTACTGCCGGACTCGCTACCGTCGAGGCGATCCGACCAGTGCTCGGCGAATGGCTCGGGAGGAGGCATGGCTCTCTGTCGTTTCGGGCGACGCAGGTGCTTTCGGGGCATGGCTGCTTCGGGAAGTACCTGTGTCGCATAGGCAGGGAGCCGGACGCTCAGTGCCATCACTGCGTCCACTGTCGGGAGGACACGGCGTGGCACACACTGGCAGAGTGTGTCGCATGGGAGGAGCCGCGCCGTGCTCTCGTATCAGTAGTCGGAGCCGACTTGTCGCTACCGGCCATCGCTCGTTCTATGGCCGGGGGCGCCGAGTCGTGGGATGCGGTGATCTCCTTCTGTGAAACGGTGATTTCGCAGAAGGAGGCTGCGGAAAGGGAGAGGGAGATTGAAACCACACTCCCGATCCGCAGCAGGCGAACTAGGCGTCGGCGGAGGGCGGACAACGCCCTCTTCCAGCCCCCGTAAATAGGTCCGGAGGGACGGCGGACTCGGGGACGTCCGCCGCCCCTCATCCAGCAGGACCCGAGGCGGCGGCGCGTAGTGTTCCACGCGCGCCCCTAATGGACGTCGCGGGGAGAGTTTCACACCTCACTCCCCCCGCGGGCCTGAGGTGGCCCGCAAAGGCAGGCCGGCACTAGCCGGGGATCGTGGAAGGCGCACAAGTTCCCATGATCCCCGGTCCAAGTGTGGGAAGGGAACACCGGGGTGGTTTTTAGTCAGTAAGAGTCTGACAGACCCCTCCGCCCGCCCCAGGGCGGAGGACATCCATGAAGATTTTCCACCCCGGAACAAAAAAAAAAAAAAAAAAGGTAGAGTATACTTACCTAAACTTCGAGGAAGTCTTGTAATGTAGAGGGGATAATACCTCCCCTAAAATCCCGGAATCATAAATATGAGGATTAAGTTAAAATGTACAGACGCCAGCACATCAAGCTACTACAATCTGTCAAATTTCTTTAATAGATTTTCAACTTTATCGCAAAAGCATTAGGTTCAAGGTTGTTTGCGAAAATTTGACAGTTTCGGGTAGCTTGACCTGCTGGCGTCTGTACAAAACAGCTGATTTATTTTTCGCGATTTCTGGTTTGGTCCTATTGTAAAAGTTGTTCATAATAATGAGTACAATGACCCCTTAAGAGGTTGTACATTATTTAAGTTACACCTTGTATAACTACTTTACTCTGGTTCTTTGTGTTAACAAAAAAGTTTTTAAATTGTAATTTAAGTATTTTGATTTGATAAAATATTTTACTTTTATTTTTAAATTTATCATTTCTATCGCAATATAATCAAGTAAATACAATAACCAGCCAGCCAACTTCAGGAATTTATTTTCCTATAGTAATATGTAAAACAAAGTACTTTAATTTAATAGTTTTAGTACGGAACCCTAAAAACGTAATAAGATTCTTCGAAATGATAATTGGTTTCGAATGTATTCAAAGTGCAATAAATAATTCGCAATTTCTTAAATCGCGGGACTTAATCGTCATGTTTATGATTCCGGGATTTTAGAGAAGGTATTATCCACTCTATGTTACTTCCTCGAAATTTAGCTAAATATACTCTACCTATTCCGACCTCTGGACATAACAGATACACCTTTCTCTGACGCTGACGAAAAGTAATACAGATGTACACCGAAGTGGCAAAAAAAAAATCGAACAATAGCATTCTAGTATTATCACGTGACCTAGATCAACAGAGTGAACACCATGGCCCCATTGGTTGATTTCTGCCACCTTCGTTCTGCTTCGGTGGGCCCGAGGCGTGATAACATTTCTTACTTATCTATCACCATATAGTGACGTTATTAAGGACCGGTTTTTTGATCCGTAGTTAACTCAACCAATGGTTAAACATAGTAACTAATAGTTGAATTTTGGCTAAATGTGAAAGGCTAAAGATGAATGTATTTATGTTAGCTCATTCATATTAAAAAATAGTAACTAATGGCATAAATCATTCATGTTTAGCCTTTCACATTTAGCCATAATTCAACCATTAGTTACTATGTTTAACCATTGAACATGTTGTTGTTTAACCATTGAATTAATAACTACGGATTTAAAAAACGACTCTAAGGCCCTCGTAAAATTATAAGTGTTACAAGTTATGGGGACGCGTCTATATCGCCAATTACCGGGCACAGTTCCAACCAATCCCATGCAATTAGGCATTTTTATGATGTAATTTAAGTACGATTCGATTCCTATGTTGTGGCTATCTTGTCGCTAACTGACTTGCAAAAGTTGTTGTGGCTACCGGTTATAGTGGCATGGCATATGGACTACCGAAAAACGATATCCTTTACAATTTCGAAACAATTTTGCTTGCAAGCTGCAATTGTAGGACAAACAAAGGACCATAGGGGCAGCATGAATCACTGTGTACTAAAAGCAACTTTTAGGGCGCGTCCCCACTGTCGCAACGACAGATAATCTTGTCGTCCTATATGTGAAAGCCACGACGCCGACGCTTTAAACGACACGATAATCTGTCGTCACGACATAGTGGTTACGTGCCCTAAGATGTAAAGGCATCCGTTTTATCGATAGTACATAACTACATAGGCAGCTACTATGGTGCATACGTATCGACCCACGTGCAGTGACTCAGCTCTTGGGCGTTACGCGGAAACTCACGATAACAAATATTTGTAGAGCCAACTGTATGTAACTATTGACCTGAGTTGAAAGAAAGATTGAAAATATAGTATTATTTATTTGATCCAGGCTAAGGCATAAAAAAAAAACTTAGTTTGAAGTTGAACCTTTGAGTGCAGACAAGGAGAAGGACGTGTGTACATCATAAGTTTTGAGGGCGATCGTTATAGCAAGTGAATTTCGCCCAGCCCACTTATGTGACGTCATACAGTAAACTAATTTCGCAAAATGTATATTTTATTATTATAATGCATATTTCAAGAAAAACTGAAACGTTTTAACTGCTTGGCACGCGTGGGATCCTGCCGTTACGCGGCGCAAGTCTTGCAGGCATTTTCATACAACTATTTACATAAATACTTTTTTGGGCGATAATGTTTTCACCCCCCTAAACCTTTTCGAAATGAGACAATTTTGATCTCATTACATTCAGTACACCTTAATCTAGGTCTGTACGTTTTTCTTTTTCAGTAATTTAATTTAATTAAAAAAATACAAACGCTCGAGGAAGTTTTTATGTCAAAAAATATAGATATTTAGATGCTAATAACTTATATCGTATGCAATATTTCTTTATAATAAAAACGGACGAACCTAGTTTTTCATTATACCTACAAAATTTGCAAAAAATCTGAAAATTAGTCAATATTAACGAGGAGAAAAACGTTATCGCTTTTTGTACCTAGATTTTATATAGTAGTTTTTTTTTTTTGGTAGAATATACCCTTTTTTGTGTATTTTTGAATACCCCAAAGTACGCAAAATTGTTGGTAAGTACCTACCGAGAAAAAAAAATTACGCTTTTTAGAGTATCTGTTTTTTTTTGGGTAGTATAGACCCTTTTTAGCTCTGAGGTCAAGGACATTTCCAAGGTCAAAATTTTCTGAACCACTCTCTTAGTCACTGGGAAGGACTTTCATATAAGGCTACATTTTCATATCATCTACCTGATTTATTGGAGAAGTGGGGAGGGAAGAGACCCATCCCCTGTGCAACTTGACGTGTTCGAAGTCGACGAAACCTCAGTTCTTGTGAGTGGCTTATTAAAAAAAAAAAAACACGGACGGGATGGCATCCCCTTTTAACCTAACCTGTCCGAGTCGGGGTGCCCCAAGTCCCGAGCTCGCTTCGTGCATCCGATTTCTAATTAGAAAGCTTGGAAACGGACCATGCTTTTCAGAAAGTTTCTATGGTCAAGGTTAATAAGGTGCTGCAATAAAAAAAAAAACGCAGAATGGTCGACTGACACTTTTTTTTGGAAATATAGAGCGAGACGAAGTAGTCTGAACGTAAAACGGAACAACCTCGGAGTGAAATTCATACGTTATCTGTAATAGTGAACTCTCTGAGTAATAGTGTTCTGTGGAGATAAAATGTCAATTTTATTGTGTAATTCAATTTGAATTTTCTGAAACTCTAGGATTTTGTATCTCAAAAACTGATCATTTGCCTGTTGTAATATTTTGCGAAAGTGTTTTACTCAAAGACGCTAACACGCTATAAAATTGTGAAATTTCGGACGCGCGGGTGTTAATATACAGTGGAGACCACGCGTGTGCCTTTGTTACATTGTGAATACTATCTCATGTCGCGTTCTATGTGTCATAGGAACAGAGACAGGGCACTTAGGGACTTTTGTTCCGCTAGTAATAAATCTGTGTTAATAAGTGTGTTGCTATGAACAACTTTTCATGAAACCAAACTAGAAATCGCGAAAAAAAAAACAGCTGTTCATAATTTATCATCAGCTGTTCGTAGGTATCATTTTGACCAGTTTTAATGTAGGGAACAGTTGATTTTATTTTCGCGTTTTCAGGTACAGATGCCAGCAGGTCAACCTACCCGAAACTGTCAGATTTTCCCAATCAACCTTGAACCTAATGCTTTAGCAATAAAGTCGAAAATCTATTAAATAAATCTGACAGATTGTAGTAGCTTGATGTGCTGGCGTCTGTACAATGACCCCTTAGAGGTTGTGCGTTATTTAACTTACACTTCGTAAGTAATATAATAAATCTATGAATTTTAGAACTTTGCATGAGTTGTCGCCGTGTTTGAAATTGGCAAGATTTACAATAGGGATGATGACTAAAAAATTATGTTTTGTCCGTCATGTAGATTATTAAAATATATTGGACACGTATTTTTTCTTTTTCTACGTAATCAAAAGATTACGGCGATACATTGAGTTAAAATGTGGCATGACGTCACGTCTTCGTAGATTTTATACGTAGAAGTGACGTAGCAAGCCCCCACTCCCGAACTTTAATGCTAGTTATCTAAGTCATTTTTTATTAATATGATAAAGCAAAAAATACGTATGTAATATTTTTTTATTATCTGACTGACGGACTAAATAGAATTTCTTTTTTTTTACCCAGGCATCATCCCTATTTTATGAGTAGCTAAGTTCATTCAGTTGAAAAAGTATATAAATACTCTCCGTAACTCTGCCGCCGTAAGGAAAAAGGACGCATCTACAGAAATATTGAAAAAAAGAAACAAATATTTTGTCCTGTTTAAAATACAAGATACAAAGGCAGATGCGTCTTTAATTATTAGGTTTACGCTAATATAAAAATACTGGTAGATGCGTCTTTTTTTTGCTGATTCCGAATATGTAAATAACTCTATTTCGAAAAAAAAATGTCAGATACGTCTTTCTTCCTTATGACGGCAGAACTGAACATCTGAGTTTTAGTTAGTGTTTGGTTTATTAACCGACTTCAAAAGCAGGTTCTATTCTCTATTCGACCCGTATGTATGTTTGTATGTCCGCGATTTTCTCAAAAACAAATTTGTTGATTCTTTCACTAATGTAATCTACATACTTTCAGGAAGGTTTTAGTATATTAAATGCACTGTATCTCCGGCATATCTAAGCGGATTTGGATGATTCTTATTATCGTTCGTCTTGGGCTTATTTAATTTTTTATTCAACTAAAAATGGAAAAATAAATTTACTTTTAAAAAGTAAAAACCGACTTCAAAAACCGAAGCGAATAAAATAACATTCATAAAAAAAATAACAGCTTCTGAATTTAAGTCGGTGTCTTCAATGCTACACTGGCGCCGATTCCCTTGTTCACAAACTAAACTTAATTTAATTTCAGTGCAACTTTTTCTTTCTATTTCATTAAGAAAAGGACAGATAATAAATATTATTTTAGTCGTGTCAATTGTGTCGTGATTAAAAAATTGGCTACTAAAAATACCTACGTCAATTAATTTACGTCAGGCGCTGACTAATTTGACAGGACTAAACTAATATTTATCTTCTGTCATCTTTTTAAGGAAATAGAAAGAAAAGATGCACTGAACTTAAATTTAGTTTAGTTTGTGAACAAGGGAATCGGCGCCAATGCACTTTAACTTGGCACCGACTTCGTTTTTTATGAAAGTTATTTTATTCGTTTTAGGTTTTGAAGTCGGTTTTTACTATCACGCTAGGTATTTAATATCAAGCTAAGACGCTTAGCAGCATAATACCTACATCAATGGCTGTGCTCTACATTTTGACGAGTTATGCGAACATAATCCGAAATTTTTACGCGATTTTTGGTTTGGTCCCATAGTACCTATATTTATAGTGTTTGTTATCATGAGAACATCAACATGTGTTTAAGTATCGGTCACTAATTACCAGTCACCATATACAATACTTGTATACAATTAAGTATTCGTGTATTTTTTCATATTGTCAAAATAAGATGGGACAATAAGCATTGTTTCAAAATCAATGTTGGTCGGTCGAATCACTGACACAACTTTTGGAAAATGTCATTAACCGTAACATATACGTCAGTCTGTTTACACCTAAAATAACTTATTGAATACTTCATTACGAAAGTAATTATACCTATAAGCAGCCACTTTTTGACCGCTAATAATCTTTCGTAAATTATAGGTAATTATAGCATACATTTCTACACACGTGTTTGCTTATTGCTAACGACGATCAAGTAATTAACAACAAAGATAACGAAATTATCTTTCTGTATTATTATTACATAATTGTTTTGTAATAACTTTTCAATGCTTCGACCGTGAATGTTTTTCCATAACGATTTCTGTAGTCATAGTGTTATCTATAGGCGTAAATTTATAACACCTTCGGAAAATACAGTTGTAAGTTCTTGTTTACAACAGTTGCGTTGACGTCGCGAGTCTGTAATATCATTCATTGGCAGACAATGTGGATCCCTGTAATTTTCCAACCACGAAAACCATGATACACGTGAGGTAGGTACAGATTAGGTACATAATCTTTCAATCAATATTATACAGGGTTATTTGTAAAACACCAGCAACCTCTGAAGGGGTCATTGTACTCATTATTATGAACAACTTTTACTATGGGACCAAATCTGAAATCGCGAAAAAAAAATCAGCTGTTCAGTACATTTATGTTCGCATAATTCGTCAAAATGTACTGAACAGCTGATTTTTTTTTTACACTTGTACCAAATTTCAACTTAATTGGTCCATTATATTCGGAGCAAATCGGCTGTGACAGACGGACAGACAGATAGACACACGAGTGATCCTATAAGAGTTCCGTTTTTTCCTTTCGAGGTACGGAACCCTAAAAACCGGTCTATCGACACTAGACTCACAAAATATATTAGGTACTTAAATAAAAAATAATAAAAAACTCTTTAACACACTACTAAAGTTTCAATAATAATATAAGTAAAGTAATTCAATCATGATTCGAAAGACACGTGGCGCCATCTATTATCTTAAGAACGTTATTGTTGTTTTCCTCGGGAACAGTACTTTTTTCGGCATGAAAGGTAGCCTCCTATAACCAAAGGTAGTTACAGTTCGCGTCAATGCGCATGGCATAGCGCGCTGCTGTTTTAGTATAGATATTGACTACTGCGCAGTCATTTTCAGCCTACTTCAGAGCGGCAAACTTACATACATGACGCGAATTATATAATAATATATTGGAACCATCAGAACCACTACCTACAGTGCGTGTAAACGTGACTTCTGCCTCACGTGTTTTTCTTGAATCAATTGTTCCGATGAATGTCTCCATACATTTTCAGAGCAATCTATTGATTCTTTTTCTTATCAATACATTTAAGTTGTGATTGCGATATGATGTCATTACTTTATTATTAAAATCTGACGTGCTTTCTGATTATGTGAGAACAATAATATTCATGTAACCAAATGTCACCTACCAGATAAAATGCTGACTAAGGTTCCTGTACTAGCGCGCATTATCGTTGACGTCAAACGTTGATGAGGTCATCAGCCGAAATACAAGGCAAATGCGATCCTATCAAATAAAAAGAACCAGTTCCGTAGGGCATCAAATAAAATAATTCTATCAGTCACCCCTTTGTTATTGCTTTAATTTATATCACTTCCGTGTTTTCTATAGTTAATTTAATAAAACCAAATAAAATTAATGTTATTTATTATTTAAAAACGCAAAGCTAAGCTCAGCAGCATACGCTGTTAGGAAAATTCGTAATTTAACTAACATAGAGACAGCCCGTTTAGTGTGCTTTAGCTATTTTCATAGTGTAATGTCGTACGGTATTCTGTTGTGGGGAAATGCAGCCGACATTCAGACTATCTTTGTTTTGCAGAAAAGAGCTGTTCGATGCATTTATAAATTAAGTCCGAGACAATCTCTCAGAGAGAAATTTGCCTTCTCAGTACATTTTTGAAAATCTTTTATATGCCCATAAAAACAATAAATTGTTTAAAAAATACAGTGATATCCACAATATAAATACTAGGAACGGAAAGAAAATAGGTGTCTCATTCAGGTGTCAATGTATACGCTTTTATAATAAACTTCCAAGCCACGTTCAAGATCTGAGCCTTAATAAATTCAAATCATTCATTAAACGCAAGTTGTGTCAGAAAGCTTTTTATACCGTTAAAGATTTTATTGAGGAAAAAAAGGCTTGGGATTGAACTGCTCCAAATTTTCTTTTTTCTCTTTTTATTTTTGCATATTGAATGCTGACATGAATATTTACTTTGTAAAGTATTATATTATTTTAATTTATTGTGAATGTGAAGACTATGTAGGTCATTGCTTTTTTTGTTTTATTTTTTCTCTCGGTTATTTTTAATCATGGTCTGGCAGTTTGAGTAATTTATGCGGCCTACCCCAATGTCCTTTCTTTGGTATTGTTCGTCGAATCGTTGAGCTCCTTAAGTTCTGAGTTGAGCAGCGCGATTACTGACAAATGCGTGTACTGACTGGGCAGGTCCTCTCAATCTGTGTGCTTCTTTCCTCAAAAGACCATTTCAGACACCAATCTACATGGTCTTCACATGAATTGACCAAGATTATGTCTGGACTTTATAAGAGACCTCTGAATTTGTTTCGGCCTTTCTTCTCAGAGTAGTCAGATAGGAAACGCCGACCTCATCTAGTTAAAAAAAAAAAACCATGATTGACTTGTAAAAGTGTTTGTACAAACCTACTTACAGAAATAAAAATCATTTATCATTTCCTTTATGAAAGAAGCGTTTTTATGACTTGGCAGTAAGAAGTACCCAAGTCGAATGACACATGTTGTGTTGAAAAATGAAGAAAAAAAAAGCTTTAAAAAAGTTTCGTGGCAGGAATTAGCTGTTCTCTTATTCAATTTTGCAACATTTTTGAACAGTGAAAAGTGATTTTATGATTGTTTCATTTTCTTGCAATAGATGTGAAAAGCATTGTATAACTCGGGCATAAACGAACCATTTTACCCGGTTATACAAGGTGTAAATTAAATAACGCACAACCTCTTAACGGGTCATTGTACTCATTATTATGAACAACTTACTATGGGGCCAAACCTGAAATCGCGAAAACAAAATCAGCTGTTCAGTACATTTTGACGAATTATGCGAAAATAAATGTACTGAACACCTGATTCTTTTTTCGCGATTTCAAGTTTGGTCCCTTAGTAAAAGTTGTTCATAATGATGAGTACAATGACCCTTTAAGAGGTTGTGCGTTATTTATGTTACACCTTGTATAAAGGTCTCGGGGTAAAATGGCTTCTTTTATTCACTAGTTGTCTAATCTACTATTATTTCAGACACAGGCCATAAAATTGTTACGCAACCCTACTAACGCCTTCTATGTAACATTACATTACACAAAAATAAAAAGGTGTTCGTAATTTGTTAGTAAACAAGTTACACATTAATTTACTTAAAGTCTATTTACTATTCCTGTGCAGGTGTAGATATCTGCCCAGTAAACAGTAAATGGACGAATTTTGCACGCTAACGTTCAAAGCACTAACAGGTTTCCAATAGTAAAGTTAGCTAAATCCATGTGTTGAGTCATTCGTCATCGTATTAGATGTTCAAGCCCATTATTCTCAAAATAAAACCGTTAATGAGTTATTATTAGTCATCTATGAAATGATTGGGAGTAAACAGTAATGGCCACAAAACTGCGAACATGAAAGTTGCATAGGTACTTTGTTTTTTGATATTGTGAGTTGTGTCCCATAGATTCTTCTTGCACTGATGTAGATCATCAGTTTAGCAGAAAGAGTAAAAAAGTCACCGCTAAACAAAATTAGTGCAGTCATTCCCGCTTCGGATCACGAATGCATTTAGGATAGCAGTTTCGTTTAGAATGTTAATTTTGGAATGCTTTAAATCTCAGTTGCCATTTGTCATATTGACCTTTTTTGCATTTGATTGACCTTTTTTTCTATTTGTAACCTGCTTTTTACTTTCGTGAATCTTTTTGCCACGTTGAGGCGTAACTTCTCATTTTCCTCATCTGCTGTTTTGTTTATATGACACGTATATATAAATATACATATCTACGTCAACTCACGTGCCATTTTGTGAAATCTGCCAAAACAAACATACGTGTTAGCAGTGAATGGGTTCATTTTAATTTAAAGATACGTTACAATACACGATTTGACGGGAGACACCAGGGGGCCTAGACAAAATCCCTTTTCTGTATGCGTTAACGCCAACGGAAAGATCAAATTGTATGGAGTTGACATTAGCTTTAGAGATGTCACGTGACTGAGTGCCACTTTGACGAAGGTAAATGCTATTTGGGCGGTTCCGCAATACGCTACATTAGCAGCTTTCAAATTAATTAATCTTGACAACTGCTATACACTATTTATTATTTACCATAGACTATTATAGTGTTTCGACGCCGGTGTTGCCAACTTTATTTTTTAGGGGATCGTACCAAACACTAGGAAAAATAGTATTTTGCTAAGAACTCTAGAAAAAAAATAGTACTCGTTGAAATTTCAATAAACGTACTTAAATGACTTAAATACGTAATAGTAGTATAATTTCAAATCAATATAAATTACATTTAGGTTTTTCTTAAGTGCGGGTGGGACAGCGGGTTTAAAAAAAATTTGGACGCGTTCATAAAAAATACAAAGAAGAAAGTTATGGTTCGTTCAAGTCTGTTGTTAATGATTTTTTTATATCTACAAAATAAACATAATGTAATATTGCTTTTCTCTTGAATAAATAATAATAATAAAAAAATATTGCTAAAAAAATTACAAAGGTTTTACATTGGCCCCAAACTAGGCAAGCCTGTATCTTGGTTATGAAGATTGAAAGATTTGAAGATCGTATATTTTGCGTGCGATTTTGAATATAATAAATATATCGTATAAATACGATTTAAATCTTACGGTTGGCAACAGAGCGGGAAAAGGCGGTTAATTTCATTGTCTAGCAATTTAGCAGCAGTCACGTGACATCAACATCTCTGTCAACAAACAAATTATTTGACCTTTCCGTTGGCGTTAACGCTTACAGAAAAGGGATTTTGCCTACCCCCCCTGGCCAGTCTTACATTCTTTGATTTAAAAAAATAACCAAGTTCCAAAAAAAAAAAAAACACTACAAAATGAAAAATAATTTTAATTTCGGAAGTCGGTCGGTTTTGTATTTTCGTTTTTTGCTACCGACTTCTGAAATTAAAGTTCTTTTTTTCATTTTTGGTTGTGGTACCTACCCCACACAAATTCGAATACTTACCACGACCTGCAAAAGATATCAGAACATCAATTAGCACGTATAAGTGGGAAAAATACGTATTATTCAAACTAACTAAAAACTACCCAAGCAAAGTTAATAAATTTTACATGGGACTAACTTTGAGGTATAACCCTCTCGAATAAAATAAGATTTTTTTTAAATCGGACTACTTTGTAAAATGTTATACGTGGTCATAATAAAAAAATAAACAGACACGACACAACTTGAGAACCTCCTCCTTTGTTTATCGTCAGTAAAAAACGCACGTTCATCGACATTGCTATTGCGAAGTGGCAACTTCAAGCATTATTTTAGCACAAAATATTGTGATACTACTAAGCGACATTTATTTTGTTCTCCAAAACTTAGTAACGACGTACACTATACATCTAGCGACACTCGCAAACATTATTGTCTCGTTTCTGAGACTTGTCGGCTCATCAAACACAGCCAGACCATGACTATGCCCAGACCACGTCATCATCATTATATTCATGATTTTGACCAAAGTTTCGTTAGGAATAACTTAGGGGCCGTCTCCACGAGCGAGAGAATCGCGGCGATATTACGTATTTGTATGGGATAATATCGCCGCGATTCTCTCGCTCGTGGAGACGGTCTCTAAGAGAGTGTATAGAATATACGTGGCAACGACGATAACATCGTCGCGATTCTCTCGCTCGTGGAGACAGCCCCTTAGTACCAGCCCGGAGTCTAGGTCTGTGCCCGGATAATGGTAGTAGGCTGGCTCCCAATTACGAGGGTTTTTAAACAAAACCGCTTATTTTTTCGAGAAATACAGGAGTGGGAATGCAATCTCGAGCCTTTTTTCGAGATTTAATCTCATGGGAAGACAATATCGTTCGAGACCTCAACTAATACGATCAAAATCTCGACACTAGACTTACCACGCGAGATCACAAATTCCCTGTTTGTTATATAATGTATAAACAAACTATTTTTTCCGCAGTTATAACGCAATAAAAACATGGATCCAAGGCGGGAACGCGCGTACCCCTCTTGGCCCCGGCCTGCACATGTTAGCTGCTGCGGAAGCTGGTGTGCTATCCCTCGTCATGACGAACCCTATCTGGGTGGTGAAGACCCGCCTCTGTCTCCAGTACAGCGAGGAAAGCCTGACTGACAACAAACGGTACAAAGGCATGGTCGATGGCCTGATGAAGATCTACAGGACTGAAGGGATAAGGGGGCTGTACAGGGTAAGTGAACAATATCACATTTTTTTTTTTGAACCGATTTTAGATGTAACGACTCATTGGCCTAACCTAATTTAGATTGACGTTACACGAATTCCGTTTTAGACCTTTTTTCTCGTAGGAAAAACCTCTTTGTTACCTTCCATTTGGGGAGAACGTAGGGTTGTCGGACTCCCTATCGACTAAAATCCCACGGTACTCCACCTGATATAATGAGTCGGGAGGGGTCTTAAAAAAATGCATAGGCGATGATTATTTCTTAGAAACTTTTAAAGGCTGCACAGAATGGTGCGACGCGATTCTAGTAGAACAATTTCCATGAAGTTTTCATAGAAATTGTGAGTCGCGTCGCGCCCGGTCTGCAGGAGCTTTAATGCTTAAAGCTAATTATATTTACTACGTTAGTGAAAAGATACACACAACCTATCATAATTAGCGTTTAATCGATGAAAACAAAAATGTATTTTCACAGTGAAATGTTATCCTATACTATTAAATGAGCAATATTTGTGTGTGTGTGTGTGTGTGTGTGTGTGTGTGTGTGTGTGCATGCATGCGCGTGTGTGTGTGCGCGCGTGTGTGTGCGTGTGTGTGTGCGCGCGTGTGTGTGCGTGTGCGCGCGCGTGTATGTGTGCGTGTGTCTGAGCGTGGGTGTGTGCGTATGTGGTCTTGCGTGTGTGTGTGTGTATATACAACGTGTAACGGAAACGGTATATACATACCAAAGGCAGTAATTGTACTTATCATTATGAACAACTTTTACTATGGGACCAAACCTGAAATCGCGAAAAAAAAATCAGCTGTTCAGTACATTTATGTTCGCATAATTCGTCAAAATGTAATGGACAGCTGATTTTTATTTCGCGATTTTAAGTTTGGTCCCATAGTAAAAGTTGTTCATAATGATGATTACAATGACTTCCTTTGGTATGTATATACCCTTTCCGTTACACGTTGTATATATACACAATATATATTTGTAATCACGGTCTCGAAAACGGCTCTAACGTTTTCGATGAAACTTGCAACTTGCATTATAGGGCTTTACGGGGGCGAAAAACCAATCTAGCTAGGTCTCATATCTGGGAAAATTCGATAAACAAACAATAAATAAACATGTATTTGGTTTTAAATGCCTTTTAGGTATTTGTTTATTAGATTTTACTTGACGTAATTGAATCGCTTGATATTTATAATCGCATGGTAGATATTGTTGTGTAATGGTTACAGATAGTTGCATCAATCAAATAATTAAAAGATCATTAAGTGACCTTCTTTTGAGACAAGCCCACAAATTACTCAACTAAATGAGCAAGGTTGAATATTGTATATTGCGTAAAAGAGTACCAAATGATACCTAATTAATAAATACAGTGACAGGCCAGCTGGCGTGGTTGGTTAAGATACCACCTCGTCGGTCGTGGGTTCGATTCCCATCCAGGACAAACATTTGTGTGCATGAACATGTCTGTTTGTCCTGCGTCTGGGTGTAATTATCTATATAAGTATGTATTTACAAAAAAAAATAGGGTATGTAGTATATCAGTTATTTGATTTCCATATTACGAGCTCTGCTTAGTTTGGGATCAGATGACCGTGTGTGAATAATTTCCCAGGATAATATTATTATTATATCCTTTTTTTAAGTAAGTACATATTTGGGTTTTTTTCTCAAATTACCTCTTTCTGTTTTGTAGTCGGTTAATATATTTTTACATCTCCTGTAAGATCCTTATGCACACTGAAAACAAATTAGAAAGGGCTTGTCCTTTAATCACGTGAAGTTCGGACGGGGAGGAGGGATCAGAAAAAAATCACGATGTGGGGGTGGGATAATGTGAAAATATCGTATTTTTTTACGTTGCTTAAAACTTGAAGTGCATTAAACACCAATTAAATTCTCAATTTTATTAATACTTATGGTTTTTCTGAATTTAGTTTTATGATATTTTTTTTATTAAAAAAGTTAAAAAAAATATATTTTCAATAATTAAAAATACACGTGATGCTGGGCCTAAAACCTCACGACGTATCACCAAGTTAAGTGTATAAAAGTGCTCTAAAACCTCACGTGATTATTGGATGGCCCCAGATGATCAGTTATTGCAAATCCGAATTTTTAGAGCTTGACTTACTGTTAAAAGTAAGTACTAGCTTTAGCCACCGGCTTCGCCCGTGTTGATGTTGGAAATTATTCCACGGGATCCGTATATTTTTCCTGGATAAAAAGTATTTTACGTGCTATTCCAGACTATATCCCAAATGTCAATTAATCAAATCTCAATCTATTATATCTCTGTGCCAAACTTCATCCAGAGCCGTTCAGCCTTTCTGGCGTGATTGAGTAACAAACATCCATCCATCCAAACTTTCGCATAGGTATATAATATTAGTAGGATGGTACCTATAAAGAGATAGATGTACTCAGTACAGTTAGTACATCTACATACACATCTATAACTAGGTATATACACGATATTATTATGATATGACATGACGTCATCATTAAGTTGTTTCACCAGTGATGATAAAGTTGAGTGCTAGATAATATTACAGATAGTCCTTTATTTATTTTGTGAATTATGTAAGTACCAAATCGAATGAAGTTTAAGTGTTCCAAGGCTTGAATTAGGTTAGAGATACAAGCATAAGCATAGCGTTCCCACCGCTGGGACACAGGCGTCCTCTCTGCGAGAGTGAGTGGGTCGTAATCCACCACGCGAGCCCTGTGCGCGTTGGTAGATGTCACATGTCTTCAAATTTTTGGTTCACCGTTTTGACAGTAGTGGTGATGAAATAATTTACACAAAGTAAAGCGCCACTCTGGGTTCGAACCTACGACCTACACTTGGTAAGTCGGGGCCGTTAGCACTGGAGAGATACAAATCGTCTTGAAATGCTGATCTGTATATTAAACGTATCTTGTATTGCCATGCTATGTGTAAACTGAAAATGATGTTTACTCTTGAGATTTCTGCCAAATTGGACCATAAAATACATATAGGTTACACTGAAACTCAAAAAATAAATCTGCCTAAGATAACTAGTCTTTTCCCAAGTCTGTTGGGGTCGGCTTCTAGTTTAACCGGATGCAGTTGAATACCAGTATTTTACATGGAGCGACTGCCTATCTGACCTCCACAACCCAGTTACTGGATAACTTGATACCCCTTAGTAAGACTGGTTGTCAGACTTTTAGGACATCTGACTAGCCGTAACGACTGTCAAAGTTCTACGAATGACAGTGGGGACCAACGGCTTACCGTGCTTTTCGAGGCACGGCGAGGTCTCGAATTCTCAATATGTAACGGATGGTCACCCATCAACGAACCGGCCGCGTCAATCGTAGTTTAACCTTCGATCGACCCGTGCGACTATTATTACTTAGCCACGAGCCACTCTAGCATAATTAAAGTAAAACTTGTATCATTGATTATGTTCAAAGGTCCATTTCAATCAATTTAAGGGGGAAGCGACAGGGTAGCCCGCGAAATTCAAATTTTCTTACGTTTTTTGCAATTTGCAAGGAACTTGGTTGAGAACAGAATTTCCAAGAATTTCGGTCTCAACGCAAATGTAGGTATTGTAGAGGTCTTATACGCGGTCAGTGTAGTTATTTATCAGCCTAGATCCCCAAGTAAAGTAACGATTCCTTCGGAGATCGTTACATCTCATCTATTATGTAATTATGAAATACCATATTTTCTAAAGGCATTAAACTACACAGTCAGAAAAAACCGGCTAACAAGTAAAATACAATTATAAAATCGTATTGTACGAGTAAAATGAATCGATATATTTGCAGAATAATCAATCAGTTTCACCACATGACTGAGTGATAAGATTTGAGGTTGTCGGTATGAACTACTTAAATCACGCGCACGTTGAAACAGCTGCGAATATTAGTTCAGTCTAGATATTGTAGCTGATACAATCTAGACCGTTTTTTTGTCAACCAATATGAGCTGTTCACATTACGATTTAAAATAGCCATAAATATGCTAAACGGTTCGCAGTAAACAAATAAACTGTATGGAAAATTCAAATACATTGTATATTCATAAGTTTATTTTGTTGAAATATCTTGTTTACAGTCTTTTCTTAGTGACGTCACTTACATAAGATTAATAATCGGAAGGGAAGATTGATTTGTGTATCGATTGTTACAAATAATGAAATCGGATAATGATAGTGATCGATTTAAATCTTTTATCTGTTATTATGACAATCTTTTTGTTTTAGAAATAGATTAGTTACTATCATCTCACGTTTAAAATTTATACAAAAAACTCACCAATCCAAACCTTAATGCTTTGGTGCAATGGTATCGAAATCGATACAGCTGTTTTCGAGATTAGACCAAGCTATCCCAAACATATTTAATAAATAATCCAACCATCTTATATTTATATGCTGGGCATAATGTTAGCCTAGAATAATATCTAATAATAGCATTCGCATTTTTTTGCTCTGAATGATGATTCAGCACTTATTTTTTGTCCACGTACTGGTTTTTCTTTTGTATAATATGGCTACAAAAAACTAGTAATAATATCTGGGACGAAAGAGGTTGAGGCATATCATGTTAAGAAACAATTTACGTCAGAAACAATAATCAAAACGCATTATGATTATTTTGTCACGCTCAGCAAATAGACCAACAAGATTAACTTTAGGTAGTTAGTGTAAACACATACTTCACAAGCTTTTATTTAACTTGTAATGTTTGTATGTACTATGTATGTACATAACGTATGTTCTGAACAAATCTTTCAACTAAATTTTATAACAGTTATCCTCAACCGATTGAGATGAAATTTTGCATACACGTTTAGTTTGGATGACAATGCAGGGTAATCTAAGTGACGTCATTCTTAATTCAATATGGCGGACGGCCCAACACGACGGACTAATTATTTTTTGTGTTGTCCCATCCATAATATACGTATCGAATGAAAGGGTTTGCTGAGAAGTATATGAAAAAAATAAGTAAAAATCTTTAAAAAAAAACGGCCAAGTGCTTGTCGGACTACGTACAACGAAGGGTTCCGTAGTTGAGATGAATCTCGAGAACAAACTTAACATTGTAGTTGAAAACCAAGTTCTCCCATCATTCCAACTGCAAAAGTAAGTTTGTATGCACAATATTGAGAAATTCAGACATCTTATAGGTTTTCCTGTAAACTATTCTTTGTATTTTTTTCAAAATTTTAGGCTCAGTACTTTCGCAGATAGGGGGGGGAGGTATGGTCAATTTTCGTCTATTTTCTTAAATAAAATATATATATATATATATATATATATATATATATATATATATTTGAGACCCTCACAGTAAGACCTTTCATTTGATATGTCGCACGGTACAGTTTGCAAAACTTTTTTTTTTATTTTCTTATTTGCCCCCTAAAATTGACCCCCATATTCAAAATTCATTTATTTACGTTACACGTCCGTGTTTGGGTCACAGAAATACATACGTGTACTAAATTCCACTGAATCGGTCCATTAGATTCGGAGCAAATTGACTGTGACAGACAGATACACGAGTGATCCTATAATCCCATTTTTCTTTTCGGAACGGAACCCTAAAAACAGCTTTTCTAGGAACTAAAAATACTAAATAAAACTTACATAAATATTTTTTTAAAAGCTTGAGGGTGTGCAAGAACTACGTTCATGCCTTCAAGCTTTTTTATTGCAAATATTGCAATATACAGGGGTGTAAGGGGGTGCCCTTACCCCCGTATGTTGCAATAAAGCCAACGACTCTTGAAAACAACATATACGTGGCTTAGGAACGAAATGGGTAATTGGTGTAATTCTTTAAAATGGACTTATCACCATTTTACGACCACCAACTTTGTCCTGTTCTCCCACAGAACGGGACAGAGTTGAAAAGCTCGGGAAGCTCTTCCAGTACACGACTTCCTCTCGCTTTCAGGAGCTCTGTCATAATTCCGTCCTCATCAGGATTTTTCAGTTTTTAAGATGTTTAAGAGCCGCCTCGATTTCGTTTCGTCTTGGCTAACTTCTGGCAGGTCTCCTGTGAAATAGCGGGTTAAGGTGGCCCTGGAATCCTCACATTCGGGGTCAGTTCGAGATGCGTGCGATGCGTATAATTTGCCGTCGAAGTTTTCTACTTCCGAAAAGATCTCCGGCCCCGGAACGACGATATCCCCACTGGATTCGGTCAACTTCGTCAGGTGGCTGCTCCCAAGTGACTAGACGAACACTTTCAACCCCCGATTTTGCGAAATCACTTTCTCTATGGAGTGCGTATTGCAGCGTCCGCGGTCGCGTCGTACCAGTCCAGTGTTCTAATATTTTTGTTGAGTGCCCGTTGTTCCGACAAAATGATAGGTGGTTGTTTACGTCGTTCCGTCATAAGCTCCATAGTCTCTTCCGAAAATTTGGACCTCTTGTCAGTACGCCGTATTTTATAAAATCGTGTGCCGTCCTCCCTGAGGAGTTCCGCCATTTCATCGAGCGGCTGGTCAACGTCATTTGTGCTTTCCACAGCAGCAAATTGGTTCTCCAAGTCTGACTGGAACGCTTCAGATCCTGCATAGTATAGAAGATATTTGGACGGAGCCTAGACTTCATCAAACGAGTTCGCTGGAGCTTGAAGTTGATATTCAGGGAGCCTCGGACAAGTCTGTGATCACTGCTTGTGTTGAACCTGTTGATCACTGAGACATCCCTGAATATACTTGCTTTTTTTATTTAAAAATAATGTGTATTTAAGAAGACGGTTCCATAGTATCTTAGCCAAAAATATGCATCCGATTATCCGATCTCTGGTCATGACTCATGCCTCACCTAATTTATGGAAAAACTCGCAAAAGCTTTCCATAAACTTAATTTTACCTAGTACCTATACGTAGGAAAAAATAACTAATAACAGATTGGTTCAAGGACCTTAGAATGTTTGACGTCATAAAGAACGAACGAACGAAGTTTGAACTTGATACTTGGTGGCTCAACCAATTTATTGATTTTTAGTTCTTTCATTAATATTGTCCTGTAGTTATGTCCTTTAGATACGGAAGATAGGGGCAGGTGTTTCACCTGCCTTTTAAACAGGAATAATTACATTTCTCACACTAGGCGACATCTTAATGCCTAAATAAAAGCGCGCTGTCTTATTTTCACCTTTCGGCTCAGCTCCGAAAGTTGAGAATCCTACAGCGTCCTTTATTAATTAGGCATTAATTTAGGTCTCGCTAGGCATTACTTTTCCCAATTAAGAAATACAATAGTGATTTGGCTTCCTGCTGAGGATACAGCGGTTTTAAGTCATTGTGGAAACTCGTCTGTGGCAAAATATCATGTTCAACATAGCACTGTCTTAAAAATAAGGTAAGAGTGAGGTCAAGAATTCGGAGTATTAAGGAAAAGTAAAAAAAACATTTTAAAAAATTCGAAGCACATGACTGCTAACCAAACAACGACAAAGAAAAAAACAAAATTAACTTTCCTTGAAATGGAAATGTTTCTGTTGGAAGGTCACCATGTCACGAAACACTCACCATGGTAGGTACCTCTATATTTTTGTATGTAGGTCTTAGACCTTGGTACTACCATCCAAGGCTACTAGGGCCCATAAAATGAACAAATATAAACTTTGACAATGTCAACATGACATTTTATGTGAATGTCTAGAAAGTAGAAGAGAATAGATTTGGGAATGATAAATTTTAGGAGGTGAATCATGCATGAATTAGGTTTATAAATGATGAAATCAAAAAGGATGAATGTTTAAGGGACGCTGCTTATGTTTTGATAATCTCTATACTGGTGACCCCGAACATGAACGTCAGCGCAGCCTTCGTGCAACTACTTCAGCTTGACGGCATCATCATCACATTCTCAAGCTTTCGAGCAGTGAATCACACAGCCAGCCAGCACCCACGACTTCAGCACACTGCACTTTCGGCCGGACCACATGCAGAGACCAACCATCTCCTGGTCGTCGCCAGCAGTCAGCCTCAACCTGGCGCTGTATCACATTCAGCACACCTGGAGCATAACACAGCACCACCCCGACTCACTGAATCTCCGCAGACTGTTCCAACTCACCGTGAACTATGCGGCACCCGGTTCCAACTCACTGGCACCAGAACAGGCCTTGGCAAGCATCACAATATGCACTGATTCAGCTCACTATCGACCTCCGGTCTCTGGAGGGTGAGTGATGTGACGGCATCTACAACGCCACATGCGAACTACGCACCTAATACCTGACGTCACACGAATCGTAGGATTCGTGTCACACGAATCGTAGGATTCGTGTGACGTCAGGTATGCGCAATCAGTGTTTACCGCGCGACTGGCATATATACAACTGTAGCCTGGTCGGAGGATCCCCCTTTTGTATGTAGGATGAGTTAACTTTATATCCTGTTACTCATACCTCTATAGTCCTAACGGCCTTTCACCTAATAGGCGAGAATCTTGATTTACCTAAAGAGGGTCTAACTTGGCGGCATCGAAGTGATCTGGATACTGAAGCCCTGACCAGTAACATGGAGTATGACTCCCATGTGTTTTTTTATACACATATACAGGGTGTCCCAGAAATCGACCGACATACTGTAGGTGGTGATAGATTTGATCAAGCCCTGCCAAAATAACAAAACATGTTCCGCAAAATCTTATAGTTTTTGAGTAATACCAGATTTAAAAAAAAAAAAAATATCTAAATTACCGCCATGCGTCATTCTTTTGACTCTCATATGTAAATAAAATCTTTTCATTTATAACTTTTTCCATAAAATATTATTTAATAGTTTCTCTATCCGTAATTACCTTTAATTCCCCATAAAAACTTACATATTCAACATAAATTCACTATTATTTGATTTTTTCTTCAAATATATTTTTGTTAATAAGTTTTAAACAGTGGTGACGAAAAAAAATGTATGTGGCACTTTTGGCAAACATATTCAAAAACTTGCTTGTTTTATGCCAATTTTGGAAATGTAAGCAGTTGCACATTTTATTTATAAATTACGAGAAAATTGAAATTTTTGCTTGGAAGGGGCTGATTTTATTATTAATTAAAGTTCAAAACTTTGTCAAAAAGTCCTTGGTAAGTTATAACTAATATAGCTACGTACCTACTTCCTTAAAAAGTTATTGGTTTTTGAAAAAAAAAACACAGACTTGAAATTGAAATAAAAGTTTTTATTCTCTCTTTTTTTTTGTTTAATGTGCAAGTTTTGCACATCAAGACGAAGTGTTTCCAGGGAGGTGGATTGGGTGTTTGAGACCAATTCTGTGGCCTCCTCGGTCACCTGACCTAAACCCTTTAGATGTTTTTTACTGGGGATGTCTGAAAGATAAAATTTACGAAAAACAAATTAGAAATGAAAACGGATTAAGGACGAGAGTGAATTCTGCAGCACAAGAAATATCAGAAATGAGTCTACGAAGACTAAGAGCTTCTTTTTTAAAAAGATGCCGATTGTGTATAAGAGGGTGGAAGTCATTTTGAACATTTCTTAAAAAAGAGAGAATAAAAACTTTTATTTCAATTTCAAGCCTGTGCTTTTTTTCAAAAACCAATAAATTTTTAAGCAAGTAGGTACGTAGCTATATTAGTTATAACTTACCAAGGACTTTTTGACAAAGTTTTGAACTTTAATTCATAATAAAATCAGCCCCTTCCAAGCAAAAATTTGAATTTTCTCGTAATTTATAAATAAAATGTGCAACTGTTTACATTTCTAAAATTGGAATAAAACAAGCAAGTTTTTGAATATGTTTGCCAAAAGTGCAACATACATTTTTTTTTCGTCACCACTGTTTAAAATTTATTAACAAAAATATATTTGAGGAAAAAATCAAATAATAGTGAATTTATGTTGAATTTGTAAGTTTTTATGGAGAATTAAAGGTAATTACGGATAGAGAAACTATTAAATAATAATTTGACGGAAAAAGTTATAAATTAAAAGATTTTATTTACATATGAGAGTCAAAAGAATGACGCATGGCGGTAATTTTTTTTTTTTTTTAAATCTGGTATAACTCGAAAACTATAAGATTTTGTGGAACATATGTTTTGTTAATTTGGGAGGGCTTGATCACTGGCAGCACACTGCACTTTCGGCCGGACCACATGCAGAGACCAACCATCTCCTGGTCGTCGCCAGCAGTCAGCCTCAACCTGGCGCTGTATCACATTCGGCACACCTGGAGCATAACACAGCACCACCCCGACTCACTGAATCTCCGCAGACCGTTCCAACAACATAACAAAAATATATTTGAGGAAAAAATCAAATAATAGTGAATTTATGTTGAATTTGTAAGTTTTTATGGAGAATTAAAGGTAATTACGGATAGAGAAACTATTAAATAATAATTTGACGGAAAAAGTTATAAATGAAAAGATTTTATTTACATATGAGAGTCAAAAGAATGACGCATGGCGGTAATTTTTTTTTTTTTTTTTAATCTGGTATAACTCGAAAACTATAAGATTTTGTGGAACATATGTTTTGTTAATTTGGGAGGGCTTGACCAAAGCTATCACCACCTACAGTATGTCGGTCGATTTCTGGGACACCCTGTATAAACGAATATCATAAGTGTTCATGCCAATGTAGGTTAAAAGATGCTCGATGCTCTTATGTAAAATTAATTGTAGAAACGAGTAGATAATATTATAATTGGGTCTGTTTTGAATACCAAACGCTCAATCGAGTTTAAACCGGTGAGTTGATAGTAATACCCGTTCACAGTTCATAGATATGGAATTCGGATTGCGATATATCTTTAACATACGTCGTAATGTATTCAGTATATTAACTAATGAAGAGCAGAAAACCTAAAATGCGCTTTATTCTGTTTGGGACAAGATTTAACGTTGATCGGTGGATATAACAAGAAGCATGTAAAGAGTTGTGTTGAATATGAATGTGGATGGCAAAGATGGATGGATTGTGGAAAAGATGATATGGCTAGAAAGGAAATGAATACTAGATGACGGCTGATAGATATGTAGGAAGATAAGTAGCACCTACCGCATAAAAATATGGAAAAGGTAGATATGGGCAACAGTATGATGATCGATCATATTGCAAGAGCAAATTGTGGTTCAAGTCCAGGAGACTGTGTTGTTGTTCTAAATCTAAATTAACCTTCGCGAAATGTTAAGTGAATAATGACGAAAGTCCGGTGGTCGTTGCAACATCTGTCTGTGCATATTGTTAAACCCGGTTTAAGCCGATGTGGGCGTGTTTCGTTATCTCGAGGTTCATAATTGTTAGAAATTAATTATATTAGGTATGTGTCAATTCAATTCGTAGTTGTGTAGTTTTGATGCACGCAATAAGTACTTATTGAACTTACACTGAAATAATGTTCGCTCTGTTTTATTTACATGAGATCATTATTTCCTTTGATATTATTATGACTAGTGGTCGCAAGCGCAACTACTGAGCATGCAGTCCTGGGCTCCCTGGCTTCCCAGGTCGGGAAGTGCTAATAGGTATTTGCAGCCCGGAGTCTGGATTTGTGCCCGGTTGATGACAATAGGCTCGGCCCCTTATTACATAGGACATAAACATACTTAACTGGCGAAATGTCAGCTGTCCCATTTAAACACTTTTATTGCATAATCTTGCTAACCTACTAAGTCCCTACCAAATACAAAAACACAGCGTTAAAAACTCACAAAGCAGATATATTTAAGCATCGAAACCTAGTAAGCCCCATTCTCTGCCCCGTTATCACTTTACGTTGTTGCGCTCTCCTGTAAAATTTCGTTTTAAATCCTTACTAATAGGTACATCTCTGCCCATCCCTTCGGGGATTACAGGCGTGATGTTATGGTATTATTTATTTATTGGTCGTTACACTGTTCAACCAATTAACACAAGCCAAGTGCATATTAAGCGATAGACAACATGCAAAAACAATATTATATACTTATAATAAAAAATACATTAAAAATTAATGTACTTCCTTGATTTGATGTAATTGTAATTTAGCACACCGTTAAAACGGTGAGACAAGTGCAACATGTCTCATGCAGTGTTATGAACACCTTTGTAAACATACCGTGTTTCTAGCAAATAAAAAATTAACTTATTATCTTATATAAAAAGAAATTAGTATAGAAATGACATATACCTATTCGTGTTAACGAATAGATGACAATAGTGTTAGGAATTATAAATGAATAAATGATGACAATTACCACGTTCTATGGCGTAAGAAATTGGACTTAAATAAAGAATCTGAGGGCCATTATGATTCCCGATTTTTATACAGGTAATAACACATTTGTCCTCATTTTATACTTGTTTGCCGCGAAAGCTGAATAGACGCGGAAAGCTGAACGGATGCGTACGCGTCTCCATACAAAATCGTTGTTTTCTATGGGCATAAGCTGAATAGAGCCGAATAAGTGTGAGTAGTCCCTAACACGTGATATCACTGCTGACATAAGACCATAATACACAATTTCACTACTTATTAAGATTTAGCTAGTTGAAACTAAACCTATAATATTATGTTAAAAGGTTCATTTTCCACAGTCACGTGTTGTAAGTTCTGTCCTAAAAAAAATAAGAAAATTCAGGAAGGTGTCATATGGATGATGTACGGAAATAAATCGATAAATCGATTATTGTGACGTTGTCGGAATCGATTGAGATAAGTGAGTCATCGATTTTATACATCTGTTGAGATTGTATAACAGGCTGACTTAGAAAATACTAGATAATATTATGTCCGCGATGGTGTTATTTTATTTTCTGAATACACACTTACTCAAGATACCTTCATTTAATACAGATATGTCTCGAAAACTCATCATTTTCATAAATTTTTCATTGTCATAAACCTATCATTTTCCTGGAAATATTTATGAGCTAAGTATGTTACATCAGATAAATCTTTGAGAAAATGAGTTCTCAAATCTTATAGTTTGGGACACCAGAAACCGCATAAATTGAAGATTAGAATCTAATCTTCAAAATCCAAATGGTAGAAAGAAAAAAGGTTATATGATGTATATATACATAGGTGGTACCCTTCACCGGTGTGGGGAACGGCTACAGGTTCTCAAAAATGCAAAAAAAAAAAATTCTGCTACTTGGATTTACTCGAGCGCGTCAGATATTGATAGTGTATATGCCCCACGTGTTTCTAATAACGGAGGAATATTAATCTGTCGGTTTGCATGGTGGGGGAAGGGGTTGAAAATGGGCAAAAAAATTATTCGAGCGCGTCTAATATTCATAAAGGATGTCAAGTATATCCTAAGGCAGTTGTCCCACCGCCAGCGAGGAAGCGACTAACTATCGGCTATTTTCTCGCTCAAGAAACGTACTATAGTTATACATTCCGTGTAAACAAAAAAGATGCATATATTAATAGTTGATCGCTGACTGTTCACACTGCCAGCGAGGTCTCGCTCTACTGGCGTGTCGCTGAACGACAACAGCTTGCAAAGATAATACTCGCACAGCGATGCTTGCTTGGCGGTCAGAGCTCACGCCGAGAGACCAACCAGCGGTCATTTCTCCCTAGAGTGCGGATCTGAGTGCACATATTATTAATTCAGAATAATTACTAGAACTATAATGGCTTTAGTAGAGATTAGTTTGAATATTTACATGCTTTAGTCGACTGAAAACCCTGTGGGACTAGCCGCTCCGAGCCAGTGGTGCGAGTAATTGCCCGTCGCACTCGGACACTCGCTCATAGCCCAGCAACAAAACTATCGGAACTACACACTTCATGCTCGCTGCTCGCCAACTCGTTTTCAGTTTCTAGTTTAACTCGCTACTCGTTCATCAAGGACAAGGAGCTCCTATTCAAAAGACTGACGGTTTGTACGCGACCAAAACTCATGGCATGGTTGAAATACTCGAGCGCGTGAAATTAATATACAGACGGTTCAGCTTGATGTCCTTGTCGCGCCGACTCATAATCTGACACTTATGTAGAGGAATTTCCTTAATCTGACGGTTTGAAAAAAATTTTTTTTTTCAAACCGTCATACTAATAAAATTCCAGATTCTACGATCATACGAGTACCTATAATCTTTTTTCTTTCTACCATTTAATCTTCAAAATCCACCATGTCTCCACGACGCTCGAGTAAATTGCCAAAAACATCGTGGCCTCTCCTACTACAACTGTCTAGTGTCAATGTCAGTCAGCTGCATAGAAATATAAAAATCAGTATACCTATAGTCAGCTGTTATGCCAGTGACATAAACTAAAACTATAAGACTGATTTTAATCGTTATGAAATCGTTAATCATTGTATTGGTTTTTCAGTAATTAATTGATATTTTATTTATTAATATGACTTTAATTACATGCACTCTACTGTATATCGGTATATATGGTGCATTTAATTACTTTGAGTTAATTACCTATTTCCTACTACCTATTGCGAAGCTTTCTATTTGTTATTGTGCAATCGATTACTCAAATAATCCATAATTTCATAAAAACTATCTTTCTCATATTTCTCCGCTTCCAGATCGAAAATTGAGCGGATTTTTTATATTCTAATATAAAAATATGACAAATTTTTTAGATCATATCTAAACTTTATACATTTTAGCATTTTTCCGTCTCCTTTAATTTGAATTTGAAGGACATCCATATTTCAGATGGAGACCCTTCTATTGAGAATTGCTCTCATAAAAGATCAACGCGAATTATAACGCAATCAAGTCCTTTTCATAGTATTTTTAGTACTTATAATTATAATGTCCACATGACGTGGGGTCTTTCACAAACATCTAATTACTTAGGTTTTCCAGAGTAATCATACTTTAGTTCACAAATATTTGTTTGGCGTAAGTAGTTACATATGTACATTTCTCTTTTAAGTACCTACATTATGTGAAATCTACGTACATGGACATTTACTTTGTTGACACAAACTTTAGAAAATAGAAAACTCAATACTTTTTCAAATAAGGTTGTTCTAATTCAAAGAATCGCTTTTAGAATAGTAATTTAAGTCGTGCCCAGAATAGTCTGATTTTCGACTTTCGTATTGTCTGAATGTCGACAGCTATTTTCATTCGAAGGTTGAAACTATATAGACTAAATTCCAGTTGCCAAGCTTAGGCATAGGGTAGTATAAAAGTAGAATGCGACAACCTTCACTTTAAGTGTACTTGTCTGGTTGAGAAGCCAGTTAGACGGCCATGTTACTCCTTTGTTGTCTCAAACTAACTTATTACAATACTAGGTACATCACTTCTTCATGTCTTTGAATGAAACCTGTCACTTATGACGCTCGAGATTGAGGCCCGGTTTATTCATCTGTAGTTGACGCAACCAATCTTACCAAGGGGTATCGTATTACCCAATAACTGGGTTGTGGAGGTCAGATAGGCAGTCGCTCCATGTAAAATACTGGTATTCAGCTGCATCCGGTTAGACTGGAAGCCGACCCCAACATAGTTGGGAAAAGGCTAGGCAGATAATGAGTTAATGCAATTACGCAACCAATGGTTAACCATAGTAGCTAATGTTTGCCAAAATGCCATTAGTTACTTTGTTTAATTTTTAACCAGAATGAGATAACATGAATACATTAATGTTTACCCTATCACATTTAGCCAAAATTCAACAATTAGTTACTATTTTTAACCATTGGTTGAGTTAACTACGGATCAAGAAACCGGCTCTAATGGTGGAGTTCACCGACTTTTAAACGGCTGATTAGATATTTAATCAGTTCTTTCCTTAGGAAATTTGACATAAACCAGCTGTTTAAATACCTAACCGGTGGTTTGCATGTTGGTGAACATAGGCCTTAGTCTCCGATTTGCATATTGACGTCTCCGTTTTCAGCATTTTATCTTTGACTGACCGCAGAGGTCAATTACATGGCAGTTTTATGCTATCAAATGTCTAGACTGAAGTACATTAAAAATGTCTACTAATAATAAAGCTGAAGAGTCTGTTTCTTTTTTGTTTGTTTGAACGCGCTGATCTCTGGACGTACCAGTTGGATTTGAAAAAATATTTTTTGCATTTGATAACCCAATTGTTGAGGAAGGTTATAGGCTATTTAACATCACGTTAGAACCCTTAGGAGCAGAGCAAAAAGAAAAAAAGTCAGGAACAACGCTAAGCAAAAACGATGCTAGTAATAGCGCGGGTAGGCGATGCGATGCGACGCGGTGGGTCAGGAGAACACCAAACACACGGGCGAAGTCGCGGACAGAAGCTAGGCAATATAATAAAAATGCAATGCTGTTCGTTGGTAAGCACATCACTTCAGAACGGCTACATCGATTTGGGTAAATTTTATTTTAAAATAAGTCCGAATCAGGTTCTTACGGAAGGAAAAAAAAAAGTTGCCGGAAAAATGGGAAAATTCGGGAACACTGAAAGTGCATTTTTTATTGGATTTTTGTATGAATTGTCGGGACAGGACAACGTATGTCAGGTCAGCTAGTATTAAATAATATTGCGTGCTTAGATATACTGCTTAGTAGGCTAGCACTAACTATGGTTTTAATTTTACCATCAATCAACTAAACCTATCGTAGTCCACTGCTGGACATAGGCCTTCCGCATCTAGTCTGTCCCAGCCATCTTTTTGAGATCCCCCCCAGCTGAGTGAAATTTTACTTAAAATACCTAATATGGAATATATTTGGTGCTCACTGATAAATATTACATAATATTAAAACTTTTTATTATGAAATAAGTCCTTAATGTAGACGTAAATAAATCACATCACTTATCTGTTATGTATGACAGTGATGTCACTGATAAGGCGCTGAGTGTCCACAAATATTTACGTGAATTGCAACTAGAAATACACGACTTTATTGCAATAATATTGTTATGACAACAGTATTATTATGTCTATTAAACATAGGTATGTAGAAGACAGGGCAGGACAGGATGGAGATCGTGGCGGCACGGCTCGATCCATCAGGTTAAGCTAGCTTGCCGAGGTTGGTCCGTGGATGGTTGACCATCCATCTTTACATACCGAGAGTCCGTGACTCATCCGTGCCTCGCAAAGCAAGTTAAGCCGTTAGTTCCGACTGTTTATTAGTGGTCGTTACGGGTCGTCAGAAGCCCGAAAGTCTGACAAGCAGTCTTACCAAGGAGTATCGTATTACCCAGTTACTGGGTTGTGGAGGTTACTTATTCAGCTGCATCCGGTTAACTGGAAGCCGACCCCAACACAGTTGGGAAAAGGCTAGGCTAGGCTAATTGTAGAACACAGCCTAGGAGCCATTACAAATAATTGATATTGAAAAGTTATCATCAAATTCCCAGCACCCGTTTACTATTTCTGTGGAAAGTTTTAAAATATGTTAAAAGAAAATATGATTCAATTATAAATTCCCAAAGAGCAATAGCTCCTATTTACTGTTTGTAAAAACAATAAATAACGAATATATCAGAATGATCGCAGTAGGTAGAAAGTTTTCTCATTATTTTTAGATTGCTAATCCAATAATAACATATTCAAAGTTAACTTTCATGAACACAATGAGTGTTAATTCATTCGTCTATTTCTTACTATGGCCCATACCTTTGCCAAACGGTGTTATATTTAATAAAACATGCAAAGTAACACTAGTTCAAGGTCGAGTTTATACTTCTATAAAACAACTAGCCATATAAACATACAGCACATAATTATGCCTTGTATAGTGTATATGTGGCAGCACTGGCAGCCAACTAACTTAATTGGCCTTTCCAATTATCAGGCTACCCTTTTTACTAAACGGCGCGGTGCCGCGCAACTAGCGACCTCAATTATATTCAGTCATTCAATAAACCAGCTAGGCACATTACTTGGATCAATAACGTTCAACTACGTGCCTAGCCCAGACATTTAAATTTAGTTCCATTTTCTGCCGTCTGGCGCTGAAACCTACACTGTCAAGTCAATATGGCGTCGACAAGCGACAATGTTTCTTGTGTTTCTCACAGTTTAAATGCGTTTATGCAAAAAAATAGTACTATGGAAGAGTGTAGTGATAAAAATAATGTAAATTTAGCTGTTACTGTCTCAAGCAGTGTGAATTTTAAGGAAAATTTTGATCGAAAACTTTCTGAATATGACCAACAGCATCAAGGTAGGTTTGTTTTGGTTTTTTCGTATTCTATTGTTTGTGTAATAGTGATTTGTGTAATAACTTAACAACGATGGGCATATTTAATGTGATTTGTGTTTTATCTTTCTAGGATCTCATCGTAAAGCTTGGACATCAGAAAGAATCTTAGAGGTTATAAACGAAATAAAAAAAGCTCAGGTGGCCATGAGTTGTGGACAGCGAAGGACTGCCATGGACTATTATTGGATGAGCAAATACGATATAATGAGAACTGCAAATGAAGACTATTTAATTTTTAAAAGACTTACACCCACTGCTGCCACAGTACGTATTTTACCTAGAGAACAGTATTATGATGTCTTATCGGATATCCATAAATCGTGCGGACATGGTGGGCGAGATAAAATACTGTATGACTTAAAAAATAGATACTATATTCCAAAGAAAGCTGTAGAAATTTTTGTGTCTCTTTGTCCTATATGTGAAACTAAAAGAAACGCTCCAAGAAAAGGCATTGTGACGAAGCCTATCGTGTCACTCGATTTTAATTTAAGAGGACAAGTCGACCTTATGGATTTTCGGTCCTGTCCCGATGGAGACTTTAAGTGGCTTTTAAAGTATCAAGATAACGCAACTAAATTTTTAAATCTGCGTCCGCTTAAAACAGAAAGAGCAGTTGAAGTTGCTTCTGAGCTGATGAAGATTTTTTTAATATTCGGGGCACCCTACATTTTACAATCAGATAATGGCCGTGAATTCACTGCAAATGTAATAAAAGAATTAGTTGCAATGTGGCCTGACTGCAAAATTGTTCATGGAAATTCGCGTCGACCTCAAACTCAAGGCAGCGTCGAGAGAAGCAATCAAGACGTCGAAAATATGCTCCAAGTCTGGATGAATGAAAACAAATCAACAAACTGGTCTGTGGGCTGCTTCTTCGTGCAATATTTCAAAAATGCTTCATTCCATCGAATAATTGGAAGATCTCCATTTAAATCTTTATTTGGAAGTGAACCTAAAGCGGGTTTAAATGGATCTGATATCCCAAAGTCTATACTTTTAACTATAGAAACAGAGGAGCAATTGAAAACTTTTGCAGAGCGAAAACCAGCTGAAGCTACGAGCAGTGGCTATGACAAAATTGATAATAATTCGAAAACCATAATGGAGAAAAATGAAAATTTTGAGTCAAACTTCACTTGTGCTGTATGCCATAAAGAAGCCACTGGAGCGCACAAGTGTGAGTCCTGCAATAGTGTTGTCCAAGCAATGAAATCGTTTGTAAAGCGAGAACCAGCTGAAACTACGAGCAGTGACTATGACACCAATGATAATAATTCGAAAACCATAATGGAGAAAATTGAAGAGTCAAACTTCACTTGTGCAGTATGCCATAAAGAAGTCACTGGAGCGCACAAGTGTGAGTCCTGCAATAGCGTTGTGCAAGCAATGAAAACTTTTGTAAAGCGAGAACCAGTTGAAGTTACGAGCAGTGACTATGACACCAATGATAATAATTCGAAAACCATAATGGAGAAAATTGAAGAGTCAAACTTCACTTGTGCAGTATGCCATAAAGAATCTACTGGAGCGCACAAGTGTGAGTCCTACAATAGAGCTGCGCAAGCATGCGGAACAAGTGTGGGTGAAGAGGGTTACGGTTCCAAAGTTATATGCGTCAAGGTTGAACAAGATATAAATGTAGAGTGGGACAGTGCACACAAAGAACTTAAGCGTGCAGCCGAAAAGATGATTGATACCACCGTTACAAAAATGCCTAAGTTAGACATTGGTAATAGTGTTTTGGTAAGCGTACCCAAAGTGGATCGCGGGCCTCTGGACATGAAAACTATTCAAGGGAAAATTGTTGATATAAGAAACGGTGTTCATAAAGTTGGAACTAGATATGGTACTATTAAAAACTGGTTTTCACAGCAAGAGTTGCAGTACTCAGATACGAACTATGGCGATGAAATTTCAGAAACTCCAATTTCTTTGAGAGAGGCTGTGGCAAGTCAGTCGCCTTTCCCTGGTCAGGGATTCCAAAAATGTAGTTGTAAGCCTGCTGTGAATCAGTGTCGCAATAATAGATGTACGTGTTTTAAAAACAAAGCCATTTGCGGATCCAAGTGCCATGGAAGTTTAACTTGCGTTAACAATTAATATTATGTACTTTGTAATTAAGTTACGCTACTTGATAGAATGATTATCAAATAATAGGTAGTACATAACTAATTTAAAATAATTTACTTAAATAAACAATTCCTAACGTCAGATGTTTCACCTTTTTTTTCATCACATGGTCACCCTATTGTATAAATGGCCTAAGCATCAGCCAGCCAGTTCAATAAATGTATCAAATGCATCGGCTGAATATCATTCTAGTTGAACGGCGTCGTTTAGTAAAAAGGCTAGCCTGGTAATTTAAACTACAAACACTTCACATAAAACTTCAAACAAATGTGGAAAATGTGGATAAGAAAGTTTTAAGTATTTCTTTTGACTTTTGAAGTCGTTCATACACAAATAGTAGTTACTTTGTCGATTTATGTAGAAAAGTTTGGGTAGGAGCGAGCTTGAAAATGTTAGCACCCCGTCTGAGATTTACTTATCTTTTCTTTTGATAGCTATGACGCTGGCAGGAACTAGGGGGCCCCATGGACCGTGGGGCCCTGGGCACTTGCCGAAAGTGGTCAATGACAAAGGCGGCCCTGACTAGGTCAAGACCAAAGAAACGATGGATGGACTGTATTAAAGATGATATGGCTAGAAAGGGAGTGACTACCGAGATGACGACTAAAAGAGAAGGAAGGAAGAAAAAGACAAGTTGGGAAAAAAATAAATTGGGATCAGGGCAAGAGTGATCATATACACTTCAAACAAAAATATTATATGCTCTGTATATTCTCCCATAATTATTAACTTACAACAGGAACAAGCCAATTTTCATCAATTTCGAATGACGCACAATGCTATACAATATGGTGTCGTTTTTTTTTTGAAGAGCATGAAGTATTTAAATGACAAATGATTGATGTAGCCTTGGCATTGTAAGATCGTATTCGAGTATTTCTAGTCAGTTCGTACCAATTTTAATTATTAATGAAAGGAATGAAAGATAGGGTACCTAGGTAAATATGTAAAAATATAACATTAGCTTTTAGTAAAATCCTTTGCTATCCAATCTCAAGGTGTACTTTATTTCTAGGCTATCCTTATACAGGGTCATTGGTCGACAAGCCATTAACGGGATGTAGGAGACGTGATTTGAAACCAGATGACCCCTTTATGACTCCTATACACAACATACAACCATTCTTTTTTGCAGACATCGACCATTCTAGTGCTGTTGTTATGAACATTTTTATTCCAATTTTGTGTTAATGGTATAGTAACAATGAAGTATAAATTGTATCTAGACTAAGCCCATATATACGTATACTGATCCATGTAACTGGAGAAAACTCGACCCCCGTCATACAGGATGCCCTAGTTCAGGGGTCGAGACCTCATTGATGTAACGAACGCTGAAGTTTTGAAATAAATTACTTACTTACTTACTTACTAATATTACCAATGAGCCTGCATACTTCATAACCATTAGACTAACCGTTAGAGATCATTCGTGCGGAGACGATCTTAGCTGCTATATAAGGTCATCTCTATCCAATAATAATGTTTTGTCATCTAAACAGATTAAACAGAGTTTCAATTCGATAAGCCAAAAGTAACTGGAAAAAAATTACCTTGCAAAAATCTATCATAACATACTTACAAAATTAGATACTAAATAAAAGCTGTAAAAAGTTAAAATATATGCATGGATCAATATCATAATTTCTGACATGACAACCCCAACCCTCAGTTTAAAATAGGAATGACCTAGCTTGCAATAATGAAACAGGGTGCGGTTGAAGATCGATAGTGTACGCCCTAGCAATCATGGTGACTGCAGCTCAACGGGTGTTATAGTCGCTATAACATGTTAAATAGGGATGATGCCTGGGTAAAAAAAAGAAATTCTATTTAGTCCGTCAGTCAGATAATAAAAAAATATTAGACACGTATTTTTTGCTTTATCATATTAATACAAAATGACTTGGATAACTCGCATTAAAGTTCGGGAGTGGGGGCTCGCTACGTCACTTCTACGTATAAAATCTACCTAGACGTGACGTCATGCCACATTTTAACTCAATATATCGCCGTAATCTTTTGATTACGTAGAAAAAGAAAAAATACGTGTCCAATATATATTAATAATCTACATGACGGACAAAAAATCATTTTTTTAGTCTTCATCCCTATTAAATGATTTAGTTAATCGTGTAAGTAATGGATTAAGTACCCTGAATATACAGCAGGCTGGATATTGTTATCTAGACTCTAGTAGTAGGGATATCTACAGGGTTGTTTTTTTCGTTGTTAGTCTTTATTAAGGACAAAGGATTGCTGGAAATGCGTTTCTTTGTGGGATTCCCCTTGTCTTGATGTTTTGTCTAAATCTAACAGTATTGTGGTTTATAAAGGATTGAATAAAAGAGAAATAATAAATGATTTGAATACAGTATTTTAGACAAACCAGGTAATAGTTGCGACGCCATTAGCCTATTGCAGATTTTCTTTTCTTTTAAGCTACGATGGGGCTGTATTGATCATAAGCCTCTAAATTAAAAAAAAAATCAAGGCATTTACTTCAATTAAACCATTTACAGGCACTTTTGAATTGTCAAAAAAATCTTTCAAATCGGACTACTCTTTAGAAAGTTATGCGTGGTCATAGATTTTTTTTTTTTATATACCATAACTCTAGAGTATTAATGAGACCATCATTTTCAACAACTTTTACTTGCGAACATAAGTGTGTGCGAATTATAAAAATAATAACGAAAAAGGGGAGGCCTTTGCATAGCACTGGGCCACAAACAAAGCTAGCAAAAAAAAAAAAGAGTCGGAACTGAGAATCTCCTAATTTTTTTCCTCGGTTAAATAGTCGGTCAGTCAGAAGGTTAACCCTTAATAGGGCATGGCTAAACTGGATGTTTGCAAAAGTTTCAAAGCTAGTATGTAATTAGTGGTACATACAGATCTAAGATTTCATATCAGTATTTTTTTGTGTTTTCAGTTTTTCAGGAAACCACGTGGGAAAATAATTCCTGTTGGCCGATTCCATTGTAACCTTTGGTGATTCCTGGGAAATTATTTCCCACCTAGTGGGAAATATATTTCATACAAACGTAACACATTAGGAACTGTTAGACAGATTTTTATGAATGAGTAGACAGAGATAATTGAAGTAAATAAAAATACTATAAACTAAAATACTATAAACCATAGATAATAAATTCAACTACGAAATGATAGTGACAGCTCATGGGAAAATATGTCCAATTGACCATTTAAAATGTGAAATTCAATGTGGGAATAATGTTCCAGTTGCCTTATTAAGGGTTAAAGCTAGTTGCCCATTCTAAAAGCGTAGTAGGTTCCTATAGTCTTCTCTATCGCGCAAGAAACTCCTTATAAAAGTGATATTAATGTGTAATGTGGTACTTTCCAGGGCTTTGTTCCTGGCATGTTCGGAGTGTCGCACGGCGCGCTGCAGTTCATGACGTACGAGGAGATGAAGAATAGGTACAACCAGTACAGAAACCTGCCGATTGATATCAAATTGGTAAGTCAGATATTAATGTCATATTCATTACTTATAGGTTACCACAAGTATTGGCATACCGAGGTAAACATCAGCTTATTTCAACCCTGTCGTCAGAATTTTAATAGATTTAGGGAAAATGTTTCATATGTGTGACTCAGTGTGACATCAATACAGTACAATGTTTAGTTAACCATTTTGCAATAGACTCCAGAAATTAATCAGACGATATTACAATAGCCAGCCGACATAACAAGGACAATATCACGGCAATACGATGACATTTTTTTTTATTTTTTTATTTGTGATGGATTTGCTCTTGACTCTAGTCTAGGTCAGAGGTGACAGAGACAAAGTCGACGATGGAGTGAGCTTACCCAGAAGAAGCCTGTTCACTCTCACTTTGAAGAGATTAGGGTTGTATACGTTCGGAAACACAGACGCAGGTAGTGAGTTCCACTCTTTTGCTGTGCGCATTATAAAAGACATTTGGAAACGCTTAGTGCGAATTGGTGGAATAGCAACCAGGTAGGGATGGTAACTGGCAGTGCGTCTAGATGTCCGATGGTAGAAGGGGGCCGGTGGAATGAGGTCGTGGAGTTCTCGGGCACACTCTCCGAAGTACAATCTGCAGAAGACCGACAAGCAGGCAACCTTGAGGCGATGAGCCAAGCTATGAAGCTTGGCATCCACCACTTTTACGTCGCCAATGAGCCTCTTAGCTCTGCGTTCCACCGAGTCAAGCGCGGCAAGTTGATACTTAGCTGATCCATCCCAAAGGTGACTGCAATACTGCAATTTCAATTGCGGTTTCAATTATCTCTCTATACTAATAATTGAAACCAGCAGGACGCGTAGCATGACGACATTTTGTCGACAGACAAAATGACACATTGTCATGCTTAGACGCGTAGAATGCGCAGAAATATTTCTACAATCTATCATTTTGTCTATTCTTCCGTCGACAAAACCCGTTTCTATCGTGATCATGCTCTCTACACTACCCCACAGTTGACGGCTCGCGTAGTCTACGTGCAAAGCCCTAGCTTTTAGTCCGTTATTTAGTTAATAACAGGCGAACTCCTGGCAAGTTCTCGAAAAGATTAGCATTTAGCATCAATCAAGCAAAACCACGTCGAACGTTCCACAAATCACACCTAGATTAATGCTCATTAACACAGGGTTGCCTTTAACATAACCGATCGTAAAGGAAAATTGCCCATAATAAGTCACGGTTGTACTCACACAAGGTCAATGTCATCGTATTGCCGTGATATTGTCCTTGTTATGTCGGCTGGCTATTGTAATATCGTTCTATACTAATGCAAATGTGATGTATTATTATAGGTTTTAATTATTCGGTTATAAGAGCGCTTAACCAGCGCGGGCTGGCAACGTCGCATTTCTACAGGTAACAGGTTTTTCGTGATTATTTTAATACATACATTTAAATCAAATTACATTTTTTTTTTATATAGACTATCTAGATCGCTGTTATTTATAAGTATGTATGCTATTTTTTTACAGTTATTTTGGTATTTACTCATAAAAAAATAAATAAAACACAACAAATTACAAAAAAAATATGAAAAAGAAAAAAGAGAAAGTATTAAAAATTTAATTACTTATATTAAATATTTTAATAAAAAAAGCTATTTAAAAAAATTGGTATATAAACAATTTTTATGGTTTATTAATTTTATTTTAAATTTATTGTGACATTTATGAGTAAATACCAAAATAACTGTAAAAAATAGCGTACATATTTATAAATACCAACGATCGAGATAGTCTATGCCAGCCTGTAGAAATGCGACGTTGCTCTTATGTTAGGGTGCCTACGCACTATGCGGTTAGCCGGAACGCGGCCAGCCGGACGGCTGACCGCAATTAATAATATGTACGACTGAATAGTTTTTATGCGCACTGCGATGCGGCTGCCGGCCAACCGCCAACCAACCGGACGGTTGACCGCATTCCGGCTAACCGCATAGTGCGTAGGTACCCTTAATGTTTTATGTTTGTTGTACAAATGTGCTCGTGGCATTATAATATTCGCTCTTTTTATCGCTTTCCTTTAAAGTAGTTTAAAGTAAAGAAGTACAGTTGACTCAGTATACTTAGGAGCCATCTATATAAGATTATACTCTTGCGACTGTCTGGTGAGCTACTGCCAAAAGCGTCCGAATGATGCGAGTGATGTGCGAGCTGGCGAGTAAAAACAAAAAAAGTTGAAGTCACTCGTTGCGAGCCGCTGTCCAACTCGCAAGTGCGAGTAACTCGTATGATACGTCCACACAGTGTGAGTTGCTGCACTGCAGCTACTCGGTAGCCCGACTCGCACGTTAGTTCGCACTGTGTAAACTAGCCATTAGAGTATATGAAATACTTATACATTCAAGTTATTCGTGGCAGGGATTGAGGTGTAGGTAAATAATTCTTGATAGTTGGCCTATTTTAGCATGACTGTAGATAAATGTTAGGGTTATTCACTCTATACAAATGCCTACTATAGGTAAAGCAATAACAAAGGGTACTGATGATTTCACAAATTAAATATCAAAGGAGGAAAATGGATACTTATTCATAAATTAATATACAACTATAAAAAAGAAGTAGTCACGTACCGGTACGATGCTGCCTGCCTCCCAAATACAGCCATAATTTATAACTTTGTCTTTTTTTCTTCAAATTCCAGACATCAGTAGAGTACCTAACATTCGCCGCCATCTCTAAACTGATCGCCGCCGGCGCCACGTACCCGTACCAAGTGGTGCGCGCGCGCCTGCAGGACCAGCACCGCTCCTACGACGGCGCGTGGCATTGCGTCAACGAGACATGGAGGTACGAACGAATCAGAGGCTTCTACAAAGGCCTAACGCCGTACCTGCTACATGTAACGCCAAACATATGCCTAGTTATGCTCATATGGGAGAAATTCACCAATAACGATTGAGTCTTATTGTCATCTGATGGGAAAACGCGTACAACACTATTTATTTTTGTTTTTTTTTTCTTTTCTGTTTATGTTTTGACAGTTCGCTCGCAGGGTTTATTATGCCGCTGATTTGCTTAGTCTTTTTTTTTCGGTTATCTTGGAGTGTTTAAGGTAAGCGTTTAGTTTTAAGCGGGATAATTTATTGTTTAGTATAATGTATATTTGTATAATTATAAAATACTGTAAAATACCAGGTATCCAGCTGCATCCGGTTAGACTGGAAGCCGATCCCAACATAGTTGTGAAAAGGCTAGGCAGATTGAACGATATTTTTATAATATTTTTTTTTGTTGTTTGTATTGTATTATAACTTACTAACTTTGACGTGAAAGTTCGAAATGGATTTCCTAATTTGCGTGCATTCGAGTAGCAGTTTTACTATAAATAGTTATGACTTTACCAGTTTTTGGCATAGTTTTGGCTAAAAAGTTGGCACAATTTCAAAGCGAGTGTCGTAATTTTAGTATTGACGGATTTGTATTTCATCAAAATAATATAATGACTGTGAAAATATTCTGAGAAATTGTAAACCTATGTATAGAAAATATAATTAGAACTTCAGTTTTTTTTTACTTTGTTTTACAGTCCGTAACACAAACTTAAAGTATCACAATTTTTTCTGATTTTAAATGTCTCGTAAATTTGAATTATATGTCACTTATAAAAAAATATGTTTAAATATGTAATTAATTTTGATGATGCATGCAGAATGTGTTACTTACTGTACTATAATAATATGTTTATTAAAATGTAAAAATCTGTCTCACGACATATGTTGTGTTTTTGTTTTTTATTATTTATTTATTTTTCTAACAATATTAGTAATCTCTTGTAAATAGTAGTCGTACTCTTTCCCATCAGATAGTGACTGACTTAATTTTAAATCTGGCAATACCTTGACATGTGTTGCCAGGCGTAGCACAATTTAGTTTTAATTTATCAATTTTTTGTGATAATAGGGTATGTACTTAATCTGTCGCGCTTCCTGAAGTATTTAACAATTTAAAAGTAAAAAGACAATTTTTTCTTTGATATAACGTTACATGTGTGGTGAGACGACGTTAGGTTCTTTATTATATAAGATAGTTTCGTTTCTGCTTGCTCATAAATATAATATAATAAATAAAAACAAAAAAAAAATTGTAAATGTATAATAAAATAGTAAATGTATCACAAATAAATAAATTTGAATTTGAATTTATTTTTCTCACAAATATTATCTATGTTGTTATGCAAGTATGGAGCTAAGCTGTCTTAAATATAAATATGAAATGTAACCCGCCTTTGTTGTAAGTCAAAAATATTTCATCTCCATAATAAGAAGAAATGGCATAAAATTATTCGGATCATCCCCCTTTTCGTCATAGTAAAGTGTAGTACAATCACGCACAGCAGTCGCTCGTTCAACGTTTATCATAAGTAGGACATTGTAATTTTAAATACTCTATTTATTTCGTACAAGATTCTCTTAGTGACGGCTATTACGTAAAGTTAGACAACTTGAATAAATATTACAGTTAACGAAATATAGGTATATATTGAGAATATAAAAAATGTTATATTGACACGTGGATCGCAAGAAAACATACACCAAATAAAATGTGCTTAAATAAGTAATCTGATATCATTAGATGTTGTTTTAATGTACGGTTTCAACGCTAGAGATTCGTAAAGGGATATGCTTGCTTAGTTTTTGTATAGTTTGTGTCAAACTTGGGATGCTCTGAAAAGGACGCGCTATAGAAAGTTTTATGGTTTGCTCGGGACGGGATTGGGTGAGGCACACCTCGCACCTTGGCCTCATACGGAGACATGAGAAGTTTAGTTTACTTTTATAACGTGTGATCGACCAACAGCCATAGCAGTTTGACACAAGCTACAAGCAAATAATGTTCAAGGCAGCTAGGCAAATTGACTGGCGTGTCTAAAATATGTTCGTGTACGTCAAATTGACTAACCTAACTGCCAAAAGCATTATGTGCTTAACTGTACACAAAAAAATATCTAGCGTTTTTGACAGTTTTTTGCCATGTATAATATTTTATATATTTGTAATTTATTATTTTTCATTTTATATGCGTTTTTAAAGTGAATTTTATATTGTGACGCCATTATCTCAAAACATATCTACAATTAGTTAAAGAGATGGCCTCCCAAAATAGGACTTTTAAGCATATATTTTGGAAAATATTTTTTAGTTTTTTTTTTATATAAATGTAACCCGTTATTTTAAAGACTCGAACAGTGGTAAACGTTCGTTTACATGAAACAGTGAAAATGCTTGGTACATTTAAATAACAAATAAATAAATATGTAGGTAATAATTAATCTCAAGCTTATTCCCTTACTATTGATAAACCTACATACTGCAATAGCCAAAGTTTTTTTTCTATTCGGGCCTTTAAAGTAACAAATCCATATAATTTAAACAAAAAATGTACTATTTAACAGTGCCCCTGTCACATACGTACCTGTAGCGTTGTAACCGATGTGTTACGATTATTGTCTTATTCGGTGGCTGGCCACATAGCAATTTGTAAGACGTATAAAATAATCAATTATTATATTTTTATATAATCACTCGAAGTTCAATTGTTTCAATTCGCCTGTTCAATTTGTTTAATCAATAAATGATAGCAAATTGGCAATGAGTTTGTTATTTCATCAAACTATTAACTTTCTACAAAAAGCGTTTACATTATTTTGATTTTTATTCAAATGAATGGTTTAATTTCAACCGTTAACTCAAATGGTTTGAACAAAAATATTGAAATAATATTTCGCAATAAAATCATTATTACTACAGAGTGGTTTCAAAAATATTCGCATCCTTGATTGACCTCATAAATAAATCAATTATAAATGCAGTACTTTTAAAGACGAAATATTTATATTAAAATATGAATAAAATAAATATTTGACAATCTATAAAATATAGTACCTACTTATTTTTAAATACTACTTCTGACTGCATTGCCACCAATTTAGACGTACTTTCAAATCCTACACAAAAATAATTTAATAAAAAGTGACACAAATATTTCAAAACGTAAGTTCAGTTAAAGGTAAGTTCCATGCACCATGCATATCATAAAACAGTATCAACATCAAATTCTAAATAGATTTTTTCGCAATTTCCAGGCACGAAGGATGGCGTGGCTTCTACAAGGGACTCAAACCGAACATAGTTCGTGTGTTACCAGCTACAATGATCACATTCTTGACCTACGAGAATGTTTCACACTATATGTTGAACAGGTCACGCGATATTAAGCTGCCTGGTTAAAGAAATAAGGTTAATTTTATTTTATTGGTTAGTTGGGTTTTTTGCGTTATTTGGATTTGAACAACTTGAGTTTAGAACGGGTGGTGAATGCTTAATAAGTAGTAAATGAAGAATGGGTTCAATGTAATTTGCCTAACACTGAAGTGGCTTTATTATTGACAAAATGTTTAACAGTTTTAATTATTTTCATTCATATTTTGCTACTTTCTGTATACAACTGTTCAATATTGTGGAGACTTGAAAGTAACAGTCTGTATAAAATTAAATAGTTTCATCAAATGAAAAGTAAAAAAAATAAAAAGCATTAAATTAAGTTCAAAATTATAGTATTGTAAATCCAATATTAAACTTACTGTTGCTTAATGCTATAAATATGGTAAGTTTGTTTAATTTGTCAAAAACTGGCTTATGGCAAGAGTATAGCGCATTTCCTATGCCAAAAAAAAAAAAAAACAAATTGGCTTTTTACGTGGAATGCAATTAATATACTTACAGGGTTATTGGTTAAACACTAACAACCTCTTAAGGGGCCATTGTACTCATCATTATGAACAACTTTTACTATGGGACCAAACCCGAAATCGCGAAAAAGAAATCAGCTGTTCAGAACATTTTTACGAGTTATGCGGACACAAATGTACTACAGCTGATTTTTTTTCGCGATTTCATGTTTGGTCCCATAGTAAAAGTTGCTCATAATGATGAGTATAATGACCTCTTAAGAGGTTGTTGGTGTTTTACCAATAACCCTGTATATTTTCACTTCATATGCTCTACAAGTTCGTCTTTATGTAGTGCGTAAAGTCGCTTTGTATGCTCTAGTGCATAAAGTATTTTTTTTTCTATTGTTAAGACTAAGATAATCGGGCCCAACAGCCACACGCACAATAAAACGTCGCAGATTAAAGCCGGTATTTTATTTCATTTGCTTTAATTTATAACACTTCCGTGTTTTCTATCGTTAATATAATAAAACCAGATAAAATAGTTGTAATTTATTAGTTAAAAACTCAAAGAAACGTTTTTATGACTTGGCAGTATGAACTTGTACATATGAAGTACCCAAGTCGAATGACCTATGTTGCAAATTAAAAAAAAACATAAAAAGATTCTTGACGCGAATTAGCTATTCTCTTCTCCAATCTAATACGTTAAGTGGCTAAGCTAGTTTCGCCTTTATATTAATACTAGCTTTAGCCCGCGGCTTCGCCTGCGTGGTCGTCGAAAGAATGCCTTATTCTAGGTCATAATTTGGAATAGTGCATACTGGAGACCCTGCTCTACCGATGTGCCAAATTTCATTAAAATCCGTTCAGCCGTTTTAGCGTTAAAGCGTAACAAATAAACAAACAAACTCACTTTCGCATTTATAATATTAGTTAGGATACCTATGTACATAAATTGATTACAATTAACTGTGTTTGCCGAAAGTATTTGGCCAAAAAGTTACATAACATTAAAAACTCACGCCTGTAGGATCTGCCTACCCCCATGGGAAGAACCCATGGGGGTAGGCAGAACCTACAGAACGACACCTGCTACGATCCTTACACACCTCTCCTTTTGCCTCGTTTACGTTCACTTTCACGTTAAACAAATAAATATAAAAAAAAACCTAGTAGAAATTTTAATCATACCTACTATGATTAAAAAACTGGTAGGTATGAATAAAGAAGGTTGGTTCAGGGATGTATTCCTGGCATTAACTGTTTTTTTTTTCTTTTTTGGAAATGGACATAATGGTAAAAAGTCTCGATATATTTTGAACTAGTTATAATAGCATAAGCATAGAATAATCAGCCTATAATGTTCTTGTTGCTGGGACGCCGGCTTCCTGTCTGTGAGAGGGAGGAGGGAGCCTTAATCCACCACACTGGCCCAGTGCGGGTTGGTAGATGACACTTGTCTTCGAATATGGTTCTAGGTCCGCCGGTAGGCCGGTTTCCCACGATGTTTTTCATCAACGTTTTGAGAGCAGTGGTGATAAAATAATTTCCACAAAGTAAAGCGCCTGTCTGGGTTCGAACCTACGACCTACAACTCGTCAGTCGCGGGCGTCACCACTGCTCTACTAGTTATAATATTGTTTTGAAATTGTTAGTTTAATTTGGGCCGTTTATTGTTAAATTAGTTACCTAGAGTAGAATAAAAACGTCACAAATATATGTAGTTTTGCAATTATGTTCAAACCGTGAAGGAGATTTTTCAAATAATGGTATGAACGGGTTTTGATTATTCCTGTGTTGTAATGAAATATTGAATATCTGCTGCATTAGGTTCCAACGGTTGAGGAGCTCATGGCTAAGTAATAACAGCCGCACGGGTTGATCCATCAGGTTAAGTTACGCTTGCCGGGGTTGGTCCGTGGATGAGTCTTTGCATACCGAGACTCCTCCGTGCCTCGGAAAGCACGTTAAGCCGTTGGACCCGGCTGTCATCTGCAGCTGTGAAGCCCGAAAGTCTGACAACCAGTCTAACTAAGTGAGTATCGTGTTACCTAGTAACTGGGTTGTAGAGGTCAGATAGGCAGTCGCTCCATGTAAAATACTGGTATTTAGCTACATCCGAACATAGTTGGGAAAAGGCTAGGCGGATTCATATTTCTACCACACACATTAATAACACTTATATTGTAAGTTAAGTTTGTTTTGTCATTTTCAACGGTTTGCTTTAGTTCATAAGGTTGGTTTTAGAACTGGCTGTGTCCGCATCAAGTTCCTCGTTAATTCATTTAAAATACATTTTCTTTATACCTAAAAGACATTTTTGTGTTAAACTTAAATTATGTTTTCCTATAGGGTAGGTAGTAATAGTTTTGTGTATATAATTATAAGGAGTTTTGGGCCACATTTATAATTTAAAGGTATGTACTCATTTAAAAAACAGCAAAAATATTAAAAAAAATATATTAAAGAAATAAAAAAATCTTAAATTTTCTGAAATAAAATGATCATATCAAAATTGTTCTAAACATGTCACAAAAACGAAGTCATGTTCGTCACAGGATCTTTTTTTATTTTAAGGACATTTTGTGTAATTTATAAAAAAAAAGTGTGATTTTATTGTAAAATGTTAATACCTAATCAAGGCGAATGGAGGCGATAATTACCCAACATTTGCGTTAGACTTGTGCAGTAGTCTGATGTTGGTTGGTTTAAGGCGAAAGCGTCAGGGTAGTCCGCGAAATTCAAATTTTCTTACGTTTTTTGCAATTTACAAGTCAGTTTTAGGTTGTATGTACGTTGATCAAAACATGATTCGCAACCGTAACAAGTATGTATTTACATAATTATAATCAATAAAGTCATCAATACAATTCTCTAAGTTCATATTGGATTATTTAATGACTATTTCATGAAATCTTGACATTTGGGATCTTTTCTAACTTATGAAGTTGTATTACTGATTCTAAGTATTATAATTATGTAAATATAAGATGGCTACGGTCGCGAATTATATTTGAATTACCATACAATCTAATACGGACCCGCAAATTGCAAAAAGAACGTAATAATATTTGAATTTCGCGGGTTACCTTAGCGCTTCCCTTAAATCCTACCCAGTGAGAGTATTACCCATTAACTTAGTTGTAAACCCATTCGTAAAGAATAAAAATGAATATTATTACTATAGTTGTCGCGTTAGAGCACGGCAACAGCGGTCATTAGCCGTTCCCTAATATCTCTCCGTAGGAACCCGAACAAGAAACTAAGTACTTATGATTTTCCGTTCCGAGATTACTGTTTTCCGAGAGGAACTCCTGGGTAAGTAATAACAGCCGGACGGGTTGATCCATCAGGTTAATACATTAGGCGCGGCAGACGCACATGCGCGTTGTCGGACGTTCACCAGGTGCTTGACGGCGCGTATGCGCGTCCATACAATTTACATAACTTTCTTGGAGTGCGGCGCGCCGCACCTGTGCGTTCGTTGTGCATCTCTATTGTTTCGAAAATATCGTAAAATAAGGGTCGGTAAGGGTGTAGCATAAAGAAGCGTTTGCATAAAGAATTAAGCAGATAATGTGTTAAGCTACGCTTGCCGATGTTGCTCCGTGGATGCGTGACCATCTTTACATACCGAGACTCCCCCGTACCTCGGTATGGACCCGGCTGTCATTCGTGGATCTTTGACAGTCGTTATAACCTACGGGTCGTCAGACGCCCGAAAGTCTGACAGCCAGTCTTACTAAGGGGTATCGTTATTACCCAGTTACTGGGTTGTGGAGGTCAGATAGGCAATCGCTCCATGTAAAATACTGGTATTCAGCTGCACCCGGTTTGCAAAATGGAAAATGTTGGAAAATGTTAGGCAGATTGATTTTGGTTTTCGGTTATTGGAACATATTGTAGATCACGATATTTAGTATTTTGTTTTAAGACGTTAACGGACTTTAGGTATTTCAGTTTCTGAAAAAATGAAGGAAATTCAGGTGAGTCAAGGACCGCTATTGCCATGCTAAATGCGAAAACTATTGAACTGTATAGCTACTCTATATAATTTCTAGTAGGTACCTACCTACATTGTCTTTAGTGTAGTTAAACCATTACTGGACATAAGCTTCTCCCAAAGAGATAGCCTATATTCGTCAATAGCGTTGCTGGTCTTATATTCGGCAATCATAATCATGTGTCTGTTACAATAGCTTGTAGACCGTAGCCATATCACATTTGCTACTATTATAATCAATCTTCTTGTCTGTAATGTTATGTACAGACGCCAGCACATCAAGCTACTAAAATCTGTCAAATTTCTTTAATAGATTTTCAACTGTATTGCTAAAGCATTAAGTTCAATGTTGATTGGGAAAATTTGACAGTTTCGGATAGCTTGATGTGCTGGCGTATGTACATTGGGTGACTGGTAATTAGTGACCGATACTTAAACAAAAACGAAATCACCTGTTCCCTACATTTATGTTCGCATAGCTCGTCAAAATGTAGGAAGCAGCTGATTTGTTTTCGCGATTTCAGGTTTGGTCCCATAGAAAAAGTTATTTGTTATCATGAGTACAATCACGTGTTTAAGTATCGGTCACTAATTACCAGTCACCCTATATAGTTTAGTTTGTTTTTGTTTCTTAATAAATTTTTAAAACTATTAATGTGCTAAGTTATTTCCCTCCAATACCAGACTGATTATCTGTGGTTGATTCCACCTCCAACTAATGTTGGCAAACAAGCTCTCAACAACCAACATGGTTACTGCCATATATTTATTTATTTTACTTTAACATGGCTGTCTGAAACCAGTGGAATTGCCGAGACATCGTCGATCTTGGAGAAGATTAAATATTTATAAAAGACTAATGAGCCTGTAATTTACCACCACCTACACCCTACAGAGCATTGGTGACTCAGTGGTAACGGCCGCGACTTACGAATTGTATGTCGTGGGTACGAACCCAAGCGGGCACTTTTTATACCTACTTTGTGTAAATTATTTCATCATCACTGCCCTCAAAACGGTGAAGAAAAACATCGTGAAGAAACCCGCATGTCCTAGAATCAAAAATTCGAAGACGTGAGATCTCGTACCAACCCGTAATGGGCCCGCGTGGTGAATTATGGCTCGCCCCCTTTTACAGAGCGGAGGCCTGTGTTCCAGCACTGGAAACATAATAGGCTGATACCCTACAAAAAGTAATGCTACTAGAGTAAAGAAGACTGTTGTTGTTGTTGTTGTTTGTTATTTATCTCATTTTAATTGTCATTTATACTTTCACTGCATGATGCACCGATCGACGTCATTACGTCAACGCCGGCTGTCGCTGAAAACCAGCGCTGGGGCTCTGTCTCGCGGTATTATGCTGAGCGACGGCCGTTTTGCGTGAATGTGACGAATATTTTCCCCCAAACTTGTTCTTTTATTATTTTATTTTGTTGTTATATTTCTTTGCGTCATGTTTATCGCAAATAAACGTATTTTCTTTCTTTTTTTCTTTTGTTGTAGTAATAAACTCCTACTTTTCAGGCGGATTTTCTGAGGTCACACTAAGCTCATCAATGTGAAAAATATTACATTTGTTAAAAATCATTTATCTATACGACTGAAAGACTTGTATCTATGGTCATGAATAAAAATATTAAAAAAAAAACAATGTGAAAAAATGATTCGTCTTTAATTTAAACAGGGTCAACTGCACGCCCATGGTAACTATTTGACAGTGACTGTGTACAGTAAGCGGTCTAAAATGCAGTAGCACGCTAAAACACGCGGTACAGGCCGTACCTATGTCTATACCGTTGCTTCTTCACACACGCAGAGTACGTAATTACGTATGACCTTGGTCGGTTCATACCATTGCTAAAATCTGGAACAAAGGAGATCATTTTTTATGGGCCTAGAACTAGTCATTTGGAGCAATAGTTAATACAGCACAAAAGTTGTAGGATTACTTTAAGTCAAGCTATACAAGTGCGATGATTTGTCATTTTCATACAATTATTTATGTCTGAAAGAACTGAAAAAATATAAAATAATGATAGATATTGCTAAAACTAATGATCCGAAGTCATTGTGATGCGGAACAAGTTAGAAGCCCATCATTTTTACACCTATAGGTAGGGGAGACTGAGGATACTTGATCCCCCCTTTTGTTTTTCCTTTATAAAATCTAAAATATCCATTATTTTTTATACTATAATTGACTAATAGATCCGCAATTTAATAAGTTATAAGTTATGAAGCCATGCAAAAGATAGGATTGCAAACAGAATCACTAGTAAACAAAAACCTCTATGATAGCTTTGTAACAAGTGTCCTCAATGTATAGGAGAGTTGATACTACCTGTCAGGAGACTTGATCCCCCCCGGATCAAGTCTCCCACACACGGAGGACACTTAGGACACGAGATGCTTATCATAGTCCTACATAGGAGACTGTATCTAGATCTTATGAAAAGAAGTTTAAATAAAATGAAAGACTGACATAAGTTTCAATTTGTTTTAATCATTCCACATTAATTAATAATGGCAAGAGTTTGAGATCAATCAATCTTATAAACTAAAATTATAACGACAACACCATAAATTACTTTTCCTTCAGCTTTTATAATTATTTAGTTAAATCACACTGCACTGGAATTCAGTCAAATCTTCATATAATTATGTCTACTCATTTCAACTCTGTACCATAAACTTGAAAGATATAAATCTTATTTTAAAAAAGTAGATGTTACAAACATATAACGTCTTCTAACGTCGTCTTCTTCTTCTTCTTATACGTGTAAGCCCATGATGCAGTTTACTAGCTGTTTCCAAATAATTAGATAAATCTAATTCTTCTTTAGAAAAATTTTGCGCCTGTTTATAATGAGGCTCATATTTGGGAGAAGAACTGCCTGTATCAATAGCCTGTCTTTTTTTTGCAACATATCTTTTGGGAGTCATTACGGACAGTTTGTAAGACTTAGCCGTACCCCGTAGCGACTTATTATTGTATATTACATCATGGACTGCTAATTTTAAAGAATCTTTGTTGATATGTTCCCGCTTTTTACTGCCTTCTTTGGTTTTGTATACACGCGGCATTTTAAATCTGCAAATAATATACAAACGCGTCAAATACTTGTAAGGGCCCTAGTTCCTAAAAGCAACAGTTATTTAAAATAATACTAAAAGAATCTATTCAGTTGTTATAATGTAATCTGGTAAGCAAACCGAGTTTAGAATGTACCATGTCTCCTCAATGGTAGTTCAGTTAGAAAAAATAATACAGAATTTAAACAACTTAAGTCTTTCAACTCACAACTGATTATTATGAAAATATGTAATATACACAGTAATTATTCTATCTCAGTAGATCCCTGATACACAAATTTCATAATAAGAAAAAAAAATCAAAAACTTACCGATTCTAGTTTCGCTCGCTCGTAAACAACACTCGTGCGCCATTTGCAAAGTTGAAGGAATATTGACATATGAGTTTTATATTCTTAAGTTGGTAGCAACGGAAGCTCAGTGTTGCTACTTTAAATAAATCTAATACGCTTCGTTAATTCATAATGCTCGTGTACCATGTCTCCTAAAGGGATCAAGTGTCCTCAGTCTCCCCTACGTATAAAAACTTAGATTATTTTATTTTCGGTTATTTTAAGTTATGATACGATGATTAGCAATATAAAAATACTTCTTCGCGGACTTTTGGTGACGGCTCACCACCAGGGGAGGCAGGGCCGCGTCACTCGTCAGGGAGGGCGATCCCTATTGCAGCGAAGATCAGTCGCGACCTCCAAGGGACCGGACCGCTTTGAAGTTTTTTATTAAATAAGTTTTTTTTTTATGAAATATTTTTAATAACTAATAAATAACATTATAATCAGTATTTTGCTTTTATTTCTTTTCACCTAAAGTAGTACAATATGCTGTTCTATTATAGAAGTAATAGCTAGTTTTAGTCGCAGAGATATTGTTAGATCGTGATATTATAATAAACCGCAGGTTAGGTTATTTGTAATATAATTTTCACAATTTCACTACGAATATAATATTACGGATTTGATAATATCCCTTTTTTATTTGTTTGGGGTGGGAAATTATCAAATATCTTCCCCCGCTCTGGGCGGAGCGGAAGGGCGTGTCAGACTTCTCAGACTAAAATCCATCCATGTTCCTTCAGTTGCCTGTGCCAAAGCCACGATAACTTTTTCAAAGAACTCGTAACCCTGGCAGGCATCGGCCCTAGCGGACCCCATCAGTTAGTGCTGACATCGCTTTGAGGCGCGCGCCGATCACAACGCGCTGTCGACCCAGCGTTGGTTCTTCCCGGACGGCGAATTATCCATTGCTCGCCGTCCGCAAGCCCGCGCCTACGGTGGCCGGGAATCGGCTCTCAATTCTCGACGACCAGGGCGTCCCTACGGCGACTAGGGGCATGAGGGCGCAAAGATATCCTCTCCCACACACGTTCCGCCTCCTCCTTCGCGAGCATTACTGCTTCGCAGAACGAGGTTTCGGCTTCCCATGCACTCTCACTCCGTACCATGGCCTGTATGGCCTGCATGGACATGCAGCGTCTTGCAGGCTGGACGAGAGAGATGGCCGCCGCCGATCGCCTCCGTGAGGATGCGGCGGTGCTTTGCCCAAGCCGGGCAGACCTCCACCGTATTGAAAATATCCCTGCGACATATATTATAACAATAACAGACATGTTATGTCAGACATGACATGTCCCAAATAATCAGAGCAGTAACAGTCATAAAATCAGTTGTTAATTATACAGAATACACTCAATTTTTGTTTATGTTTGTAAATGACGGTTTTCTAACTTGTCCAATAGAACAGATAATTACCCCACGGCTTTCGCGCTATAATAGCATTGCTTAAGATCTTTAGTTTTAGCAATATCTATCATTATGTTTTTCTGCACTTTCAGAAATCAATAAATGACGAATCATCGAACTTGGCTGAGAGCTATCCTACAACTTTTGTGCCATATTAACTATTGCTCCAAATGACACACACGTACCATTTTTTTTTTTTGTTGGTAAGGCCCAAAAACGTATAGAGCCTGAATGATCTCCTTTACATCAAGTTTTGATAGTTGGGGCTGCACTCTCGATATAGATAGCGATCGCTATACGGCCGAATTCGGTCGCAAAGTCCTAATGGGGTCTCTAGACGGGCAAAATTGCTTGACAAGCACGAAAAAAATCACGTGCTTGTCAAGCAATTTTTTATTAATTTGCAGCCCCAGGTAGCGTATCGTATTGGATTGGGAAATACACAGGTCCGGGTTCCAATATAGGGACGTGTCTTTATTTTTCTTTTCAATAATAATCTTCATTCTGTTCTTTTATTAATCGCTTAATTAATAAACGAGAATAATATTGTAATCATTATTTTTATTATTATATTATTATTGAAATAAGGGGTTAAGAACAAAAATGTTTTGTTTTTAACCCCTTAAAAAATGTTCAGTCCGGCCATCGAGAGAATGCGTTCCTGACACCTGTCAATTGAACAATTTCTAATAGTAGGTAATCATAGGTATGCCTAACCTTTTCGCAACCATGTTGGGGTCGACTTCCAGTCTAACCGGATGCAGCTGAATTTCAGTACTTTACATGGAGCTGGAGCCACTGCCTATCTGACCTCCACAACCCAGTTACTGGGTAATACGATACCCCTTGGTAAGACTGGTTGTCAGACATTTGGGCTTGTGACGACCCGTAACGACTGTCAAAGATCCACGAAGGACAGCCGTTACTAACGGCTTAACGTGCTTACCGAGGCACGGAGGGGTCTTGGTATGTAAAGGTGGTCACCCATCCACGGACCAACCAGGGCAAGCGTAGCTTAACGTGATGGATCGACCCGTGAGGCTCTTATTACTTAGCCACGGCTCCTCTATTAAATTCTCAAAACACATAAATTCATTAGTATGAAACTCACAGCTGCCAAGAACGCATTCTCTCGATGGCCTGACTGTAGGTAGCTAGAATATAGCACGTTGTAACTGTCACGATGGCTGGTTTACACAGTGCGAGTTGCTAACTAGACAGCTGCTCGCACTGTGTACTCGCATGTCAGTAGCGCGGCTTGCCTTGACTGTTTACACAGTGCGAACTGCTGACTAGACAGCTGTTGACGCTGTGTACACAAATGTCAGCAGCTCGGCTTGCCTTGACTGTTTACACAGTGCGAGCTGCTGACTAGACAGCTGTTGACGCTGTGTACACAAATGTCAGCAGCTCGGCTTGCCTTGGCTGTTTACACAGTGTGAGCTGCTGACTAGACAGCTGTTCGCGCTGTGTACTCAAATGTCAGCAGCTCTGCTTGCCTTGACTGTTTACACAGTGCGAACTGCTGACTAGACAGCTGTTGACGCTGTGTACACAAATGTCAGCAGCTCGGCTTGCCTTGGCTGTTTACACAGTGTGAGCTGCTGACTAGACAGCTGTTCGCGCTGTGTACTCAAATGTCAGCAGCTCTGCTTGCCTTGACTGTTTACACAGTGCGAACTGCTGACTAGACAGCTGTTGACGCTGTGTACACAAATGTCAGCAGCTCGGCTTGCCTTGGCTGTTTACACAGTGTGAGCTGCTGACTAGACAGCTGTTCGCGCTGTGTACTCAAATGTCAGCAGCTCTGCTTGCCTTGACTGTTTACACAGTGCGAACTGCTGACTAGACAGCTGTTGACGCTGTGTACACAAATGTCAGCAGCTCGGCTTGCCTTGGCTGTTTACACAGTGTGAGCTGCTGACTAGACAGCTGTTCGCGCTGTGTACTCAAATGTCAGCAGCTCTGCTTGCCTTGACTGTTTACACAGTGCGAACTGCTGACTAGACAGCTGTTGACGCTGTGTACACAAATGTCAGCAGCTCGGCTTGCCTTGGCTGTTTACACAGTGTGAGCTGCTGACTAGACAGCTGTTCGCGCTGTGTACTCAAATGTCAGCAGCTCTGCTTGCCTTGACTGTTTACACAGTGCGAACTGCTGACTAGACAGCTGTTGACGCTGTGTACACAAATGTCAGCAGCTCGGCTTGCCTTGGCTGTTTACACAGTGTGAGCTGCTGACTAGACAGCTGTTCGCGCTGTGTACTAAATGTCAGCAGCTCTGCTTGCCTTGACTGTTTACACAGTGCGAACTGCTGACTAGACAGCTGTTGACGCCGTGTACACAAATGTCAGCAGCTCGGCTTGCCTTGGCTGTTTACACAGTGTGAGCTGCTGACTAGACAGCTGTTCGCGCTGTGTACTCAAATGTCAGCAGCTCTGCTTGCCGTGTCACTGACTCTGGCAGGGCCACCATCAGGGATTTTAATTTTGAAAACGCAAAAAAATTGTCGCTAATTAGTCGAAATTAGTTGCCAAATATCAGAATTAGTCGCTCACTGGTTCAAAAGATATAAGGGTTTATAGGTGGCCTTGCTGGAGAGACTCTCCCCAGCAGGGCCAAATTTATATCTCAAAAACTAGGGCACCTAGCGAAGATCTATTTTCTACCATATTTAGTCGCTAATTAGTCGGAATTAGTCGCCAAATATCAGAATTAGTCGGTCACTGGTTCAAAAGATATAAGGGTTTATAGGTGGCCCTGCTGGAGCGAGTCTCCCCAGCAGGGCCACATTTATATCTCAAAAACTAGGACACCTAGCGAATATCTGTTTTCTCCCATATTTAGTCGCCAATTAGTCGGAATCAGTCGCCAAGTTACAGATTTAGTCGGGTCTTAGTTTAGGAGATATAATGAGTTCAATTAGTAAGGTATAGTCCAAGAGTTAGATCGAAGAGTTCACGAAAAATTACCAAGAAAAAATATTTCTATTAATACATTAGGCGCGGCAGACGCACATGCGCGTTTTCGGACGTTCACCAGGTGCTTGACGGTGCGTATGCGCGTCCATACAATTTACATAACTATCTTCGGCGCGCCGCACATGTGCGTTCGTTGTGCATCTCTATTGTTTCGAAAACATCGTAAAATAAGGGTCGGTAAGGGTGTAGCATAAAGAAGCGTTTGCATAAAGAATTAAGCAGATAATGTGTTAATATGTGTAATATACTTTGTTTTATCGGTCTAAAAAGTCTTTAGAAATGTCCGAGAGAGATAAATTCTCAATTAAATTCATGTTTTTATGTTTTTAATTACTAGTTTAGAGTGGCTTAAACTTCTTTGAAAAATTTAAACCTTGCTCTTGGTCTATTTGGTGTCAAGATGTACAGTCGCATGCAACTGTTTTACCAGTTTACAATGTTAACCTCTAATTAACGTTAGAATAATAAAAAAATATCGTACCTTTAGTGAAATGTTTAAAATACTAAAACGTTGAAAACGTATTGTCAATTGTAATTAAATTTTATTTTATAAAAATGAATTTTCAAAAAGTTCGTTTGATGTGTGTTGTGTTTGTGTGTATTTTGAGGTGATTGTGAGTGTTGTGTTGTACCCACAGGTATGGACGGGTTGAGTTTTTATTTTATCTTAATTTAGGTTAGAATAATAAAACTTCTGTTGTTGAAATATAAAATGATTTATTACCTTAAAATTATTGTACTTTCAGAAAATGTTACAAATACCTATTTATTCAATATTATGAACAGACACAGTTTGTGAGTTTGGATGGTAGGGGTAATCTCCGGTAAAACTGATCCGATTTTGAATTTTTTTTCATGAAACAAACATTCCTTCATAAGACGTCATAGATACTATCTAGAAAATACATAAAGTATTTTGTACTCGCTTGTACCACTGTATGGGGAAATTGAATTCTTTAATATCTTTTTAATTCCACACCGACTAAATCTGTAACTTGGCGACTGATTCCGACTAATTGGCGACTAAATATGGGAGAAAACAGATCTTCGCTAGGTGTCCTAGTTTTTGAGATATAAAAGTGGCCCTGCTGGGGAGACTCTCTCCAGCAGGGCCACCTATAAACCCTTATATCTTTTGAACCAGTGACCGACTAATTCTGATATTTGGCGACTAATTCCGACTAATTGGCGACTAAATATGGGAGAAAACCGATCTTCGCTAGATGCCCTAGCTTTTGAGATATAAATTTGGCCCTGCTGGGGAGAGTCTCTCCAGCAGGGCCACCTATAAACCCTTATATCTTTTGAACCAGTGACCGACTAATTCTGATATTTGGCGACTAATTTCGACTAATTAGCGACTAATTTTTTGCGTTTTCAAAATTAAAATCCCTGATGGTGGCCCTGCCAGAGTCAGTGACACCTGCTTGCCTTGGCTGTTTACACAGTGCCAGTTACTGCACTGCAGCTACTCGGTAGGCCGACTCGCACGTTATCTCGCATGAAAACAAAAATGTTGAAATTACTCGGCTGCGAGATACTCACTGACCAACTCGCAAGTGCGAGTAACTCGATGATAGGTACGTCCACACAGTGCGAGTTGCCGCACTGCAGCTACTCGGTAGGCCAACTCGCACGCTAGCTCGCGATATGTAAAATAGCCTTTTATGGCTAATAAAAGAACACTATTATTATCAACGCTCGGTGCAGCGCCGAGAGTTGAAAATCCAACAGTGCGCAGGCATAACATAACCCATTTTTATTCAGTCAATTTGAAACAGACAATTTCCTAGTCATTTCAATCAACCTACTGACTTATAGTAGCGTAGCGACTAAATTAATCTTTGTGTCCACAATAACCAGCATTGTTAAGATTATCTTCGTCATTTCACTTAGACATCGCTATTTTGAAACTTATCTGTGTGGTAATAAGGTTGAAATTGTGTTAGGCGGGTTCTTTTTGTTGCAGGAGATAGATAACTTTCTTCATAAGACAAGTATCGAATGAAGTGGTTGTTCATAAAAAATAATGGCTTGGTATAAATACACTGTTTTCTTGTAATCTTGTGTTATTCGGTCTTATATTGTCTGACAGTTTCCTGTCAAGTAAACCTATAGGAATTTTTTCCCCGAATTTTAAACTGTCCGCGAGTGATCAGTTAGGTAGGTAATTTTGTTTAATTATCTATGTTCCTACTCAAAACTGTCAGAAGGTATGGAAATTCGTTATTGCGTGGGTATACGGTATTCCTACCTAAATGTAAATACTATGGTACATACCTAGTTATATATCTATCTACCTACTGAAGGCTGGGTTCCTGGAACCTACTTGCCCTTGAAACACGTGGATAGGTACATTTTGAAAACCTGAAGTGTCTGTATCTAATGTTTCTTACCTATTTATTAATTTTCTTAGTCCGAGTTCGATCAACTTCCTTGCAGTGTTACCACAGCACCAGTGATAATACGAATCTAAGAACCACCGCGATTCCATGAACAAGTATTTAGAAACATAAACATAATCATAGCGTTATCTACGCGCAAAACATGTGCACCGCGGTCGCCCGCATCGTGGCAGTCACCTCGCGAGATCCGGCCAGATGTTTACGTAAAGAACCTCCCGTGCCTTTAAAAAAACACAAACCGCACTGCCTTAAACACCGATCAACTAAGACGCTCCAATTTACTACCATGGTAAGTACATTTAAAAACAAGTTTAATAATGGTTTATTTTGTCATCCTAGTTCAGAATTTAGATTATAGATGGCGCTGTAATTAATTTATTTGCTATTCCTTTGCGAGACTAATCTGCCGCTGTAAGGACGTATCTACAGAAATATTGAAATTGAGAAAAAAAAAAATTATCCTGTTTAAAATACAAAATACAAACTTAAAGGCAGATGTGTCTTTTAATAGTAAGAAACGCCAATATAAAAATACTGGTAGATGCGTATTTTTTGCCGATTCTGAATATGTTTACTATATTTATGTTTATTATGTCTAATATGTCTAATATGTTTACTAACTATATTTCGAAAAAAAAAAATGTCTGATAGGTATTTTTTCCTAATGATGTCAGAGATTGGATTTTCAAATATGTCTGGTTATGTTACAATTAGTATGTCAATAAAGTTTCTAACACTTGTTCAGTGTTGATAAACGTTGTACGCCTGCTGTTATCTTGTTCTTTATCAATAGTTGGTATACTCTTTGGGAATTAAAAATGTATCTACCTATTTACCTATCTATTACTTTTATTCCATGTTATCTTGTCATTCATAGGAGTGATAAAGATAAGAAAACACGACTTTATCGTGATGTTTTCTTGTTTCTTATTTTTAAATAGATTCAAATAGAAAATGGTGTTTTCTACTTAAAAACGAAATCTACCTAAAATCTACTTTACATAGCTAAACGAAAAACACACAATAAAAGTGATTGTTTTTATTTTTAGCCGTCTAATAAGATATGCTAATGCATAATAAATTCTGACTGCAAAAGTTAATAATTGCATATAATTATTATTAAGAATTTATGATGTTGCATATCTCGTTTCCTAGATTTCCATACGGGTCTGGTGTGTATGTTACATAGATTGAATTAAATAAGTAGGTTGGTATTAGGTTATGTAGGTTAGGTATTTTTTACCACAATAAATACAGGAAAAGTTTGTTCTACCCATGAATATGAACAACTTTCACTATTAGAAAATCAGCTGTTCCATACATATTCGACCAAAATGTATGAAACAGCTGATATTTTTTTAAAGTTATTCATATTCATGCGTAGAACACTCCTTAAAAACTTTTTTTGTTTATAGACAGTAAGTAAACTACGTAGTACACTGTACAAACGGTCGAACCGGCACACACACAGACGCGCGCATCCACGAGGCCCCAAGCGTTAGTTGCGGTGCTCTCAGTATATTTATTGTGGCTTAGGGGTCTCGTCAATGCTTCCCGGTGGGTTCCCGCATTGTCGGGGGGGGGGGGGGGGGGGGGGGGGCACGGCTTTTCCGACCAACCGGCCATCGCGGCTGAGGGTTGGAGGCCACGGCGGGAGAGGAGTGTATTGCGGTGCGCTGCTCTCCCTACCTTCCGCGGCCTTGACGGGGTCGCCACCTTCTGATGGTGGACGCGGTGAGGCCGCAGAGTGTCGGTATTTCGTTGGCCGCTCCCTATTCTCTTCGGTCGAAAAGTGGCAGGCGGCCGGGCCACTGACCTGACCGGTCGCAGGGGGACCAAGGGTGCCTAGACACGGGGTCGTCTAGCGCCCATGTGCTGGTTTGGTCCAATGTGTTCTTGTGCGCCGGTGATGGGGGGTAGTCCCCAGAGGAGGGTCCGGTGACGGAGAGCCGCGGCGGGTTCGCGGTGAATGCTAACGCGTGCTCGTGTTCCCGCCACAAGCGGCAGAGGAGGACACCGCGGAGTTTTAGTGGGTTGGAGTCCCACATAACTGCACTATCTCCCCATGGTAGTGCAGTATGCATGAGCATTTCTTCACGGAAAGAAACGGGTCTCGTTGAGGCGCGCGTCTGTGTGTGTGCAGTTTCGTACTTTCCCTATGTCTATATTTATATTGTGCTTTTGCGATCTCTTCTATATTTTATGGACCAGAGGTGTGTATTTAGTAATCTCCTCGACAAATGGCATTCGCGTCGGAGCGATGCTATTTCTACAATCGCTATAGCTTCAAACTGTTATTGAGATGAGCACGTGCCATTTCAATATAGCTTATGTTAACCCCATACATTTTTTGGTTTTTCTATTAGCGTCATCGCTAATCGAATGTTACTTTATCTAGGCCCTCAGTTTTTTCGATGTTTTACACATAATAATTACACTTGGAAAGTAAAAGTAAAGTTAAGTAAAGTGTAAAGTAGATACCTGCGCAACTGCCTACAATACACATACAAACATACGTAGCCCATCTACGATACTATTAATTTTGAAATTTGCTGATTCGCTTTCCAGTACCTACTTACTATTGCTCTAATAAATACTTAAATAACTAGATAAACGCAAAAAAAAAAATAATTTAAAAAAAGTTCGTACTCCGTAAAATTAGGACTGTCTTTTTCGTGGTACGGCACTGCAAGAAGGTCTACGAGGTAGGTCTACAAAATAAAAATAAAAAAAAAACAGGCAGCACAATATAGCACACATTACGAGCATATATTATATTTGCAGTTTTTTTTTCGTGCTACGCCCAGTGCTACTCATGCCTACAATGACGAAAAATTATATCGAAAAAAAAACAGCTGTCTGCAGCAGCCTACGCTACGATTTTCCACCCTTGATAATAAAGAATATTGTGTTACGAACTTACGAGTACCGACCTATTGTAAATATTTTTTTTTTCGTGCTACGGCAGTGCTACGCATGTCTACGCGGTTGGTTTACGAAAAAATATTCTATTATATAAAAAAAAAACCACTACAAAGTGAAAAATAATTTTAATTTCGGAAGTCGGTGTCTTTGGATATGTATTTTAGTTTTTTTTTGCCACAGATTTCCGAAAGTCAAGTTATTTTTCTCATTGTAGTGTTTTTTTGGAAGTCGGTTGTTTTTTTTTAAATTGTTTTCACTTTTTAGGTAAGGTAACCTACCCCACACCAATATTCTTCATTTTCCATTACTTGCTATGTAAATAACAGTGGCAGGAAGTATTTTATAATCATTAAGAAACACAAAGTGGATTACGTATTATCAAGACTAACTCAAAAATTAACTTTATAAAAATCGTTCAACAATTGGCGCAGGAGAATGATGATCGATGAACATAGATAAAAAAAACAGAGGTATAAGTGATATCCTCCTTTTCTGAAGTCGGCTATAAATAACAGCTACTGCTAGATTGCTAACTACACTTACGATATTTCCCTGATCAGTAAGTACCTACATTGTATTCATTGTATTGATTACAGTTATCATGTCAGCGCCGACGACAATCGTTAGGTTTCCGCGGGTCAGTTAAGATATTGGTATTGGTGGCGACATTATGGTCATTAAAAGTCATAACTACAACTACTAACTTACAATGCAATTATATCCGTTTATAGACAAGTAGGGTGTCAGTGTTCGTAGATGCCCCACTTTTGGTTCCCCGGGGATCGATCATCAATTTATCATCTACCTAGCTTTTCAAAGATCGGCCGGTCTATTCTGCAAAAATGTCTCCGTGAAAATTTAGGTGAAGTGAGCTGTCATTCCACCTGCCGATCTATTCTGTAAAAATCTCTCCGTGAAAACTTAGGTAAAGTGAGCTGTCGTACCACCTGCCGATCTATTCTGTAAAAATCTCTCCGTGAAAACTTAGGTGAAGTGAGCTGTCATTCCACCTGCCGATCTATTCTGTAAAAATCTCTAAGTGAAAACTTAGGTGAAGTGAGCTGTCATTCCACCAGCCGATCTATTCTGCAAAAATCTCTCCGTAAAAACTTAGGTAAAGTGAGCTGTCGTACCACCTGCCGATCTATTCTGTAAAAATCTCTCCGTGAAAACTTACGTGAAGTGAGCTGCCATTCCACCTGCCGGTCTATTCTGTAAAAATCTCTCCGTGAAAACTTAGGTGAAGTGAGCTTTAAGTTAGCTGTCATTCCATCTGATGCTAGGGATTGACACTTTTGACAGCTCACTTCACCTGAGTTTTCACGGTGAAATGATTACTTACATAATAGATGGGCTGATGCTAGGGATAGACACTATCCACGGCTCACTTTTAGCTCACTTCACCAAGTTTTCATGATGAGACTTTTATAGAATAGATCTGCAGGAGTCTGTCTTTGGGTCTCAGAAAATTGTGTCGTGCCTAAGCTCATTGAAACGGTGCGTATAAGCCGTCCCTAAGCTTATTATGTTGGATAATAATGATAATATACATATACTGCCCTCGCTGCCCTGCCTATACTTCACACGACTACAGTGCATTAAGAAAATGACTACTGATGAACTGATAATAAATAAGGCTGCCATCAGACGGACTGCACAGCAACAACCGCACGCAGTCGATATATTCAACTGCATGCAGTTGTACGTTCTTACTACTTTTTTCACAAAACCACCAAAACAACAATTATTTTTGGATGTAACAGATAAAACATTGTGAAACTGGACAACTAAACGTAAATCTGTCAATATTTTTGAAGATCTCCCTACTGTCTTCTGTCTTACTCACTCACTTTTTCATATGGAGATTTTTAAACAAAGTTTTTTACTTTTCCGTACAATTTTTCAAACATTTTCTTTCATACTAACCTTATCCTGACAATTACAAACACACCAAAAAATGAATTAGCCGGATAGATGCAAACGTTCTAAACTGATGCGCTTACATACATTTCACAATAGATTTTTATTTAAACAGTCTTTAAAGAACGATTTGTTCAGATCATAGAAATACATATCTATGGTTCAGATGCTGACTAACGCCCAAGTCCAGCGCTAGCCGAGCGCCAGTCAATGCCCTGCCTAAGAGCATATAGGGTAGAAAAATAATGCTCGCTAAGGAGGAGGCGGAACGCGTGAGGGAGAGGCAATCTTTGCGCCCTCACGCCCCCAGTCGCCGCAGGAGACGCCATGGGCGTCGGGAATTGATAGCCGATTCCCGGCCACTACGGTGGCCGCAAGCCTACGGGCGCGGGCTTGCGGACGGCGAGCAATGGGTAGCTCGCCGTCCGTTAAGGACTAGGCCCGGGTCCGTCCCGGGCCGTTCGGGAAGGACCAAGCCTGAAAGAGATGTCAACACTAGTTGAAGGGGTCCGCTAGAGCCGATGCCTGCCAGAATTGCGGGTTGTTCGAAAGAGTTACGAAGGAACACGGGTGGGTTTTAGTCAGTAAAAGTCTGACACGCCCTCCCGCTTCGCACAGAGCGGGAGAAGTTATTTGATGATTTTCCCATCCAAAAAAAAGGCTGGAAAAATAGTCATTGAACAAAATAACTGTTGTTAATTTGTTACTCTACCCCACTCAACGAATAGATAAAATTATCAATATGTAATGAAAATGTGGAAAATAACTAGGTGATGTTTTCAGTGGGATTAAGTGATAAATGCCACTTGTGTATGTCACCTAGTTTCGTTGTTAGCACAAATTCCATCTTTTTATAATAGGTCTTTACCTATGAAGTTGTCGTTTTACAACACTGGCCATTTGAAACGTAATGTATGGCTGGCAATAAATTCAAATGAATTTTAATTTAAAAATATGGAATTCTATTTTCAAATTCAGTCATTTGTTTATTGATTAGTGTTTTGTTTTCACTACATTTGTATCTTTTTCATCAATATGTACACGATAAAAATACGAGTAATTATGGAATACGAGTTCCGTCGCGGTAGCAATGCCGCACAAACGGCTCACAACATTAATTACGTGTACGGAGTGAACACTACAAACGAACGCACGACACGTTATTGGTTTGAACGCTTCCGACATGGAAATTTTAATCTAAAACAAACTGGTCAAGAGCTTGTCGGACCACGCACAATGAAGGGTTCCGTAGTTGGAATGAATTTATTTAGGCTAGCGAATTCCGACTTTTTATTTTTTTATATTTATTTAATTTGAAAACTTTGGTCCAATGGTTAGTACAAACAAATCAAACTTATAAACTAAAGGGTTAGTATTTATTAATAATCACACATAATTATTATTCATCCCTGCCGCACGAGCAACCGAACATATAGTGTCTCAACTTGGTGCATCGTGTTGCTCGGCTAGGGTTTTCAAAATACCGTTGCTGCTAAGCCTCATTCTGCTTATTAAGGATGCGGTCTTTTCCTCATAACGGCATAAAAGTCGTCAGTTCGTGCTACAGCAAACATGCTAGACGCGCTGCATAACCGGGGCAACCCCAACAACACCCTGAAGCCATTATTATATTGCACACGCGCCTTATATTACATCTAGCGCCCTCCACGTACAGTTGACCCACAAACCGCCCGTGTAGAACGTTTGATAATAAGCTTTAAACAGAGTTATTTTGACCTCGTTACTACAACGAGCGAATCTGTGAGCCAACATGTTGCATCTGGCTGCTAGTGCGCTCATGATCAATATCTACCTGATCTTTGAGGTCTTCAGTGACCTAGTGTCCCAAGTATTTAAATTGGGTGACGTTTCTAAGTGTTCGTCCGTTGAGGGATATCGAGGGCTCGTAACTTAGATGTGTCCCGGGAACAGCAAAGATCAGGTATTCACTTTTAATTACATTGTATAACAGGCCGTGGGTTGCCGCATACCTTTCACAGACTTTAAGCTTCTCCCAAAGGACATCATATGATACAAGGTCAAATTATCTCAAGAAAAACAACATTGTAGTTGAAAATTATGTTCTCCCATACATTCGAACTACAAATGTCCATAATTAAACAAAAAGGATCCAATCCACATTACACCTAATGTGGGTTGGATCCTTTTTGTTTAACTATGGATAAATGTAAGTTTGTACCTACGCGCAATATTGAGAGATTTACCATGTTGTTTTAAGACCATCGACTTCTTATAAGTTTTCCTGATATCTCCATAAATTTTGAAAAAAATATAGAAAATATGTAGTTCAATACCTACTTATGTATTGAACTATTTTCTATATTTTTTTCAAAATTTTAGGCTCTGTACTTTCGGAGATAAAGGGGGAATGGTCAATTTTCGTCTATTTTCTTAAATAACTTTAAAATGGTTTATTTTAAAATTATAAAACAAATACATTTGAGTATCTTACAGTAAGCCCTTTCATTTGATATATCACATGGTACAGTTTGTAAAACATTTTTTTAAATTTTCTTATTTGCCCCCCAAAGTTGACCCCCACATTTAAAATTCTTTTATTTACGTTACACGTCCTTGTTTGGGTCACAGACATACATATGTGTACCAAATTTCAACTTAATCGGTCCATTAGATTCGGAGCAAATTGGCTGTGACAGACGGACAGACAGACGCACAAGGGCATAAGGGTTACGTTTTTTCCTTTTGAGGTACGGAACCCTAAAAATGAACCCTGTGGTCACCCGAAAACTAAAGTCAGCAACGACGAAACTCAGCTGTAGATTGAGTATCGTCAGCTTCCACTATCGCCTTTATAGTTGAAGGTGACGATACTCAATCTACAGCTGAGTTAGCAGCAGCTTTCAACGTTAGCGTCAAAACAATATTGGTCCATTTGCGTCAAATTGGCAAGGTAAAAAAACTTGATTAGTGGGTGTCGCACGAACTGAACGATCGCCAACGCGACGAACGCGTTGAGAATGCCTTGCGTTGCATAACAGACACAGAAACGAAGGAATTTTGAACCGCATTGTCACTTGCGATGAAAAATGGATTGTTTTTGATAATCGTAAGCGGTCATCCTGTAGGTTAGACCCTGGTTCAGCGCCTAGGCAAATGGTCACTGTTTGGTGGTCTAGTGCTGGTATAATTCATCACAGCTTCTTACCAAATGGCACCAGAATTATTTCGGATGTGTACTGTGAGGAACTGAATACAATGATGGAGAAGTTCGCAAATCTCCGGCCAGCCTTGGTTAGCTTAGTTAGTTGTCAGCAAGTCAGATAGGAAACGCTGACTTCATCTAGTTTTTAAAAATATGAATGACGTGTAAAAGTATTTGTACAAACCTACTTACAGAAGTAAAATCATTGATCACGTAATCCGGTTAAACTGGAAGCGGACCCCAACATGCTGAGTTGGGAAAAGGCTGGGCAGATGATGGATTACTATCGGCGAAAATTGTTTCGTTGAGCTAGTTCATGGTGCTATTAACAATTGCACTAGACGTCGATCTCGCCTGGTGGAAAGCGAATGATGAAGTCTCACGAAAATAGTTCTAGTCGTGACCGCAATAAAATTGGACTGTAGTCGTACCTACTTACGATCTACGAGATAAGAGACTGAAGAAGGCGCAGATACTATGTTCAACTAAATGAATTAGGTAATTACCCTCGCGAGTATACTTACATCTAACTATTAAGTATCTCAGAATTCGTCACTAGCCCACCCAGCGTACGAGGCGATTTAATTCAATGAATGATTTATAAGGAGCCTCTAACGGCATTGTTATTGTTAACTGCACGTTGACCCAAGTTGCTAGCCGCGGTAAACAATCTTTTACTGAAAATTAATATTGTATTGTATAGTATTGTAAATAGGCATATAATGTATTCTCAGTTATCTTCAGAGAGGGCAGACAATGATGTACGACGTAGCTTATTTCGCTGCGTTCGATAGATAGAGATACTTGTGCGTGCTCGGGTTTATTTTAAAAAGTTTGCCTTTCGCGCCATTATTTGACATTTGTTTTTTTTTTTAATTCTAGGAGTGTGTTGGCATTATCGAGATAAAAGATTGCCATTAAGTCAGAGCTAGTTTTTCACGTTATTGCATTAGAGTGCGCGTGTCGAAATGCTAGCGAGAAATATTTTGTTCGTGTTATAAAGTGATTGTTTTAAATGTAAATTAAAATATGATAAAGCATCTGAATAAGAACACAGTACACGAGCATTTGTTACAAAAAGAGAAGCTGCTGGAATCTAAAACTAAGCCGAAATACAGCGGCAGTATGTCGACCACGAGGAACGGGAGATGGCTGTCACAGGTGTGTTTTTACTACCCTTTTTTATTATTTTGTAATAAATTTTATTACACACATAAAATAAGGAGCAACATTGTCACGGGTTTGTTACAGCCAGAATGAAGTTTGTACTTACAACTAGGTACTACAAGTTACACAAGATTTTTGTTATTTTCCGAATTCCATGCGGACGGTGGTGCATGCTCTTTACAAATAAAAACATGATTAACCTCTCTTTAAGGCTCCTTCAGACTGGCGCGGGGCGACGCGACTCTGGTGGAACAATTTCTATGAAAACTTCATTAAAATTTTTCTACCGGAGTCACGTCGCACCTGTCTGCGGAGTGTAGTGTAGGTATTTGTTTTTAAATCAGTACTTTATGCTTTATGATGGGCCATGCATAGATTATTTGCTATGGGTCATTAGGGTTCCGTACCAAAATTGGAAAAAGGAACCCTTATGGTGCGACTCAGTCTGTCTGTATGGCATATCTCGAGAACTACTAATGCTATCAACTTGAATTTTGGAATAATTTTAGATGACGTTTGCCCAATTATTTTGCAAATTAGTAAGAAATATTTTTTTTTACAACGGGACTGAAAGGGGCTTTAAATTATTCGAAGTGGGGCTACTAGGACATGTGGGGTATCATATGAAAGAATGCTGTTTGCACATTTTCAAACATTTTTTCTTTTTTTAAGGCCGGATAGTTTTCGACTTTTGATGAAAATTGTAAAAAACAATACCGTCCCTCCCCCTTATCTCTGAAGTTTGCACAGAGAAAAATCTGAAATTATTCTGTGTTATAGAAGTTTATGTAAAGATTACAGGAAATATAAAACGATGTCTCAAAATAGCACACTTTTTTTGATAGTACGGAACCCTCGGTGCGCGAGTTAGACTCGCTCTTGGCCGTTTTTTTTCAATTCGTCAACCTTTAATCCTTACTAGAGTAACAGATACTTAGTTCACTTTGACTTTATTCTATCTGGCTTTATTGGATGGGTTCCTTTTAGCGTGTTTCTCTACGACCTGTAGTTTAGAGCTTACCCACACTGGCTAGAAAAAATGTTGGTGTACAGGGCGAATTTTTGGAAGTGCATTCCTCTCATCGGTTATAGCTATAGGAAAATGTTCTTAGGAGACTGTCCTTAACTTTTGAATCATTGCTAACAGCACTCACAGACTTTGGAAAAATGGCACATTCAGCTAGAAAAACGCCAATTCCTACCATTAATTGTACCAATCAATACAGTTGCTTATAGTATTATAAGAAAGATTGTATGACTGAAATCGATCAGGAAAAACAACACTGAGTGAAATTTTAATCAGGAAATTACCAGTCGAGTAAAAAAGCCCATTGAAGTCCTTCCATCCAAATAAGAGCTACGATGCCACAGACTTACACATACAACCAGAACGACAAACTTCAAACATAGAACACCTCTTTTTGCGTCAAAAAAAAACTAATTGTTGCTATTTAGGAGTTGGTATCATGCAAAATATGCAGACCTTATCGATATCTATTGATAAAAATGCGATAGGTAGATTAATACACGTGTAACAACGATTAGTATTGCGTTATACTCGGTACGGAATAGACAAAATATAAACTTATTATTAGATATTATATCGCCTCATATCCGCTTAAGACGATAGTGTGATATATATGTGTAATTTAAATAAAGACCATTTCAATGCCAATAACAGCTTCTTAGATAAATAACAACTATAGAGGTCAACAACCTAATAAATAATAATTAATTACCTACATTCAGTGCTTTATTGTATAATAAAATAATTTCTGATTAAAAAAAAAACATTTATTTCTGATTTTCAAAATAGTGATGTGACAAAGGGCTTTCTAAATCGATATCGATTATTGGATAATGTATTTGTGACGTGCATAATAAAATACTATTTTTAAATCTGTCATGATGTACGCTGAAGAGGCATATGACGCGGAACTCAGTGGAAGTTTAAGAGTAAGTATACTATGGTTTCATGATTAATTTACATATGTAGTTCGTTGACTGATTAATCATGTAAACGCATTATGGCTTCTTTAAACGTCGTTTAGTTTTTGTTTAAGTACCTACTAAGTGCCGTACGTCTTACCAATAAGTAATGGGTGTCCCAAAATTTACGCAAGATTTGAATTAAATAGAAAACGCAGTTCTTTTTTTCTTTTATTATAATTTATTTATTTATTAGTACATAGGGTTATATACCTATAAAACAGTACTACGGGCAAATGGCCTCCACGGTTTAGCTGTTAAACAATTCGATTACTGCATGAGACCTTCCTGGTCGTGTACTCTCTCGTTTTGGCGATCAGAATTGGCCCCCTAGATCATGTGATTTAACACCACTGGATTTCTTATAATGGGGTTATTTGGAGTCGAAGGTCTATAATGCCAACAAGCCCACAACCACCCGTGCTTTGAAAGATATGATTCAACGCTGCATCAACGAAATTCAGCCACATTTATGCAAAAAAGTCATGGAAAATTTCGACAATAGTGCGTCTGTGCCAGCTAAGCCGTGGAGGCTATTTGCCCAATGTGCTATTCCATACATAACCCTAACCTATGTACTACTTTATAATTTAATAAAAAAATCACAATAAAAGAAATAAATACTGTTTTCTATCTAATTCAAATCTTGGGACATCCTTTATAATTAAATATTGATTAAAGAACTTATCTATCAAATTCCGCGTATCGAAAGACGAAACTGTGAGTAACATCGGAATCATTAGTTACTATAGTAAAATGTGTTGATCATCATCTGCCTAGCTAGCCTTTTCCCAACTATGTTGGGTTCGGCGTCCAGTCTTACCAGGTGCAGCTGAATACCAGTATTTTAAATGGAGCGACTGCCTATCTGACCTCCATAACCCAGTTACTGGGTAACACAATACCCCTTTGTAAAACTGGTTGTCAGACTTTTGTGCTTCTGACTACCCGTAAAGGCTGTCAAAGATCCACGAATGACAGCCGGGACCAACGGCTTAACATGCTTTCCGAGCGAGGGAGGGGTGCCATCCACGAACCGACCAGGGCAAGCGTAGCTTAACCTTTCTATCGACCCGTGTGCAGTTATTATTTAGCCACGAGACCCTGTATTTATCATGTTTATAAAAAACCGGAAACTCGCTACGACTTTTTATCAAAGGTGACATTATGGAATCGTGCCGACGTGTGCAAAACCAGTATTTCTGGGTAAATTACCACAATGTCAATGTCCCTCAATGGAGCCGATTCACTTGTTCATCAACTAAACTAAATTTAAGTTCAGTGCAAAGAAGGACCGAACGCTCAAGGTCATTTGGTTAGGGTAGCGCTTTAATAAGGGGTACCAGAGTAACAGGAGGCAAGGTGTAGGCCGGTAATGCTAATGAGGATGAATGAGCGAGCAGTCCCTTACCATGGAGATAGGAAGTGTTAAGGATAGTTGTAAGAACACCGTGTTGTTTTAGTCAGTAATAGTCTGTTGATCCTTCCGCTCGCCGCCTCAGGTGCCTAGACACGGGGTCGTCTAGCGCCCATGTGCTGGTTTGGTCACGGCGCGAAACGTGATTTTGCGCGCCAGTGATGGGGGGTGCTCCCCAGGGGAGGGTCCGGTGACGGACGGCTGCGGCAGGTTCGTGGTGAGTGCTAACGCGTGCCCGTGTTTTCGCCACAAGCGGCAGAGAAGGACACCGTGGAGTTTTAGTGGGTGCGAGTCCCACATAAGTGCACTATCTCCCCATGGTAGTGCAGTATGCATGAGCATTTCTCCACGGAAAAAAAGGGCGGAGGATGTCAATGAGGATTTACCAAAGAGGTTGATGATGATATTATTATCTGTTTCTGTCAATGACCAGCTGGCCTAGAAGGGTCGAAAGAGTAACTAACACCCGTATCTATAAACAAGTAAAAGTAATTACTCAAGTAACGATTTTTATTCTATAGTTGAGAAATTGCTTGAAGTTAGAACTGTCTGCAAAGTAATTTCTTAAGTCATTACTTGAGGATTGAATTCATTGTTAGAACATCTTATTCTATAGTCGAGTAATGTACGTTACTTACTTGAGTAAATGCTTGAGTAAGAATCAACGTTCTATTGCAAAATCTAACGCAAAATGGTCGAGTTCTCAATTTTGAAGTAAAGAAAATGGATACTAAGTATTACTTAGCTAAGAATTCTAACCTTTGACAGTTCTAACTTCAAGCAATTGCTAAACTATAGAATAAAAATCGTTACTTGAGTAATTACTCTAGGAGCTCGTGGCTAAGTAATAACAGCCACACGGGTCGATCCATCAGGTTAAGCTACGCTTGCCGGGGTTGGTCTGTGGATGGGTGACCAATTTTTCATACCGAGATTTCTCCGTGCCTCGGAAAGCACGATAAGCCGTTGGTCCCGGCTGTCATTCGTGGATCTTTGACAGTCGTTACGGGTCGTCAGAAACCCGAAAGTCTGACAACCAGTCTTACCAAGGGGTATCGTATTACCCAGTAACTGGGTTGTGGAAGTCAGATAGGCAGTCGCTCCATGTGAAATACTGGTATTCAGCTGCATCTGGTTAGACTGGAAGCCGACCCCAACATAGTTGGGAAAAGGCTAGGCAGATTGATTGACTTGAGTAATTACTTTTACTGAAGTAATCACTTTTACTTGCTTATAAATACGGGTATTAGCCAAGTAATAGTCACCAATTTCTTAACTTATTTAAATGATTTTGCGGAGCGGAGGGAGGGTGTGGGGGATTTCCACGCTACCCCCGCATCTCCCTTCCGCCGCCCCCCTCACCCCTGCACCGCACGCCCGCGCCCCGACGCCGCCTCGACTCTAGCTCGTGTGGGCGATGCGCCTAAGAGCCAAACCACACGGGCGGTGCGGCGCCGCACCGCAAGCCATTTCGCCGCGCTGGCGACCACACGGGCAGAGCGGCGTCGCAACGTTCTACGGAGCCGCGGCGGCGCCGCAGCGGCGGCAAAATGAGGGGTTGCCCATCGCTACGTACGACAGTCTGTAATAACAATGGATCAAACAACTGCAGCGGCGCCGCTCCGGCTCCGCTCTGCTTACACCCCTGGCCCTCCCCGCCTCGTCTCGATTCCGATGGGCGCGCGGCGCGGCGCCGGAGCACACCGCACGGCGCCATGTGGCTACAATGCATTTTTGTATGTAGAAAACCGCAGCGGCGCCGCTCAGGCGCCGCGCCGCAGCCGCGCCGCCCGTGTGGCTTGGCCCTTAGGGTTGTCTTACGACGCGGCGTGTGAGTGAGTATCGAGCTGACCGTGCGAGCCGGGCTGGTACGCGAGTGTCTCATCTGTATTAATCTGTGCTTCCACGCAACAAAATTATGTTCGACTTGATACGCGGGAATGAAATCGGCAGTCAACGAAACTTCGTCACTGAGGTTATCGACGTATTTCTAGTAGTTCTGCGCACTTATTATTTTTACTGCTAAGAAATTAACGCTTTTTATGACTCTTTACGTAATTAAATGAATTGTAGGTTAATTGTATAGTGTAGACTAATCAATTAAATAAACCGTATGTGTTCACATACATACTAACTTCTTCGAATTTTCAGATAATTTACTCACACTAATTTTCAGTGGTCACCCAAAAAAAGACGTAGGTACGGAAACCAAGTCGGGTTAAATGATTTGTACATGAATTACTAAATAAAATAAAATAAAACAAACAGTACTTAGAATACTAAATGCAATTATACTTACAAAGCTACAACCAAACATACATATATAAATAAAAACAAATTATAGACGAATAAATATACTAAATAACATATGAAATTAATCTGCAGGCATCACCGTGCGTACCTAAACATATTGCTACAGATAAACATCCAGTGCTTTGTCTCGCTCCCTAAGCTCCCCCGCCACCGCATCAGAGCTCCGCATCCGGGGAGCGACTGCCTATCTGAACTCTACAACCCAGTTACTGGGTAATACGATACCCCTCGGTAAGACTTGTTGTCAGACTTTCAAGCTTCTGATAACCCGTAACGACTGTCAAAGATCCAAGAATGACAGCCGGGACCAACGGCTTAACGTGCTTTGCGAGGTACAGAGGGGTCTCGGTATGTAAAGACGACTCATCACTAAACTCGTTTAACGCTAAACGAGATTAAAACATGACTCCGTTTCTTTCAATCGTTTGATGATGACAGTGACGGATCGATGTTTTGAACTCGTTTAGCGTTAAACGCGTTTAGTGATGTATGGTGAAAATGAGCCTTAGTACTTTACTTTGTTCAGCAACTTAAACATTTACTCAGGCAGGCCAAATATAGGTACGCACATACCATCATCTACCTAGCCCTTTTCCCAACTATGTTGGGGTTGGCTTCCAGTCTTACCGAATGCAACTGAATACCAGTATTTTACATGGAGCGACTGCCATCTGACCTCCACAGCCCAGTTACTGGGTAATACGATACCCCTTGGTAAGTCTGGTTGTCAGACATTTGGGCTTGTGACGACCCGTAACGACTGTCAAAGATCCACGAAGGACAGCCGGGACTAACGGCTTAACGTGCTTACCGAGGCACGGAGGGGTCTTGGTATGTAAAGGTGGTCACCCATCCACGGAACAACCAGGGCAAGCGTAGCTTAACCTAATCGATCGACCCGTACCGTACGGCCGTTATTACTTAGCCAGAAGCCTCCACTCTAATACATATTAAAGAGTATACTATCTATTAATCTGTCTAAGTGGGAATTATTTTGAAACTGTTAGTGTCTTTCGATTTAGATTTACTTACTTACTCCATTACCTTACTCCTTTATGCATTTGTAGCGTAATTTATTTATTTATACAATCTTAACAGGTGCACCCAATGCGATTATCATTTATTCGTTAGTAATTCGATAGTCACCCTCACGAATTCCGCCAACGTACAATTAAAAGTGTCAAGCCTTTGCGAGACGCTGTTTAATAACCGTATGGCTCTTGCAACCTGTGCGAATTTGCCTACGTTAGTGCGAGCCACCTGGACGTCGAAAAGCCGTGCCCTCGGCGCCTGCCGCAGCCTGGTGTTAGGGACGAGCAGCCTCAACGAGTCTAATATATCCGGATTATTTAATTTACCACGAAACACCTCATATATCCAAATTGATTAGGCTATTTAGTTCCCAAGAGTTCTTGGACTACTCGGACAGTAGGACACTCGTTTATCAACTAATTGATGAACTATCAATCACTATCACACTATACAACGCTCGACAGCTCTCAAAATCGAGCCTGTATCATTATCATGATCGGCTTAGTCTTTTCCAACTATGTTAGGGTTGGCTTATATAAATAGCAATATTTTAAAACAAGGCGCTACACTACAATACAGGTAGCTAGCTGTTAGTGTACGGGGCAGGATTTATTATCGTATCACAGTCATAGTAGCCTTGACTAGTAAGCTAGCAAGTAGTCTTTAGAATTCATTCATTTGCCTAGATCAATAAAATACCCATTCATCACAGAGTTCTACGGTAGAAGTAAGTAGCACATTACACGTCGTTACGACAATCATTGATACTTCCTGTATCGTACTATCATTGAGCGTGTTTCGACATCTTGTCTGATGCCTAAAATTGTTCCCTTTTAACTCAATGAGTATAAGTTTCTTAGGGTTCTATTTTCTGTTATATAAGACTTAAATTGATAGGATTATCTGATCAGTAAGGTAAGTAATTTAATTACGATTACAACCGCCAACATAGGTCACGGCTCAGATTATACAGTATAATCTGAGGATCACGGGAACAATCTGCGACTGCCGCATTCCCCTTAATCTTAAGGGGAAGATTTATAAAACAATGGTTAGATCTGCTGCCTCCTTGTATGGATCAGAATTTTGGGCCACAAAAAGAATGAATGAGAGGCAATTGCATGCAGCTGAGATGAAAATGCTAAGAGGATGTGTGGTGTTACGCGAAAGGATAGAATAAGAAATGAGTACATAAGAGGAAGTCTGAAAGTGGCACCGGTGACTGAAAAGTTGTACGGAAATCGGTTATCATGGTATGGGCATGTGATGCGGAGGAATGAGGAAAATGTCGGCGGAACGTTTTGAGTATGAATGTGGATGGCTATAGGTACAAGTAGGGGAAGACCAAAGAAACAATGGATTGCTGTGTGAAAGATGATATGGCTAAAAAGGGAGTGACTACCGAGATGACGACTAATAGAGAAGTATGGAAGAAAAGACACATTGCGCCGAGAACTTTGATAAATTACAAACTGACCCACTAAACAGTGAAAAATAACTTTAATTTCGGAAGTCGGTGTCTCTCTGTATTTTACTTTTTTGCCACCGACATCCGAAATTAAATTTTTCACTATGTGGTGTTTTTTTTTTGGAAGTCGGTCGATTTTTTTGTTATTTTTTTTTTTTTGTTATTTTTCACTTTTGAGTGGGTCAGTTTGGCAATTGCTCATCACCTTTTACAAAATATTTCTTTTCCCGATGCAGGGACGTTAATTGTTGAGGAGTTCTCCTGGTAAGTACCAGGAGAACTCCACATCACCATAAGCATTGTGACGAGCATAAATTACTTAGCAACCATTATTAAAGTAGGCACCTAATCGAATCGCCACCCTTGAAATACTTAGATATTAATGAGTAGTTCCGGTGGCCATCAGTGATCTTCATCATCAGTTTTACTTCACCAAATGGTGCTTTCCAAGAACAAATGCACATGTTACTGTAAAAAAATACGCAAATCGCTATATGTGTGTCTATAATATTTGAAGAGTTCCGTCGATTTCTCCAGGATCCCATTATCAGATCCTGACCTGATAACAATGCAACCAACTAGAAACAAAACAAAAAAAAGAATTTTCTAAATCGGTCCAGCCGTCTTTTAGTAATCGGGGAACATACATAAAAAAATAAAAATAAAAAAGATCCCGACGAACTGAGAACCTCCTCCTTTTTTGAAGTCGGTTAAAAAAATGTCAGATACGTCTTTTTTCCTTCGACGGCAGTATTTACTTCGACGTTCGGCATCATACGTATGGAAGATTCTAAAAAATTCGATCTTTTGTTTGTTGTGATTAAGTACCTAATTACCGTGTTTACGTCGACTGCTGGTACACATACTGTTGTTAGGTTGGTATGCATTGTCTGTACGTTATCATATTCAACAGCAAAAACGTCAGGCGTCAGTAACAACCTTTTTTTTTTTGGATGGGAAATCATCAAACAACTTCTCCCGCTCTGGGTGCGGGAGGGTGTGTCAGACTTCTACTGACTAAAACCCACCCGTGTTCCTTCAGTTGCCTGTGCCAGGGCCACGGTAACTCTTTCGAACAACGCGCAACCCTGGCGGGCATCGGCCCTAGCGGACCCCTTCAGCTAGTGCTGACATCTCTTTGAGGCGCGCGTGGAACACAACGCGCCGTCGACCGGGCCTGGTCCTTACCGGACGGCGAGCTACCCGTTACTCACCATCCGCAAGCCCGCGCCTACGGTGGCCGCGAATCTGCTATCGATTCTCGACGCCCAGGGCGTCTCCTGCGGCGACTAGGGGCGTGAGGGCGCAAAGATTGCCTCTCCTTCACGCGTTCAGCCTCCTCCTTCGGGAGCATTACTGCTTCGCAGAAGAAGGTGACGGCTTCCCATGCACTCTCGCTCCGTACCATGGCCTGTACCAGGGCCGGACGCGAGAGATCGCCGCCGCCGATCGCTCCGCGAGGACGCGGCGGTGCTCTGCCCAAGCCGGGCAGACCACCGTGTCATCCGGGCGATCCACACAATGGTAACACCCGGGCGTTTCCTTCCGCCTTATCCGGAACAGGAACCTCCCGAAGCAACCGTGTCCGGTGAGGACCTGCGTCAGGCGGAAGGTGAGGATGCCGTGACGCCTCTCCAACCACTCCTCAAAGAGAGGACTTATCGCCATAATTTTGGCGTGCCCAGTCAGTAACAACCTGGAGTCTGGATTTGCGCGCGGTTGATAACAATAGGCTCGCCCCTATTACATAGCCGGGACTTGAACATAACTCGCGAAATGTGGGTGTACCTACTACAGGTACATCTCTGCCTAACCCTTCGGGGATTACTGGCGTGATGTTATGTGTTGAAGATAATAGCAATAAGCGTTGTTATTTGTATCGATATTAATGTTTATTGTTTGTAAATTTTATACTTTATTAGTAAATACCTCTACACACCACCACTGCTCACTCCATCGTCGAAAAAAATTGTCTCTGTTACCTCTGACCTAGACCAGAGCCAAGAGCAAACCCATCTCAAATAATAAAATATAAAAAAATATTATAGCTCGTAGTAAAATAATATTGATTTTTCTTCTCTCCATTTAAGGGGGAAGCGTTAGGGTAGCCCGCGTAATCCAAATTTTCTTACGTTTTTTGCAATTTGCAACTCATTATTCGCGATCGTAACCAATATGTATTTACAGAATTATAATCATTAGAATCAGTAATACAACTCCTTAAGTTTATAATCCTCAATTAAATGTCAACATTTCATGACATAGTCATTCATTAGGATTACCTGGTCTGAAAGAGTTGTATTGATTACTTTAATGATTATAATTCCTGTAAATACATACTTCTTACGGTCGCGAATCACATTTTAATCAACGTACAACTTAAGGCGCCTCCGGAGCCATTCCATAGGCTTCTACTCCGTTCACCTATTGTACCCTATTTTTTCATGACGGTAAAAAAAAAACATCCAGTATAAATAAAAAACCGGTCAAGAGCATGTCGGACCACGCCCAATGAAGAGTTCCTTAGTTGGGATGAATTTATCCCAAGAACAAACTTAACATTGTAGTTGAAAAACATGTTCTCCCATACATTCCAACTGCAAATGTCCATAGTTAAACAAATGTAAATTTGTACGCACAATATTGAGAGATTTACCATGTTGTTTTAAGACCATCGATTTCTTAGATAGGTTTTCCTGTAATCTATAGGTATTGAACTATTTTCTACATTTTTTTCAAAATTTTAGGCTCAGTACTTTCGGAGATAATGGATCAATTTTCGTCTATTTTCTTAAATAACTTTAAAATGGTTTATTTTAAAATTATAAAAAAAAAATACATTTGAGACTCTCACAGTCCTTTTATTTGATATTGTCACACGGTACAGTTTGCATAACTTTTTTAAATTTTCTTATTTGCCCCCCAAAGTTGACCCCCATATTCAAAATTTATTTATTTACGTTACACGTCCGTGTTTGGGTCACAGAGGTACATACTCGTATATGTGTACCAAATTTCAACTTAATCGGTCCATTACATTCGGAGCAAATTGGCTGTGACAGACGGACAGACAGACACGAGTGATCCTATAAGGATTCCGTTTTTTCCTTTTGAGGAATGGAACCCTAAAAAGTGTTAAAACATGGCGATTTAGCGCAAGCAAACGACGTACCAACTATATCTAGGTATACATCATTAGTATCTGCCTAGCCTTTTCCCAACTATGTTGCGGTCGGCTTCCAGTCTAACCGGATGCAGCTGAATAAGTATTTTACATGGAGTGCCTATCTGACCTACACACCCAGTGTCTGGGTAATACGATGATACCCCTTGGTAAGACTGGTTGTCAGACTTTCGGGCTTCTGACGACCCGTAACGACTGTCAAAGATCGACGAAAGACAGCCGGGACCAACGGCTTAACGTGCTTTCCGAGGCACGGAGGGGTCTTGGTATATAAAGATGGTCACCCATCCACGGACCAACCACGGCAAGCAACCCGTGCTTCTGTTATTACTTAGCTACAGGCTCCTCATTATATATCTATACATATTATATATTAAAGTCGTTTTTCGTGTCTGCATGTATGACCGCAGCGTTCTTCTAAACTGCGCAACGGATTTGGAGATTTTATTCCGGACTGTGTAGGTACAAACGCCAGCAGGTCAACCTACCCGAAACTGTCAGATTTTCCCAATCAACCTTGAACCTAATGCTTTAACATTAAAGTCAAAAATCTATTAAAGAAATCTGACAGATTGTAGTAGCTTGATGTGCTGGCGTCTGTACAACAGTAATAGGTACAAAATATCAAGAAATATCGATGTTTTGCCTACTCGTAAAATCATTGCGAAGCTGGGGCGGCTCGCTAGTTATAGGTACTACTACTAGGCCTACCTACCATAATAATAAAAAAAAAATAAGTCCGAAGTTCAAATTTTACGTCTTAATTATACAAAATCAACCAATTAGGCGCCAACGTAAACGTGATCGTTTCCGAAATAATTACAAATTATGTTTATTATTTACATTGATTCTTTGACATTGTATAATTATCTCGTTAAACTAAACTTATCAAAAACGAACGCGTCATTTTTATACGCGTCACAAATTCCAATCTTTAGTTATTCCAATAGGTAGATATTTTATAAGTCTTGTACAATATCACGTAAGGACAACTACCAAAAATAGGTAAATTTAAATAACATGCATCAATTTTATTATTCTTCTAACTTAGATCGAGGTCTTTCTATATTCACGTAGTCTAAGAATAGACAAAACAGACGAAATCTTGATTCCTATTTCCTATTTTTTTTTTTTTGTGATGTAGTGAGATCTGACTATGAGCTTAGAAAGAAAAGTCTTATGTAATCTTGGAACTGAATTTAGAACTTTATCCCCTACCCAGCGGGTGAGCAAACGCTTCCAAACATCCTTCATAATGCGCACGACTAAAGAGTGGAACTCACTACCTGCGTCTGTGTTCCCGAACGAATACAACCCGAATCGCTTCAAAGTTAGAGTGAACAGGCTTCTTCTGGATAAGCTCACTCCATCTTAGACTTTGTCTCAGCCACCTCTGATCTAGACTATATCTTCTCAAATAATAAAAATAAAAACGTTTATTTCTCGATATAATTAATGATGGCTGTTGAGAATTCCGTAGCAAGATGCGTTCACGAAAGGAAATTATCAATGAAAGTTTCAGCGATTGTTGGTGCTTAAGCAGCAAATTTCTCTAATCATTTTGGACATTATATGGATAACTAACTTCTGCCGGCGATTTCGACCGCGTGAAATTTCTTGTTCCCCCGACCCACCCCGTCGCATCGCATCGCCTGCCCGCGCTCTTCTCTAAGGCTTCTAAGGGTTGTAGTCCTATAACCTTTCTCAAGAATTAGGCTGTCGAATGTAAATATATTTTTTCAAATCCGACTGGTAGTTCCCGAGATTAGCGCGATCAAACCAACAAAAGACAAACTCTTCATCTTTACTATTAGTATATAAAAAAAAAAAAACTATTTACCTATTTTATACAATGGCATGGAAAATTTGACTTCACAATCGCGCTCATCTTGGAAAAAAGTAAGATTATGTGCGCTATTTTAGAGTTAGCACACTTAAAGGCCTAAAAACCTGCACGCATAATTGTAAAGTAGGTTTGTAAAATGTTTTTAATTTGATGATTTTTTTGATTTTTGAAGATTTTTTGGTTTTCTAATTTTTTGGCAATTTTCTTTGGCAACTTATGTAGAATATTAGGAAGGGCGTACGTCCAGCCTCTCTTACCATACTCATTATTAATCTTGGCAGTTTACTCGTATTTAGAGATAAGTACGACAGGTTACGAACAAAATTAGGTCTGTTTGTTTTCTGCAGCTTATTCACAAAAACAGAGTAATCAGAGGCACCAGTCAATTTGCCTTTATCGAACTCATTTATGATTTTACAATATTTAAATAACATATCATAATTGGGCTTATATTACAAGCTTTTATTTAGTTTCACCTGTCCCGATGTTTGTCTGTAATCGAATCTTGCAAGTTAAAGGGGTTCGGGCATTTTGGTCCTTATAACCAATGGACTTGTGTCGTACATCAATGGATAGGTCTTTTCAAGAGGAAAAAAAGTTATTATTGGGTTACATTTGTGCTTGTTGTCCGATTCAAGATATTGGCTTATAAAATATGTGTTTTCAGTATCTCGGATAGTACGCAAAAAATCAATAAAATACGTATTATGTAGTGATTACTAAGCTGGAATGAATATGTGAACTCATTCCACATCAACAAAAACTGCATAAAAATATTTATATAGGTACGTACCTAGTATTTTTAATATGAATTATTATTTAGGTAAAAAGGCATTCATATAGATTTAGGCGTAGAAGTTGTTATTATTACCAAGTATTAACAATAGCTTAGTTAGCAAGGCAAGTATTAACCATAGTTTAATTCTGCGAATAGGTGGGAGGTCAGCTCCCTCCCATGCCCGCTACCTGGCAGCGGTCGTTTATATGTGTGACTACGATTTTGACAAAACATCTTTTCGGAAATGAGGAAAATACAAGAGCTATTATTATTTGTGATGGAACGTATATTTACATACAAAAAAGCAGCAACTTCCTTTTCCAAAGGCTATCTTATAGCTTACACAAGTATCAAAACCTTTTAACGCTATTTCTGGTTGTAACATCGGATGGCATACGCAGTCACAAAAACAGATGCTGAAATAATGAGCGAAATCATGAATAACGATCAACACCCACTTCACACATTACTGCAGCCTAATGATGTTTTTATTTTTGTTTACGTTACGATAGTTTGAGTCCCAACGAAGGTCGTGGATATATCCACGCAGCTCACCACCGATCAAGCAAACGATTCAAGTCTTGTAACAATATGTCGCTGAGTAGTGGAGGTGGTAAATGGCCGATTTAAGATCAAATTCAAACTGTTCAGACAAAGATATTTTAATAATGCACTGCTTCATATGTTCTACGACTTAAAAATAGCAGCTGCCATAACAAACCCAATCACGGACAGTCAAAATGCAGAAGGTTTTATTGAACGAATAACACAAAAAATGCACACACCGAACATTTTATATAACTAGTAGAAGCTAAACGACTAAATCACAGAAGAGCTGATTTCCAAAGAATGAAGGCCAATGATATCGAAAGATTTCCTTGATTAAGTGAAGAAGATGTCATATTAGTGTCCTTGGGAACTAATCAGCTCAATCTTGCAAAATCGTACAGTAGCGAGCACTTATATAATGGACTCTGTACGATCGAAACATATAGGGAAGATGCTTTACATGACACAAGAATATGGCATACAAGAAAATACGTGGCTTTTGCGAGGCTGCATTCAGTTTCGACACGTTAGAGCAAAGCAATACTTTTGCTATGTATTAATAATCTCAAATAATAATACAATTATTAAACACTATTGTACATGCTTGACAGGTCGGCACACTGTGAGCTCCTGTACGCATATTATTTCAAGAATATGGTACCTAGGATATGCTAGACATCAATGTTTCACGGAACCTGCAAGTTTTTTGTACAATGTAATTATTGACGATATTTAGTTATTTAAGTACCTATTATTGTAATGAAGTAGGTATGTGTTTTGTAAAATAAAAATATACTAAAATGAAAGAGCTGTTTTATTTTATCCAAAATGTAATGATAGTAGAATTAATGGCGAAAGGGTTGAGCAGATGGTTTGTATGTAGTGCTGTGTTGGATCCTACGTTGACTTATAGGAGTAAAAGTTGAGTATATGAACTAGTCTCTACCTACCCCTTTAAGAGACAGGCGTGATGTATATGTATGTATGTAAAGAAAGTTATAAAATTAAAAATCATGTATATTTTCCACTTTCGAGCAAAAACTAAATAAATCCTAACACATTAAGGTAAATCCCAACACATTAAAACTCACGGTCGCCATCTTGATTTTTTTCCATTTTATGTACCCTATAACACTGGACACACCTTTCATTTAAGATCTAAATCATTCAAATCGGTTTAGCCGTTTGAAAAATATATCAAAAATACTTAGAGATATAATCACAAAATGATTTAATATTCAAGGTACGCGTACTCCAATCGGACAACATATCAGGACAAGCGCCATACCTATTCGTGCTCTATGAGAATATACCTTTCTAAAGATATACTATTTATGTCTATTGGGTCCAAGACCAGAGTCCATACATTTGTGCTCAATGTCCTTTGACCCACTTCCCGGTATCCGATTGAGCTGAAATTTTACATGCATATGTAAATCAGATGACAATGCAATATTATTATGACATGGAGCTGATCTGATGATCCGGATGGCGGCCATGGGAACTCAGTAATAAAACGATGCAACCCTATCGAGCTTGGGCTCGTTTGATTTGTCTTGACAAGGACTTTGCTCCTAGATGATATCCAGACTAATCAAAGCTTGTATTTAATTTTTTTTTTTAAATAATACACTTGTTTTGGTTTAATTTTATATGGTACCAAAAATTTTAATATCCTTACCTGTATACTCGTATTATAAATTAATAGATAATTAATCAAAATAATGTAGGTATTATAAGACACACTACGTTTAGATTTCCAAAATTTTTCGAGATAAAAACTTCCCACCTTAAGTTTTTTTAGGAAACAAGATCAACAGCCATAACCCAAGATCACCAAAGTTTTTATTATTAACTAAAAGTTGTACGACTCTGTCTTGACCGAAACCGTGAATGGTACAGTTACCGAATCAATGCTAAAAATATTTTTAGGTACATAAATTATTTTATCTACACTCATATCGTAAAGTTCTGATTATGAATTACAAAACAAAATTAAAAAGATTTATTAGGATACAGATTTCTTAACAACATAATATTAGAAAAAAATCAGATCGACCAAGGAGTTTTCAATTCGATTCTAGTCATTGTATATGGGGACCACGCTAGGGAGCATGCGCGGTTGACCTATGATAGCTCAATAACCATAGTAACGTAATCCACGTTAATATGGTTTCGAGGCCGTTATTGTGTTTGTTTACTTTATGCTAACTTTACTACCTATTGCATGAGTGTAGATAAAGTAGTGTATGAAACTGCACATAATTGGGTATATATTATAATACCCCTCATTATGCAACAGTTTCATAAACTACTATTATTACCTTCAAGATTATCTCGAATGTTTTGCAGGTGTTCCTTGGTAATACTTTTGATCGTATCGTTTTCAATAGTATTTCCTCCTGGGAAAGGGGCACTGGCTCTTGTAACACAGGTTTACTAACTAGCACATGTGTCAGGGACTTCACACAATTTGTTATCACTTTCTAATGTAATAAAGAGATTATTATTATTAGAGATTATTATTATTGGGAGATTACTATTATTTGGGATTCAATATAACGAAATTTCATGAAAAAGGTACCAATCCAATTAAAATGACCGAGACACGCCGTGCGTGCAGGATTTGCTTTCACACACACACAGTCCAGGATACGAGGTAGTCAAAAAGAGGCCTTCGATTACAGTCCGGTATACAAGCAGTCGTCACAGTTAGGCAGGCAATCAGTCCGATATAAATAAACAGGTCGTATAATGAAATGGCGATGGCGAAGCGTCAACAATTAGCGAGATGCAAATCTCGCAAATTTTTTTTTTGGCAACTGTTTGGCACTGGCTATTTTTATTACACGCCATGTACTCACACAAATGCATATTGTTTCTAATTGGGTGAAACCAGGTAGGGGTGTGGTCTACTGTCTGTCACTAGCTGCGCTTCCGCAGACATATTTTCTAAACTGAGCATACTAAGTTTGGCCCATAGTACCTCCAACACACCATAAATTCTTTCCTTACAGTACATTTTTCCCTTTAACAACCTGGATACATTCCTGACTCACCCCTAACACACCCTGGAATATATCCAGGGTGTGTTAGAAAACATCTAAAAACATAGCACAAATTATAGGTAGATAGAAAAAATCTATCTTCCAAAATAATGTTAATTTAAACTAGGTACTGACTTTATTTTATTCTAACACTTTTGGACACGTCAGTACGAGGATTGGTCAAGTGTGAACTTAACAAATAATAAATTTTATATTTTGGGGACGTTGGGAATGAATGTGAAAAACCATTTTGGGGAACTTGGAACACTAGCCTAAAAAAACAGACAGAGATTCTATATCAGTAAACTCGATATTTTTCGTAATTGTAATGTTAGATCTACTCTACTATAGTTTTACGCAAGAATTAAACTACCTAAGTACTCGACAGCATTACTATAATCCTCAAAAAAAATCCACAAAATAGATACTATGTCTTCACAATTTGAGACCCAATCGTCACGACTTGTTGAACCGTGTAGAGACAACTACGCATTTGTAGGGACTCGCACTTAACGGAGGAGAAACCCCACAAGACATTACCTTTGATATCGACTGACGACACTCAAACGATACGGAATAATACGGTATTATGTGCCGAATGGAATGAGCCGGTAAGACCGGTTTGACGTATCTACTTCGATAGTTCAATTTTCAGATGGTTTCAGGAGTTAGGTCGCTGAAATGTGCATGAAATGTTAAGGTATCTATTTTTTTTAATCGTGAATGTGTAGTTTGGAGCTGTCAGGTAAGTCCTTCACTTTGATGTAGGTATGTTAAATTGAAAGATTCTCTTTTGTTTTTCTTTCCTTATTATCTTTTGTAATTGTTTACGGTTATGTTTACGGCAATCAGACTTCATTAGTTAAAAATACACAGGCGGAAATCTTATCAAAATTAACATAATCTATAAATTGGCCTTATAAAAAAACATTGCGTGCGTGTAACTAAAGTATTATTTTTTAATATATTACGAAAGAAAAGACACTCATACTACGGCCTTCGACTCAGGCTACAAACCAGAAAATTAATGGATTATATAATATTAACTTAGTATACATTTCGCCTTTCAATCCTCAAGACGCTTTGACAAATAAAACATTTAATCGTTCTTGATAGTGACTGGAGCAAGGACCTGCGGTTCACGGCCTGCTGATATGCACTGGGTGAGATGACTCAATTTCTTATCATATTTTGACAACTCCTCAGAACACGCGCTATCATTTCATTTCATAACTCGCTCGACAGACGTCCTGTCAACTGCTCTCAATAATTTTGGGAAGGTTAGAAGTATTTGCAGTCTTGCAATTAGTGCTCGTAATTAAGTTAATCAATCACGTCGTAGTTGAAGTTAGTGATCCGTAGCAGGTAGGTATCAGGGAACAAGGCCGCGTCACCGGCGGCAGGCTGGTCTTCAGGCTCGCGGCAGTCGTCGCGGCGCGCTCCGAGCACCACCATGCGGGACGAGGAGCCCCCCTTGCCGCCCCCCTCCTCGGGCCCCGCACGCCCCGCGCCCTCGCGCCTCCGTCGCACTCTACACACGCTGCGAACGCCGTTCCGGCCTGGTTCGCCCTTCCACATCGGATTGATCAAGCGCACAGGCTCCTCCAAATCTGTTGCCTCAGACGGCGAGATCGCCCGCGACGAACGCACGATGCGTAAGCGTAATAAGAAACAACGTGAAGCGGCCAGCGACGCGTCGCGCAGCACCGACAGCTCGCCCAGTGTCGACAAGAAGAAGAAGGAGGGGAGCTTCATGCGCCGCATGGGCAGCTTCGGCAAGAAGAAGGCTGGCCAGTCATCTCAACCACCCCCAGAGTCGCAGACAACAGACTCACAGCCAACGACCGCAGAATCCACCATAGAGCACCCCCTAACACCACCCCCCGAACCGGAACCACCTACTCCGGAACTGCCTAGTCCTGATACGCCTGCCGTCGAGCCAGTAAGTCCCATAGCGGTTGAGCACCCTGTCGCGACACGCCCCTTCTCCAAGGCCGCCTGGAAGCGCAACAGCGAGCCGGAAATGGAGAAGCCTGTGGAGGACCCCAGCCCGGAGAGTGCACTGCGGAGGCGCATCGCATTCGTAGCGCAGGCGTCGGCATGCTTGTCGGAGGACCACGACGACGGAGAGAGGGGAGTCGCCGAGGTGGGGTCGTTGGAAGAGGCGGTGGCGCTCGCGCGCGTGCGGCTGTCCGTGCCCGCGCCGCCCTCGCCGACACAGTCGCGCGGCACCGACACGGAAGAGGAGGGGTACACGGACGCAATGCCGGCGTACGGAGACCTCATCGAGCCCGACAGCAGCGGGACCAACGCTTCGGTGAGTGTGCTGTGTTGCGAGCCGCGCGAGCGCGCTCAGTGGCCGAAGGGTGTCCGAGCGATGCGCGCGCGCCATGACCTTCGAGGAAGCGGGTGACGACTGCTACCTCACAGTGTGCGAGTGCTGCGGCTTCAGCGCCGAGACGTCCGTGTTTGTCTCAGTACGTTACATTTCACGCTAGTTTACAGCGGACGTCACACGGCGCGATGCCCTTCGTGAGTAAAATAGCTTGCTCGTGTGCGCTTCGCTTTACCAAATGTATCCATCATGCGGTGTTTTGTTTGAACAAGTGCACGCATTTTCTTTGTGTTGCAATGTAGATAGTCAGACTCGGTACTATACTGAGTAGTCATGGAAAACAAATGGTAGCTAACCTACAGCATTCACGCGTACCTAGAGTTTAACATCAACTTAAAACATTCTATTTTTAGAAAAGTAACATTTTAACTTTACTTTTTTCTTTAAATTGATTACGCAACTATTTGTAACCTCGCAAACCCGATAACCACTACTTTATAGTAGACAAAAACGAGTTCTTGGCTATTTAACTACCTACGTTGATACCTACTGATGAGTTTTTAATTTAATTAAATCAAACGTCTCTAGCTAGACTCTTCCAGGTATATCAATTGTTTATTTATTTAAGTGGGACAGAAAACATATAAAAATGCATCAATTTACAAAATTTATTGAGACTAATCCATTAGAAAATGATTTTAATGTTGTTATTTACATACAAAGCAAGCAGTGTTTGACATTTAACAAAACAATTGCCACAATAATCGGTAAAATTTTATGACAATTACGTGCTTTTGTACCTGTTAAATTGGTACAGTTTTGATGATGAAAATTGATACGGTAGTTTAGCAATAATTAATTGATACCTGCCTATTATGTTTCAGCTAGTGTTTGCCGTAATATCGTATTACAGTCTGTTAACCCTGACCTATGTATGTCATGATTAATATTACCTATCTATGTGTAACTTTATCAGATAGCATATAGCATATCACCCTTGATTAAGTTTTTAAACCTCTTCCGTAAACGTATCGGCGAAATGTTGGTGTACTATAAACCTTCGCGGTATGCCTACAGGCCCAATGCTAGGTGTCCTTCTAAAACTGGATAATTTTTTTACCATCTTGAAAAAAATTGGGAACGGAGATAGGTGAAAGGAGTAGAAGTCTATGGCATACCTAGTTTTTTTTTTGTTTTTGTTTTTTCAATAGCTTACACAGAAATTGCTCTATCAATAAACACTACACATTTGAAGTAAACTAGAACAACACAAAAAGAAATTTTGAAAAAACTTTATAGATCGATAAAAAATATCGAAATTCAAATCGTAATTTAAAAAAAAAAAACTAGGTATTCCATAGGCTTCTACTCCGTTCACGTATTATACCCAATTTTATTCAACAGGGTAAAAAGAGTCATCCAGTATAAACTGTTATACTGCCAGATTACTATCTGTAATGTATCTTTACTGTGTTAAAATAGATCAATGGATGACGGTTGTTTTGTGAAAATATTCCTCTTCCTTATAGGCAGTACCTACGTATTTTTTTTAAGTTTTGGTATTTTGATACAACATCTGACCTTAGAGTTGTCACGTTGTTAGATGGAAAAACGAAGTTCTCCGTTGTTAGATATTAAATTGCCTTCGGTTTCCCCTTCACTAAATCTATTGCATTCTTTTGTAACGCAAGATGTTGCGATACCTTGACTCTTGACTAAATAATCGATTTCTAGTCAATTTCGTCGCTGTAAGAACTCGTTTAGTCACATTTTTTTTTGGTGATATTTGTTAATTTTGTGTCAATACATTTATAGATTTTATAGGCTCTAGTAGCTTCTATAAATCATGAATGCAGATGGTTATAAGAGTAGGGGAAGACCAAATAAACGATTAAAGGATTGTGAGAAAGATGATATGGCTCGAAAGGGATGGCAAACTGAGTTTTCGACTGATAGAGATGAAAGGAAGAAAAAAATGTAGTTTAGTGTGTGCCTAAAAATCTGTACAGAATGATTAAGAAGACTCTCGTAGATAACACTTTAGCTACTTTATCTATACACTTCAGTTCTTATAGTCATAGACAAATACCGCATTTTAATGGTAATATATACCAAAAATAAAGCTGAAGTTTATTTTTTTGTTTGTTTGAACGCGCTAATCCCTGGAACTGCCAGTCGAATGAATGAATGAATGATTTTTTTGTTGAATGAACGAAATTTTATTAGATTTTTTTTAATTTGAAATTTTATTTGCTCGAACATGTGTAATTTCATTCATTCGTTCAATCAAAAAAACATTCATTCGTTCATTTATTTGAAAATTCATTCATTCATTCGAATTACAAAAATATTTTTATATTTGATAGCAGAATTTTTGAGGAAGGCTATAGGCTATATAACATCACGCTAGGACCCTTAGGAGTCGAGCAAAAATAATAAATAGGTAATAGCGTGGGCAGGCGATGCGATGCGACGGGTTGGGTGGCGGGAACAAGAAATTTCACGCAGACGAAATCGCGGGCAGAAGGTAGTTAATAATAATACTGTTACCAGTGAATAATAAATATCTACTTGAGATTAGCTTAAACATATAAATACTTAAATGAGTGTATTTAATGCTGCTATTTCATGCTAAATTATGCGTTGACATTTTTGTTTTCCTGGTAATTTTGTAATTTGATAGTTTGTAGTCTCGTTAAGATTAAGATTGGTATAATTTATGACTAATTACTTAATTTATTTACTTGATTAAACTAAAATTTAAAAACAAAATAATCTAAATGACCAGTCTTCATATCACTCGTATTTCGACCTTATAAAGAATTTGAGTTACTTATGCATTTATAAAATGCTTTTGTAGTCAATTTTATTTCTTAACATTTTGCTTGCCAGTTATGAGATAAAACGAATCGATATCTACGTACTTATTGTAAAAGATAAAATAAACGACTGGGAGAAATAGATCGTAGCAAAAATATATTTGGAGAAAATTTATAGAGTGAACAGATTTTAAATTCAAAATTTACTTCATATCGCATCATTACGTAAACACAAATTTGTATATCCAATACAGGGTGTATACATAAATAATTAAAAAAAACACTAAAATACGTCCAAAATCAATAATTTACACCTAAACCATGTACTTTTGACACTACACAATGGTTTATAGTGAGTACTTCAACTAACATGGATTCAGTGGGTACATATCTCAACTCGATATCTTTGCTGTCCTTTAATACTTCCTTAATATAATGATGCCTTATATCAATGTGTTTACCGCGTGCGTGGAACATTGGATCTTGAGCCAAACGTATTGCTCTCTGGTTATCGGCATGAACCTCACAATTCCTAGCTCCCTCATAAGACTATTCAAATAGACAGCTTCTTTCATACATTCAGATACGACTTACGTTTTCAGCCTCACAAGTCGATATAGCCACGCTACGTTGTTTTCTTGTTTGCTAAGATACGCATGCACCACCTAAAATGAAAGCATATCCAGACATGATCGCCTGTCGAAAAACAATTAGCCCCATCAGCATCCGAAAAACCTTGAATACAATTATCAGTTCTCCTACGACGATGTGTCGCATTGTCATTTTAGAGTACCGTAATATACTTTTTGCCGATTTCGAGTCACATATTTCCAGTTTCATGAACTTTGATTTAGGGCCGGTTTTTTGATCCGTATTTAACTCAACTAATGGTTACACATAGTAACTAATGGCATTTTGGCAATCACATTTAACCAAAATTCAACCATTAGTTACTACGTTTAACCATTGGTTGAGTTAACTACTGATCAAAAAACTGACCCTTAGTTAGTCGGGCCTAGTTTCCGTTGCTCAGGTAATTTAAGCAACCTATTAGTTCTCGATAAGGCCATGTTTCATATTTTTCGGTACCACACTTTTATTCTGATTTTACTTTGTAATTAATTTCCATGGGATTTGCATATTTACTACAGTTTTCTATGTTAAATTGTTTTAACATTTTTTTTATACAGGAAGTAAATGTAAACAGTGGCAACATTTACTATAGGACCAAACCTGACATCGCGAAAAAAAATCAGCTGTTCAGTACATTTATATTCGCATAATTCGTCAAAACAGCTGATTTTTTTTCGCGATTTCAGGTTTAGTCCCATAGTAAATGTTGTTCATAATAATGGGTACAACGCCCCCTTAAAAAGTTGCCACTGTTTACACTTACACCCTGTATAATTTTCTTGTGACAAAATATTGACATTGTCATTACTTTTTATTCTTAAAATATATTTCGCCTGACCATAATCTTTCATTGACAAATCATTTTTAAAATCGATAATTAAACAAACGTCTTTCTTGGCTTCCAATTAATATATCTTCGACATAATGAATACACATAAAAGGTATTCCCATTTTGCTTAAAATAAAGACGAACCATTCGTTCAATATCTGGTTAAACCTCATCTCAGTGAGTTACTTGTTGAGCCTGAGTTTTGACGCCCAGCTTGCTTCAAATCATAAAATAAATTCCGCAATAAGCATGAATCGCAACCATCATCCAATTTACTCAGCATGACCTGCGCATGCTTTCTAACATTGGATCTTATCCCTCACGATCATAAGCTTAATTAAAGTCTCTCTTAATAGTTCTGGAATTTCCATGTAAATCTCTTCATCCAACGTACCATTATAGTAAGCATTATTAATATCTAATTGGTGAATCTCCAAGTCCAATTCAACTGCGAGAGTCATTAATAATCAGACGGTGTCCAGTCTAGCTACAGGAGCAAAGGTTTTCTCGTCATCATTCCCATATCGCTGGCTAAAACGTTGAGCCACAAGTCTAGCTTTCTTCTTAAAAGTCTTGTCGTTAAAACTTAACGGCAACCAATGACGTTTCTCTTTTGCGGTCTTCTAACGATCTCCTTTTTGAACTAGACTCCTAATTTTCACATAATATAGCTTCCTCTCACTCTGGTTTATCGTCACTTTTCAAAGCATTTTTTAAACTCATTTCAGGTGAACCAGCAAAATCTGCAGCATCAGTAAAATTTATTGGTGGTTCAACTTCAGTCATTCGATAGATTTCGCTTGGCTGGCCTACACTACCTGTGCGTAATATTTTAGGTCTACCAGGGGCTCTTTTCATCAACCTTTGTTGATCAACATGTCCATCTGTTCTAAGCGTTCTTGATTCTTCTAGCTGATGATCAATGTCTGAAGGGTTTGTCTCTTCTTCATTCTGTTCGCATCCTCTCGATTCTACAGAATATTCTTGACATTTGCTCCATATCTCATCGTCTACTTGTTCTATTTGACTATCATGTTCTTCCGGTAGATTACACTTTGAAAACTCGATTTCAGTGAACTCTTTATCCGCATCTTCTTTAACATTCGACGGTCCTTGCTCTTGCGTCGAGATTTCGTGACCCTTGCAATCATGAATTTTCTTCGCTCTGGAATCCACATTCTATATCCTTTTGCATTCTTTGGATATCCAACAAAAGTGCCAGAAATTCCTCTTGCTGTGAATTTATCTTTGTTTGGATCTTTATTTAAAATGTGGACCGTAGCCCCAAATCTTCGAAGGTTTTCACTGATTTCTCTAGCCATCTTTCATAAGGAATATCACCATGTTGACTGCTTGTAGGATAACGATCCTTGATATAAAATAAATAATGTACATGGGTATATAAATAATACATGGTCAAATTACACATTTGCTACAATTATAGTGGGTGCAGTTCTGATCTCCTAACTAGGTTTCTGTATAACCTGTACGAAGGAGAGACAGTTCCGATACCCCATGGATTACAAGCATATGTATTTTTAAAATTTACGCACATTTGTAGTTTACTGCTACAAAAATATAATATAACTAAATGTAATCAAAGGAAAAAAAAAACCTATATAACACGCCCAAAAATAAAAAAATAATCATTTTGTTTTGTTATCTTGTTCAAACGAAATCTTGCGTTAATATGCCACAAATTAGGTATGATATCTTCCTCTCTCCACCGTCTCCTTTGCATGCATCACCTAGTAATAAGAGGCAACGCATCCCATGCGTTTCGCTTCCAACCGTGGACTGAACCACGGCCGAAAGTCCAGCACCAAGTGTCGCGACGAGGGCGCAGGGAAACCATGAAACTGACACCCATGTCGAAAATAAGAAAACTACGACAAAAACTATTGACACCTAATTGGACTGTTTACTTCCCGTCTGTTTGTAACTGTAAATTAACTGGCAAATTGTGGTTGTTCTATCCACAGCACACACTCCTGTCCCCAACCCTTAGAAAGAATATAGGCGTGATGTTATGAAGAAATCTCATTTTCGCAACTTTTTCGCGCAAGTGTCTTTCGCACAGTGTCCCTTCGCGCAAAAGTCTGTTCGCGCAAAACTCCATTCTCAGAAATACAATATATTTTTCGCGCAAGTGGGTTCGCGCAAGTGTCTTTCGCGGAAATGTTTTCACGTAAGTGTCCTGCTACCGGCACAGCCTGTATCTTGGGGATTTTGGGTAATCATTTTCTTTTTCTTTTTTTTTTCCTAAATATTTAGAGCTTAATACATAATTTTGGTTTCAGCCACACAACGCAAACCTCCCAGGGTTTACCTGTGTGCTGGCGAGCCGTTCATTTTTTTTTTTACAATGTTATATTAGAATGGTGATAATAATTCATATATAATAAACAATACATAATTTAGGAGAAATTTTGTATAAAGAAACGTTTTGATTTGTACTTATAACTTTTCGAACTCGTTTTGTATAACGTTTGCAAGTCTTCTGGAAGTTTATTAAGAAAAAAGGTACTAAATATTCTGCAACCCTCATCCCGTACACATTATTGAATTTTGGTAGGATGTATTTATTTTTAAGTGGTATCGTTCTCAGAAAATCAGGTCTTGTTTTTTCGGTTAGCAGTTCAGGTCTATTGACTTCCGCAAGAGTACAAAATTCAACTTTATTGAACACATTCATAACTTTGCAATATTTAAAGATGTCGTCGTCACTGTTTTTGAATTTTTTGTTTATATGTTTTGGCGTAATTACTTAAATATAATGTACGTTTGTCTTTACGATGTCATATCAATTGCGAGGTCGATTATGTGAGCTCAGGGCTGTGAGGGTCATCTTATGTCGTTCAAGTTTATCTTTAGCGGCAAACCCATATAAAAACTTTATTTATCCAAAAATCGGCAATATCTGATGTTGACAATGAAAACCGTTTCTTTTTTTTTTGCAAATATAAACGCTTTAGTTACATGGTCATTAGATTATTTAAATGCTTTTATATATTCTGTCATTCATGAGTTAATCTGTGGCATATCTTTGGTTACCGCAAGATAGTAGGTATTTGTATTACCTAAAGAGGTCGCTATAATGCTGATGGTAATAACTTAAAATACTGGTCTTTGATACCAAGTTTGTTTTTATTGACAATTATACCAGTGTTTTTGTCTGAGATCAGCCAGGAAATACGATACTTATTCTTAATTTAAAATAATAACTACTTTTGATAAAAACAACTTTAGTAATCAATATTATCTTACTGCATCTCCTAAATGTTAACTGATAACATCATCTATCTGCTCTTCCTACATAGATACGTGTATTTCACGATTCGTCGTGATTTGTGTGAGAACGTGTTGACACTAAAAATATTTTGAATTAATTTTAGCTTTGAATAAAATATAACTTTCTTGATAGAGATCTTTTAATTTAAAACTGCATGCCCCTCCACCGAAATTTCCATACAAACATTTGAAATGTGTATGCAACAAGTAGTGGAGGAGGATTAAAGTTTTTCTCTATGTCCATTTAAAGCTTTATTGACGCAGCATTTTGGTCAATATCTTAGCAAATAACTGAAATAAAAGACTGCAATTTGACTTTCTTACTCTAAGTTTTATATATACTGAAAATATGCCAGTAAATTATGGAGTTATTTAGAAAACATAGTTTTGATAATGCCACTTTTGTTATCAAGGTGCGATATGGTACCGAATAGAAGACAACTTTCTCCATAATTTTCTTTCGTTTCATAAAGCAATATGGCTTAAATTAATTTAAACATTCTACTTTAGAAACTTTCAAAATCTTGAAACCGTGGTAGGCAGTTCTGTAAAAACTCGCTTCCGTATCCGTACTTACTGAAACCAAGTTATATCATTGACACAAATGTTGACCACCAACACTATGGATTTAGAAGCCATTTATTTTTATCGTATGATTTTACAGGATAGTTAGATGACCCTACTATTTTTTATTTTTTTTATTTGAGATGGGTTTGGTCTTGACTCTAGTCTAGGTCAGAGAGGTGACAGAGACAAAGTCGACGATGGAGTGAGCTTACCCAGAAGAAGCCTGTTCAGTCTCACTTTGAAGAGATTTGGGTTGTATGCGCTTGGAAACAGACTTCATAATTTTACAGTTAACAAATATTCGGATATGGTCACTCGTCTGCTTTTATGTAATTACCTACGTAAAAGTTCGTAAACGTCTACATATTATGTACCTATAAATGCTGTCCTTTGCCTATTCTATGGTATACTACATTTTGCCTGCGGCTTCGCCCGCGTGGATATCGAAAATTATCCGACGACAACGTACTACCGGGATAAATAGCATCCTATGTATAAACCAGGTTACTACCAGGCTACCCATGCGCCAAATTTGATCCAAATCCGTTTTGCCGTTTTAGCGTGAAAGCGTAACAAACAAACAAACAAACTGTGTAATATTAAGTTAGCATTCTATACGGAATGAAGTTGAGCAAGGGATATGCATTACAATAACACTTACTTGCGGCCGTTGGACTGATAAACTCTTGTCACTAGTACCTACAATATTACAGCTAGTGACAGCTACATGGCATAACAAAAGTCCTAGGCACACACAACTTATATTAGCATTGAGGAAAAATTACTTCAAAAGTATCTAAATCCTAACATTTAAATGCAGGACAGCCTATTAAAAAGCGCACTTACATTACATTGTTGTTAGCAAACTAAGTTTTACCAATGCGCGACGACAATGATTTTCTTAAAAAAAAAATATTTAATTATTCAAATTACGAACATTTTACTTTTTACTCTCTGGCCACTCATTGAAAGGAAGTGGGTCTATGTTGCCATTACGGAAAAGGAAGTGGGTCATAGAGAAACCTTATAAATGAGGTGAAAATATAAGTTAATGGGTTGGAAAATTTGATAGCTGAATTAGTGGGTTTTTATGGCTTCATGAAATTGATACGCGTTTATATACAGATGGTGTGAACAATAGGTTTAGGGACGGTTTCGTTTCCTAGGTACCTAGGTACCAGCGTACCTATTCGGAGTAGATTTAGCTAAAAACTAACAATGGAATTTTGGTTTTCCCCAAAAACAAGCTCATGGGTCCCTTTGAACACTTTGTTCTATTAATCATAGTTTCGGGTTTTCGCCCTGAAGTTTTCACCCTGTAGGATAAATTCTTGTATTTTCCTTACCAAATTGTAGCAATATTGAACATAAGTGCTCTGTCTCGTATGGGGTCGCGGCATTATTCTGAGCGACGGCCATTTTGCGTGAATGTGACGCATATTTTCCCCAAACTTGTTCTTTTATTATTGTAATTTACTTTGTTGTTATATTTCTTTGCGTCATGTTTATCGCTTTTCTTTCTTTCTAAGTTTAGTAGCAGTCACTTCAAACACAGATGTCGTTAAGGACCTGCTTTTTACGTTAATTACCTTATTTGTACGCTAATACTTAGAATAATAAATAAGTTTCCTAATGGAGTTCGGTGATTAAATATTTACGGATTACAGAATTGAATCATTAAAATTAATAGTGGTTTTAGACGGTTAGTAGACGAGAAGGGCTATTATGTTAATGACTGCATTTGGTGCATGAACAGAAAATTAATTACGGCATTTAAAAAAAAAACACATTCCTTCCAATCATTATTCCTATTTTCATTTTAATGGAGGGTTTGAAAAAGAATAAATGAAATGGATTGAAAGTAAGTCTACCTTTCAAAACATGCCAACATGAAAGTAGCTCTACTTCGTTCCTCTATTTTCACTATGCACAAAACTTTTAACCCTTCAAATCTCAAAGGTCTCCAACTGTCAGGCATTGCCATATTGATATGCCATTCCCAGTGGCATGCCAGTGCCAGTCGGTCGGAGGTCGTCGCTGATGCGTGTACGTAACCTAATACCTGGGCTAGACTTACCGCGGCCGCGTCGCGGTTCCAACGGTTGTGCAATGTGCATTCGCTGACAGTATGTGACTGCGGCAGTATCGGGTTTGTTGTCTATGAATCGAAAATAATGTATTGAGGGTTGTCTAGATATCTTGTTTGGGCTCGTGGCAAAATAATAACAGCCGCACGGGTCGATCTATCAGGTTAAGCTACGCTTGCCGCGGTCGGGTCCGTGGATGGGTGACCATCTTTACATACCGAGACATGTTAAGCCGATAGTCCTGGCTCTTCATTCTTGGATCTTTGACAGTCGTTACGGGTCGTCAGAAGTCCGAAAGTCTAACGCCCAGTCTTACCAAGGGGTATCGTATTACCCAGTAACTGGGTTGTGGAGGTCGGATAGGCAGTAGCTCGATGTAAAATACTGGTAATCAACTGCATCCGGTTAGACTGGAAGCCGACCCCAACATAATTGGGAAAAGACTACGCAGATGATGATGTCTGGAATTCTTGTTTGATTGCGAAAGTATTGAATGTTGCAAGAGAAAATGGTTAATTAATTTTTGAGAATATTGCGGACATACAATCATACATACATATGGGTCGAATAGAAAACCTCTTTTTCTACCGATAAAGAAGCTGCTCCATCGAAAGCGAAGTAGCTAAATCCGTGAAAGATGTCTGTAAAAAAAAAACATAGACAAACATAGACGATCAAAAAAGATCTGATATCAATATTGATCATATTGATATCAGATCTTTTTTATATCGTCTACGGGTTATAAAAAATAAAATTAATACTTAAGTATTCTATTTTATTTTATCGAATATTATATTCGATCAAGGATGTTACACAAAAAGAGAATGGCATTTATCTTAACACCTATCTATCTACCTATTATATATTCATTTAGAAAATCACAATATACTACTAAACTATCTTCTATATTGAAAACAAGATCATTTTATGTAGGTCTAAGGAAAATCAGACGTCCTTGTAAATTATCTTCCAAATGGAGATGGCTAACGGTTCCATACAAGCTTGGTCTAGTAATGATCACAAATAAAACCAAACTGTGTTATGAAGCTTTATATTTTTATTCGTCGTAAAACTTAGTGAAGGGATAACAAGACCCTTCCCAAATCTGATGACTTCAGAAAATAAATTCAATCCGATCGCGGAGTAATCCACTATCTTCCAACAGATGGAATTTCACTCAAAGCTAATGACTGTATTCCAAATGATTCATTTGGTACGCTCCAGTCTATAGAACATTGGATCTCCGTTGGAAACCAGGCAAAATAAGAGTGGTCCGAGATGTGAGTTATAAAACTGCAATCCATAGTGCAAGAAAGGCGAAGTCATTCAGAAATGCAAAAGATAACCAGAAATGTGTTTCTGCTAGCTTTTGGCTGTGGCCAATGATATTAAAAAAAAAAAAATACAAGAAAACACACCAAAACATTAATGATATTGTCACACGCAGCACGCGGAGTTATACTCGTAAATAAAATATAAATCGTCAAAGACAGTCCCGATTGACAACAAGGGTTATGTTTTTGATGCATGTATTTTTATGGTACATAGTTATGCCCTCCAGACGTCTGGATGCCAGTCTAGTTGTTAATATTCATTAAATACAGTTTTTATATTTTATATTCTAAAAATACTTGTGAAATCATATCAATTCTTACAATAAGCATGTCCCAATCACCATCATATTTCCAAAACTGGCAACATAAATATCTCCCCGAATACCGTAAGGGCGGGTTACTTTGACTCTCGGGAATAACTTTAGCCCAAATCGAGACAGATGTTTAAGAATAATATTAAATTGCTTTAACCATTGCATAGGAACCATTTTTAACAATTTTCAAAAAAAGGAGGAGGTCCTCAATTCGTCGCATATATATTTTTTCTATGTATGTACACCGATTTCTCCGTCAATTGTGGACCGATTTCGAAAATTCTTTTTTTGTTTGAAAGGGTATGCTCTCGAGGGGGTCGCATTGTCACCATGTCAGAATCTGATATGGGGATCCCATGAAAATCGAGGACAACCCTCAAATTTTATAGGCACACCTAGGTATAGCTATTTGGATATGTTTTATAGTAACTCGTGCATTTACTCTAGGAAAGCACCATTTGGTGAAGTGGGACTAATGATGAAGACCACAGATGGCCATCGGAACTACTCAACAATAAGTATTTCACGGGTTGTGATTCGATTAAGTACTTTATACGGTTGCTAAGCAATGTATGCTCGTCACACTGCATATGGTGAAATGGAGCTAATGGTGACTTCACCATCAGCTCCAGTTCTCCTGTTTCTTACTAGGACAACTCCTCAACATATAACTTCCCTACATCGTGAAAAGCAATATTTTGTAAAAGGTGATGAGCAGTTGACATTAAGCTATTTTAACTTAGAATAATTACAGACTGATCCACTAAAAACTGAAAAAAACTTTTTTACAAAAAAAAAACCACCAATTTAAAAAAAAAAGCTACAAAGTGAAAAATAACTTTTTCAGAAGTCGGTAGTAAAAACTAAAATAAAGACTTCTGAAAAAGTTATTCTTTTAGTTAGTACACACCTTATAGACTAGGATTAGCAACCGATTAAAAAAAAAATAGCCGACATTTTATTGAGTCATGTACTTACGAGGCCTTTCATGCGGACAATGATTCCGCATGAGATGCCTCAGTACAGGAGCTCTTGGGTCCTCAGTCACGACTTTCAGGATGCTATTGCTTCTCTCCCGAATCCTCCTCACAAGTGCTGCCACCTTTTTCCTGATGATAGCTTGCAAACCATCTGTACGCGATTGGGCAAACAATCCCGAGGCACTATAGAAACGAGGGAGTTTCAACATCATCCTGAAGACATTGTTATATTGTTGTTTAGTGTAATTAAATCCACATGAAGTTTCTCAAGTACGCGTCCATATCGCCATCTATTAGTTACCGAAGGATATACGACGTTCGGGTGTATAGTCGCGACACTTCGGGCAAAGTTATGCCCTCTAGAGTCAAACGGTACTTAAATCCAATTACTAATCTTTTAAATTGAAATGTTTCCTGCAAAACTTTGCCAAGTAACGAAAGATGTGATTTCAAATACGATCAGTTATTTCTTAAATCTCTTTGTGTCAGTACTTGTCCGCCCATCACTGCTGGGCCAAATTTTATCCACGTCCTTTGCATCTATATTCATTTAATTAAAGTTAATATAAAATTAGTTTGTTAAGCAATATTTCTCTAAAGGTGATACTGATTATAAATAACAAAAAATTGACCATGGATAAAAAAATACTGCAAAAGCAAAATTTTCTTAGTTCCAGTAGTGTCCTTGCCCCGGTCAAGGGAAAAAAACCGGAAAGTAAAAAAGTGTCTTTATTTATCAAATCCACACAAATATTGGATCGGTTACTGGCCAAGGAGTGCAAATGACAACTACTTGTTGTTATCAAGTGGCCGATAAGCGCTATCTTTCCACTCGAAGCGACTTCATAAATAGCTGGTCATCGGACCGACTCGATAGTTTGTATTCAAAGGCTGGACGATTAGGTCCGTGATCCGATTTAAATAAATTAAAATAATTGTCTATTAATAGCGTTCCAAATTCAAATTAAAGCCGCGCCCTATTTTATGTATTCTTTTATACCTATATAAAATATTATTGAGCATAACCGAATATTTTAAAGTATTTTTTATTAAATGGAGGATGAGTGAGGAAAGTTAAAGTCTATTACATAGTGAGATGTGGTATAAATATAACGAAATCGAGAATATTCTGTATCGTGCGTGTGTTTTACTTTTTCGGACTAACTTTTGTGTTTCTTGACGACTTGCGTATTCATCGAGGATTTCTGATTGAAGATGTCTCCCAAACAGAAAGCCAGCAGTAGTGTGAGTTTTTAATATTCGACTTTTATTATTTACTAGCTGTGCCTTCGGTTGTAGCGTGATGTTACATAGCCTACCTTCAATCAACAATACTAACAAACCAACTCTTCAGCTTTATTGTATTAAGTATAGATTTAATCTTTAAAGCACACAAATGTACAGAGGCGTACTTAATGCCATAAGCATTTTCTACCAGCCAACCTTTGGGTGATGCAGAGACATACTTTTCTTGATATCATTACAACAAATTTGTACTCTGTGGCTGTCGATGAGCATCATTCAATGACGTGCATTTTACCCTACAGTCCTACCACGGTTATATTACCTCTGACACCAAACCACTAGCAACCTTATTACAACAGAAATAAAGATTACTTTACTTTTTGACAGTGATGAATATCAGAAAATTGTTGAAGAAATATACATACAAATAATCAGCTATAGTTCGCGCCATGTAAGTTTGCCGCTCTGAAGTAGGCTACAAATGACTGCGCAGTAGACAATATCTATACTAAAACAGCAGCGCGACATGCCTTGCGCATCGGAAAGCCTGGTTTCAGAGCGGCAAATTTACGTGACGCGAACTATATCATAGAGTAATTCTCGTATCTCATGAAATGTAAAATTCAAAGCCTCGCATGATTATTAATTTTACATTACACTGACACTATTTATTTAATTACGTCGTGTATCGAAAATTAAGAAACGTATTAAGGAATTATACGTATAAAAAAGGTGATTTACAGCTGCAGCATCCTTAATGTAGGAATGATTAATTTTATTTTAGACTATCTTTTGCCCGTGGCTTCATCCGCGTATGACCTAACCCAGATCAAGATTAGTATACTATCTATGGATTTTTGATTGAGCGTATTACCATAGGTATTCAGTAGCAGTTGAATAATAAAAAAAGCACAATGTGGATTAATTATTTTGACAACATTATCAGGACAGGGCAGGTATAAATATGTATAAAGGCAATTTTTGAAAGAAAGAAAAGAAAGAAAGAAAATTGAAAATTTGCGATAAACATGGCGGAAAGAAATAAAATAACAAATAAAATAATTAAAGAACAAGTTTGGGGAAAATATATTATATTATAATATTTTATACAAAATATATATTTCAATTGTCTAGCATCTCCCATACGCATCAGTGGATATTTCCAGTTTTATTATAAAACATTTATACATTCGTCATAAGTACGCTATTTTAGTCCTACATTTTTTTAAATTAAAATTATAATGCCGTTATCAAAAACAAAACATTGACCTCTTGCAAAGTCTCATAGCCATAATAAAGTACAAAGTTATATTTAGGTAGGTAATATCAAAAAAAATATAGGCAATAATAATTTGGTACATATTTAGAAAGACATGCTGTCTTGGATGGATCAGAATTTTGGTCCACAAAGGATGAATGAAAGGCAATTGCATGCAGCTGAGATGAGAATGTTAAGAGGGATGTGTGGTGTTGGTGTTACACGAATGGATAGAGTAATAAATGAGTATGTAAGAGGAGGTCTGACAGTTGCACCGGTGACTGAAAAGTTGTGCGGAAATCGGTTGTCATGGTATGGGCATGTGATGCGGAGGAATGAGGAAAATGCAGAAATGTGTTGAGTATGAATAAGGAAAACCAAAGAATCGATGGATGGGCTGTGTGAAAGAAAGGCGGTGACTACCGAGATGACGACTAATAGAGGATTATGGAAAAACCGACCAAGTGCGTGTTAGACCACGCACAATGAAAGGTTCCGTAGTTGGGATGAATTTATCCCAAGAATAAACTTAACATTGTGGTTGAAAAACATGTTCTACCCCAGATTTCAAATGTAAGTTCGTACGCACAATATTGAGAGATTTATCATGTTAAGACCATAGACTTCTTATAAGTTTTCCTGTAATCTATAGGTACAGAGCTATTTTTTGTAATTTTTTTCAAAATTTTAGGCTCAGTAATTTCAGAGATAAGAGGCGAATGGTCAATTTTTGTCTATTTTCTTAAATAACTTTAAAACAATTCATTTTAAAATTATAAAAAAATATATATTTGAGATCCTCACAACGCCCTCCATACGGTACAGTTTGCAAAACTTTTTTTTTAATTTTCTTATTTAAAATTGACCTCCATATTCAAAATTCATATTAATTTATTTACGTTACATGTCTGTGTTTGTGTCACAGAAATTAATACGAGTACGAAATTTCAACTTAATTGGTCCATTAAATTCGGAGCAAATTGGCTGTGACAGACGGACAGACAGACAGACACACGAGTGATCCTATATGGGTTCCATTTTTTTTCTTTTGAGGTACGGAACCCTAAAAAGGGATGTTGCGGCGACTCCAAATAAATTTGGATAAGGACAGGACAATGATGATTTAGAATGACACAACATTATTTTGAATAGTGACAACTAATAGAATTTTAATTTATCAAGCAGTTGAAACTTATTTGTAACATAAAAGGAGCTGAACTACGTAGGAAGGTCTAACGCTAATTGGACCGTGTTATGCAGAAAGCAGCCATGTCGGGAAAAGTACAAACAGAGTTATAAGCATGTTTCTGTTGATGGTTCCATTATGGCTATTAAGGCTGCGTTTGACGGCTCATAAATCATATCTCCGTGATAAATCGAGATATCGACATGGCTATTTTTGCAAAAAATCTTGTATGTCGAAATTAGAATGACTGTGTTTATAACTCATTTTTGGAAAATGGGCCATATGGCTGCTTTCTGCATAACTAGGCACAATTAAAGTTTTTTTTTTTTTTAAGTTTCTACTTGCTCACCATAGCAAAGTACGGAATAATCTTGTTACTGGATTAATAGATTAAGTTCAGCTGAGGTGTTACCGCACCTATAAAGCCCTAAACAGCCCACCATTGGAAATTAAAAACACAGAAAAACCTAGTAAAATTTCTTGAAAATTCATCATCATCTGCCTAGACTTTTCTCAACTATTTTGGGGTCAGCTTCCAGTCTTACCGGATGCAGCTGAGTACCAGCTAATAAAATCCATATCATGTATAATATATTAACTAGGTATATAGCTGTTGTCCGCGACTTCGTCTGCGTATATTTTGTATTTCATCTTAGATATTCAGGACGAAACCTAAATTATATGGTTCTCCAAGTCCCAGGCTTTCTTTTTGTCAAGTTTCATAACTTACTATCAGTCCAGTGGTTTAGTCGTTATGAGGTAACAAACAAAAAAACCGGCCAAGAGCGTGTCGGGCCACGCTCACTGTAGGGTTCCGTAGTTTCCCGTCCGTAAAAATATAATAAAATATGTAAACGAAGTTAAAAAAATGCTTGCATATACGATTATACTACAATACTACAAACATAGTCCAGAAATTGTTTTGTACTCCTTTTGGTCTTTTTGTACAAAAACTGTTGTTTCCATCAAGTTCAAAATAATTTTCCTAGAAAGTCCTTATAAAGTTCTACTTTTCAGATTTTTTTCATATTTTCTAAACTTATGGTTCAAAAGTTAGAGGGGGGGGGGACACATTGTTTTTTACTTTTGGAGCGATTATTTCCGAAATTATTGACATTATCAAAAATGATTTTAGTAAACCCCTATTCATTTTTAAATACCTTTCCAACAATATATTATTATCACACGTTAGGGTTGAAATTTAAAAAAAAAATCACTTCCCACGTTACATATAGGGGGGGCTACCCTAACAAAACATATTTTTTCCAATTTTTATTTTACCGCTTTGTCGGCGTGATTGATATACATATTAGTACCAAATTTCAGCTTTCTAGTGCTAACGGTCACAGAGATTAAGCGAGAACGGACAGACGGACGGACAGACAGACATGGCGAAACTATAAGGGTTCCTAGTTGACTACGGAACCCTAAAAACTGACATACAGTACTTTCGCTTTTGTAATATCAGAATGATCGTATAGTACATTTTATAATTATTATAAAAATCATCGCCCTCAAAGATAGTGGCAATGAATCATGACTTATTTTTGTCACACCGCTAAAATACTGCTAACAGAGGGGCTCGTGGCTAAATAATTACAGCCGCGCAGGTCGATCGAAGGTTAAGCTACGCTTGCCAGGGTCGTTTCGTGGATGGGTGACCATCCATTACATGTCGAGACCCTTCCGTGCCTTGGAAAGCACGTTACGCTACGATATTAGTAAATGTTTGGCAGTCGTTACGGGTGTTCAGAAGCCCAAAGTCTGACAACCAGTCTTATCGTGTTACCCAGTAACTGGGTTGTGGAGGTCAGATAGGCAGTCGCTCCATGTAAAATGCTGGTATTCAGCTGCATGCGGTTAGACTGGAAGCCGACCTCAACATAGTTGGGAAAAGGCTAGGGCAGATTTAAATCAATACGTAACAATGTTGAATTGTTTACTCTCTTATTACCGGTAAATGTAACGCTGTTGTTATCTTACTACAAAAGATAACGTTCAGCTGAGACCTAGATTTTACGCAATATCTTGAACATAATAACAATAGCTGAGGTATAATAATTATATAGGTATGTTACTCAATTCAGCTCTTCAACTGGTTTTGTAAAACAAACGAGTATAGTTCGCGCCATATAAGGTTGCCGCTCTGAAGTAGACTACAAATGACTGCGCAGTAGTCAATATCTATACTAAAACAGCAGCGCGCCACGCCATGCGCATCGGAAAGCCTGGTTTCAGAGCGACAAACCTACGTGACGCGAACTATAGCAGTGCTATTCTGCAATATTGCGACTTGGTTGGAACTCAGTTCTATATCTCAAGAACTTAGGGCCGGTTTTTTGATCAGTAGTTATCTCAACCAATAGCTAAAAATAGTAACTAATGGTTTAATTTTGGCAAAATGTGAACCAAATTTAACCACTAGTTAACTACGGATCAAGAAACCGGCCCCAAGTACTCATGTAGTCGTTTACATAGAAAACCAGTCCGTTAATGAAAATAAAGAACAAATCCCTTTCGTGTTCGTTCCCCTTCCCTTTTAAATTATTTAAAAGTATGTGAAGCAACGTAGGCTTGCAGGCTTGTGCAGAACGCATAGTTCAAGATACAGAAAACAAACTTAGCGTACTGTACTTTAGCGATATTCGATTTTGACAGATGAAAGCGTAAGTTTAGTTACGCAAAGATTCGCCTTCTTACAACCTGTAGAATAATACCCGTTATCACTAACACTAGCCCGCACTAAAACGCAATGCCTAAACAAAAGCGCAATGCTGGATTTTCAACGCTCTTGGATTAGGCATTAATTTAGTTGTAGCCCAGTGTTAGTGAAAACGAGTATAAATCTGTGAAAACTAGACCTTCAACTGCTGACACATGCTTACTGACACTGTGGATGCAGAAGTGAGTTAGAATAGCCTGCCTGTTTAGGTACAGCATTCCTGAATATCTATTCCACTTTTTAGGGTTAGGGGATCTCAAAAGTCTTATCACTCGTGTGTCTGACACAGCCAATTTGCTCCGAATCTTATGGACCGATTAAGTTGTGTGTGCCAACACATATCAATTTCGGTGGCCCAAACACGGACGTGTTACGCAAATAAATGAATTTTGAATATACCCCCATATTCAAAATTCATTTATTATTCACTGTTAGGACACAAGTAATAAAATAAAAAGTTTTACACACTGTACCGTGTGACATATAAAATAAAAGAGCTTACTGTGAGTGACTCAAGTATATCTTCTCGATCGACTTTCAATATTGAACAAGACAACCTACATGTATTACGATTTACTATTTGATGACTTAATAAATCCGACTTCATACCAAATCATATCAGTTTTCTTGTCAATCTAGCTCTGTATTCGATTTATTTTATTTATGGCTTTATTTACCCACTTCGAAATAACATAACACGTTTTTATCATCTTAGATACTTTAACAAGATTTAGGATAGATCAGTAGCTAGGGTGACTGCTATAGTAATTGGCCACTCATAAAAAAGAAGTAGGGTAGAAAGAAAGAAAGAAGAAGAAGAAAGAAAATACGTTTATTTCCGATAAATATGACGAGGAGAAGAGAAGAGGAGCTCGCGGCTAAGTAATAACAGCAGCACGGGTTGATCCATCAGGTTACGCTTGCCGGGGTTGGTCTGTGGATGGATGACCATCTTTTCATACCCAGAGTCCTCCGTGCCTCGGAAAATACGTTAAGACGTTGATCCCGGCTGTCATTCGTGGATCTTTGACATTTGTTACGGGTCGTCAGAAGCCCGAAAGTCTGACAACCAGTCTTACCAAGGGGTATCGTATTACCCAGTAACTGGGTTGTGGAGGTCAGATAGGCAGTCGCTCCATGTAAAATACTGGTATTCAACTGCATCCGGTTAGAATGAAAGCCGACCCCAACATAGTTGGGAAAAGGCTAGGCAGATTGATTCCGATAATCATGACGCAAAGAAATATCACAACAAAATAAAATAATAAAATAATGGGTAGAATCAAGGAAAAGAAGCAAGCTCATGAATGAAAAGGACTACTAAGGATGCCTATGTTAATAAAAAAATAATTTTCGTCCTTTTCATTCATGAGCACCACCATTACCTTGTTTCTCCCTCTTTTTAATGAGTGGCCAGTTGCTAAAGCAGTCACCCTATGTTATGTTATCATTTCTGAATTGACATTAATAGCAGCCTCGAGGATCCTTCTTATCTGTGAAAAACGACAGGGGTACACTGATATCATCGTGTTCGTGTTGCAACTCTACGACGTCATGTAAACAACCGTATTCATATATTTATTCAAGTAAACATAGCCGTCTTCTGATAAAATTCTAGAAATTGTATGCGTTGTCTCGTAATTCAGTGCATACCTACTTACTGATGACAACTCATTATAATTAAACAATCTGACAATGATTTCTTTATCAAACCATCAGAGAGTCCATCCGGGGACAAGTTACCGTGGCCTACTAGGAATACCTTAAATAGACTTCGTACCCAAGTAGGCCGCAGCAAGAACAACCTCCACAAGTAGGGGTTCATGGACAACTCAGATCTCCAGTGTTTATGCAGCGTCTCTTCACAGACAATGACTCACCTCCCATCTTGCATCGCATGCCCGGTCACCTACACCCGTGAGGACCTAATCGCTGCGTCAGCGAAAGGTATTCGCGTTGCTGAATTTTGGGCCAAACAGTACGGAGTACGAACAAATGAAAAAAAAACTGTATTTTTTCCATTTATTTTTGCAAGAAGATTAAAAATTAGTTTTTTTTAGAAAATCGTGGACAAACAAACAAACAAACAAACATACATACATACATACGGGACGAATAGAGAACCTCCTTTTTTGAAGTCGGTTAAAAAAGAAACAGTTACGGAATGTAATAGGATCGGAAAAAACATGTTCTGGGAAAATCATAACGTCCTTTAAAACAAATAAGGACTTAGAATTAAAAAGTCGAAAGGTGTCGTGAGACACCCGCAGTCTCGCACCCTAATTGCGTAACACACTAGGTAGGTATCAATCAGAAACAGTTTCATTTTGACAGTTCAACAACATTCATTGCATTATTTACGTTGTTGAGCAGCCACATTTTTCGAACATATTTTTATGAAGAAAGGAATTAGCAATTTGCTACAAAATGATTCAAATTCCGATTGATAGCGTGTTACGCAATTAGCGTGCAGGTTGGAACGTGAGTTACGGAATTTCTTTCCAAAAACTTGTTAGTCTTGATACAATTTATCTTACTACCGATTTCATGTGCATCTGGATTGAGGGCTCAATTTCTCAATGTCTTTGTAACAAAGTGAAACATTTAGGAAAATTAGTAAATAATAATAAAAACCTAAAACAAAGGTTTAAAAATTTCTAAAACTTAAAATAAATGTGTTATGACCCTATGAAGAGTGCTCTCAATTCAGACGCTAGAACAAAACATGATATTTTAAATCTCAAAACGTATAACCTTTGTGGCAACTGCTTTTATCTCAAAATTTAATAAACAATTTCTCAAATCTTTTAGAAAAGTTTCAGCTCGGTAGACTGAGAATTTACAGATGTATAGCAGTTTAACTAGAGCCCTCAGTTCAGTACTTGTCTGAACTGAGGGCTCAACCAAAACTAAGTTTGGCTGAAAGAATTCGTAAAACAACCTAGTGTATATTATAATATATGTTAAAATACAATTCCTAAAATATAAATAATGGTTCGAAAGTAATCGGTTGCAAAATACATTGAATTAAAATTATAGTGAAGCGTCTGAACTGAGAGCTCAATATTTTTGTTTTTATTTTAAATACTGAAATACATAAATCGAAACAAATTAGTTTATATGTTTTAAGAATAATTTTATTAAAACTTGGTAAAAGTTCAATTGTGATGTAACTGTGTTAAGAGTACCTACGTAGGTAGATAGCATGTGGATCTATGGCTGCTAGACCTAACCTTGTCTAATTGGTAGCCAATTGAACTGATGAGCGCTTCATAATTGCAACTATGACTTGCATACGCCACATCGTCGCATACATCGACGCACAAACTGTAGGTAACCATGAATTCAGTATAAGATTCTAAATTTCCTGCGTTGAAATTTTTCATCGGGTATTGCACTTTTCTGTGAAACAGCAGAGTTTTTTTTTATACGTACGAACATGTTCCGAATCATGTACTTACTGCATCCATGGGGATTATTCCGATCTGTCACCCCTGCTTTGTTCCGTTAGGAGGACAGATCGGAAAAAGTTGATCTGTCTCCCTGTTAGCAACTTTATTCACTGCTGTCCCAAATAGGAGTGAATAAAGTTCTAACAGTGGGACAGATCAATGTTTTTTGCCGATCTGTTCCTCCAAGGGGACAAAGCAGGGTGACAGATCGGAATAATCCATCCAATGGTAACAGGTTGCGCGTCGATGTCTCGGCCACCCTGTTAGGCTCTCCTAAATAATATAGATGCAAACGCCAGCACAACAAGCTGCTACAATCTGTCTTTCTTTAATAGAGATTCAACTATATCGCTAAAGCATTAGGTTCAATGTTGATTGGGAAAATTTGACAGTTTCGGGTAGCTTGACGTGCTGGCGTCTGTACATATTTTGTTTTAGTGACATTTTCACATAATTAAAGATATAAAATGTGTATAGCTTGAAGGATGCATGAACGCTTGGGTTATGAAGTCGCAGTCTAAATTTTGGGGGGACTGTCTTATTAATTTAGACGTTCGAAAAGTGCCGATTCTCAGCCTTGTTCGAATAAATGACTTTTGTTTTTGATTTCTAACAACCACGTTTCTGAAGAAATTAATGATATTTTCATTAAATTCTGTAGTAAGAAATTGGGATAGAACGCACTCACACAGTCGCAGTTTGGGGTCTTCATATACCATTTTAATGGCAGTAGTCTAGCCCCAAGACACAGGACTAACAAAATTATATAACTGGCACACACACATCTACCCTTACACATCTATCCTTTGGCAAACACAGAATATGTTCTGACTGCTGCCATGTTAGAGCAATGGTGGCCCAGTAGAGCAGAGACGCCCGCGACTGACGAGTTGTAGGTCGTAGGTTCGAATCCAGACAGGCGCTTTACTTTGTGTAAATTATTTTATCACCGCTGCGTTGAAACGAAACATGTATGGAAACCAGCATTTCAACCCGCACTGGGTCCTCGTGTTGGATAACGGCCCACTCACTCTCACAGAGAGGAGGCCCGTGTCCCAGCATTGGGAACTTTATAGGCTGATTATGTATGTTATGCATGCTGCCATGTTTTTAACGTCACTTAGCCGTCACCAGCACTTTCCAACTGAACCAAAATCTAACCCACCTTTTTTTTCTCTTCCAGTCACACGCTTCGCCCAGCGCTGAGCGTAGGGAACACCTGTACAAGATCCTGGTCATCGGAGAGTTGGGCACGGGGAAGACGTCCATCATCAAACGATATGTGCACCAGTTCTTCAGCCAACACTACAGAGCCACCATCGGCGTGGACTTCGCGCTCAAAGTATTGAACTGGGACGCGAATACCATCATTCGTTTGCAGCTATGGGATATTGCGGGTGAGTTTTATTTCACTGTAGCGAAACACAACAAGGGTCAGGGTTGCCATAATCTTTCGGCACTGATACGGGACAAAATGGTTAAAATTTTAAATATAAATCTGTATGACGTGGGTGATAATACTGATAATGGTTTATTATCATAAAATAATCAAAAGTCATAATAATCTAGTGTCACCAATAATATTAACATCAGTTAATATTATTCAAGAGTATCAACTCCAAACAAGTTTCAACAAAAGAACTACACTACTTGAGAAGAAGATCCAGGAAGAGAATCTTTTTTCGCCCAGTCATATTTTGAAGTAGATTTTTGAGCTCCCGCACCGCTCGGCGCCGAGACTTCACGCGTATTTTGAAGTAAACAGGACAAGTAGCAATACGCGGTCCGTCATAGAAATAGGGTGACAGTCCCGTTTATACGGGACGTATGGCTAACCTAAGTATAGTTCATCTCTGCCTGGTCCTTCGGGAAAAGCAGGCGTTATTGTATGTCTGATGTTATGTGTGTTTTAAGTAGATCTGTGTTGCTATAGTCCCTGGATTTAAATAGATCTGTGTTGCTAGTCCTTAGATTTATTATTCATTTATTCAGTTTGAGCATACAGAATTATACATTATTTTTGCTTAGTGATCGTTTATGCGAATACTGGTTTCCTGATTATTCCAAAGCTAGTTATTTGATCTGTAGGTAGTATAGTTTGGTAGTAAGAGATCGGGTGTTTTTTTTTTTAGAGGGGAGAATTTTAGATTGTAATAAAACATAGAAAAATATTTCTAATATCCATGAAATTGGCTTTATTTGATCTAAGAATTTGATGGCATTAATGTTTGAACATGATTCCAAGCATGTGGCCGCCGCGGCTGACACCGACGCCTAGTTTACTGAAAACTTAACTTTTTTATTTGCTAAAGGACACATTTGACAAACTTCACGAAATCTGGCCACTCGTTCGTGCTATTTGAAGCCATTGCTTTATTTACTTTGATGATATATAAATTTGCATGTCTTCTCCGATTAACCAGTAAAAATTGAGCACTTGGATGCCAACATTCGATGCCGAAATACAGCCTGATTTAATGAGAAGGGTGTGAAAATTTGACCTCCAGAATAAGCCATGTACGCGTCAGTCGCGGCGGCCAAATGCCCGAAATCACATTCATACATTAATGGCATAAAATTATCTATCAAATAAAGATTTTCATACCAATTTCATAGATATTAAAGCCATTTTTCTGTGTTTTATTTCAATTTAAAGTTCTCCCCTTTAAAAAACACCCTTTATAAGGGTAGATTTTACATCGTGGCGCGATCTCATGTGCTCAACGTTTTACTAAGTGTATCTAGTTACAGTATGAGTCTGTGCAATGTAATATAAATATCAACCTGAAGCTGTTCTCGAAAACTCCACACGCAAGCTGTAGTTTGACCGAGCTACCCTTACCGACAAAACAACACTACAATAGACTGTTATGTTATGTGAATGTTTTTTTTTTTTTAATTTTATTTGAGATGGGTTTGCTCTTGACTTTAGTGTAGGTCAGAGTTGACGAGACAAAGTCGACGATGGAGTGAGCTTACCCAGAAGAAGCCTGTTCACTCTCACTTTGAAGAGATTAGGGTTGTATGCGCTCGGAAACACAGACGCAGGTAGTGAGTTCCACTCTTTTGCTGTGCGCATTATAAAAGACATTTGGAAGCGCTTAGTGCGAATTGGTGGGTTGTTATTAAATAAAATTAACAAAACTGCACAAATCATAGACACAGCCGTACAGAATACTATAGCAGAAAAACTCTCAAAATATACAAACCTGAAAATAGAAATCAGCCGAATTTGGCAGCTTAGCAATGTCACCATAGTTCCTATGTCAATAACAGGTGTAATACCTAAACAGCTCCACAAGTCTTTAAAAAACACTCGATTTACTACCCTACACATATCAGACTCTTCAGAAAGCTGCAATATTGAATACCTGCAGGATTGTCAGAAAATTTCTGCAAAATGACATTGAAACATCAATCGTCACACGAGTGCAGCAACCACCGCACGAATACAGTCTCATGGACAGTTTACACTCACCATCACAATTCCGAATACCCATCATCTTACGAGTATCATAATCTAGCCAATGTCCAGGGGTAGCACCAGGCTTCGGCCCGTACTACGGCATAAAGCCCACGTACAATGGTCCATTTGAAGGACCAGACCCAACAACATAGAACCCCATAAAGCTACGCCGAGACACGTAAAAGTTCAATAAAGAATAGGTAATAATAATAAACATTTATTTCTCTTCCACAAAGGTGCCTTAAAAATATAAAAAATATAAGATCCGCTAAATCCTTTGTGGGAGACTGGTATTGCACTAGGGAAACCGGTCACACGGATTACCAGATCCCCCCGGAAGTTGGGGTATGAAATCTTAATATTAACAAATTATTTTAACCTTTGGTAGAAGAACACAAAACAAGAATGTGACTGACTAGTTCTACAAAAATGTTTAGGGACCATTTGTTACAAGTACAACTAGTAAGAATGGACCTGGGCCCTCCTATTGAGCTACTTCCTCCTATTACCAGATAGACCTTGGTTAATAAAGGTCTATTGTTGTTTAATTTGATGTTTTGTTGGTCTCAGAATACGTTGACTTCGTCATTTCAGATTTTTTTTCTACCAAAAATGTTTTGCAGCCAATTGCGGATAAAATATTGTCACTAACTTTGGCCCAAACGGTTTGGGTATGAAGACTTATCTATAACACAAATATGAATTACCTCGATAACAAGTATTACATTATTTTTATCGAACGTTTGTTGTCACGTTGTTTTGTGATAGTAACTTCAAGAACAACCTATGCGTTCTTTCAATCATTCATCATCTTTGACTTATATCTCTTGTACTTGTGGCGGCATCTTAGGCGGCATCTACAGCGCCACATGCTAACTACGCATCACGGACTTGACGTCACACAAATTCTGCATCGCGCAAGCAGAGTTTACCGCGCGACTGGCATATATCAACCTCCCGACATCAATCGTCGGACAGTTGCCCACCAGACACAACATCCGTCTGGTCGGAGGATCCTCCCTTTTTTATGGAAGATGAGTGAACTTTACTCCCTGTTCCTCATACTTCTTGACTTGACGCAGCCTTTGAGCAACTACTTCAGCGTGACGTCATCATCATCACTTCCTCAAGCTTTCGAGGGTTGTGTCACACAGCCAGCCCGCACCATGACCACCAGCATGCAGCGGAAGCGCATTCCTGGTCATGACCTCAGTCTCATCAGCAACCTTAGCACAGCACACTGCACTTTCAGCTGGTCCAAAAGCTGACTTCTGGCGTCGGCTAGTCGACGCCAGCAGTCAGCCTCAACCTGGCACTGTACCACATCCGATTAGCTGGAGCATAACACGGCGTCATCCCGACTCACTGGGAATCTCTGCAGATAGTTCCGACTCACCGTGAACTATGCGGCACCTAGTTCCGACTTACTGGAACCCCAACAGGCCCTGGCAAGCATTACAATATGCTCAGCCCTCTATCATCATCATTAATACATCAATAAACTCGGCCCACTATCATCGACCTGCGGTCTCCGGAGAGGAGTGATATGGCGGCATCTACAACGCCACACGCAAACTAAGCATCAACGACCCGACTTCACACAAATCCAGCATCGCGCAAGCAGTGTTTACCGCGTGATTGGCATATATAATCAACATCCCGAATTCTCGACATCAACCGTCGGGTTTGGTCTGTTTTGTTGCCCACCCGACACAACGCCTGTTTGGTCGGATCCTCCCTTTTCTATGAAGGATGAGTGAACTTTATACCCTGTTCATCATACCTCTATTATACTATTTTGCTCGCACGCCTTTCGCCGTGCTTTTGGCACGTCATTAGTTTATAATGTCAAGCACCACTGATATTAATTTCAAAGAAATTAATATCAGAGGTGCTTCAACTCTCATCATCTGCAGCACGTATCAGAAAGGTGTGGTCATGTTCAAGGGTGAACTACAGAGCATCAAACTGAACAACTTTATTCATGGGACCAACACTGTTATCGCGAAAAAATAAACAGCCGCCATACATTTGGGTCGAGTAGGTCAATACCTACTCGACCAGTAGAAAATTTTTATTAACTGTCCCATACAAAACTTCAATAAGTTTTGTGTGGGAGAGTTAATATATTTTTAGCGATTAACGATGTCTGTCTCATGGCGAATGTTGTTCAGTTTGATGGTCTGTACCACACCCTTAAATATGACTACACCTTTCTGATATACGCTACTGTATATCTTGCGAGCTATTAAATTGAAATCTTTTACGACTTTCTCTACTTAAAAGACACATGAAAGCAATAGTTATTACCACAAAGGTTTTTAGTAAGGTTTATAATATTTATTTTTGAAGGCCAAACTTTTTATTTAAATTCAAATGTAATTTTTTATCCGTTCTCTTTCTCTGACTTATATATAGTTATCCCTACCACCCTCTTCTTCATATATACTCGTAATATCATTGTTATCGTTGTTATCCACAGAGTACAGTAGTTATATGCAATTATTATCTATGGTTACCTTGTCTTTCGGCGTAGATAGAGAATGAACTATCTATCTACGTCTTTCGGTGCTTTCGGCTTTCAGTGTTTTTTACGTTTTTCATTTTAATAATAATAATTATATTATCGTGCGAGTGAGTCGATCGTCTAAGTCAGTTCTTGGTCATTTCGCTGTTTCAGGTTATATAATTATTTATTTCCTTTTGGCAGTGAATTGACAAAATGCCAAATGGCAAAATGGATGAAGATTCTGAAGCCTTTAACATTGTGTTTGCAATATCTTTCGTAACCATATGCTTATTATTCATGGTTCTACTATTTATTGTATAAGCCTGATGTAACACAATAGGTATTATAAGTGAAGTGGGTAGGTTAGTTTCTTCTTTTTTATGTTTGTTTTTGTAAGCGTTTGTAACCTTTGTCTACGTCAACCATTGTTTTACCATTGATTTATATCTCTAGTTTTTGTATTAAGTATTGATAGGTCCAAATTATACCAGGCAATTGCCAAAATCGTTACACTTAGTACAAGCAGATAGGGATGACCTTATAAGCTCATACTTGTGGTTGCAAAGATGCTGCTCCTCATTCTCTTCACACAATTCCGCAGGTTGTTTACTTACTGTAACCTGGTGACTACAGCATATATTTGCTCTTAACATTCCCATCTGCCTCTTTGATCAAGTGGTAAAAAGAACGACCGCAGAGTTCTCTGCCGGTCCACGGTTCAGCCAAGGCAGTATTATTGTTTTTATTTTCAACGGGAAATTACAATATAACCCTAAAGAATAGATTTGTGCCTGTTCACTCATATAACATGGGGCTTATAAACATAACTTTAGCTAATATTAAGTGTACTGTCATATATATACCCACCTCTTTTGGTAATAGAGAAGATATTATAGGCTCGTATTGTAGTAGCAAGGATGCTACTTCCCATTCTCCTAAGACACACAACCCTACAGAGACTTTGCTGGCGACTGTAGCATCAAGCTCTGGCCAAACTAAAGCGAAAACGCGCGGCACGTAACTGAGCAAGTCGATTGTTTTAGAGGAAGTCGCGGGACTATTCGCGCCAGTTTCAACACTTCCATACAAATTAGTTGACACAATCGGCGCAAGCGAATTTTATCCCACATCCCGCGCGGGCACTTCAGTGTGGGGAAAGCTTAAATATCTTTGTTCTCCAATTTTCTCCATTATCATCTTCTAGCCTTTTCCCGATTAGGTTGGGTTGTCTTCCAGTCTAACCGAACGCAGCTGAATACCAGTATTTTATAAGGAGTCTGTCTGACCTCCACAACCCAGTTACTGGGTAATACGATACCCCTTAGTAAGACTGGTTGTCAGACTTTCGGGCTTCTGACTTCTTCTTTTGTTCTCTTTTAACTTTATACTTCCTTTTGTCAGGTCAAGAGCGCTTCGGCAACATGACCCGGGTGTATTACAAGGAGGCTGTGGGTGCGTTCATAGTGTTCGACGTATCGAGGGTTGCAACCTTCGATGCCGTGGTGAAGTGGAAGAACGACCTGGACGCCAAGGTACAACTGCCGGATGGATCGCCCATACCTTGTATATTGCTGGCGAATAAGGTAATTGCGGTTCTTCTCTAGACCATTTTGATGTGGGTGTTTTTCTAGGAGTTGCTGGACGCTTCACTCATTGAAGACTCATACACGCAAGTACAGTGACACATACACACCCACACACACCCTTACACACCCCTCCGCACACATACACATTCACACCCACACCCACAAACACATTTACACACCCACACCCCACTATACATATACACATACACCACCACACACATACAATCTCACTCACTCACCCACAGACACCCCTATATACACACACACACTTGCACTTCTTCTGTTTTTCTTAATTCTTATTTTTAGGGTTCCGTACCTCAAAAGGAAAAATCGAACCCTTATAGGATCACTCGTGTGTCTGTCTGTCTGTCCGTCTGTCACAGCCAATGTGCTCCAAATCTAATGGACCGATTAAGTTGAAATTTGGAATACTTATGAATTTCTGTGACCCAAACACGGACGTGTAACGTAAATGAATTTTGAATACGGGGGTGAATGTTGGGAGCAACTAAGATTTGAAAAAAAAATTTTTTTTGCAAACTGTAGATACCGTGTGAAATGAAAGGGCTTACTTTGAGGATTTCAAATATTTTTTTTGTTAATAATTTTGAAATAAATTGTTTTAAAGTTATTTAAGATAATGTGTATTGTTTTAAAGTTGTTTAAGCAAATGAAACGAATGAAAAAAATAAATTTGCAGTAAATACTTCAAATTATGGTCAATATTTTGATAATTCTGTGGGCAGATGGCGTTATATCTTTTTAATGATTTTTCTTAGCTCTCTACCTGCTAACCAACCTCTAATAATAATTATTTGTGAGCTACCTCTTCAACTACAATATTTTTGCTTCAATCCTATATGCTTTTCGTTTCCTCAGTGTGACCAACAAAAGGAAGGCATAGTGAACTCTCAAGCCAAGATGGAGGAGTTCTGCCGCGAGAAAGGGTTCGCCGGTTGGTTTGAGACGTCAGCCAAAGAAAACATCAACATTGAGGAGGCAGCCAGGTCACTAGTTAATAAGGTAAGGTTTTATTTAATTATTTGTATGGGTCCTAAAATAGTTCCTTCGGGTATCCCGAGCGTTATTGCTTAGCGATTTTGTCTAATCTAAGCAACGTAAATAATGGTTTATCCGTACGATTACTTTCTATAATTTATATGGCAATAAATCAATAAGCAAACACTAATGAAATAACTAAGCATTACGTGTATATATCAGAAAGTTAATTCTTTCATAAAACTAAATCGACCATCGCAATAATGTTATTACAATTGATAGCATTTTAGTTGCCTACACAAATGAATAAATACTATAAATAAATCCTCCATTGATTCGTTCAACCATAAACCCGTTTGAGAGATATTTTTAATACATTAGTTGATAGTTTATGGTTATCTTGTCGCAAACCGTCGCATACCAAGCTTACGGAAAGATTCGGCGTTTTTTAAAGGTTGCGCAATATAAATGTCGGCTGATGTTCTTATGTTGGGTAATAAAAGTAACGGGCTCGGGTATAGTTAGATTTGAATTTCCTAAATTAGTTTACTGTGGCACAAGAAGCTTCAAAGTTTCCCAAACAGGAAGTGGTTGGTGCTGGATGCACAATGAGAATTGTTGAGTTACTTCTGAACGTACTCTTTTTTTAAAATTTAAAATGGGTTTGCTCTTGACTCTAGTCTAGGTCAGAAGCGACAGAGACAAAGTCGACGATGGAGTGAGCTTACCCAGAAGAAGCCTGTTCACTCTCACTTTGAAGAGATTAGGGTTGTAAGCGCTCGGAAACACAGACGCAGGTATTGAGTTCCACTCTTTTGCTGTGCGCATTATAAAAGACATTTGGAAACGCTTAGTGCGAATTGGTGGAATAGCAACTAGGTAGGGATGGTAACTGGCAGTGCGTCTAGATGTCCGATGGTAGAAGGGGGCCATGTACGTACTCTTTTTTTAAAATTTAAGATGGGTTTGCTCTTGACTCTAGTCTAGGTCGGAGGCGACAGAGACAGAGTCGACGATGGAGTGAGCCCAGAAGAAGCCTGTTCACTCTCACTTTGAAGAGATTAGGGTTGTAAGCGCTCGGAAACACAGACGCAGCTATTGAGTTCCACTCTTTTGCTGTGCGCATTATAAAAGACATTTGGAAACGCTTAGTGCGAATTGGTGGAATAGCAACTAGGTAGGGATGGTAACTGGCAGTGCGTCTAGATGTCCGATGGTAAAAGGGGCCATGAGGTCGTGGCAAATACTTAGATCTATTTCACGTTTTTTTTGCTGATTCTCGGTTAAATTGTCAAAATTGTGGAGATTCAAGTGAAATCCTAATATATATAATATTTATTCAGTTATTTTGTTATATCTGGGTGAACTCTTGAACAGTGAAGATCATTCCAGAATTCAATAAAACTTATACGACAACATTTTATATTTAAAATTAATTAACCTTACGGAATTTGGACTGTTCATATTTAGAGGTCCGGTCATTGCTTTTTTAATGTTGTGAAATATTACACTGTAGTCAAACACGCTTCTTTTTTATACCATAGAGCCGATTCCGTTCACTGTAGGCGGGAAAATTAATGTTAGCTGCGGCCGTTATAAATGTCTATTTGTCTTTTGATGACAGCTGTATACGATGACAAATTGTAGGCTCAGGAGTCAATTGCTTTGATGAACGGCGTACAACTGGTGAGAATACAAAAATCGTCTTTACTAGGTTAAAATGTCCATCATGCAACAACAACCTTTTTATTTTCCTATACCACTTATGACATGTGGCAAATAAACATATTCTCTTTCTTCTTTTTCTTTCTTTGATCTCTTCTTTTGCATAATTTTCTCAATTTCACACCAGCAGCCGTAGCATCACCACCATAGAAAAGAGTTTTGTCGACGGAAGAATAGACAAACGTTACGTTTCCGTGTAGACAGTAAGACGACCACAAAGTAGAGAGTCAACTGCACTTTTTACGTAATTCACTTTTTTACATAATTCGACTCGGAATTCTTTGTAATAGGTTTTCGTATACAAAGTACGTATATAAAGACTACACCATTTTTTTACAAAGTGACGAACAACCGTATTTGAAAAAAAAAAAAAAAAACATTGAAATATAATATATATTACAGTAATATTGGCCTTAACCCTTTCCTTTCTAATGCTCTATTAACTAAATGATGTGAAATCGAAGAAGATAGCTTTGTTCTTCTATTAATTACATAACACAGTTTTGCGTTCAAAACGCTCTCCTGTAAAATCATGATTGGGTAGATAACCGTATATACTTTGCGGCCGTCGAGTAGAAAACATTCTACTGTCTTTAGCACGGCGATTACAAAATCAAATTGTTTTCACTACCCTAGACAATTGTCAGGTGTCAGTGTAATTTTGACAGTTTAGGATGAAAAATTACTTCCGAAATAGTCTACATATACGTAGAAAAGTACCTCGACAAAAAACGTTGTTAGAAATGAAAGACAAAATGACAGATTGTAGCAGGATTTCAACTGTGCGATGTCAAAAATGGAGAAACGAAATGTCACTTTGCATAGAAAGATGTGTCTATTCTTCGATTTCTTCATAGAGATTGAAGTGGTCAAGCTACGCGTGCTGTAATTAATTTCCGTTTCTAGATCGTTCCGTTGTTCGTACTTGAAGCTAACGCATTACATTTGTAAAAGGTCATGGCTGAGGATGTTTTGGGCCTCTATGGCCCTATATGGTCTTAAGCAAGAATATTCATTGAGAGAATATATTTTTTGTTAGAATCTGTCACATTTTATCATACAGTGCTGACGCCTTCGGCTTCGATAACCTTTTAAAGCTTGTTGACAAGAATCAACTTTTTTAAATTGTAGCTTATTTTTTAACATTTTGCAATATTTTCTTCTAGACTAGTTACGTAGGTGACGAAAATACGGATTATACTACAAAATTATACATGCCGTCTTTGAATACTCGTTTATAAATAATTAAACTAATTCTAATGATCTAATAATATGTGCCTAAACTATGGTTGAATGACTGGAATCATCAAATAAAAATTAAGTTCTTGTGTGTGTGTTGTCAACCTTGAATTAATCCGGTTAATTACTTTGAGTATAAGTTATAGTTACGAATGTTTTAGATGTCTCAAATCAGTAGTTTTTATGAAGATCTTGCTATGATAATTATCTACAATTTCAAAGCTTGTCCAAATTGAGCTTTTTGCGCACACACTGTATGCATCGGTGTCATTGATCTAAGTTATGATGAATGTCATGTCTATTTAATTATTATTTGTAGTAACTTAGCTTATAGCGCCTGGAGTTAAAAACATGAAAATCTCGGATTTCAGTTACAGTGTGCATGTCTTGCTAATAACATACAGAGTGACAAGGAAACTCGAGCTATTCTTTCTAGGAAGTGATCGTGTGACCCATTTGCAACAATTAAACACCCCATAATAAAGCCTAGGCGAAAATTCATGGAATTTGAGAACACCCAATGCTTATGTATTTTTGAAAATTACCCAGGATTCGTCACTAAATATCGCTTTTCTATAAACTCTAAAATTGAATGGCCTTCATTGCTATTCCATTGGCTACCTAATACTTTAATAAACCTTTCGATGTAACCAAATTTTCGAAAACAACTTTTTTGGAAATTCATAAGAGGTTCCAAAAAATAACTATGAAACATCTTCTCTTATCTCAGCCTATGCAGAGGTGATAGGAATGATCTTGATCACACCGCTCATATTATAGCATGCTGCGATAGATTGGCATTTCTTTTTATAACTAGGAATTGTTTCTATTTTATTTTTCTTAGCTTTTAATATTATTTCTGACAATAAACATTTTAAAGATTTTAGAATTGATTCTCCAACATCTTCAAGCATTTTGTCACTTGATGTATAATTTTCATTATCGTATACTTGAGCTCTTATGTTCCTCCTCGCTAGCCGCTTTCAAAATATAAAACTCCTCTTCTTCTTTATTATTATGTTTCTAATCGTATCAATTGTCTGTTATGCCGTTATGGTTGATTTTTTGAAACATATAATGTATTGGATCTAAATTTACACGATATAACAATATCATCATGGTAGCAGTCTATTAGTCGTTTTCTAATCGTTTTTTCATCCGGGATAATATGGGAGTAATCCATCTGTCCCCGAATGTTTGTCTCTAAAAGGGGACAAATAGGAATTTTCTCGTCGTCTGTCCCCAAACTTATAAATGCGGACAGATGGGAGTTAAAAGTTTTATCTGTCCCCGAAATATTTTTTAATTAAAATTTTATTCGGCTTATGTTTAACTTATCACCAGATAAACGAAAATATAACATAAAAAAACACTGTTTACTGCCAAAAATAGTAAATGATCACTAAAATTAATACTCCATTTTATCGTGAAATTATAACCAAAATTTTTACATCTTGCTATCCTAGACTCCAAACTAATTTATTTATTTATTGATAGGAGAACCAACGGCTATGAGAAATGGATAACAATTATATATAAAACAAAAAAGCCAATTAGAGGTTCTCACGGGTAAAAACAGAAAAAGTAATAAAAATATCAGGATCACTAAGTATATATTTTTATACAGATTTACATATACACAAGATTTCGTCATATTTATCTTTCTCTCTCACACATGCACACACCCATACATAGGTACCATAGTAAATAGGCTACATCATAGTTGCATTAGCTAGGAATTTTATTATATTATAATTTAATAATGATAATATACTGTACTCGTTTTACAACTACTGTTGCATGTTCAAATCTTAGGCGAGGACGCTGGCACCCTAAACACAAATTAAATCTTCCCTTGGGTGCCAGAGTTCATTGAAAATACTCTTTTTCCCTAGTTGTAACGTTGTATAGTGTTTAGATAAGTGTTTCTTGTACAATGGAAGTTAATAAAAATTATTATTATTATATTATCTTTATTCAATTTTTTACATATAAGTTATATTTTTAAATATTAGAATTAAAAAAAAAAAACATTTAAAAATATAAAAAATGGAAAAATTAGAAATCCACCGGCATGGGGAACAGGGTCCAAGCTACCGGTGGTTAGGGCCCCAGAGATAGGAACCTCCTCACAATACGCGCCGTATCAAGGAGGACTGCCTTCTGAATCAAGCCCTTCACCCAGCCACCCAACGAGAGCCTCTTGAGATGTTGGTCGAGGCTCTTAGCTATAAGGCCATTGACTGTAACGACTATCGGCACAATGATTGCCGAGTCCACATTCCACATAGCGACAACCTCGTGGGCTAAGTCGAGATACTTCAATTGTTTCTCCTTCTCAGCCTTCACGAGGTTCTCGTCATGCGGGATAGTGACATCGATTATCATTGTGCGACGCACTGATCGATCTATTACCACTATATCAGGCTTATTGGCTACAATAGTCCTGTCAGTGATAATAGATCGATCCCAGTATAACGTGACATGGTCATTCTCGAGAACTGGGTCGGGCACATACCTGTAATACGGTACCTCAGAGTCCACAAGGCCGTATTTCAGAGCAAGTTGCTGATGGATAATCCTGGCCACTTGGTTATGCCTGTGCAAATACTCGCCGTTAGCTAAACGAGAACACCCAGAAGTAATATGTCTGATAGACTCACCGGGACAATGGCATGCCCGACATATGTCGATCGTCCCGTCTTTCATTATATACTTCCGGTAGTTATTCGTTAGCATAACTTCATCAATAATCGCACAGACTGAACCTTCGGTTTCCCCAAAGAGGTCACCGAAGCGTAGCCAGGCCACGGACGCTAAGAAATCTACGTCAGGCCCATGAAGGGCCCGGAAAAAGCGTCCGTGAAGCTCCTTGCTTTGCCATACTTCCTTGCGGTCGTTGGTACTAAGCACCACAGGTTTGCGCCAGTTCTCTTTAGCCAAGGATAACGGGGTGAGTCCCTTGTCCACTGCAACCACATCTCGGTGCATACCCACGTTAGCCTTGAGAAAATATTCTCTGAGACTGCACACCTCGCGGTTGTGGAGGGTCTTAGCATTTAAAAAACCTCGACCCCCACACTTCCGCGGGATGTACAGCCTCATGTTAATTATATTAATTATTATTACTAACAAGCACGATAGAAAAGAATATACATATAAATAACACACAATAAGCACTTTTAAAAAAGTCGGCGTTAAGCCGACTGCGTACGGAATAGGCTTTGGTGGGAAATGGGTCAAATAAGAACTCTTTACAAAGAGTACTGAAATCCTTACTCGCTCGCACTATGAATAAGTTTTGCCTGTAGTTAGAAGAGGAAAATGGAATGGAGATAGGCGGATTAAATCTAACTGATCCCTGGGAGACATTGAAACGCAGTTACTACAAAAGATCAGGACAATCAATCTCGTTCGATATAAATTTTAAAAGAAAAGTGCAATCTGCTATTTGACGTTAATCATTGTTAACCTAACCTAACCTAACCTAGAGAGAACATTAAAAGCGAATCAAACAAATGCAAAAAAAAACCTAACCTAACCTAATGCCAATGATTAATTAATAATGAATTAAAACACTGATTTTAAAAACAAAAAATTCGTGTTTCATAATAACGATACAACCCTCACCAAAACTACTGTAAAATACAACATTTTCTGACTGTACGTAGTCGGGCCATAAGTTCTGTCACATAGATAAAATTTCGAATTTAGAATGCAAGCCGAGGAAAATATTATGGGCATTCGAAAATTGAATATTTAAAGAAAATAAAAACAAAGGATTTCTGGAATTTTGCTCACTTTCTAAAATGGAGTGGACGCACAAAGAAGACAGAGTCGCAGTAATTGCATTGCATCGTTGCGGTCACGCGCCAACAGATATTTTCAAACTGCTGAAAAATTTGAAAATTCCACTGAGATTTATTTATCGTACTATCAAAAGATTCAGAGAAGATTCAAGATTAGAAGATAAACAAAGGAGCGGTCGACTCCGTATTGTTCAGACTCCAGCGGTCATCACAGCAGTGAAGGCGCGAATCCAACAAAATCCTGTCCGCAAGCAAAAAATGTTGGCTCTGCTGATGGGACTAACCAGAACTACTGTTAAAAGGGTGTTAAATGAAGACCTAGGACTGCGTGCTTATAGAAAAAACAGCACATCTTCTTAACGCACGGCTGAAGAAAATTAGACTCGAAAGAAGCTGGGTTTTGTTAAGGCTACCGCGGGAAAAAATACCGCGAAACACTTTTTTCAGATGAAAAGATTTTTAATGTTGAGGAGAGTTTCAACAAACAAAATGATAAAGTGTATACACACTCTAGTGAAAAAGCGATCAGATGTGTGCCACGTGTTCAGCGTAGTCATCACCCTTCGGCATTTATGGTTTGGCTTGGGGTGTCCTATTTGGGTCCAATGGAGGTGTTTTTTTGTGAAAAAGGAGTGAAAACCAGTGCCCTTGTATATCAAAATACAGTCCTAACAAACATTGTGGAACCTCTTTCACAAACAGTGTTCGAAAACAAGCACTGGGTATTCCAGCAGGATTCTGCGCCGGCTCGTAAGGCGAAAAGTACCCAAAACTGACTCACGACCCGTGGAATCGACTTTATCAGGCATGAGGATTGGCCCTCATCCAGTCCAGACTTGAATCCCTTGGATTACAAAATATGGCAGCACTTAGAGGAGGTCTGCGCTAAACCGCATCGCAACATGGAGTCACTTAAAGTATCCCTGATTAAAGCAGTCGCCGATTTTGACATGAACATCGTGCGTGCTTCTATTGATGACTTGCCTTGCAGATTGAAGGCTTGTATCGAAGCAAGAGACATTTCGAATAATTTTAATGTGGTGAAAATCTGTATTTTATACCCTGTATAAATGGTTGTAGTGCGTATCTCATTGTGTAAGTTATTTTATTTTTTTATTTGTGATGGGTTTGCTCTTGACTCTAGTCTAGGTCAGAAGCGACAGAGACAAAGTCGACGATGGAGTGAGCTTACCCAGAAGAAGCCTGTTCACTCTCACTTTGGAGAGATTAGGGTTGTATGTGTTCGGAAACACAGACGCAGGTAGTGATTCCACTCCTTTGCTGTGCGCATTATAAAAGACATTTGGAAGCGCTTAGTGCGAATTGGTGGAATAGCAACCAGGTAGGGATGGTAACTGGCAGTGCATCTAGATGTGCGATGGTAGAAGAGGGCCGGTGGAATGAGGTCGTGGAGTTCTCGGGCACACTCTCCAAAGTACAATCTGTAGAAGACCGACAAGCAGGCAACCTTGCGGCGATGAGTCAAGCTTTGAAGCTTGGCATCCACCAGTTTTACGTCGCCAATGAGCCTCTTAGCTCTGCGTTCCACCGTTCAAGCGCGGCTAGTTGGTACTTGGCTGATCCATCCCAAAGGTGACTGCAATACTCCATGCAGGATCGGACTTGCGCTTTGTAAACGGTTAAATGCTGTCCAGGCGTAAAGTATCGCTTCACCCTATTTAGGATGCCCAGTTTCTTGGCCGCAGTTTGGGCCTTGTATTCGATGGTGGCGCCGAAGTTGAGACCAGATGTCAACTCCATGCCTAGGAGCTCAAGTCGATCAGTTACAGGAATAGATGTACCCCGAAAAGTAGGAGATTGGGCGAAACGACACTTTAACTTTCCATATGTGACAAAACTTATGACCAGACTTTGTATTAAATTGAGTGACTATTAATATCGTTTTATTCATTCCTGTAACAGAATCAAGTTATAACACCGTTCTGTACATACCACTCGCCTACTACATTATTCTTATTGATAATCTGTTTATGTCACAGTTGAGCGCGATAGTACTCAGTTTTCAGAATAAAATTTTAATTAAAAAATATTTCGGGATAGATAAAACTTTTAATTCCCATCTGTCCCCATTTATAAGTTTGGGGACAGGGACACGAAAAAAGATGGGAATACTCCATTAGGTATAATGCTCTATAGTGATGACATTTTTCAACTCTTGCATGGTAAATTGACAGTTGTTCAAATAATGAAAAAATCAAAAACACAAAAGAAAATGTTGGTAAACTTTGTAACAGGTATACGTAAACGTGTTTTTTTTGATATACCATAACTCTAGGGTATTAATGAGACCGTCATTTTGAACAACTTTTACAATAGGACCCAACTTCAAATCGCGAAAAAAAAAATTTTGCAGTTCCCTACATTTTGACGAGTTTTGCGAACATAAATGACAACTGATTTATTTTCGCAATTTCAGGTATGGTCCTCTAGTAAAAGTTGTTCAAAATGATGGTCTCATTAATACCCTAGAGTTATGGTATATAAAAAAAACCACGTTGTATAGTATAAAAACAAAATCCTACTTCGACCATATAAATTCAGTTAGTGATACAAAAGTCCGAGTTCAAAACCCCCACTATGATTTTTCCTGAAAATCTTTATCATCTTTCTAATATTCAGTTTTAAAACGCACTCTGGCTCAGTCATGTTTGTATAACATGCGATTAGAGACAGGTCTATGTCCTGCAGTGGATCTCTCTATAAAATTCCACTTTCCATACGGGATTCTGTGATGTTTGCATTTCGAGACCTTTGCCTACCTACTTCTTACTAATCGATAATATTTTTCCTTTCCAGATACTTTTAAACGACAAACTACTCCAGAGCAATGACAACAGAGATGGTGAAAAATTCGCGCTTGACCACAAGATTGCCAATGGCGAGAACAGTCGGGACGGAAGTACCAAGTCCTGCTCGTGCTGACCAATCACCGACCGCCATTCGTAAAATGGCCCAATCACAACGCGTCACACAAACGCTTCTTTACCCAAGGAACAATCACGTTTGATTCTAAATTTTTACTCTCTATTTTTAAAAAGCACCTTTTTTGATTGACGTAATTTAAAATATTTGATTAAATTTAGAGATTATTGTAAATTCGATTTATAATCTCAAATACAATGTCACTTGACCACTGACTTTGTAGCGAACTAATTGTTTGTTATAAGAATAAATCTTTATTTTTCTGTTCAATCCTTTTAGGATTTGTCTTCCTTCTAAACTTTTTTTCAAACTAACTCTGTATACTTTAGTAATTAGTTATTATTTTTGTAATAGGCCGCCAAATCTCGACAATTTGAAGAGGTTGATCAAAGTGCCTATGATTGAATTTATTTTGTTTAAGTCTGTATTTGACTCTGAAGTAAGCTGTATAGAGTCACTAGTGCCATTAGGCTGAAGTCATAAAATATATGGTATATTATGATAGTGTTACTATACGGTTATTGTAATAAGTATTATCTACTTATTGTATGAGAGTGTGAGAGTTGTTACTGTAAAATAAAATGTTTAGTGATGGACAGTATTTTGTTTTATTGAATCACATTTTATTCCCTACTTCAAATATGACATAGCCTACATAATACGAGATATTATATTATATATAGTATAATGGCTACGAGCTAAACCAACTTCCTCCTGAGACGTCAATAGAATTTCGAATTTACGATTAGTGCAATATGCAGCATGGACAATAGACCATTCGAAATCTTGTTTGCACAAGCAACAAGTCAGGGTAATTACTACCACCTTAAGTTGTCCGTGGTATATTCAAATCACGTTGTCAGGTCTCGCTTACGGAGTCGGGGCGTCGCGTGTCGCGTTAAAAAGAACATAATATGGTGGATTTATTCCCGGTCGTCCCCACCCCGTCGTCCCCACTGGGCACGACGGTTTATTCCCGGTCGTCCCCACTGGGCACGACTGGGAATAAAAGGTTTTAAGGTGCGTATCACAGATGGCACGGTGGTACGATAGTACGAAACTTTTTTTTCCCAGTCGTGCCCAGTGGGGACGACCGGGTATAAACCATATGGCGTTGTATGAGAGCGTTTACGGATAAGCGATTTTACACGCGTTTGCAGGCAGGCAACGCTGCGTCTTCCACGCGACGTTTATCGCGGTGGTGCACGACGCAGTGTCGTGGTCAACTATTCCTGCAATTCTCCGTTCACGGTAAAACGTAGCGACACCCGCGGTGGGGCCCGCGGCGACCATACCATGTTTGTGTTGGCGCGTGTGATGACGCAGGCCGCTGCACGCGCCGCCTGTCTCGAAACTGAAAAATTGTCCGACGCGCCGCGTCGTAGACAGACTATGAAATGGCTATAACGCGGCAAATTGACATAGGGTGTCAATTTGCTTAACAATTAATTTGTCTGACTGTACAGAATCACATGCATAAGAGCTTTCAAAAAGCATGTGGAAGTTTGAGACACAGCGGTCATATGTTGTCCAAACAAGATATGAATAAGTTTAAAACCGTAATTCATAATTGGCTAGATTCTTGCATTTCCTAAACATAGGCTTTCAATACAACTTTCAATTAGACGATACCAAATTGCGTTTCAAAAAGTAAATCCGAATGAGTATCTAACGCTTATAAAAAAGCTCTGTGAAAGTAAAAAGCGGAGAGTTAAAATCCCGTATCAAAACCTGTCTGTACTCCGGATAACCAATCTTGGATTAACATAACACATTAAGACGAACCTAAATAAATATCAGTTATCTTAATGCGTGAGAGTGATAAATAGAGTATGCGACCTACGTCAATTAATAGTTTTTGTATAGAAGGTGGTGGTTTGTAGGAAGGTGTGTTTTATTTTTATACTTTTTGTGGGCGATAGCTTAGAACGAGAATTATTTTAACACCTATTAGGGTTCCGTACCAAAATAGTAAAATGGAACCCTTATGGTGCGAATCGGTCTGTCTGTCTGTCACAGCTGGATAACTCAAGAACCACTAATACCATCAACTTGAAATTTGGAATAGTTTTAGATGACGTTTGCCCAACTATTTTGCAAATAAGAAAGAAATAAAACTGTATATTTTTTTTTTGCTATAGGGACTGAAAGAGGTCTTAAAAATTCGAAGTGGGGCTACTAGGGCATGTAGGATCAAATAAAAAAAAACAAATAGCGCTGTTTGCACGTTCTCAAACATTTTTTTCTTTTTTTTAGGCCGCATAGTTTTCGACTTTTGATGAAAAATGTAAACCCCCTCTTATCTCCGAAGTTTGCATAGAGAAAAATCTGAAATTATCCTGTGTGATAGAAGTTTATGTAAAGATTACAGGAAAAATAAAACGATGTCTTTAGATAGCACAGTTTTTTTTTAATATGTAGGAACCCTCGGTGCGCGTGTCCGACACGCTCTTAACCGGTTTTTTTTTTGGGAACGGACTACGTGGAAAATACTGGGTGCCTTTTTTACCGTCTTGAAAAAAATAGGGTCTAATAGGTGAAGGGACTACCTAGCCTATGCCATATCTAGTTTAAAAAAATAATAATATCGAAATTCAAATCATACGCACTACGTACCCTGCGTAGTGCGTAGGTATGATTTGAATATATTTGATAAAGTTTTTTCAAAATTTCTGTTTTATTGTTCCAGTTTACTTAATATGTGTAGTGTTTGTTGATAGAGCAAATTTTGTCTAAGCTATTGAAAAAAAAAAAAACAAAAAAAAAATGTTATGCCATAGGCTTCTACTCTGTTCACCTATTGTACTCAATTTTTTTTCAAGACGGTAATAAAAATCATCTAGTATATGGGAGAAATAAAAAATGTGGTCATAGGAGGCCCTTTTCCAGTTCTTTATGTAAAATATAATAATATAATAATAATAAAATTTATTTCAGAATTACTTCCATAATTTGTTAGTAACAATGTTCTTAGCCTATGTTAGTAATAGTAGAATAACAATAACAATAAACAAAACAATGAAAATATTTCAGGCACTTGCTATTGCGTGTAGGCCTATACAGTGCGCTATTAGTACGGAGTCCCATCGGCCTGCGCACGCGGCCAGGATGGCGTTGGGGCTGCCGCGCACCCGCACCATTAAAGACGCACTTCGCTTGCGTATCACGGCGTGAAAGCCGTCCACGCGCGCCTCTGCGAACATACCACTGGCGCTACAGTACCGCGGCAGCCCCATCAGCACCCTGAACGCATTATTGTATTGCACACGCAGAGCGTTGTATGTCCTCTGCGTATATTTGGTCCACAAACTGCATGTGTAAAAGGTCTGGCAGAAAGCTCTAAACAGTGTGACCTTCACTTGTTCAGTACACCGTGCGAATCTGCGAGCCAACATGTTACAGCGAACAGACAACGCTCTGCGTTCCCTCTCCACATCCAAATCATCTTTAAGGTCCTCGGTGACCCAGTGGCCCAGATACTTGAAGTGAGTGACTTGGTTCAATGGTGTACCATAGAGTGAGACGGGAGATACCACTGTGACCTCTTTTTTAGGTGCTTTAAATACCATAATCTCACTTTTTTTTACATTGTATCTGAGCCCATGGGCCTCCGCATACTCTTCACATATACTGAGTAGCTTACGCAACGCACCGATTGAGGGGCTGAGCAAGACCATGTCATCCGCGTAGCTTATATTATTTACGCAAATTCCATCTATGTGACACCCGATGCCGGTGCCGCTCAGCTCACCAATCAGGCGGTCCATGTATAAGTTGAATAACTTCGGTGAGGTCAACCCTCCCTGCCGAACCCCACACTCTAACTTATATTCCTCCGACTTACTAGCCGCCCACCTAACAGCATTATTCTGATTATTGTACCAGTACTTAAATATAGATATAATTGCAGGGGGTAAACAAGTGTCTTGATACATTTTTGTCCACAGCAGGTCGTACGAGACCAGGTCGAATGCCCTGGACAGGTCCAAGAAACATGCGTATACTGGCGTTTTACGAGCGGTGTAATATTGCACAGTCTGCTTGAGGCACAAAATCGCACTTTCAGTGGATAGACCAGTTCGAAAACCGAACTGGCCATCGTGCAGTTTTATATGTTTTGTTAAATGGCCGTCAAGCAAACTGTCCAATACCTTCGCTATAACCGTTGCTAAGGATATAGGCCTGTAGTTAGACCTGTCCGAGACATTTCCGGTCTTGTTTTTTACAATGGGGACAACAATGGTATACATGAGATCGTCAGGCAGGTAGGAGTGGTTAATGCACAGATTAAACAGTAGAGCCAGAACTCTAGGCAAGTGCACCCCAGCATGCCGCAGGTGCTCAATGCTGAGGCCATCATGACCTGGAGATTTTCCTCTTTTCATAGATTTAATAACAACATCAATGTCCTTTGCAGTGTACTTTACATTAATATCTCCAGGTATAGCCCCAGCATCAGGCACCGACATCATTTCAGACCGTGCACGGTTCACAAACGGCTCAACTTTGAAATGCTGCCGAAACAATCCTGCGATGGCATCCGGCTCGTGTTCACCCTCGACGCTCACGGGCCGGCTAGGCTTTATATTCAATTTGTTGGTTGATTTCCAAAATTTTGAAAAGTGATTATTGGAATGGTGTCTTGCAATTGCAATAATAGCAATGCTAGATTAATCAAAACGGATCTGGTTTATTTGGTCTCATCGAGATCATTCAGATCTTGAGGTACTTAGAAATAAACACTGGTGCAAATGGACCTCAAATATGTTACAAAATAAGAATCACACACTGAAATGTACCTAACTGGATCATCATCATCTTCGTCATCAGCTTATAGCAATCGTTTGCTGGACGCTGTAATCCAGCTGCTACCCGCTGCACCACGGAGATCATTGCTCTACATTGAATAGGTATTTGGAAAATTACAGGAAATTAATATATTTTATTCCGTAAAACCTTTACTGGGCTTGTATCTACTTTCAGTAGGTGTCAAGTTCGACCCTCCATCTTTGTCTTGTTCTGGCGCGATGTCAAATTAATATATATATATTAAAACACCAGCAACCTCTTAAGGGGTCATTGAACTCATCATTATGAACAACTTTTACTATGGGACCAAACCTGAAATTGCTAAAAAAATCAGCTGTTCAGTACATTTATGTTCGCATAATTTGTCAAAATGTACTGAACAACAGATTTTTTTTACCCGATTTCAGGTTTGATCCCATAGTAAAAGTTGTTCATAATGATGAGTTCAATGACCCCTGTCATTGAACTCATCATTATGAACAACTTTTACTATGGGACCAAACCTGAAATTGCTAAAAAAATCAGCTGTTCAGTACATTTATGTTCGCATAATTTGTCAAAATGTACTGAACAACAGATTTTTTTTACCCGATTTCAGGTTTGATCCCATAGTAAAAGTTGTTCATAATGATGCTCATAATTATGAACAACTTTTATTATGACCCCTTAAGAGGTTGCTGGTGTTTTACAAATAACCCTGTATATACACACATATATATATATATATATATATATATATATATATATATATATTTGTTTAGCCTACATTGTCCCATTACTGAGCAAAGGTCTCCCCAAATCCTTTCAAGCATCCTTTTCCAGGGCCACCTCGATTCAACTCTTGCGGTTCGCGTCTAGGTCGTCTCGCCACCTCTTCCTGGGGCGGCCTTGGCTGCGCCGTCCATCCTCAGGCACCCACTGGGTGGAGACTGTTGTCCAGCGGTAACTTTGCATGCGGCTGACATGACCCGCCCAATCGGCCAACTTGCCTTTTTATATCTATCAATTTTCTTAGTCCAAGTGTGGTGTGAATGATAAATCGTAGCGGCCCTCCGAACAATTACTTGTAGACAGATGCTTTTGATAAACGAGGTGTCGTCGCGGTGGTCTTGACAAATACAGACATAGTGGGCGCGTTAGCGATCATGTCGAAAATGAATGATGATGTCTTTATCTGATTCATGAATGAGATGCTACTAATACGATAAATATGATAAGTGAGAAAGTTTGGATGTTTGTTACTCCATCACGCAAAAACGGCTGAACGGATCTTGATGAAATTTGGCACATAAATAGTTTATAACCTAGATTAACACATATAATACATTTTATTTCCGTAGTACGTGGGATAATTACCGAACTAGCTAAAACATAAATATATATACTCGCGTTACCTACATGTCTTACGCGAAAGCCCTAATAATCAAAAGGTGAATTAGGCGTGCTGCATAGTTGTTCGGGTTGGTATGATTTGGCAAAGCCGGGCGACAACATCTAAAAATTAGGTATACAAGGTTACTGGAAGATTAAGATTTGGTTTCCGAGGAAAGCGGTTCCCTCATATTATAACAGCCGCTATGAAAATCGGTAATTTTCTCCAGTATTTGACATTAAGTCAAACGCCGCTGCCCAAAGATTTAAATCACTAGATTTGCCCTCACCGTACTTAGTCACAAGAAAAAGTGTCCTTATTGAGAAGAGTGAGCTCACAGCGTTTCCACGACGATCAAGTGTAGTTACCTAATCGTTGTGTGTCAGAAGAGGTGTCAAAACGAATTAGAAATGCGACTATATTTTGACGCGGTATTTCAGTAATTTGAATCTAACGATTTAAATCTTTACCACTCCCATCATATTCATGACAGCCGTCACTGCGGCCGTTAGTGGCGACCACGGCTCTTCTAGGAAATCGTAGCTTTAATATGTATAGATAAACCATTCTAAAAATGAACGCCCCTCCACAGCAGTTACGCTCACATGCAAAGAAGGTGTATCGACGCAATACACATAATTCGTCTTTGTCATTGGTTGCTCAGTCACCGGCGAGACATGAAAGTGGGACCCGCGTCGATTTCGCCGCAAAAGTACGGTTAGCTTGACAACGCAAAAAAAAAGTTGAACAAAACGTCTATAATGGCTCTAATAAAGGAACGAAATGAAATGATTGATTGTACTATTATATATTATATTATTATATTATATATATAATATAATATTATATATTATATTATATTATTCTTTTATTTTTGCATACTGAATGTTGACATGACTATTTACTTTGTACAGTATTATATTACGAGTATTTTAATTTATTGTGAATGTGAAGACTATGTAGGTCATTGCTTTTTTTTGTTTGTTTTATTTTTTCTCTCAGTTCTTTTTAATCATCGTCTGGCAGTTTGAGTAATTTATGCGGCCTACCCCAATGTCCTTTCTTTGGTATTGTTCGTCGAATCGTTGAGCTCCTTAAGTTCTGAGTTGAGCTGCGCGATTACTGACAAATGCGTGCACTGACTGGACAGGTCCTCTCAATCTGTGTGGTTCTTTCCTCAAAAGACCATTTCAGACACCAATCTACATGGTCTTCACATGAAGTGACCAAGATTATGTCTGGACTTTATAAGAGACTGTGACCTCTGAGTTTGTTTCGGCCTTTCTTTTCAGAGTAGTCAGATAGGAAACGCTGAACTCATCTAGTTTAAAAAAAAAACATGATTGACTTGTAAAAGTGTTTGTACAAACCTACTTACAGAAATAAAAATCATTTATCATTTATCATCATTTATCATTTACTATGTGGGAAAATACATGTAGACATGTTAATGAAAAACATGTTAGTAACATTTTGACATGGATTTTGAATTCATTATTAATGTGAGTGTCATTACTGATGAAAGTGATTAGGTATATTGATAAATGAATAATTGGTTAATTAATATTGTATTTCATAACGTTTGTTTGTATTGCATAATGTTTTATTACGTATTGCATTGTATTTACGTATATTAGTAATAAGTCAATAAATGCTTGAAAAACTAATCAGAAATGCGACTATCTTTTGATGCGGTAGGGCGAATCTGACGATTTAAATCTTTGCCACTGCCATCATTTTCATAACAGCCGTCAGTGCGGCCGTTAGTTGCGGCCACCGCTCTTCTAGGATACCGTAGCTTTACATGTTCAATTTACTTGCACCGTATATAAGCGCCCTAATCTGCGCAAGACCTCTTTTTCTTCTGTCTGATGTTTCTCAATAAATAATAATTTCATCATTTATTTTAAGGCAAGAATTTATATAATATATGTAGTAGGTATATAGTAAATGTAATGACCCATATTAAATAAATACCTTGCAAACATAGGTACATAAAAATATAAACAATAACACTGATTTTTTTTATGCAAACGGTACCTACCGACTGACCAAACGCCGAACAGCCGGATTTGTTGGCCAACTTAGTGTATAAATGAAACGAACGCGCAACAGAGTGAAGAAGGTGTCGTGCCATACAAAGCGCACGCTCCCCGCCGTACAATGCTAGGTACCTGGACTGATCCACTCTTTTTTATTTATAGATACTGCCAGCAGTGGCCTTAAAGAACAGAGCTGGGTACCCGGCGGGGCCTGCTCCTTTGGATGGATCCAGTAATTTTAACTATTTATGTATTTTGTCTTCTTCAATATGCAAGTTATCGATCAAGCTAACGTTGGCATTGCAGTGTGTAGGCGGCATCCAGGGGGACAATGAGGGTGAACTAGATTCAAACACAGACTGGAAAAAGTCTGAAAACATATCACAAATCTTTTCCGGGACACTTGAATTAATGTTTTGATAGTGCATAGTGGATGGAATACCTGATTTATTTAGAATTAGAATACGCGATTTGATAAATAACCTTTAAAGTAGCCTGTAAGACCTACTACTCCATCTATATTAAATCAGTTGAAGATAAACTTATCTTACATTAAGTACTTTTGGACATATACAGGGTTATTTGTAAAACACCAGCAACCTCTTAAGGGGTCACTGTACTCATCATTATGAACAACTTTTTCTATAGGACCAAACCTGAATTCGCGAACAAAAATCAGCTGTTCAGTACATTTATGTTCGCATAATTCGTCAAAATGTACTGAACAGCTGTGCTTTTTTTGCGATTTCAGGTTTGGTCCTTTAGTAAAAGTTGTTCATAATGATGAGTACACTGACCCCTTAAGAGGTTGCTGGTGTTTTACAAATAACCCTGTATATGTCCAAAAGTGCTTAATGTAAGATAAGTTTATCTTCAACTGATTTAATATAGATGGAGTAGCAGGTCTTACAGGCTACTTTAAAGGTTACTCTGTATTCTGAAAACTCATTGTAGTCATTGATGTTCTTAATTTTTTTCCATTCAATCGAAAGTCGTTGTTTTCTCTTGTAATTTCAGGTAGATTACAATCACCAACCATAAATATATTTTCGACATTCGTTCATTCAACATGTCCTGCAGTGTATCAAGGTGAGATGTATATACATCGGTAGTCGCCCAAGGTGGTATGTATACAGCACTAATAACATGCATTTTAGAGCTATTGACCTTACTCGGAATACCGGCTGTAAGATGCTCAATGCACCTCGGTCGACCAGAAATGTCAAGTAAACATACCAGAGTCCACGCAACACCGCAACCAGAACCCACCACATGTTTACAGTAAAATCGTCGCACGCACACTAGTAAAGTGTTGGATTAAATATTTCCTCTCACACATTGAAATAATCAAATTTTGTGGAGGGGCGTTCATTTTTAGAATGGTTTATCTATACTTTGTTGTCAATGCAGTTGCCGTGTTCTTTTATGATAATTAGGTAATATGGAATTGAAAGAAAACTTGAAGGAACGTGAATGATAATGGATCGCTTATATATACAAGAGCGCCTACGTGAATTTAACTTTCAACGATCTGTAGGCTGGCTGGATGTAGTTGCTTTTTAGAACCTGAGTTAGATTACATTAGCAATCAAGCCATAACTTACACCCACATTAGCCAAAAAAATCAAAGAACCTCAAAGCTAGTCCGTTCTAAAGAGTGTATGGTCGTTTTGCTGACATATAGCCTAAGCAAATAGCCTGCCTAGGTCAGCTGAGGTAAATCAAAGAAAGGAAAAAAAACTTTTAGCAAAAAATAAAACCGACTTCCAAAACAAAACACTACAAAGTGAAAAATAACTTTAATTTCGGTAGTCAGTGTCTTTGGTTTTGTATTTTCGTTTTTTGCCACCGACTTTCGAAATTAAAGTTATTTTTCACTTTCAAATTAAAGTTTTGTTTTAGAAGACGGTTTTATTTTTTGCTAAAAAGGTTTTATTTTTCAGTTTTTAGTTGTGGAACCTACCCCATACAAATTCGAATACATAATTGAGCACAATAATTGTAGACATAGCCATGTAAATAACAGTGATAGGAAGTTATTAAAACATCATCACATCATCAACATATAGTAAGTGGGAAATATACACATTATTGAAGCCCAGGGACCGAAACCGGTACGAAAAATACCGGTATTTTTCGGTTACAACCTTTATTTTTTTTACAGGTATTTTCAAAGGTTACCTTAATTCTTAAACATTGAATACAACCGGTATTATACCGGTTACCGAAATAAAAATTACCTATATCTTACACGTGCCGTCGGTATTAGTCAAAGTCGCCGCGTTTAACTGTTCATATCGTCAAGCGTTGAGTATTCAATAATCTGGCCAGCACCCTACTGGCGTAACACACGATCAATCACAATCTGAATTTGCATTGCTTCATAAGCTCGAAAAAATTGTCTGCTCAACAACGTGAATAACGTAATGAATGTTGTTGAACTGTCAAAATGAAAGCGATTGGGACTGAGCGTGTGTTACGCTGACTGCTGACCACATCCACATCATGATACAACCGTTTCATGAAATGGTCGAACACTTCATGATAGTGTTTTGATATAAAAAAAAGTGTAGGTACTGTGCTAGCGCGCTCAAACAAATTGCAAGCAAAAAGTTATGCGCTTTCTTTCTTTTTTATTTTTTTATTTTTATTTGTGATGGGTTTGCTCTAACTGGACACAACAACACAATCTAGGTCACAGGTGACAGAGACAAAGTCGACGATGGAGTGAGCTTATCCAGAAGAAGCTTGTTCACTCTCACTTTGAAGAGATTAGGGTTGTATGCGTTCGGAAACACACGACGCAGGTAGTGAGTTGCACTCCTTTGCTGTGCGCATTATACAAGACATTTGGAAGCGCTTAGTGCGAATTGGTGGAATAGCAACCAGATAGGGATGGTAACTGGCAGTGCGTCTAGACGCACATCACCACCACGGCACGACATCTAGATGTCCGATGGTAGAAGGGGGCTGGTGGAATGAGGTCGTGGAGTTCTCGGGCACACTCTCCGAAGTACAATCTGTAGAAGACCGACAAGCAGGCAACCTTGCGGCGATGAGCCAAGCTATGAAGCTAGGCATCCACCAGTTTTACGTTGCCAATGAGCCTCTTAGCTCTGCGTTCCACCGAGTCAAGCGCGGCTAGTTGGTACTTGGCTGACCCATCCCAAAGGTGACTTCAATACTCCATGCAGGATCGGACTTGCACTTTGTAAAGGGTCAAAAGCTGTCCAGGCGTAAAGTATCGCTTCACCCTATTTAGGATGCCCAGTTTCTTAGCCGCAGTTTGGGCCTTGTATTCGATGGTGGCGCCGAAGTTGAGACCAGATGTCAACTCCATGCCTAGGAGCTCAACTCAATCAGTTACAGGAACAGATGTACCCCGAAAAGTAGGAGTTTGGGCGAAACGACTCTTTTTAGCGGTAAAAAGACACGTCTGTATTTTGGTGGCGTTAAAAGAGACCAGATTATCATCACCCCACTGGGAGACAAAGCTTAAGGTCAAATCTGTCCGCTCTACCATGGCCTCTCTCAAGGAACGAACTTCGGCCCCGCTGGTTTTTGCGCTGGACAAGTATGTCTCTGAAACTGTACTGTCATCTGCGTACCCAACAATACTAGGCCGAAGCAGGTCATTGATGTGCAGCAGGAAAAGAGTTGCAGAGAGAACAGACCCCTGAGGAACTCCGGCATCAATAGCCATAAGGTCAGAAGAGCAGCCGTCAACAACTACTCTAATCGACCGTTCACTAAGGAAATTTGATATCCAGCTACAAAAATCAGCTGGGATGCCATAAACAGGAAGCTTGCTGAGCAGAGCAGCGTGCCAGACCCTGTCAAAGGCCTTCGAGATGTCAAGCGATACAGCCAGTACTTCGCCGTGTTTCTCTATGGCTTCGCCACAGCAGTGCGTGACATACACAAGAAGATCGCCAGTTGACCGTCCCCGGCGAAAGTCATATTGACGGTCACTGAGGAGATCATTGTCTTCAAGGTAGATCAGCAACTTATTGTTCAGGACCCTTTCCATAACCTTGCACAGAATGGAGGTAATGGCGATCGGACGGTAATGGGCAGGGTCTGCACGGTCGCCCTTTTTGGGCACTGGTTGTACATACATTTGCAAGCTTCCAGGATTTCGGCACCGTTCTTTTTTCAAGAGAGAGGTGGAACAAACGTGTCAATACAGGAGACAGTTCAGGCGCACACTGCCGCACCTGCCAGGCCTGCTGGCCTTGTTCACGTCTAGACTGCACAATACTCTTCGGACCTCTTTAATGTGTACTGCGATCTCCGGCATCGAGGAGTCACAATGAGGTACAGTAGGTAGTTGCTTTGAGCCAGCGTCCAGACGTGAATTGCTTGCAAAGAGAGATGCAAATAAATTTGCTTTCTCAGTTGCAGAGTGAGCCAGCGACCCATCAGGTTTCATCATAGGAGGTAAAGTGGGACGACAGAAATGCGTTTCAACCGCTTTAGACAGGGACCAGAACTGTTTACAACCCGGGACCAGCGTGGCCCCGATACGTCCGACATGGTCAAAACGTGCCCTACGTAAAACCCGCTTGGAGAACTTGGCAGCAGAACTAAAGGCTCTTTTCTTCGCGCGAACCCTACGCGCTCTAACTGTGCGGTCGCGGGCCTTGACCCAGGCTTGGTAGGCAGTCTCTTTTCGGGCCTCAGCGTGGGCGCATTCCGCATTATACCAAGGCCGGGATTTGTGACCGAGCGGGATGTCGGAGAATGGAATAAAATATTCCATCCCCTGCCGAATCACGTCCGCAAACGAGTCAGCACAGCACGAGGGGTCACCTGAGGAAAAGCACACTTGCCGCCATGGATAAGACGCAAAAAAGTGCCGCATCTCATCCCAGTCTGCTGACCCGTATCGCCATACTTGCTTGGAGGAGAGCAGGTCGATATGAATTTCACCAGACAGTGGTCAGACGTTCCCAGCGGGGCTGAGACCGATACTGAATGACTGTCCGGATCAGATGCCAGCAGAAGCTCCAAGCAATTGGGTGTATGGCCGTCAACATCCGGTACCCGCGTTGCCATATTCACCATCTGGATTAGATCTAGCGCTAAAACAAACGTGCGCGCCTCCAACCCAGCATGGTCAGTTTTCTGGTATGGGAACAACCATTCTTTATGATGGGCGTTGAAGTCCCCCAGAATAATGAGCTTCGCCGTTGGCTACCGTTGCTGGGCTACGTCAGTCGACTCCACGAGGAAATTAAAGAGCGCTGTTGTCTCCTGGTCACCACTGTGTGTTCGGTAGATGCCGATGTAGAGAGATTTCTCCACGCCAGTATCCATATGGCAGAGAAACCTGATTTCTCAAAGCAACGGAGATGACGACAACAAATGTCATCGCGAACGTACACACAGAACCCAGCTTGCTTCTTGAACTTGTGTTCAAGAGAGTAGCCCGGGTAGTTGAGGTACGCCACGTCCGATGGGGTTGCTATCTTCGTCTCCGTTAGGAAAAACAGGTGCGGCTTCTCGGTCTCAAGGTGGTGATGGACCGGATCGAGATTGGAGTGCAACCCCTGATATTGGTGAGGTGCATTTTTAGTGGGAGGAAGTGCAGCCGTTGTTTACCCTTATTTTTCTTTACTTTGATCATTTGAGTGGAGTTGTTGGGGAAAAAGTCGATTGTCGAGGCACAGCTTAGTGACCCAAGTGGAACACTAGAGCCAACCAAACCTATGGGGAACTCATTTGGAGACTCCGGGGACGCCCGAACCCCCCTCGGATATGGCCACCAGGTCCTGCCATCCAGTCGACGGCTGGCACGGCGGAGTATACCGTGATTTTTCGCGAGTTGGCGGGGCAGCCTTTGGCATGTGGCTGGCGTGCTACTTGGGCGCCCTACTGACTGCGGTCGGCCAACGGCTGGCACCGTGCTTCGGATCCCGCTACCCTCCAAAATGAGTTACCCGGCTAGCCGACTCAGAGACCACGACCGGTTCCAAACAGCGCAACTGACAATCTCCTTCTCCCCCAAAGGCACTGGCACTCCCACACACCGACGGAACACAGCAAGCTGCTTGGCGCCAGACTCCGGTGGGGTGGTGGTCGCAAGCCAGGCGGCCCCTTGCGGAGCCTACCACCGCTAAGTGGGATCGTTCAGCCGTACCACAGGCAAGCCTGTGGTGCCGTTGCCCGGGGTGGACCAATAGGAGGTAGATCCCAAGCCACCCCAAACGAATAAGTGCTGCATTCTATTAGAAAATAGGGCGTGTACGTTTCTCCGCAAGTTAAATAAACAAACTACCGAGTTGTTTTCTATGATGAGGGAAAAAGATAAACAAATGGTATTTTACCAATTTACAATGTAATATTATCTTAGGTACCTTGTTCATTTCCTTTTTTTTTCACCGGAAAAAGGCGAACTAAATAAACGTAAACAATACTGGCAGGACGCACGACAATCTCCCTGGCAATGTATTTTTTCTAATGCCAACAAATTGTCGGCATTCATTCTGTCTTTCTCGTAATCAAGGTCATTTTTAGGTAACTGGTATTAAAACGGTAACTTAAATAAAGGTAACATGTTTCTTGTTCTTGGGTTACCCAGATAGCGGTTACCTTAATCATAGAGGTAACCGAAATTCTTCGATACCTGTACCGTAATTTATAAAGGTTTTCGGTCCCTGATTGAAGCTAACCCAAAAACTCCCCAAGCAAAGTTAATAAAATTTATATGGTACAACCTCGGATGTATACCCTTTAAAACAAAAAAAAGAATTTTCCAAATCGGTCCATCCGTATTTGAGTAATCGCGTAACGAACATACAAAAAAAAACATACAGATGAATTGAGAACCTCCTCCTTTTGGAAGTCGGTTAAAAATAGTCTAAGTTTGGTTTTGCGATAATTGATCAGTCAATTATTGTCCAAAGATCTTTAATGATACGTATTAAACAAGTTTACCCAAATGGTTACATTTCTAATGACATTTTATTTCACAATGATTATAACATTGACCCATATTTTTACGATTTAAATTACTTAAACATAAATTATATAATATATAACCTTCTGCTCGCTACTTCGTCCGCGTGAAATTTCTTGTTTTAAGTTAAATTAATTTAGTTAATTTGTGTAAATTAGTTAGTGAAACTCCACAGCCGTGGTATGCATCAATATCTAAATATGATGAAAGAACAAGAATGATTCGATGATGATTTTTTTTGGGGTCAAAGACCACAGGTAGTGCAGAAGTATGGTTTGAGATTCCTTTCTTATTTGTAACCGACTTCAAATAGTCCTCCTATTTCAATTCGTCTGTATGTTTTTTTTTTGTATGTTTGTTACGCGATTACTCAAAGACGGATGGACCGATTTGGAAAATTCTTTTGTGTTTGAAAGGGTTTACTTCCATGGTGGTCCCATATAAATTTTATTAACTTTGCTTGGGTAGTTTTTGAGTTAGCTTCAATAATGCGTATTTTTCCCACTTAGTTTATCTGGATGATGTTTTAATAACTTCCTATCACTGTTATTTACATAGCAGCTAGTGGTATTCGAATTTCTGTGGGGTATGTTCCACAACTAAAGAGTGAAAGAAATACTTTTTAGCAATAAATAAAACCGACTTCCAAAACAAAACACTACAAAGTGAAAAATAACTTTAATTTCGGAAGTCAGTGGCCATAACAAGAAAATACAAAACCAAAGACACCGACTTCCGAAATTAAAGTTATTTTTCACTTGTGTTTGTTTTGGAAGTCGGTTTTATTTTTTGCTAAAAAGTTTTTTATTGTGTTTAAACTACGATATCCCACCACTTATGCACTTATGCAGTACTTACACAAAAAGAAAAACTGATTTTTTAAAACTGATATTTCAAGTACGTTTATAAGATATCGATACCCATCACTTCTGCGGAGTTTCGCTAGCTAATTTGATTTGACACTGTATATCCACCTATGACACTCGAAAATACTGTATCTTCCCATTAGTGAAAATATTTCCGGAATCAGATCAGTAGTTCCAAAGATTACCCCCTACATACACACTTTTTATCTCTTTATAATATTCCTAGCTTTTGCCAGTGGCTTCGCCCGCGTGGATGTTGGAAATTATTCCACGGGAACCGTACATTTTTCAGAGATAAAAAGTATTTTATGTGCTATTCCAGACTTTAATCTATATCTGTGCCAAATTTCATCCAGATCCATTCAGCCGTTCTGGCGTGATTGAGTAACAAACATCCATTCAAACTTTCGCATTTATAATATTAGTAAGATTAGTATAGATGAGTTATAACTCGGCAGTTATATCGGCAAGATCCTAGAACCGCCAGCCAGACCTTACTTATTTTATGATTAAAAAAACGTATGGGATATCTATCCCAATCGCAGCGGTCAAACATCCCTCCGACACAAAACCATTTAATAATTAAAAGGCCGCTGGCCTTTTAATTGTGTCTGACGTGTCTCACGGGAAGTATCTAGCAGTATTGATTATTATAATAATTCCTAACAATATTCTATAAAACGTACATAAAAATCAACAGTCAGACTTTAAGAAAAGTGAGTAATAATTTTACGTAACTTTAGTATCTAATACCTGAAAATTGGCTGTCGGCCCAAGCTATAGTTTGACCAAGACCGCTATACCGCGCCGTAAGTATGTGCGCGGCGAGACCGCTCATTCGTCAACGTTCACGGCGTCCCCCCGCTCATTCGCCAGCGCTGCACCCCGCCTCGCCGCGCATTCCTAAGGCGCGGTACAGCGGTCTTGGTCAAACTATAGCAGGTATGCGTACGTTCAAAGTATACATACTAACGCTACACTGTCCCATTTTTTTTTTTTTAAATTAGAAAGTAAGTAAGGTTTGGCGGCTCTGGGATCTTGGACTGTTAGTAAAGATTGATTCATTAGCGTAACATAAATAAGATTTAACTTTCCAACTAAGCCTTCCTTTTGTGATACTTAAACCAATATTAAATACCTAATGAATAGGTATTAGAACAAATAAATAAAACGATTAACTATGTTCGGATTATTTTTGAAAAATTTAATAAATAAATAAGAAGTAGGAATTCATATTTCTTGCAAAAGATAGAAAGGTTAAGTTCTTATATTCAAGCTATAATCATGAATTTAAGTTTTAATTTCCAGTATAATAAAGGCAAACTGGTAAATTTATTTATGGACACTATCTATAGGTATAACAAAGGTTAAGTTTTATTTTTGTTTGTTTGAATTTAAATTTAAATTTGCAGTATATTAGAGGCAAACTAATAAAGTTATTTATGGACACTGTCTATACTAATAATAAAGGTGAAGAGTTTTCTTTTTGTTTGTTTGAATTTAAATTTAAATTTGCAGTATCAATCTGCCTAGCCTTTTCCCAACTATGCTGCATCCGGTTAGACTGGAAGACGACCTTGGGGTCGTCTTCCTTTTTATAGAATGGTTTATCTATCATTTTTAGAATGGTTTCCCCAACTATGCTGCATCCGGTTAGACTGGAAGACGACCCCAAGGTCGTCTTCCAGTCTAACCGGATGCAGCTGAATACCAGTATTTTACATGGAGCGACTGCCTATCTGACCTCCACAACCCAGTTACTGGGTAATACGATACCCCTTGGTAAGACTGGTTGTCAGACTTCCGGGCTTCTGACGACCCGTAACGACTGTCAAAGATCTAAGAATGACAGGCGAGACCAACGGCTTAACGTGCTTTCCGAGGCACGGAGGACCCTCGGTATGAAAAGATGTTCACTCATCCACAGACCAACCCCGGCAAGCGTAGCTTAACTTGATGGATCGATCCGTGCGGCTTAAGACGCTACCGAGCGCGCAGTGGCGCCCTCATCGTTTGTTTTGTTATTTCTTTAAAATTAAAAAGAAAATAAGCACGTTAAGTCTATACGACTATACGTACGTCTCCACAAGACTATACGTTGTTATTATTATAAACAGTAGTTTTATTTTGTTAAGTTTTATTGTAATGTAGTCACTTTTTTCCGTTTATTAAAACGGAAAAAATCATTAGATTACAATAAAACTTAACAATATAAAACGACTGTTTATAATAATAATAACGTATAGTCTTGTGGAGTACAACTTAACGTGCTTATTTTCTGCATTTTCTTTTTAAATTAAAAGAAATAACAAAACAAACGATGAGGGCGCCACTGTGCGCTCGTTAGCCTCTTAAGCAGTATATTAAAACTAACAAAGTTATTTATGGACACTATCTATACTAATAATAAAGGTGAAGAGTTTTCTTTTTTGTTTATTTGTTTGAACGCGCTAATCTCTGGAACTACCAGTCGGATTTGCAAAATGATTTTTGCATTTGATAGCCCAATTCTTGAGGAAGGCTATGAGCCCAGCAAAAAGAAAAAATGTCAGAAAGAACGCTAAGCAAAAACAAAGTTAGTAGCGCGGGCAAGCGATGCGATGCGACGCGACATGGTGGCTCGGGGGAACAAGAAATTTCATGCAGACAAAGTCGCGGACAGAACATCGGCATCCTTATTTTCGGGATATTATTAATTAATCACCAATCAATTTATTTCCATCATTTAAATAATTGTTTACATCAAAAATACTGACTGCACAGCAAATTAACCAGACCGTACATACACAATACTCGCACTCATACTCGTAGCACATTTTGCTATAACATGGCAAGTAATATTAACCCTGAGGTTAGGTTTGGTTAGGTTACTTTAAACCCTTTACACAGAAATAGAAGCCCCGCGAAGCGGGGCTTCGTCGACATAGGATGCAAGAGCGAGCGAAGGCATGCAGGGTAAGTTACAATAATTTGTTTTTCTCAAGAATGGTAAAAGGTAATATATAGGTTTAATGTACGCTAGTCATTATTAGCTATGCATTAATAAAAAAAGCTTTACTTTAAGATAAAGAGCGGTGCGCCACGAATATAAATTGTTGCTTATTTACTTATATTTTGAGTTGAGTATTTTGCTGTGCAATCATTAATTTTGATTGGAATTCGGATTACTATTGGATACAAAAGTCATTTTTTTGAATTGCGTTTAAATACTACCCCTTATTTTCTGTACGCTTGACAAGACAATAATTTTAATATTTTTAATTCTAAGGCTGAACAGGAATGTTACAGAGGTACGAGGTACTACCAAGCAATAACACCAACAAACAATATTATTGCTGTGAGCATCTATAACTACTTATCTTTCACACTAATATTATAAAGGCTAAAGTTTGTGAGCGTGTTTGTTACTTCTTCACGCAAAACTACTGAACGGATTTTGATCAAATTCGGCACACAGATAGTTTATAACCTGGATTAACACATAGGATACTTTTTGTCCCGATATTGTTACGGGTTTGAGACTAACGCGGGTGGAACCGCGGGGCGCTGCTGGTAGTACATTATACATTAAAGTCGCTTTTAGTGTCTGTCTGTGTGACCGCGTTGTTCTTCTAAACTACGCAACTTTGATGCGGTTTCCATCATCATTTATTTTCTTTTATTTTATATGGGAAAAAACGAATTAGAGAATTTATTCTGGAAGGTTTATGCGTAAAATACATTGTTATTAAATTTACATATAATAAAGAAATCACCAAGTTATGGCAAGACGTACCCGTGCGAAGCAGGAGCGGCTCACTAGTTTCTAATAAACAATGGAAATTTTATGGAAGTTAAAGGGGGTGCATTCAGAGAGCGCGCAATGCAATGACGTTTAGGGCTCCGAACTGTGCCTCGTATGTCCTACTAGAAGGTCGTCTTGACTACTATTTTCCCCACACCACAGACCACAGGCCCAGACTAACAGCAGTATTGTCTCTACTTTTGTCTTAAAATGTTACCAAAGGTTGTCTTTTTAGCGATAAGACCGCCCACTGTGTCAACCAATGTAAAATATTTTTATTTAATTCGTATGGTGTACCATCGACAGACGCCAGGCCTTTCTAATTTCGAAACAAGTTTTCTTGCTAGCTGCAATTTTAGAACAAACAAAGGACCATAGGGGCAGGATGAATCAGTGTATACAAAAAGCAACTTTAAGGTGTAAAGGCGTAGTTTTTACACGACTGCTGCCCAAAAAAGGAGTGTTATGTTTTTGTCGATAGTACTTATTATATTCAGTTGTGTTCTAAATTCACTCATCAAATTCTCTGGATTATGAACAAATTGGGTCTAGGTAAAGTTATATAGGATTTTCAGTTTTTACAGGTTGCTACTACGTTGGTTTGATTGAACGAATTTCATTGTCATTCATATCATAATACTAAACTTAAGAGGCCCATTACATTTCGACCGTGATCGTTTGGCTTTCTTATTCTGAGAAACTTAAAGACAACTTTGGCTTATTGAGTGGTTGAGAATAGTTATTAGTATAGTTTATAGCGGCCTCGCTTTTAGCAATTTTTTCTTCTTATTTTATATAAAGCCAAAATTCCGAAGCAAGATTTTCATATAATGCGCTACTGCATTTTTTCGAGATCATGGATTGAACTACGGTACATAAGCAATTTAAATGACACATGGTTGTCTCACGCTATGGCGGTGTTAGTCAAAAAACCCTAGACTTTAACACTGTTCCTAACAATTTGGGCCCAGTTGCCATCAGTAAATAAATATTATTATTATTATATAAAATAATTTCTCTTAATTTTGAAATATGAATGGCATATCTGTAACAAAAATCCCATTCAAACCATAAAACTAGGTACTAAAAACGCTCTGAATGAACTGTAAATAACCAGAATAAACTTTAGTTCATAGGAAATAAAAATTCCATACTCTAAACAAAAATAAGTACATTTAAAGACACAAAACAAACGTAATAACTACTGCCAAATTGCTAAATAATGCGATACGTCGCCGTGCGCCAATATACCTAATCTGCCTGAACGCAATTTTGTGATAGGCCCACATTGTGAGTTGCGAACGATGTACTAAACATAAGCCTCAAAAGAACGAATGTAATGTCCAAAGTCACGTTACATCACTTTAATTCTTTACAAAAACATGAACAGTTGACGCGTATGTAATTAGTAATAATTACCATAGCGTGTACTGTGTGTGTGTAGCGTGTGGAGGTTGTAAACGTTTTTAGGGTTCCGTAGTCAACAAGGAACCCTTATAGTTTCGCCATGGCCGGCTGTCCGTCCGTCTGCAGCTTAGCTCAGAGACTCTTAGTACTAGAGAGCTATAATTTGGCATGGATATGCATTTTAAACACGCCGAAATAGTGGTAAAATAATATCATGAAATTACATTTTTTTTTTGTACCTCCTGTACCTACTCGTAAAGTAGGGACGTTATTTTTTCTCGTCTATCCCATGGTGTGGGGTATTGTTGGATAGGCCGTTCAAAAATATTAAGGGTCTGTGAAAACCATTTTTCGATTCAGGGATTCGTTTACGAAACATTAAGCTTTAAATTGCAAATTTTTGCCAGCTAAATGGTTGCTTTTGGATATGTGAAAAAAATCACGGCAGTAGAACGAAATAAAAGGAAAACTATCACAGCTAAGTAGCCTTTACAAGTTACTTAAAACTTATAAAATGTACTGCTAAACGTAAAAATTTTGTACAAATTCCATTGAAAAATTCAATGTTAAGTTTGTTTTTGGTATAAAATTCATCCCAACTATGGAATCCTTCATTGTGCGTGGTCCGACACGCACTTTGCTGGTTTTTTACTTCCATCAATCAGCCGTGAGTAGGTAATCTTCTCTTGCATAACAAAAATCTTCCGGTTCTTGAACCCTTCATGCTATTTTAAGCTCGGACTTATTTAGTTCTAAGTAACTACCTACATAAAATAATAATCACGCTAATTATTTATAGATTTGAACATTTTAACTTTAAAGTTTTGTCAGAGGAGAGAAAAAAAAATATTATTGGTTCGAAAAACTTCAGTTGAAATGTTCGTTTTTATTTCAGCTGCACTTTTCATAACAAGTCCCACGCCTTCAAGGCATATGCGTCGGTCGACTTAACTTCATTTAATTAAATAAAGGACAACTTGCCATACATAATATGATGGCGCTTACGACCTTTTGAGCAGAGGTGGGCTAGTAAGCAGTGGTGGCACAGTGCAGCAGTGGTAACGGCCGCGACTTAGGCGAGTCGCCCACACGAGCTATAGTTTGGTTAGGTGCGCGGCGAGACGGGGGGCAGTGCAGGCAGCTCATTCGTCAACGCTCACGGCGTCCCACCGCTCATTCGCCAGCGCTGCACATTCCTAAGGCGCGGTACAGCGGTCTTGGTCAAACTATAGCGTCAAGCGGCGTCGCGGCGCGAGCGTGCGGTGGGGAGGGAGGGTGCAGGGGTTTTCCACGCTATCCCCGCACCTCCCCCCCCCCCGCACCCCTATACAGCACGCCCGCGCCGCCGCCGCGACGTCGCTCGACGCTAGCTCGTGTGGGCGACGCGCCTTACGGGTTACAACTCGTAAGCAAGGCCGTGTGTTCGATCCAAAGCACGCACTATCACTTGTGTAAATTATTTGTTGCTCTTTACTGCGAAGAAATACTTCGTGAGGAAACCGGCATGTCCTAGAACCATAAATTCGAAGACTTGTGACATCTACCAACCCGCACTGGGCCCGCGTGGTGGATTACAGGCTGTAATTTACAGCCCACTCCCTCACCGAGAGGAGGATTGTGTCCCAGCAGTCGGAACATTATAGGCTGATTGTGTTACGACCATTTATGAAGGGTAATAATTAATAATTGTCCATAATTAAACGAAATGGTGGACCCACATTGTTGTTCATACAAAATTAAGACTTATTACAACTGACGATGGTTGCTATTATTTTACATATTTTCGTTGGGTTGGATCCTTTTTGTTTAACTATGGACATTATTTAAAAGCAGTGAAACACAACCATATCCGCATGGTTCTCAACAGAAAAAATATGAAAATTGCTAAAATAGGGCCAGAATATTCTGTGAAATCTGCACGGGATAGAAAATCATCTTACTTGTAATGCTTTCTAACCCGTGAATTGAACGTGAAAATGCCTAAAGTTTTCACACATAGGCAAATGAAACAATTCGATGCAAACGAATTTTTTGATGCCCTAAGAGCCCTTCCCCTTTTTATTTTTATTTACACATCTTCATCTTTTTTCTTTTTTTTGTAGGTACATCGTAGATGCATAGGCAAAAGTTTAAAGTAATTAATATATAAGATAACGTAGGACAATAGCTTTTCGGAAACGCAAAACTTGTAAGCAGAAGCTAATCTGCAAAACTAACATCTTTATTTTTTCAAAACAATTAGGTTTTTTGTATATTTATTCCAAATTGGGGTCAAGTGAATAGCCTCCGATATAATAAAGATAAGTAGCATAGTGTCGCCATGTCAGTCTGTTATAAAATGAATTATACTCGTACATAACTTATGTATAGGAATATGCCATTTCCTGGGTTTTATAATAAAGTACCAGAATGTTTTAAAAGTCTTTCTCGACTAATGATTTTATTGTTGGAAAAGGCTAGGCAGTTGATGAAGTCTGTCTCCGACCGGACCGCGAACCTTGTGAAGGCCGCAGGATTAACTGGATGCGGGAAGCACAGTATGAGTCGATGTGGCAACGCTTAGAGCAGCCCAATGTCTAGCTGTAGACGTCTTTCAGCTGAAGTGATGATGTCCGTCTCTGTGTATGCTTTGCTTAACATTAATTTAGATTCGGGTCAATCAATCTGGCTAGACTTTTCTCAACTATGTTGGGGTTGGCTTCCAGTCTAACCGGACGCAGCTGAATACCAGTATTTTACATGGAGCGACTGCCTATTTGACCTCCACATCCTAGTTACTGGGTAATACTATATCCCTTGGCTTACCAGTCTTAACTGGTTGTCATACTTTCGGGCTTCTGACCACCCATTAATGGACCCGTGTGGCTTTTATTACTTAGCCACGAGGTCCTGGTTCTGTAACTCACTGTGACATGGATCTCAAGGTTTTGCACTATCTAATGAAGGGAATAACATATTTTGTTACATAAATTGTAGCTACTATAATACCTGGTTTCTGAGGTTTATAAACGGAGTTTATTCGTTCAATAGTGAGTATTGGTTCGATATCGTGTTTCTGAACACTTCATTATGGAAGAATTTATCTTAAAAGCCGAGTGAATTACTATCGAGGGAGCTAAGGATCTCAAAAACCAAGCATAAGGAAGGAATTCGCTTAAATCGATACGATAATTTCGTCGAATCAATAGCTATTAAGAATTTAAACTCCGTTTAAGAATTCTTGAGAAAGCGGGCCTACATAGCACAGTTTAGTAGAGTAACATGCATTTGCGCATTCTATCTCAGCGTGTGTCTTATAAAGATACAGGAGCAAGATGACATATTTATTGCGTTTTTGCTAGCTTATACATAATAGTAGCTTTGAATAACATAATGTAGATACAAAGTAGTAATATCTCTCAAAACTGGTTAGTACTTAGGTACTTGATAAGTGTTTCTATCTCTCGTGTTACGAAAGTCTTTGTTAGAGGGCATGCAGCCATGTCTTCACAAATAAACTTATGTCTCATTTTGTGTTATTTTTATCAACATTATCTGTTTGAAGAATGATTTCTGTATTTACCGAGTCAGCCTGGTTCATTTCTGTGTGTTTCTCATTAAATGTTGTCGCAATTTGTGGTTACGTTTTTGATAATGATGTTAATTAGTGCTTTTTAATACTACATCAGTGTATTTTCTGTGATTGAAATGGAGTTGGGCTTGGTATGTAGACGTTTTTCGTTTTAGAAGTGATTTTAAATTAGTATTGTGTGTGATTTTATTCGTAGTGTTGAATTAAAATTTATATAACATCTGCATAATTAGGGTTCATAGTGCGAGTTCATAGTACCATGGAAGAAAGGGACATGTTGCGCTGACCTCAAACAAGTTGGGATAATGGCGGGAGAATGACGATGACATTTTAGAATTTGTAAAGATACATGTGTCAAAAATATCTGCAAAATAGGAGTCCTAAGATTTGCTTAATCTGTAAATTCCCATTTAATGCGAAGTGAAGTATACTCAAAAGTTATTTCTAAATATTGTAAAGTGTCCAAAGACAGAACGAAACTGCCATTCCATGGATCCAGTAAGTGTTTACTTTTTCACAAATGAAGAACGAACCATAAAGTTAATTTAACAATGTGAGTGACAACGAAAAGCAAGAGTGTTTTAATATGAATTTATACAGTCAACATCAAAAGTAACTGTTGTGATTGATCGAATGATTAATCAAAAGCCAATTGCACTAGATATGTCACATAAATTTTGTGATACATTTCGGCCGAGAAACTAGTCTTTTTTGCACTAACACTTCGTAATCCTAACCACTACGTGGCACTACTAAGCCTTGTATTCACCAACATTTAAATCAACTGTTTAAGTATTTATTCAGTTCTATTGTTTATTTGAGATAAACCAATGTTTAAATACCTAATCTGTGGTTCGAATGTTTGTGTACACAGGTTAGATACAGATTATTAGGGTTCCGTATCAAAATGGCAAAAAGGAACCCTTATGGTGCGACTCAGTCTGTCTGTCTGTCACAGCTGGATATGTCAAGAACCATTAAAGCTATCAAGTTGACTTTTAGAATAGTTTTAGATGACGTGTGCTCAACTATTTTGCAAATAAGAAAGAAATAAATATATATATATATTTTGCAACAGGGACTGAAAGGGGGTCTTAAAAATTCGAAGTGGGGCTACTAGGGCATGTGAGGTATCATATGAAAGAGCACTGTTTGCACATTTTCAAACATTTTTCTTTTTTTTTAGGCCGCATAATTTTCGACTTTTGATGAAAAATGGTGAAATGATGAAAAAAAAATACCGTTCCCCCCTTATCTCCAAAGTTTGCATAGAGAAAAATCAGAAATTATTCTGTGTGATAGAAGTTTATGTAAAGATTACAGGAAAAATAAAACGATGTCTCTAAATAGCACAGTTATATATCGCTCGGTGCGCGAGTCCGACTCGCTCTTGACTGGTAAAAAAGGCGTACTATGAAGCTACGGTCACACAGCCCGTTAACTGACAAACCGCGTCAGGCGTTGCTACACCTGTCGAGTGTCGAGGACTGTCGCGGCCCGTGCTGAGCCTTCTCGGCCTGGCCTGGCGCGATCTGGCCTGTGAGAAAGCGGGCCGTGGGACCGCAGCATGATGGTTCTTCATTTTTCGGAGAAGGTACCTGCAACTAATGGCATATAGGTACACATACACACGCAGCAACTTCGATCGCTGGTGGCTAGCTGGCTAATTCAAAATCTGAAAATTTCAAATTTTGACATAACTAGCGACGAATTGGCTGGACAAGGAGGTGACGGCGATCAAAGTCGCTGAGCAAAATCAAAATCAAAAGTCATTTATTCAAACTAGGCTGAAAATCAGCACTATTCGATCTTCTTAATTACATAAGACAGTACCCCAAAACGCCTGTCCTTCACCACTTGCTAGTGCTTTAGCTGGGGAGATGAAGTTGCGGAACAAAGTCCCCAGAAGCACAGCTGTCTGTTCAGTTAAAAAAAAATTGATTCTATACAATAGTAGGTACGCAAAATAATTTACAATACGCATGGCAGCACAAAACATTTAATTAAATGTTAAAGTTATTTGCCATAAGTCAGAAAAAAAACCGGCCAAGTGTATGTCGGACTACGCACAAAGTAGGGTTCCCGTAGCTGGGATAAATCCCAAGAAAAACATGTTCACAGTTGGAATGTATGGCCAACTGCAAATGTAAGTTTGTACGCACAATATTGAGAGATTTACCATGTTGTTTGAAGACTATAGACTTCTTATAAGTTTTCCTGTAATCTATAGGTATTGAACTATTTTCTGTAATTTTTTCAAAATTTTAGGCTCAGCACTTTCGGAGATAATGGGGGAAATGGTCAATTTTCGTCTATTTTCTTGTATAACTTTAAAATAATTTATTTTAAAATTATAAAAAAAAAAATATTTGAGACCGTCACAGTAAACCCTTTCATTTGATATGTAACACGGTACAGTTTGCAAAACTTTTTTCGTCTTATTTGCCCCCCAAAATTGACACCCCCTATTCAAAATTCATTTATTTACGTTACACGTCCGTGTTTGATTAGATTTGTAACAAATTGGCTGTGACAGACGCACAGACAAACAGACACATGAGAGATCTTATAAGGGTTCCGTTTCCCCTTTTGTGGTACGGAATCCTAAATACATCAAAAACTATACTCAAGCAAAAATAAAAACTAAATACGTAAACAGAAAGCCTTCTGGCATAAAAGGCGTGCCTACATATAGCTGTGTATATATAGCTGAAACACGAAATCACAAATGATAAATTAGGACCATCGAAGTGAAATAAATAATAAATAAACAGTTAATTACTAATAACAATAACATAACCATGGTCAGAAAGACCCCGTTCACGAGCACAACGCAAAGATCAGCCACTACCCCCTCGCCATATTTGACTGATTAATTAATTTAAAGCACAACGACGATTGCGTTATTTGCAGTACGATAAGGAGCAGTTTGAGAATGATGTGGTCATCAGAATTAAAGGTCTCAAGGTTTGGACCCCAGAAGAGAAGTCGTGGTGGAGACGAAAACCTACGAAGAGTAAAACCGTGATTATTAATAATGGTATGTAGATTCCTAGATTAGATTAGACAGGCGAAGACAACGTAGCTTGAGATTGTTTTTTAAGGAGCTCGTGGCTAAGTAATAACAGCCGCATTGGTCGATCCATCAGGTTAAGCTACGCTTGCCATGGTTGGTTCATGGATGGGTGACCATATTTACATACCGAGACTCCTCCGTGCCTCGGAAAGCACGTTAAGCCGTTGGCATTCGTGGATCTTAAACAGTCGTTACGGGTCGTCAGAAGACCGAAAGTATGATAAGTCTTTCCAAGGGTATTACCCAGTTACTGGATTGTGGAGGTCAGATAGGCAGTCGCTCCATGTAAAATACAGGTATTCAGCTGCATCCGGTTAGACTGGAAGGCGACCCCAACATAGTTGGGAAAAGGCTAGGCTGATTGATTTTGTAGAGATTGTTTTTTCCGATTTGTTGACCCGATTTTAAGTACTAATAAGTAGATTAGTTAGTACTTAGCCTGTTTTTCAGTCTCAATTTATAAAGCTACTGTGATCTAAGTCTCCCGATTCATCAATAATGTTAAACATATCAAGTACAATACATTTTAAAAGTTGTCGTCTGAACCTATGGGGTTCATACGACACGCAAAGGCTTAAAAAACTTTTCTACAGACAACGTAACGCAGTATGGTTCTTAATGATGGTGTTTAGGAGACGCTGTTCAAGTTTTAACTAACATTTATTTTATAGTTACAGGATGTATAAGACGAGGCGAATTTGCTGCTATCATTGGACCAAGGTGAATAAATCAACAAAAAATGTTTTCAATAGATACCCTAATTATTGAATAAATCAAGTAATAAAGAATGTTATAGACCAGGGTCACTCAAAGTGGGGTACGCGAACCCTTAGGGGTTCGCCATTTGACGGTAGGGGGTTCGCGACAAGATTTACGTAATGGCGGCTGGATGGCTAGCCAGCGAACCGAGTCGGAGTTGACTAAAATTACTCCTAAAATCGACTCAATATGTGACAAGAAATAAGGCCACCCATCACATTAATTTTCTTTTTGATACTGTATTTGATAACTTTTATTAAAATAAAAAAAAACCGTATTTTCTACTACCTACAGCTAGATATTCTTACCACTTCTTCTTTATTCTTGGGGAGGGAGTTTAGGGGTTAGCTATCGTCTGGGAACTTGAACAAGGGTACGTGGGAAAATAAGTTAGAGGAACCGTGTTATAGACAACAAATCTTATCTAAAACGATGAATTTCATAAAAGTAAAGAAAATGGCAAACATACGGACAAAACTTAAACGTAAAACTATGCATAGCGTGTCGAGGTGTCGCCGTGACGCGGTGACGCGAAGCCGTAGAATTTCCTCTACCACAAATCGGTCAACGCGCCTAAAGAAGTTTTCACTTCAAAAAAATTGGTTAAAATATTTTAACAATGATGCATCAGCTCTTTTAATCACGCTAACTTATAAAGATAAGTTAGCAATAAACAATAGTAGGTAGTAGCAGTAGTGAGGTAGTAGGTAGTGATTTTAAAAACAAATATTTATTTATATATGTTTTTATTGACCTTTATTTCTATTAACAATAGTAAAAATAACAAAATGATATCATATCTTAAATAAAACTAATCACAAACTAAAATATGGCGTCGAAAAATTCATCCGCATCGCTGTCGACTATTAATGTACCCAAGTGACTGGCGGCATTGCCACGTTGAATGGCAATGCACAGCCTCTGGCCAAGGTAAAAGCGTCAACCAGCCGTTTCGAGATTTTCTTAAAGAGACAATGAGCACTCGGACCCTACGGCCCTAGGATTTCAAGCCCAGACGGCTCGATTTATGTTCACATAATTCGTCAAAATGTACTGAACAGCTGATTTTTTTTCGCGATTTCAGGTTTGGTCCCGTAGTAAAAGTTGTTCATAATGATGAGTACTATGACCTCTTAAGAGGTTGTTGGTGTTTTACCAATAACCCTGTATATATATGTTAATATTTCTAACTGACACCATGATACTTGTTATATCTAGGTTATATATATTATACCACTTTTTGATTAATTGCAGTTTTTGATTTATTTATTTCAAGTCGTACATACTCGTACATTACACAATACTTAGTTTTAACGACTACAGGCACCTACGAATCAATTCCAAACATCCTTAAGTTTACATTATTTTCCCTTTTCAGTGGTGCCGGAAAAACAACTTTCCTAGTATCCCTAGCCGGAAAATGTACGTTACCTTCGGAGGGGTCGGTGACCTTATGGGCGCGAAATGTCAAGGAGTGCTCAGGAGCCGTAGAAATCGTCCCCCAGCATGAAGTGTTTATGGACGGGCTCAGCGTCAGGGAACATTTGGTGTTTATGGTCAGTTTACCTTTATGTTGTCTATGGGCTTCCTGGTTTAAATGTCAGGAGTATTTGGGGTGGTAATGCGAGGAATACGCTGGTATTGGGGATAGGAAAATGGTAGAGATAGAACAGACAGTTTTAAGAGTATTTTGGTATGATATGGGGATTCGTTAGCTGGTGTGTTAGATAAGGTAGATGCTGTTTCTTTTTTTGGTTTGGTTGTTTGTTTATTTAAAATCTGGGGATTCTTTCGTGCTAGTAAAAACCGTAAAGGAATCGAATGCTACCGAATGCTATTGTGTAAATGTCGACTTAAACAAATTCATTGGACGTTCAAATTAAAACAATGCTTAAATAATCGTACAAGCCAATAACAACATTTACATATGTAAATGTTAAAAACATTCCAATTATCTACAGACGCCTACATCAAGCTACCCGAAACTGTCAAATTCTCCCAATCAACATTGAACCTAATGCTTTAGCGATTAAGTTGAAAATCCATTAAAGAAATTTGACAGATTCTAGTAGCTTGATGTGCCGCCAGCACAAACAAATCAAACAATATCCTGTTTCTGTAATTTTATAATATGCAACATTCTCGTTTTGATAAAGTCATTATGTCAAGGTGAGACTGAATCTTTCTACGCATTGATAAAAAGCAGTCCTTATCCGTGTTTAGTCTGACACCCGTCTTTATAAACAAGTAAAAGTGATTACTTCAGTAAAAGAAATTACTCAAGTAACGATTTTAACTTTATAGTTTAGTAATTGCTTGAAATTAAATTTATTGATGAATTCTATCCTCAAGTAATGACTTCATTAAAAAATTACTTAGCAGCAAGTAATTGCTTGTTGATAAACACGGGCGTGAGACTAGGAATGAATCATAATGGTGTTTAAGTACTATAGTTTGACCGCTACCGCTGTACCGCGGGGGCGGGACGCCGTGAGCGCTGACGAATGAACTTCCTGCACTGCCCCTCCGTCTCGCCGCACTCATACTTTTTTCTTTTTTTTTTTTTTTTGGTTGAAAATTATCAAACAACTTTTCCCGCTCTGGGCGGAGCGGGAGGGCGTGTCAGAATTCTACTGACTAAAACCCTCCCATGTTCCTTCAGTTGCCTGTGCCAGGGCCACGGTAACTCTTTCAAACAACCCGCAATCCTTGCAGGCATCGGCCCTAGCGGACCCCTTCAGCTAGTGCTGACATCTCTTTGAGGCGCGCGTGGAACACAACGCGCCGTCGACTTGGCCTGTTCCTTACCGGACGGGGAGCTACCTATTGCTCGCCGTCCGCAAGCCAGCACCTACATACCTAAGGCGCGGTACTACAATATCGTCCAAACTATAGTGCCATATTACTTTGTTGAACCCGACAAACGTTGTGCTGTCAAAATTTCAATAATTCATACAAAATTCCCATAGAAAATGCACTTTCAGTTTTCCCGAATTTTCCAATTAACCCGGCAATTTTTCAAACATTTTCTTTCATACAAACCTTGTCCAGACAAACACAACAAAAAAAGAATGAGCCAAAAGAATGCGACCGTTCTGAAGTGATGCGCGTAAAAATACGTTTAATTTTCCAGACAGAAATGAAGCTAGGCAGCTGCAAGGACCCGAGGAACCAGGCCACGCTGGACAGTTTAGTTGAGGAGTTCAAGTTAAAGCCTCATATCAATACACCTGTCGGCGGGTTGTCGGGTGGAGAGAAGAGGTTGCTGTCTTTAGCTACCACGGTAAGATAACTAATTAAAGGAGTTACTTTTTTTACTACCTTTAGTATCCCACTTCTGGACCAAGGCCTTCCCCATGTCCTTCCAGGTACTCTTCTCCTCAGGTATTCAAGTTAGGAAAAATCTTTTACGTTATTTCCTTGAGTCCTAGCTGTGCTGGGTTCGAACTCTTGGTTTCAAAGCATACCCTGCCCTATGCAAGCCTTGTTGCATGATCTTTGCAAGAAAATACTTACAGTAGTTTAAAGGCGACTGAATTTGGACCTTACATAAAGCTGGTCCATCTATCCACACTATCTCCCGCTTGAAACGACAGAATATTAGAGTTGACGGAATTATTGCACATTCCACAAGGTAGCTAACCTAGACAAGAACGTGGTACAATCAGCCTCAAAACGATGTATATGAGTACACGGACAAACCATTTTATTGTCTACAATCATTGTTCCATAACATTGTATCCACCGTCCAGGTACAAAATATAGTATACAACATATGATATGATCGTCTATGGCTATATGTAGGCCGCGGGGCACGGCAAGCAAAAACTTGCAGAAACAATACTACTTACAACAATTTTTCATTATTTTTTATTTATACCTTTTGCAGTTCCTCTCAGACCCTCAAATCCTGATCTGCGACGAGCCAACAACGGGACTGGACAGCTACAACGCACTCCTCGTGGTAGGAGTCCTGAAGAAGCTCTCGACGACCGGCAGAGTAGTTATCTGCTCTGTACACCAGCCGTCCTGTGACCTGTTCAAGGAGTTCAACTCAGTAATGTTGATGGCTGAGGGGAAGTTGCTGTTCCATGGCTCACAGGATGAGTGCAAGGATGTTTTTGAAAGGTAGGTGTAGCTTGTCACGTTTTCTGTTTATATGATATTTTGTTGGGTAGCAGTGATGTTGTATTTTTAGGGATCCGTACATCAAAAGGAAAAACGGAACCCTTATAGGATCACTCGTGTGTCTGTCTGTCTGTCTGTCTGTCACAACCAATTTGCTCGGAATGTAATGGACCGATTATGAATTTCTTTGTAAATAAATTAATTTTGGATATGGGGGCAAATAAGAAAATTAAGAAAAAAAGTTTTGCAAACTGTACCGGGTGACATATCAATTGAAAGGGCTTACTGTAAAGGTCTCAAATATATTTTTTTCACAATTTTAAAATAAATTGTTTTAAAGTTATTTAAGAAGCACGTTAAGCCGTTGGTCCAGGCTGTCATTTGTGGATCTTTGACAGTCGTTACGGGTTGTCAGAAACCCGAAAGTCTGACAACCAGTCTTTCCAAGGGGTATCGTATTACCCAGTAACTGGGTTGTGGAGGTCAGATAGGCAGTCACTTCATGTAAAATACAGGTATTCAGCTGCATCTTGTTAGACTGGAAGCCGACCCCAACATAGTTGGGAAAAGGCTAAGCAGATTTAAGAAAATAGATGAAAATTTACCATTGCCTCCAAAACTGAGCCATAAATACATAACTCCACGACCTCATTCCGCTATCGAGCATCTAGACGCACTGCAAGTTACCATTTATACATAGTTGCCATTCCACCAATTCACACTAAGCGCTTCCAAACATTCTTCGTAATGCGCACGGTAATAGAGTGGAACTGCGTCTGTGTTTCCGAACGCATACAACCCGAATCTTACGTAGTAACTATTTAGTAATCTGTGCCGAATCTCTTCAAAGTTAGAGTGAACCTTGAACAGGCTTCTCCTGGGTAGGCTCACTCCATCGTAGATTTTGTCTCTGTCACCTCTGACCTAGACTATAGTCCAGAGCAAACCCTTCCCAATAAAAACAAAAAAAAAATGAAAAAATTACAGAAAATAGGTCTATACCTATACAGGAAAACTTATAAGAAGTCTATGGTCTTAAAATAAATAGTAAATCTCTCAATATATACGTGCAAACTTACATTTGCAGATGGAATGTATGGGAGAACATGTTATTCAACTACAATTTTAAGTTTGTTCTTGGGATAAATTCATCACAACTACGGAATCCTTCATTGTGCGTCGTCTGACATACACTTGACCGGTTTTTTTTTTTTGGGAAGCCAGGACTTTAAAATAAATGACATGAACTCTAAACAATTACAACTGTAGTCTTCTATATTGTAATAGTCTAGTTAAGGCTGACGCACATTAGGGCGGCTCGCACTGCATTGCAAAAATCCTCCTAAGTTATCTACACAAATAAATAAAATTGAAGTGTCTGTTTGTAATGTCAAAATAACAGCTTTTTACTAAACCCATATGAAAGTATGTACAGTACTTATAGCAAAAAAACGATTTTTAAATTTTTTGTCTGTCTATATCTGTCTGTTTGTTCCGGCTAATCTCCGAAACGGCTTGACCGATTTTGACGGGACTTTCACTGGCCGATAGCTGATGTTATAAGGAGTAACATACTTTTATTTTTAACCGACTCCAAAAAGGAGGAGGTTATCAATTCGGAAGTTTATATATATATATTTTTATGTGTGTTCGGGCATAACTCCGTCGTATATAGACGGATTTGCAAAATTCTTTTTTTGTTTGAAAGGTGTTTATTCCGAAATGCTCCCATTCAAATTTCATATAGATTTGATGATGGATTCCGGAGACAGACAACGGAACTCTTCAAAAAATTACAACAAATCAACCGCGGTTGCTGCTATCGCATAAATATGCATTGTTTACGCAATCACACAACATAACATCACGCCTGTACACTCGAAAGGGTTACACAGATGTATTCAGTATATCAGGGCACAACCTCATCTTTTTTCTATCAAAGTTAGTTAGACTGGAAGCTAGTTGTAGCACATAGTACTCAAGCTTGAATTATACAATGTATTTATTGGTCAGCTGATTTTCTTTGAGAATACACCAAGGATGATGAAATAAGTCACGCAATCTTACCATTTCTGCCAAAGCTCTTTCATCGTGCGGCCTGTTGACTAATTTATTTGCCTCTAAGTCACACAATGCTATTCCTTCTAGGGTTTTCACTCGACTTAAATACTTCAACAGCTCTTCAACAGCTTCGACAGCTCTATCCAACGTTGTACCCTGTAATTTGTGAACCGTAACTGCCCAGCTCAATATTAAGGGCAACATCCTTCGCTCTACATTGCGAAACCATTGAGATTTCGTCTATAACAAGCCAGTTCATATTACGCCACTTGCCTGATTGCGTCTAACTTGTCCGAGTCTCTGTCCTGTCAAGCGCTTATGAGTCATTGTATTTCCTTTCTTTTCAATAGGAAGTGAAAATACTGAATGCAATGTCTTACCAATAGTTTTGTGGATGATGTTTTAATAACTTCCTATCACTGTTATTTACGTAGCAGGTAGTGGTAATCGAATTTTTGTGGGGTAGGTACCGCAACTAAAAACTGAAAAATAAAAACTTTTTTAGCAAAAATAAAACCGACTTCCAAATCAAAACACTACAAAGTGAAAAATAACTTTAATTTCGGAAGTCGGTGGCAAAAAACGAAAATACAAAACCCAAGACACCGACAACCGAAATTAAAGTTATTGTAGTGTTGTGATATAGAAGTTATTTTAGGAGAGGTTAAGCTACGCTTGCCAGGGTTGGTCTGTGGATGGGTGACCATCTTTACATACCGAGACTCCTCCGTGCCTCGGAAAGCACGTTAAGCCGTTGGTCCCGGCTGTCATTCTAGATCTTTGACAGTCGGTACGGGTCGTCAGAAGCCCGAAAGTCTGACAACCAGTCTTACCAAGGGGTATCGTATTACCCAGTAACTGGGTTGTGGAGGTCAGATAGGCAGTCGCTCCATGTAAAATACTGGTATTCAGCTGCATCCGGTTAGACTGGAAGCCGACCCCAGGCTAGGCAGATGATGATGATGATGATGTAGTGTTTTGATTTGGAAGTCGGTTTTATTTTTTATTAAAAAAGTTTTTATAGAAAAAAAAATATATTAGGGTTCCCATGAAATTGTGAACAAATTGACATCCACGCGGGCGGAGCAACAGCTAGTTATATGTATAATCAACCTATAATGTTACCACTGCTGGGACACAGGCCTCCTCTCTGTGAGAGGGAGTGGGTCGTAATCCACGTAATTGGTAGATGTCACATGTCTTCGAATTTTTGGTTCTAGGACATGCCGGTTTCCTCACGATGTTCTCCTTCACCGTTTTGGGAGCAGTGGTGATGAAATAATTTACACAAAGTACAGTTACAACCTACGACCTACAACTCGTAAGTCGCGGCAGTTATCACTCGACCACCACTGCTTTAAGTACTTACATCACAAAATTTTGTATGAACCATCGTAAACTATAGACGGGCCGCACCGCGCTTTATGGAACGAAGTTCTTTAACGCGGCTTGCGTTAGGAGTTGACTGGTTGAAATCGTCACATTATGCCCCTTCCATGTGACATTCTTCTTTTGAATTCACAGAAAGTGTGAATTTCATTGTCAACATTTCAGCCGAAAGACGTCCAATGCTGGACATAGGCCTCCCCCAAGCACGGCGACTTTGACCGGTTCTGTGCTTCCCGCATCCAGCGGATTCCTGCGGCCGTCACAAGGTCATCCGTCCACCTTGTGAGAGGCCCAAAATGCCGACGAAAAATTTTCAAAATCGTCATGGGTGTCATTGTCATAGTTTTTGAGGGTGCTAAAACCGATAGTGAAGTCAAAATAAACATCCAAGATGGCGGCTGCGAAAAATTTTCAAATTTATCGTCATGGGTGACGTTTTCATAGAAAACCGATAGTGAAGTCAAAATAAACATCGACGATGGCGGCTGCGAGAAATCTTCAAATTTATCGTCATGGGTGTCATTTTCATGATTTTCGCGGGTCTTAAAACCAATTCATGATTTTCCTCGCCAACTCGTAACACCGCTATTGTCCTTTACTTTAATTTAATATGTTTTGCCTTTATTTTAATTAAATTGAGCGTTACATTTGAGAATATGAATAAGTGGCACCCTTTGTTCATAAGACTTCAAGTACTTTTGGGTTTTCTATAAGTCTTCATCATCCAGTCTTACCTGAATATCAGTATTTTACATGGAAAGACTGCCTATCTGGCCTCTACAATGCAGTTACTGGGTAAAACGATACCCCTTAGCAAGACTTCGGGCTTCTGACTACCAGTGACGATTGTCAAAAGTCTACAAATGACAGCCGGGACCAACTGCTGAAAATGCTTTTCGAGGCACGGAAGGACTCTGTATGCAATGGATTGCCACCCATCCACAAACCGACCACGGCAAGCATTGCTTAACCTTGAAGATCAACCCGTGCAGCTGTTATTGTTTAGCCACGAGCCCCACTACGTTGTTGTTTCTTTATACTAATCATACGTACGTCTACCGTACCTTTTCTAACGATAGTTACAACTGCACGCGTAAAACAATTCCGTCTGTGTTTATTTTATTCTTTCTAAAAAAACATAGACACCACATATGGAAGGTAGCTCATATATGGCAACCGACTACCTTTTCGTAAAGGCCAAACCCATCAAATAAATTATACACAAAGTTCCGGAGCTCACAACAGGTTGTTGGTCAATAAGAACATTATATTTCTTATGCATCTTCAAACGCATTATGACATTATTAGTTCGGTGTCGATTATATTTAGACATTTTTGTTTCTTCACAGTAAAATTTATTACCGTGTATGTAAAAAAATATTTAATAGGTTTTATTAATTGAACATTTTAGATACTGTTGTTACTGATGTGAGAATAATATCATAACGAACAGATTCAGTTGCTAAGCGCTAAGGTAGCCCGCGAAATTCAAATATTCTTACGTTTTTTGCAATTTGCATGTCAGTATTAAATTTATTTTGATTCAAATATAATTCGCGACCGTAACAATATTTTTAGTAATCATATATTTAGAGAATTATAGTCATTAGAATCAGTAATACAATTTCATAAGTTAGAAAAGACCTCAAATGTCAAGATTTCATGAAGTAGTCAATCAATAGAGTAATATGAACTTAGAGAATTGTATTGATGATTTTAATGATTATAATTCTATAAATACAGATTTGTTACGGTCGTGAATCATACTCAAATCAACATACAACCTAATACCTACATGCAAATCGTAAAAAACGTAAGAAAATTTGTACTTTGCCGGCTACCCTGACGCTTTCGCCTTAATAGTTTTTCCTAACACCTACTAACAGAAAATATTTATTTAAAAACTACTACATATCAGATTTAAGGCTATCACAAACGCCATTTAGGGTGAACTTAAGGGGGAAGCTCCAGGTAGCTCGCGAAATTCAAATTTTCTTACGTTTTTGGCAATTTGCAAGTCAGTATTAAAGAATTATTCGCGACCGTAACATTAGAATCAGTAATAGAATTCCTTAGGTTAGTGTAATCCTAAATGTCAATATTTCATGAAATGAACTTAGAGAGTTGTATTGATAATTTTATGATTATAATAGGTTGGGGAAAAAGTTTCTTCGCATTTTTTAAGAAAATTCAAAACATTTTTTAATATAGTTTATTTACATTTAACTGTGTTATGTATGTAGGTACCATTTTGTTCGATAACTTTTTGCCATCTTGTAGGTAGGGACATGATCCCATTGCTATAGAAATTTTGGGACTTCTGGTCAAAATACCGCGACAAGTGGTTTTGGCAGTCCTCTCGTGATGTTAACCTGACACTGCCTAAAAAATTCTGAAGAGACCGAAACAGGTGGAAATCTGAAGGTGCAAGGTCAGGACTATACGGCGGATGCATTAACACCTCCCAGCCAAACTCTCTTAATTTTTGCTGAGTGGCTAAAGATGTGTGAGGTCTAGCGTTATCATGATGAAAAACCACACCCCTTCTGTTGATTAATTCCGGCCGCTTTCTCTCAACTTCTTGCTTTAATCTCATCAGTTGTTCGCAGTAGAGTTCAGAATCGATGGTCCTGCCTGGTGGTAACAGCTCATAATGAATAATGCCCTTCCAATCCCACCACACACACAGCATCACCTTGTTGCGAGTTAACCCGGGTTTCGCCACAGTCTGTGAAGCCTGACCGGCCTTTGACCACGACCTTTTTCGCACGTTCTTGTCATACGTGATCCACTTTTCATCACCAGTTATCAGCTTCTTCAAAAATGGTTCGGTTTCATTACGTCGTAATAAAAAATCACAAATGAGTACACGGTTCATTAGGTTTCTTTCAGTGAGCTCGTGAGGTACCCAAATGTCGAGCTTTTTTGTGTACCCCGTTTTTTTCAAATGCGCCAAAACTGTTTTGTGGTCAATTTCCAGTTCTTCAGCTCCGTCGTAACTACTGATATGCCGATCTTGCTCCACTTTTTCAAAAATGGCATCCATTTTATCCGTAATAGGGCGACCAGAGCGACGTGCATCTTTGACATCAAAATTTCCGGATTGGAAACGCTTAAACCAAATTTGTGCTACTCTCACAGACACTACACTAGGTCCATAAACATCGCAAATTTTTTTCGCGGCTTGCGTTGCATTTTTACCTTTTTTGTAGGCAAATTTTAAAATGTATCGAATTTCTTCATTAGATTCACTCATCTTGACGGTACGAAAAACAAATGAAAATCACACATTTTCCTAATTTGAATTTGGAATTATGTTCTTTAAAATTTAAACTTTCAATGATACCAAAACCAGCCAGATACAAATAGTAACTATAGCCAAAGAGATTTTATTACAAGTTCATACATACTATAATGCGAAAAGACTTTTTTCCCAACCTAATAATTCTATAAATACATACTTTTTACGAATCGTATTCAGATCAACATACAACCTGATACTCACCTGCAACTTGCAAAAAACCCTAAAAAAATAATAATTTTGGAAGCTACCTGGAGCTTTTGCCTTAATGCAATATTTTTACATTATGCATGCGAGTAGATATAAAAAAAAATGCACACATGAAAAAAGCTCGGTGTCCTCATTACTAACATGGGCATAAAAAATCTTGGAGTGAATAAATGAGCCGTATTTTTTATAAAGCGCTAATAATATTCATGCTTTCGTATTTATATACCATAACAACTGAATTAGGTTAAAGAAATAAAATAAAAACCAACACTAATGATGTGTTTTTTTTTTGTCATCAAAAAACTGTGGTGTCCACGTGCCAATTTTAAAAGAAAAATTTAATACTTTTTAATAATTAACACAAATTTCTTTAAGGAGGAACCGTCAGGGTAGCCCGCGAAATTCAAGCTTACGTTTTTGCAATTTGCAAGTCAGTTGTATGTTTAATAAATTATGATATTTAATAAGTATTTACAGAAGTACAGTACAGTAGAAATATGTATTTACAGAATTATAATCATTAGAATCAGTAATACAACTCCTTAAGTTAGTATAATCCTAAAATGTCAAGATTTCATGAAATAGTCATTCATTAGGATTACCTGGTCTTAAAGAGTTGTATTGATCACTTTAATAATTTTAATTATGTAAATAGATATTTGTTACGACCGCAAATTATATTTTGATCAACGTGCAATCTAATAGCGACTTGTAAATTGCAAAAAACGTAAGAAAATTTGAATTTCGCGGGCTTCCCCCTTAATACAGTATACGTACATGGAAAACGATAACTGTGCATGAAAAAACTTTTTATTTCTTTAGAAACGTTGTAATAAATGAGAAAATTTAGGTAAAAATGATGTCTCCGTATTTCGTTTCTTTGTGTGACGAAATGATGTGTCTTTATTATACAGTTTCTTAACCGATTCGTTGCGGATGGCACGTTTCAGTGCCATCACTTCTTTTTAAGTGTGGCGTCAGGCACGGATATGTGTCATTTTGAAATCGATGATAACTCCTTCAATTAAGTTTTATGGAAGTTTTACCTGAAACCAAACTATCTTCATTTTTCACGTATATTAAGCTCGTAGCCTTCGTTTCTGGATACTGTAATATTTTTTAAAAAATAGGGGGCACCAACCTTTTTGGAAGTTGAAGTATTTGATATTAAATCATCATATGATAATAAATTATAAATGTATTACAGTAAAGCAGCTAAATCACTTTGCTGCGGTTGTCTTTAGCTTAATAATAATAATAATAATAATAATAATAATATAATATATAATATATTAATAATCATATAAAATAATTATATATTAGTACTACTATCATTATTATTACTATTTAATCTAACTTAGCAGTTTTTATTTGCGTAGTTTAATTATAAACAATTGAAATTTGTTATGCAAAAATTTTTAGACCCAATTTAATACCTCATAATCAATCAAATTACTAGGAAATGCAAAATAAGTTGAAAAGGTTGAGCACATCTGTATTAAATAAGTCACTTACCTTCCATTTCCACAAATACACTTGTTTCGCCACTTTTTATCGCTTAAAACAACGTGCCTGACCGTTCACGTTAGATTTCACATGTAAACTAAAAGTATTCGAGCTTTGAATACGTAAAAAAATGTCAAAACACTGTTTTCTTTTCCGCATGGCTGAAGACACAGATGAGTGTCATTTAATCGTATGGCGTTGGGCACTGATCAGTGTCACGTTATTTTTGTTCGACGCCACGGCTAGAAGTTAGTGAAATTAGGCATCGCAACGAATCGGTTAACGTATCCTATTTTATTACATTTGGCAATATTGGATTTACTAAAAATCTTACAAAACAAAACGTCAGCCATCTTACTTTTGATGTATACGTGTCGAAACATGAGTGTACCGTTTTGTCGCTTTAAAAAATATATACTTGTGTGACGCAAAATTTCACATAATTTTAATGATTTTATATATGGACATTATCATTAGACATTATTTGTAATAAATAAATCGTGTAATAGACAAGAATTATGAAAATCTTTTTACTTTATTTGTTGCGCATGATTTCTTGTTTTGCTAGGTTACATTGGGTAACGTCAAACAAAAAAAAAATAGGGAGCATACTCATTGGCTATTTTTTGTTTTGAAATGTTCGTAATAGTCCAAATTATGTTTTCTGGAAAAAAAATTGGAAGGTTTCCGAATATATTCCTTTGTTACAGATATTGTAATATTCCATTGTGTTTCTTTTGTGTGATGTACAATTTATTTGATATTCACTCGCATGCTATTTGCTGAACTGCCCGGCGCGCAGTCGGTCGTAAATTAATCCTTTTATAACTTTTATGACCAACATTTAAAAAATAAATGTTGTTATTCCTATTTCTAGACAACTAAATATCAACGGGGTGTGGATAATAAAATATAATAAATGCGACAACTTGAGCATTCATAATATTTTACAGATATAACGCGATTTTACGCGATATTTTCATCTTTCGCAGCGGCTTACACCCTAAATAACTTAAAAAATCATATACAAAACTAATGTTTTTATATTGTCTATCAGTAATTTCAGTCAAATATAAAACATAAACATAAACAGCCACTATTATGCATTTTGCAATTGCAATTTCATAAACAAGATCATTTTACCAAACAACTATTTTTCTTAGACGCGCTGCTTAATTTTTTTTTAATTATTTTTTTAATGAACAAGTATATGATGACTATCTCGGAAGGTATTAAATATTGTTAATTTATAATTACAGCTACTGATAAATTTTCCGTTTCCAGCATAGGCCTGCGGTGCCCTTTTAACTACAATCCAGCCGAATTCTACATCAGAGCGGTGTCTAAATCAAATGGTGATGTACAGAAACTGGTGGAAATTGCCGAGAACCGGTTGGAGTGCTGTGACGGTACCAGTCCGCTGCGACCCAATTTGGTTCACGGTTATAATAGAACGTGAGTATGTTTTGAGTAATTTTATGAAGATGGGCTGTGTGGGATTGGTTTTTTATAAAGCATAGCGTGTTTACACAACTATTTTTTTTTATTGCTGGACTGATCTGATGTTCTGTTACTCTGACTTTATGGCTATGTATTTTGTAATAAAACAGTTAGTAGGTATTTAATACTTTCTATTATTTTAATGATGGAATAATTACAAGTTCTTAAGGAGAAAGCGTTAAAGTAGCCCGCGAGATTCAAATTTTCTTACTTTTTTTACAAGTCAGTAATAATAGATCAACATGTGATTCCCGATCGTAACAAGTATATAAAGTTATCAATACAACTATTCCTAATGAATGACTATTTCATGAAAACTTGACATTTGAGGATTATACTAATCTTAGGAGTTGTATTACTGATTCTAATGATTATAATTCTGTAAATACATATACGTATATGTTACGGTAGCGAATCATACTTTATTCAATATACAACAATAGACTTGCAAATTGCAATAAACGTAAGAAAATTTTAATTTCGCGGGCTACCCTGACGCTTCCCCCTTAAAAGTAAGTTCTAATCTGACGTTAGCAGTGACAGCTGTCCAGCCGTCCAACGTCTGCTAACGTTCCGTTACTACATTACTATTCGTAGAATATTTAATATGGCTTAAAGTTTAAAGTTAACTACACATTCGCAATAGTTTTTTTAGAATAGCACATAGGTACACATCACGGACGGTTTTTTCAATTTTCAACGTTTATATGAGATTTTTTTCATTTTTAAATTGTTTAACAGCAATGTCCCAATGGTTAAATCTAGGTGTAGAGACCGAGAGATCTTTAATTTAATAAACAATTGGTGCGCCATTGCTAAAGCTTACTATTTGCGAAGAAGCCACAATCATACTTCTATAGTTGTTTCCAAAAGTATCTGATAAAAGTGTAAACAAACCTTGGGGCTGAAGCGCGTTCCCACTATGTCGTAACGATAGATTATCGTCTCGTTTAAAGCGTCGTGGCTTGTGTATTTAAATAGAGGGGTTCACATATAGGACGACTCGATTAACTGTTTTTTGCGGTGACGACAGATTGTCATAACAGTAGAAACGGCTAGCACGACAGTCGTAAAACGATAAAAAATCGTCACGACTAAATCGTGACGGCCTACTGCCTGCTACTACTGTGCAGACGACAAAGCGACTGCCGTGAAACGATAAAATGTCGTCGCGATCCAATGGGAACAACTAGATAAGATAGTCGCTAAACGATAAAAAAATTTGACGACAGAGTGTCGTTAATGGGAACAGCTAGAAACGATAGTCATCCGACGATAAATTAGTCGTCACAACATAGTGTGAACGCGCCATTACGACCGAATTCGGTCGCAACGTCCTAAACGGGTCGCTAGACGGTCAAAAACGCTTAACAAGGAAGTGATTTTTTCGTGCTTGTCAAGCAATTTTGACCGCCTAGGGCAGGGATGGCGAAACAATGGCATGCGTGCCATTGGTGGCACGTAACAAAAAAAATTGTGCACGGCATGATTTCAAGAATATAGTTAGTACCTTCTCATCTAGTTTGCAACAGCGGAAGTCGCGCTTATTTGGATTCTTTCAGGGGGGAATAGTGGAATAAGCCCTTTATTTAAATAAATATAAAACTGGGTATTATTGTGAATAATATAAGGTATAGATATCTAAAAAGAATCAGCTGTTACCTCAAAAGAATCACATTTATGTTTGCATATCTAGCAGTTCCTAACATAATCTGCAGTTCCGTATATTTTCACGAGTTATGCAAACATAAATGTGATTCTTGCCCTTCTATAGTTTTTTTCCAGTAGTCACTAAGTTGTTTGATGGCACGTCATGGCCACATTAAAAATTTTTTTTGTTTGGGAAAAAATGGTTCGCCATCCCTGGTCTAGCGACTCCTTTAGAACTTTGCGACCGAGGTCGGTCGTAAAGCAATCGCTATATATATATGTCGAGACTGCAACCCCAGTTCAGGTTAAATTCTTAAGCAATCACCCACTAAAGGGAATTTGTAACACATTCATCTGTATTTAAGTACTTTGTATCTCATCACTTTTAACAACATTATTGTTTGAATAACATTATTAAATTGTAAATGAAAACTCTTCGATGAGAATTGAGGGTATAAAATTAATCTCAATTGTCAAATGAAAATGTTTAGGTTGGTTTAAAATTAGAATAAAGCATTCAAATAATCAAATCAAAGCACTAGGTTTGTAAGTGGCTACACCACAGGCACGTTTTCTGATCCGTTTGTTTTCATTTTCATCTGATATTTTTGAAACATGCCATACCTATGTATGTATGTAGGTAGTAGGTGCCTCGTGCCTCATTTATTAAGGTCTTGAAGTGAAGAGGCTGTCTTTCCTGGCATAACCTAGAAGAAACAATATTTAAATTATGCTACATTCATGTTTTTTTTTATCGTAGCCGGTGAGCGACAACACGTGTCAATATGCTGACAAGGCCTTTTTGTTCTTTGGATAATTTAGTACATTTTTTTTAGAATGTAGGTACGTTTACAAGCCGTCTTTGGAAAATGAGTACCCTTAAATATGAAGTAAGTGCTACAAGAATCTTATATTTTGTACTACCTACGGATAAAAGAGTACCTAAGTAGATCGCGTTGAGTAATGCCGGCCGAGGTCTCTCACTCTAATACTACGCTATGTGATCATGTCTTTGTCAACTCGAGTCAATGTGATGCGTTATATACAGGATGTTTGAAAATTCGACCTATTCCTTGAAAGGGGCTATACAAGAGGTCCTTTCCAACAATTTAAGCCCTACCAACTAGGGGTCGAAAAGGGGTAATAGTTTCCGAGTTACGGAGGTTTTTACATTATTGTTCAAATCAGACTGGTCACCAAAAACAAATAAATTAAAAATAGCTACGACACTCTCTCTCTACGACACTCTCTCTCTACACTTATTTGTGATTTTTCTGACTCATGATAAATGAGAGATCATTTATTAAAAAAAAAACTCATGCTCTAAATTTCCATAATTTCAGAAATAAAAGGTCTTAAGTGGAAAGAAAACCTTTTTTTATTTTGTATATATTTTTTGTCATTTATACGTGTTTTACTTGAAATTTTTTTAACTTTCAACCCCTAGTTGATAGATTTAATTTGTTGGAAATGACCTCTGGTATAACTCCTTTCAAGGAATTGGTCAAATTTCCGAGCAGCCTGTTTATACAGGCTGCTGGTTTATCTTCATAAACGAAATCTCGGAATCATTGTACTCATCAGTATGAACAACTTTTACTATGGACCTAAACCTGAAATCGCGAAAAAAAACAGCTGTCATACCTACATTTTGACGAGTTATGCGAACATAAATGTAGGTAACAGCTGATTTTCTTCACGATTTCAGGTTTGGTGCCATAGCAAAAGTTGTTCATAATGATGAGTACACTGACCCTTTAAGATAATTCGTTTATGAATAGATAGGCCTTATATAGGCTTTTATGAACACGTCATTAAAAAGAAAGACTAATTCTGACTGCGTTTTGGAGATGCACAAACAAATATTATTCTGAAATTATTTTGATCCATAAATCAGACACAGCTGCAGTCCAGCAAGCCAATTTCCATCGACACGAGATTTTCGTTGTTAACCGGACACCAAAGAATTTTGCTGTGTGTACCATGTATATAGGGTGGGTGACTGGTAATTAGGGACCGATACTTAAACACATGATTGTACTCATGATAACAAACAACTTTGGACCAAACCTGAAATCGCGAAAAAAAATCCGCTGTTCCCTACATTCGCATAACTCGTCAAAATGTAGGGAGCAACTGATATTTTTTTCGCGATTTCAGGTTTGGTCCCATAGTGAAAGTTGTTTGTTATCATGAATTTACTAATGATTTCCATAATTTAAAATGCAATAATTTTATATACCATACTTGTATTTGCCATAATTTCATTAGAAAAAACGCGTCAGTTGCCATAATCGTGAAATTACATAAAATCATTTTCACTAAATTCATTAATCATAATCGATCAAGTGTTTATCATAATTTTAATCCATATTTTTTTTTGCTATATTTTTCATTTCCAATAACATTTATTCACTATAATATTCATTTACCCGTACTTGCACAACAATGCTAGTTACAAGCGCCTGCAATTTTGATGGTATGATCAAATTATTTCATTTTTATTTATAAGCAAGCATGCAGCATGCAAGCAACCATGCAGCAAGCATGCAGCATGCAAGCAAGCATGCAGCATGCAAGCAAGCATGCAGCATGCATGTAGCAAGCATGCAGCACGTAAGCAACCATGCAGTATGCAAACAAGCATGCAGCAAGCATGCAGCATGCAAGCAAGCATGCAGCATGCAACAGGCATGGTTTCTGTCACGGCGCCGGCGCTGCGTGGCTCCGGCGGTACCACGCGTGCTAATAGTCGCAGACGGCTTTCGCTCGCAGCGTCCTGCTCCTCCGCCCACGGGCCGCCTCGTCCTACGCGCCTACGCGATTCTAAATTACAGGGCAGACAAGACTGCGTGGAGTTGAATTTACAGCGATTCGTTTCTGTCACTTAAACCTAATTTAAATCCTAATTACCTAATTATAATATATTAAATGTTGCTTATGTCAAGTATCGATTATGTAATGTGTTACTTATAGAAACTAATGATTATAACACATATTATTATAGAAACTTATTTTATGGCAAATAAAAGTTATGACTAATAAGTTGATATGACAAGCGTTATTAGTATAAATGATAATAGTACCAAGTAAATATTATAATAGGGGGGACAATTATGGAAAACAATAATAGTACAAATTATTTTATTGAAAACAAGACAATACCCGCGGCGCCGCCCGCACCTCCAGCGAGTGTCGCGCAGCAGTGCTCATTCATAATAATAATAATCATTTATTTGCAGACATTGAAGTCCATAGAATTAAATTAATTGACATTGACAAATAAAAATAACACAATACACACACATAAAAATCACAAAATAGGTAATAACAACATAATAGTAATAAAGATGAAATAAAATAATAATAATAAAATAAAATAAAATAAATGCACGTACAGCTATCTAACCAACCTGTGCGTGCAGTCTCACCCATCGACCAAGCATCGGGCAGTCCCACCGGTCACTCAATGCTCTCAACATGCCGTGGGTGCTGGTATCTGTTCTGTGCCGGAGAGAGGCGCATCGTTTTCGAATAATGGCATAGAAATCATCCACTCTCGCATCGGCAAACATCCCCGAAGCGCTACAATACCGCGGCAGCCCCACAAGCATCCTGAAGGCATTGTTATACTGTACACGCAGGGCGCTGTATGCCTTCTGCGTATACTTGACCCAAAGGCTGCAGGTGTAAAAAGTTTGACAGTAGGCTCGAAAAAGCGTCATTTTAACGTCGTAAGAACACCGTGCAAACCTACGGGCCAGCATATTACTTCGAACAGACAGCGCCCTACGCTCTCTCTCGATATCTAAATCGTCGCACAGGTCCTCAGTGACCCAGTGGCCCAGATACTTAAATTTTGAGACTTGCTTCAAGGGTGTACCTGCTAATGAGATGCAAGGAACATTTAAGTATCTTCTGGCATCACCATTAAAAACAAGTAACTCACTCTTAGAGACATTATACCTAAGCCCCTGAGTCACCGCATAGTTCTCACAGACCTTCAGCAAACGTCTTAATGCACTGATTGATGGACTCAGCAAAACCATGTCGTCCGCATAGCTGATGTTGTTCATAGCAACTCCATCAACATGACAGCCGACACCAGTATTGCTGAGCTCAACAATCAGTTGGTTTATATATAAATTAAAAAGGCGAGGAAGGTGATTCCCCCCTGCCTCACCCCACATTCTAATCTATATTCCTCGGACATAGTCCCAGCCCACCTAACATTGTTTATTTGGTTCTCATACCAGAATCTCAGCAATGACGTCACCTCAAAATCTACTTTTTTCTCATTTCTTAGCTTGTCCCACAGCTGGTCATAAGGCACAAGGTCAAAAGCCTTGGACAGATCTAAGAAGCACGCATTAACAGGAGTTTTCCTATCCGTATAATACCGGACAGTTCGCTTTAAACACATAATGGCACTTTCTGTGGACAGCCCAGACCTGAAGCCAAACTGTGCATCATGCAAGTCAATCCTGGGGGCCATGTATGAATCCAGCAGTCTGCTGCACCTTCGCTATGACCGTTGCCAGGGATATTGGTCTGTAATTACTGAGATCAGTAGCATCACCAGTTTTATTTTTTATGACAGGTACAACTATAGTTCGCATAAGTGCACTGGGCAGATAAGAATGACTCACACACAGTCTAAAAAACATCGACAATACTCTTGGTAGGTGTATACCTGCATACTTAAGGTGCTCGACACTAAGGTGATCATGTCCCGGGGACTTGCCTCTAACCATATTGCACGGCGATTGTATTGTTATTTACAGGCTTTGGATTGACGTAATGGTCAAGTGTAGGTAGATATTATTAAGTACTTTACACCTTATGCCAACCACTTAAAGTTCCAAGTGGATGAAAAGTGTTAAACATCGCATTACGTAACCCATACCCATACTTAACCATAGCAGGCTGTAGGTACAAATAATAACTTTCTACAATTAACCATCTTGGCGTGTTTAAACATGTATATCATCACTATTTACAATTGATTGATTGGCGACTGAGATAGCAACGGCTGTTGGAGGCCGAAAGGTACCGTAGTCCGTAGATCTTTGTGTGACGGAAAGCATTGTGTTCCACTATACTCTGATGCCGAATTGCTCCTTGTACCGTCGCACTGCCAGGGATACGTTAACACTACAAACCGCGGCTAGTGTACGTACCATTTCTGTGTACTGGACGTTTGTATATGAGAAAGACATGGTAACACGATAATTTTTACTACACCGTAATGTAAAGCCCACGGCGTTCGCGAGCGCGTTACGTAGCTGAACGGGAGCGTCACCGGAGCGTGCACGTGCGCATCAACCTGTAGCAACCGGGCAACTGAAGGGGTTGTTTTACCCCAGCCCCGCTGTGCTCCCGCGCCTAGTGTCGCTCGGTGTCCAACTTGCAACCTTTTTTAAATATTTTTGGGACAAAATATAACATGGTGTAAAAATTATTGGAATCGATTCAGTTACTTATTCTGAACGATCTATATTCAGGTTTCGCATATACTAAAAATAATGTGGTATGTGCAAATGATAAAACATAAATATTGAATGAACTCTCAGTTGCGTCGTATACTAGATAGATAAATAGGTCCTAATCTTACTAAACACGTCTTAAATCAATCTAAAAGTAATAGTGCAGATATTTTATATTCCTTTTTAATTAAATGCTTATAAATATGTGCATCTAACTTGTGATACAGATGTTGTATTTAAATTTATTAAATTATATAAGCAGTCAATCGACTCTTGCTATTGTTGTTATGATAAAGTTTTGAATTAATAACGTGTTAGGAGTCCCAGAAACGATCAACTGCAATTAATCAATTGCCATCAATTTCTATTGTACTTAGTAATTTTGTCAATCGCTTCAATTGCATTTAGCAGACGATCAATTTGCGCACCAATGTGTGTCAGTCACGTAAAACTTGATAATTTCAATTGATTTAGATAATGTTTTTTAAATATTGAGAGCGTCTGGTGCGAGGCAGAGAAACGGTCACGCACGTAAGCCAGTGTTTGTACCAAAAGGTAACTTGAGTTTATGACCTGAGGCTCACTAGCACTAATCTGTCTGCCAAGAGTATAATTATTTTTATCTATACCCATGCCAATCCTCTATAAAAGTTTCTGAAACAGTTACGAGTAGCTTATTGCCAACATTAATAATAATGACTGGTGACTCCTCATTATTTAAAATTTTGTAAGAGGCCTCTGCGAGTTGGCTTCAGCTCCTCGTACGCCTTCCAAAGGTCCGGGACCCCAGGGTCCCGAGAAATATGGAAAAAATAATAATAATAAATAAATAATAATAATAATGTTTATTTCCAGTAAAATGTTCACAAAGGTTACAAGTACAGTAATATGCTACAAAATAAAAGTGCATTGAGTATTATCACCTGGCACCCAAACTAGGTTTATAGCCTGTGACTTGGGGACCAGTGATTCCATAAGGGTAGATACATGATCAAAAATATTTTATTAAAACTGTTTTCACCAGTAACATGATTAACATAGAGATATAATTATTATTCATTTGAAGAAAGGATGGAAAGCAAAAAATAATTAATAATAAAACTGTTTGTGAGTGTTTGAGTTGGTCGTGGTAGGTGTAGTAGGTATGTTGTGTATGTGTAAGTAATGCGAAAGTGTGGTTTGTGTATGGTGTGAAAGTGTCCTGGTAGGTGTAGTAATGGTGTATGTGAGAGTAAGTATGAATGTGGGGGCAGTGTATGAGAGTTTGTGTGTGAAAATACTTGAATAAGAGGGGATTTGTCTTAGGTATGTGGGAGGAGAAGTTTTTCGGTCTCGTCATATGATTTCTCAATTAGCCATTCTTTAACTGTGATTTTGCATTGGTGATAATTTAAACTGTGGATATGGAGAAATTTATTGATTTTATTATATAGAATATAGCTAAGGTAGGTGAATTGGTGTTGTGCGAAGGTGGTTTTGTGTCTAACTGGTGGAAGTGCAATGTCTGCGCGTCGTTTAGAACTTGCTGTGAACGGCAGCCGATGTTTCCTTAATACACTTTGTAGCACATATAGGCCTCTTACTGTCAGAACCCTGCTTTCCCTAAAAAGTTCCAAAGTAGGGTATCTATAGGGCTTGCAGAACATAACTTTGAGAACTGCTCTCTGAGCTCTCTCTAATTTCAGAAAGTATGTTTTGCAAGCGCCACCCCAAGCCGGCAAACAATATAGGAGAAGAGACTGACAGAGTGAATAATAGACCATCATAAGTGTTTCCGAGTCAGCTGAACAACGGAGTTTCTTAAAGATGGAAATGAGTTTACGCGTTCGGATGACTATATAAGATTATCAATTACTAAGATTATCAATATGACTATACCAGTTTAGGTGTTTGTCAATTTGCACGCCCAAGTATTTTATACAAGATGTGGCTGCCAGAGTGGGACAGGTACAGCAGGAGTTTGGAGAACAACTATGTACTTTAACAATAGGGGTTATGTTTGGCTGAGTCTTGTTAGCTACTTATAGAAAAAGAAACAAGCTTCGTTTTTTCTGCATTCAGGGTCAATAAATTATGATTAAACCAGTTCATGACAATGTCCAACACCATCTGAGCATATTTTTCTGTTTCACTCCAATCATTCCCATGAACCAGTAAGGCTGTATCATCAGCGTAGGTAAATATGAAGCAGTTAGTTAATGGAAGTGAACACAGATCATTAATGTAGATGAGGAATAAGGTTGGACCTAGAATACTGCCTTGTGGGACGCCGTATTCTATTCTAGCTTTACCGCTTATTACCTCACCCAATTGAACATGTTGGAAACGATTCTCCAGATAACTTGAAAAAATGTCAAGTGCATGACCATGAATTCCCATGCGTTCCAGTTTCGACAGAAGTATGGGCGCAGAGACAGTGTCAAAAGCTTTCGAGATATCTAGAAATAAACCAATACACCGCTGCTTTTTAACCGACTTCCAAAAGGAGGAGGTTCTCAATTCGTCTGTATGTTTTTTTTTTTTTTTTTTGTATGTTTGTTACGCGATTACTCAAAGACGGATGGACCGATTTAGAAAATTCTTTTTTTGTTTGATAGGGTATACTTCCGAGGTGGTCCCATATAAATTTAATAACTTTGCTTGGGGAGTTTTTGAGTTAGCTTCCATAATGCGTATATTTCCCACTTATTTTATGTGGATGATGTGATGGTGTTTTAATAACTTCCTATCACTGTTATTTACATGGCTATATCTACGATTATTGTGCTCAATTATGTATTCGAATTTGTGTGGGGTAGGTTCTACAAGTAAAAAGTGAAAAATAAAAACTTTTTAGCAAAAAATAAAACCGACTTCCAAAACAAAACACTACAAAGTGAAAAATAACTTTAATTTCGGAAGTCGGTGGCAAAAAACGAAAATACAAAACCCAAGACACCGACTACCGAAATTAAAGTTATTTTTCACTTTGTAGTGTTTTGTTTTGGAAGTCGGTTTTATTTTTTGCTAAAAAGGTTTTTTATCTATGAGGTGAGTCACTTTTTCAGAGAGTGCAACAACTGCATCCTCTGTTGCAATTCCGGCTCTGAAGCCATATTGGTTTTCGGAGAGAAGTTTATGAGCATTAATGTATTTAAGCAAACGGTTGTTCAGTATCTTCTCCAGAATCTTTGAAATGGTTGGTAGAATAGATATAGGTCTATAATTCTTGACACTGCCTCTGTCCCCTCCCTTATGAATAGGGTGGACTAGAGCTGTTTTAAAACTGTCTGGGAAAACACCGGCAGATATTGCAAGATTGCAGATATGTGTGATGTAGGGGATAAAATATTGCGCGTTAACTTCAATAAATGTCCAGAAATACAGTCAATTCCAGCTACAGAACTTGATTTCAAGTTGATTATAATTCGCTCTACTTCCGAATCGTCGGTTTCCAGGACACACATTGAGTTACAAGTTGAAGCTAAACTTGATGGGTGAACTGGCATATTCAGACACTGCCGCATATTTGTAGCTAGGTCTTTGCCTACATTAACAAAGTAATTATTGACTCTGCTGATGCAAGTTTGTCAAGTTCGAGTTGCTGCAGTTCTTTCAAAGGTGAGGGTGTGGATTTTGAGTGCGTTATGGATTTAATTAAATCCCATGTTGCTTTGGAGTTGTTTTTCTTTTCATGAATTCAGTTTTCTAGTAATTTGTTTTCAATTTCCGGAGTAAAGAATTACAGTAGTTGCGATAGCGAGAATACGTTAGTTTGAGGATGGGGTTGTCTGATTGTGTTTTTAAAGTAAGATGCATTTTATCCCTGTTTCTAATACAGCGAAGTAAGCCAGGGGTGATCCAGGGCTTGATGTTACGGTTCTTTCGTGAGACTTTGGAGAGGCGAGTGTGTTTGTCAATAATTTTAGTCAATAAAGTTGTTAAGGTGTCCGCTGCTTCATTAGCATCATTAGAAAAAAGGATTGGGGAGAAATCAGTAATCTCAATATCTTTTTGGATGTTTGAAATATCAACAACTTTGGCAGTGTAGGTGAGCTTGGGCTTAGGGACATCTAGGTTGACACTCAGGAATACGGGTGAATAATCGGTAATAGGTGAGTCTATGACAATGGATGTTCCTGGTTGTATGGTTTTTAAAAGAATATGATCTAAACAGTTATTTACTCGTGTAGGATATAAGTGCGCCGGTAATAAACCATGGGAGGTAGTGAAGGTGAGGTATTCGAACGAGTGTCTATCATTGTTGTTCGGCTTGATATCAATGTTGATATCACCGACAAAGGCAACGTGATGGAATTTTGTTAGGGGTTTTAAAATGGAATCCAAGCTGTTTAAAAATTATCAACGTGAATGAAGGAGGGTGATCTATATAGGGCTAAGATGCCAACATTATTGTCAATTTTGCAAAGCAGACAGTTTGCATCAGTTATGTCAGGTTCAGAGACAGTGCAGTGCAGTGAAGACTTAATATACATAACCACTGCATAATTCTGGTTCTTTGTATTTTTTGTGAAGTGGACATTGTAACCATTCATGTTGGGAATTATAGCAGATTTTAGCCAGCACTCGGTCAATATAATGATATCACAATCAATTCTAAGAAGATGTAAGAACGCTATAAAATTATCAAAGTTCTTATTTAAACTGCGAATGTTGAATTGCAGTATGGATAAGTTTCTTTGTGTCTTTGGTATTTTAGAAATACATTCACCTAACGGTAGTTTATAAGATTTTGATACTTGGTAGGCATCTAATTCTAATTCAAGGGCATGAATGTGGTTAGCCATTGAAAGTAAATAATATGTTCCAAAATAAAGTGGTGCACACATTTAAGCATGGAAAGATGAGGCAAACTGTAACTGCATCAGGTATATTTTCCGTGTAGAGGCGTTCATTGTCAACCGAAACAGTGAAGTTAATATTCTCCATTATAAAAATTGTGATGTAGGAGTGGATACAAAAAGTTTGGAATGATATTATCAGCGAGAATAAGTGTGTGAGGGACGAGAGTGTGAGTGTCCAGAGGTTCATGGATGGCGAGTGAGTGTATTGAGGATTATATGTATGTGAAGAATAATTGTAGTGGTCGGTAATTCTTAATTCATAAGCAAAACAAACGGTGTTAATAATCTTAAACATGCGGGGAATACAACTTATAATAAGGTTAAGGTTAGTTATTATGAAACCAGTATAAAAAATAATAATGAATGGCAGTTTACTAGTCATTGTTTGGTTTCTGCTAGATCCCGTAGCGTCTGCTCGGATTTGACCAGTATTGGTTTGACTCCCTCTTCCTTCCGCAACAGTATGTTACCATTGGCCGTCCAACAAAATTTATACTCCTTAAGCTTTGCAAACTCGCGTGCAGCAAAAAATAGTTTTCTTGAGCTGGCTGGGAGGTACTCACTGACATATATCGGACGGTGGTCGCCAACACCTCCTATATTTGTAGTACTGAGTCGAGACTCCTTCGCTTGCTTGTTGTTGTAGCTGCGCACTGAACTTAGCAACATGTTCATAGTCTCCATAGTGGTAAATTCGGCAACAACCGGCCTGATGGTACCTGGTTTGCCAGGCAGTCGGTAAACGTCGCGGATATCGTTGTCTTTAAGAGGCACGTTGACGGCAGCAATCGGAGATAGATATTTAGCACACTCATTTTCTTTGAGTGGTATGTTGCGAATTTCGACGCAAGAAGAGCGTGATAATTGTTGCAAATCTTCGATTTTCATCTCTAAATTTTGTATGCAATCCCTATACATTTGTTTATCTTTTTGTAATAAATCAATTTGTTTTATCAGATCGTCGTATTGATTATTGATGAAACTCACCGTCTTCTCGATTTCAATGTTAGCTTTTTGAATGGCTAAGTTTTGCGATTTCAGCCCAGCTACCTCCGAGGATAGTTTAGCGAGGGATGAGCTTTGTTCTTGTGAAAACTATAGGAAATTAGCTTGTTCCTCCGCCTTCCATGTATTGAGCATATCTAAAATTTCCTGCTTAAAACAACCAGTGTCATAGTAACCATAATACTTCCAAATAATAATTCCAATAATAATTCCAAACGAGTGTAATAATGTTGTACTAAATTTCATCATGCAACTCCCACAGAGTACTCTTTTATATAAAGGGTGACTGGTAATTCGTGACCGATACTTAAACACATGATTATATTCATGATAACAAACAACTTTTACTATGGGACCAAACCCGAAATCGCGATAAAAATAAAAACAACTGTTTCTACGAGTTATGCGAACATAAATGTAGGGAACAGCAGATTTTTTTTTGCGCTTTCAGTTTTGGTCCCATAGTAAAAGTTGTTTGTTATCACGAGTTATGCGAACCTAAATGTAGGGAACAGCTGATTTTTTTCGCGTTTTCAGGTTTGGTCCCATAGTAAAAGTTGTTTGTTATTACGAGTTATGCAAACATAAATGTAGGGAACAGCTGATTTTTTCTCGATTTCAGGTTTGGTCCCATAGTAAAAGTTGTTTGTTATCATGAAAACAATCAGGTGTTTAATTATCGGTCACTAATCAGTCACCCTGCAGCCACATTCTCACTACTCAGTTCGTGGTATCTTTAGAATTTCAAAAAAAGAAGATTGTAATGCACGTGCGTTTCACTACCACAGCGCCGTAATTAAAAAAAAAACTTATACATAGTTTGTTTGTATTTTCCATGAATTTACATAGATTTCTTACAACACTGTACAACACCCTATAGTTTCAGAACCTTTTAATAGGGGATTCATATCATGGATGTAGATAAAGTCAAATTGTATGCAACTATACATAATTAGGTATTAAAACACTCATGCGATACTATTATCACCCACATTCATGTTTTAATACCCCTTGTTGCATAAATAACTATTATAATGACTGCTTTTTGAGTGCTCACGTGATGAGTGGTTTGAATACTAGCTTTGCCCGCGGCTTCACCCGCGTTGAGGTCGGAATTATCCAACAGGAACGTACTACTGGGATAAAAAGTATTTTATGTCCTAATTTAGGTTATTTTATCCAAATCCGTTCAGCCGTTTATCGTGAAAGCGTAACAGACAAACAAATAAACTCACTTTCGCATTTATAATATAGTTAGGATGGTATGATATATTCACTTTTTTAACTTGCCAAATGAGCAAGATATTGGGATTATACTTGTGACAAGACTGAAACATCTTTCTTCGTAGGAGATTCTTACAGTAGGTTACTTCTGAGATGTCGGTGATCCTATAATTCTCCTATATTTAAACTTCAAAAACCAATCGTTTTGTGTCTAGACTAGATAAATTACGGAGCAATATTTCTATACTTGCACATTATATAAGATTGTCTTTCTTACAGCATACAACGGAACTGGTTCAAGCAAGTGCATCTATTGTTATGGCGGCTGTCTTTGACACTGAAGAGAGAAATTAGGAATCAATTATTACAATTGTTTATATCCGTGGTAAGTTTTGGATCTTTTAATAATAATAACATAATAACAGGTCTTTGGGCCTGTGTGCCCAAAGGGTTAGGTTAGGATAGGTTAGGTTTATCAAGAGGCGAGCCTATTGCCATCTACCGGGCACAAATCCAGACTCCGGTCTGCTACTGAGAAATTCCTAATGGAAAAACCCAATAACACTTTTTCCGACCCGGGAATCGAACCCAGGATCTCATGCTCAGTAGTAGCGCTTGCGACCACTAAACCAACGAAGCAGTCTAGCTTATGATAATAAGTTAACTTGGAATTTATGAAATTCGAGATCAAAATGTAAACAAAGGTGTTGCCAATTTAAAATAATAACCTCACTTTTGTAGTTTAATAATATTATTATTAGTTACAGTTATTAGTTAGTATTTTGTAGTTTAATAATACTCCACTGCTGTATCTCTACGTTGACCTTTTTTTTTATTGGCCGGCTGGAGTGAATATTCTGACGAGGAACAGAGCTCCCACCTCTTTCTTGCCTTTACTGGCCGGCTTGAGTGGAGATTCGCAAGAGCAAACGTGCTTGGAGGAAGGAAGTATTCCAGTAAGGTGCTGTTAGGGATCTTGACCGTACTTCCGGGATTGTCCCGATAGCCGTGGAATACCTCTCCACTCCTCAAGCACCTCAGGAAGTGCTGCCCCCTTGTCGCTATGTCACTATGTGCTAGCGGCCGTTTCCGGGGGCCCATTATTGAGTGCGCAAGTCACCCCGTGCCATATCCGTGTATAATATATAACATTGGTCAGGCAGGGGACATAGTTCTTCCATAGTTCAAGTTACCCAATCCACTTTAGCCACCCAAACCCATAGCCCAATATGTTTTGTTTCCACGCACAACAATAGTCCTGCACCAACCGGGGGTTGTCCTTGGGTGCACTTGCATAGTGCATACAGGGATAATCGTCGGTTGGTGCCTCCTCATCATTTAAAATTATCTAAGGGGCCTTTGTGAGTTGGCTTCGGCTCCTCGTACGGCTTCCAAAGGTCCGGGACCCCAGGATCCCGAGAAATATCAAAAAATAATAATAATACGCAGAGCTAAGAGGCTCATTGGCGACGTAAAACTGGTGGATGCCAAGCTTCATCATAGCTTGGCTCATCGCCGCAAGGTTGCTTGCTTGTCGGTCTTCTACAGATTGTACTTCGGAGAGTGTGCCCGAGAACTCCACGACCTCATTCCACCGGCCCCCTTCTACTATCGGACATCTAGACGCACTGCCAGTTACCATCCCTACCTGGTTGCTATTCCACCAATTCGCACTACGCGCTTCCATTTGTATTTTATAATGCGCACAGCAAAACAGTGGAACTCACTACCTGCGTCTGTGTTTCCGAACGAATATAACATAATCTCTTCAAAGTGAGACTGAACAGGCTTCTTCTGGGTAAGCTCACTGCATCGCCGACTTTGTCTCTGTCACCTCTGACCTAGACTAGAGACAAGAGCAAACCCATCAAAAAAAAAAAAAAAACATTGGTCAGGCAGGGTTAGTTTTTTTTTTTTTTTTCTTCCATAGTTCAGGTTACCCAATCCACTTTAGCCACCCAGACCCATAGCCCAATATGTTTTGTTTCCACGTACAACAATAGTCCTGCACCAACCGGGGGTTGTCCTTGGGTGCACTTGCATAGTGCATACAGGGATAATCGTCGGTTGGTGCCTCCTTATCATTTAAAATTATTTAAGAGGCCTCTGCGAGTTGGCTTTGGCTCCTCGTACGCCTTCGCGCCATGCTACGCCACGCCACGCCGACAAAGTTGTAAGCCCAGAGATGGGTCTGTAGTTATTGACACAGTTTGTCGAAAAGTACTATAATATAGTGTTAAAACTGTAGGCATTTCTTAAACAGGTAAAATATAATAATGCACACAGTTTTCAGCTTTAAGGGCGCGTTGCCACTATGTCGTGACGATTAATTTATCGCTGGTCGACTGTCGTATCTACGCTGTTCCTATTATAGACTGTTTATCGTCAATGTGAGAGTGAACAGGCTTCTTCTGGGTAAGCTCACTCCATCGTCGACTTTGTCTCTGTCACCTCTGACCTAGACTAGAGTCAAGAGCAAACCCATCTTAAATAAAAAATAAAAAATGTGCCGTCGCTGCAATAAATGCCGTGGACGACAAATAATCGTGTCGTCCTATATATGTACACCTCCATTTAAATACACAAGCTACGACGCTTTAAACGACACGATAATCTGTCGTCGCAACATAGTAGAAACGCACCCTAAGGTGACGTAAAATGCGATCCAAGAATAAAATTAAAATAACTGTTAGAAATAAAATCGTGCAAATTGTATCATAAAAAATTATGATACTGGCAATAAGGCAGAAGCTCTAAACATTTGGATTCTCATATATTTATTTACTAGAGGGGCCTAAGTAATAATAGCCGCACGCGTCGATCGATCAGGTTAAGCTACTCTTGCCGCGATCGGTCCATAGATGGGTGACCATCTTTACATACCAACACCCCTCCATGCCTCGGAAAAGCACGTTAAGACGTTGATCCCGGCAGTCATTCGTGGATAGTCGTTACGGGTCGTCATAAGCCCAAAAGTCTGACACCCAGTCTTACTAAGGGGTATCGTATTACCCAGTTACTGTGTTGTGGAGGTCAGATAGGCAGTCGCTCCATGTAAAAACACTGATATTCAGCTGCATCCGGTTAGACTGGCAGCCGACCCCAACTTAGTTGGAAAAGGCTAGGCAGATTGGTATCGTATCGTACTGATCATCGCCGTGTAAACGGGCCTTACAGTAATTAAAAAAACAAAAATGGTCAATTAAAATAAAGAATGGTATAAATTAAAATACCCTAAACGATGAGTCCTTCTCCATTAGTGGAGTTTGGACGTCCAAATACTTAATTATTAATGTTTAGTAGCTTCAGCCACCAGCACCACAAAACAGTAGGTATGTCATCAAACTTATGTAGATGATCGTAATAGCCGATGAAGGGTCATTGACCGCGCCGTCAATTATAATTATTTTACTGCTCGTAATTTTAATTCTGTGATATCCTTTACATGTATTGATTTAAATGATATGATGCCACAGCATATTTTAGTTTAAATGAAATTACCAATTTAAATCAAATATTTTATTGGATAAGGTTTAATAATACAACGGCCAAAATAACTTCGGATATAACAATTAAATTTACTGTGGGTCATCCTTAGAAGATAGACATATTATTATGCATCGCGGACTTTTCTGTTGATCTTTTTGAGGTACAGACGCCAGCAGGTCAACCTACCCGAAACTGTCAGATTTTCCCAATCCACCTTGAACCGAATGCCTTAGCAATAAAGTCGAAAATCTATTAAAGAAATCTGACAGGTTGTAGTAGCTTGATGTGCTGGCCTCTGTACAATCTTGTAGAACTTTAATTTTATGTATCTTCTTTTGTGTTTTTACGACAGCGCACGCCCTGTAAGCGTTAAAAAGCGTCTGTTTTACGATTGACAAAACTTTAAGATTTATGTACTCGTTTACGGTTATTGTAAATGTATTGTAGAAATGTAAATTTTCCGGAATAAATTCCCTAAATGATGGTGAGAACCGCATCAAAATCGGGTGCGTATTTTTGAAGAATAACTCAGCCACAATAAGGCAGTCACAAAAGTGACTTTGTTTTGTAATATTTAGAGACAGAAAAGATAGAGAAGAGAAGAGATTTATTTATTAAAACTTTATGCACAAGTAAAACCAATACTGTACAAAGGGAAATACCTGAGGCATTTTCTACCAGTCAACCTTATGGTGATGCAGAGACAAAACATGACAGGTGCAACCTAAGGGATAGATAACTTATTTAATATTGTTTTCTATTTATTATTTTATTTATTAGCATTTATTATTTTCTATACTTACATAAAATGTTTTTCCTTCTAAACAAGAGAGTCGTCGTTGACGACATCGTTGTCGTCCGAGCTGACGATGTGCCGTTGTCGTGTATGTCGTTGTCGTTATCGTCGCAGTGTGAGAACGGTCATTACAAACACAAAACCAACAAAATACAAGCAAAAAACAACAAAATAAAAAACAAAACAACAAAACAAAATACAAGCAAAATATCAACTGGTTTTTTGCTTTATCTTAGACAATAAGTTCATATTTGTAATTTAGTTTCTAATGTGTCTAGAATTTTGTATGGCAAAAGTTATTCATTATTATTATAATACTAGCGACCCGGATAAACTAAATATTCCTAATGAAGCTATATGAATGATACACAGACTGCAGACTACTTTATTACATCCTTTATACATTTTGCGAGTTCTTCAATTTCTTTACTAAAAAAAAAGAAATATGAAAATAATTGCAGAAAATATGGCCTACTAGTTACCGAGACCAAAAATTCTTTCTTTCTTAAAAACTACTTATTTTATCATTCCCCAGGTAGTGTCCTCAATGGTCCTCGGAGTAGCATACGTAGGGGCTTCAGGAACCACCCAACGAGGAGTCCAGGAGATACGGGGCTTCCTCTGGTTGCTCACGAGTGAGGTGTCCTTCGGGGTCTCATACAGTGCCCTGTACGCGTTTGAGTATGAAATCGCGCTGTTTAAGAGAGAAACTGGGGTCTATAAATGTTCGGCGTACTTTGTGTCTAGATTGTTGAGTTTTGTAAGTATTTTGGTTATTTGACATACTCTACATAGTATACTCTCTCGTATAATCAGTTTGTTGATTTGAAAAAGATAGATGCTACACTCTTGCGTTCTTACTAATGGTTAAGACAGCCCATGACCAAAATTATTGTCTTATCGTTTTACGACCAAAACCATATAGAATCGATAGATTTGGTTATTCTGAATCCAAAAATTCTAATTTCCGCGTCTTGTCTGACCTGACCGCATTTTCAAATATGTCAAAAAAAAATACCGAACTGTATCATAACAATCTGTCCGATTTTACAGAATGTAGTTGAACGATAGATTTTATTTTATTTATTCAGGAGAACAAACAAATATAATAATAATAATATAATATCCTGGGACATTTCACACACGGTCATCTGATTCCAAACTAAGCAGAGCTTGTACTATGGAAACCAGATAACTGATATACTACATACACTACTTTTTTTTGTAAATACATACTTATAATATATAGATAATTACAAACAGATATGTTCATGCACACAAATGTTAGCCCTGGATGGGAATCGAACCCACGACCTGCGGCATGGTAGGCGGTATCTTCACACCAGCTGGTCTGTCAAATTAAAAAACATAGGATACACAATTGATACAAATGTAAAATCATCTACGTTCTCCACAGATACACAATTAGACAATTTGGTAAATTTGAAGACTAGCGTTTTAAACAATAAAAAAAGAGGAATATTAATAGTAAATTATCAACAAAATATAAAGTTGTCAATAGTGCCGCATAAGCGGAGCTACAGTGCCACATTATTTTTTCAATACAATGTGAAGTAACATGAGTTTAAACTTTATATGCGGTAAAGCAAACAGGGGGCCAATTCTACTAATTTGCAACGTTACACGTTCAATTGTGTTTCAACAACAGTTCAGTTTCGATCGCCGTTCGATAGTTACCAAAAAAGTCATTCTACTATTCTATAAGCAAAATGGAAACTAAACTTAAACCGAATCGTAACGGGAACGTAACAGCGGGTAACCTGTGTGACCAACATTCCAAATAGTATGTTTTAATAATACCACAGAAAAAAAAAGTTGAATCTAATAATATTACTAAATACGAATAAGTGCTACTAAATGTATTTTTAATACAAAAACATATCTAGACCATACTTATAGTTTTAGCCTGTGTATTTGTTGTAACATTTCAACTTTATAAATAATAAAAACTCAGAAGAACGTTTCGTTTTCGGCCCCAGCTTGCGAAATCTGTGAAACGAAACGTTTCAATTATGTCAAAAAGATAATGATGCGACTGAACGTCACGCTCATGTTCGGTTTTGTTAGCAGAATAGCTTTTGAGATTGTTTCGATCGATCGGTGACTGAACTGAAACGTAACCGCAGTTGGATCGTTGTTACATTAGTGGAATGTGAAAACGCTCAAAAGCCGTGGTTCAGCTGCCATTCAATTGCGATATTTTAACAATTTTGTTAGTAGAATCGGCCCCCTGATCCAAACTGCAGAAATTCTTATTAAAATTGCTCGTAAGGTGACGAAGAGTACGACTGGAAGTAGTGGCGAATACAAGTCATGCTCGTAATTTAGATACCGAAAATACAATATTCAGGCACCAGTAGACTCACACGTACCCAGGAGACCATTTTAGAAAATTAAAAATGAAACAGAAAAAGCTCTAGCAAACCGTCTGAAAATCTTGTTTTCAGCTGAACATGACCAATGTTCACCTGAAAACAGTTGATCATTTTTTAGAAGAAAGTGTGAGCTTCGTAGGTCTTGAAACCATTTTAAACGTGTTGAATTTTTTTACCAATATCAGACAAATTAAGTGTAGCACCTTACTAATCAGACAACTTTTCTGTACCTAGTCAAAATTATTAAAAATCATATTGCGGCGTAATTACGTCTATCGAGCAAATGAATAAGTTGCAACTTTCAAATTCTTAGATAATGATTAGGTAATCCTAAATAATTAGCTCGTGGCTAAGTAATAACAGCCGCACGGGTCGATCCATCAGGTTAAGCTATGCTTGCCGGGGTTGGTCTGTGGATGGGTGACCATTTTTTCATACCGAGACTCCTCCGTGCCTCTGAAAGCACGTTAAGCCGTTGGTCCCGGCTGTCATTCGAGGATCTTTGACAGTCGTTACGGGTCGTTAGAAGCCTGAAAGTCTGATCACCAGTCTTACCAAGGGGTATCGTATTACCTAGTAACTGGGTTGTGGAGGTCAGATAGGCAGTCGCTCCATGTGAAATACTGGTATTCAGCTGAATCCGGTTAGACTCGAAGCCGTCCCCAACATAGTTGGGAAAAGGCTAGGCAGATTCATTGATTAGGTAATCCTAATGAATAATAATTATAAATGATACCTACTTACTCAAGCAGGTATCATTTATAACTTAAATAGATAAAGCCAAAATATTATTAAGATACTTAAATAAAATAAATATTAGAAGAAGAAAAAATTTGACCTACTTAATAAAAATACAATTATCAGAATAAATAAATAATAAAAATACAAAATAAGCACTTTTCCTTGTCTCTCCTACTACGCTGTGCCCGACAGGGTTCATAATTGTGTCATTAGTTTTAACCTACCAACTGTTTTTACCAACATTATGGAATGCAATAAAGAATTGAGAAAAGAGCTTACCCGAAACCATAGAACTAAAATTGAAGGACTTTTTTAATAAATTGGACAAAAGGGAACTGGGATAACGTTTCAAAAATACTGTTTTTATCGTGTTTAATCACTATCGGACTCATCATCGTTGTCGTCTTCATCAAAATCACTCTCCAGTAAAATATTTTCAATGTCTTATTGTCTTCTTGGAATTATCTAGGTGACATTTAAAATTTCTGAAATCAGGTTTTTGGTAGCCGGGAATAAAAATTGAACCAGGTTGCGATGAGATAGGTCGGTTCAGTTTTTTGACATTTGTGAAAATGTGACGCGCAAAATGTCGGAATCAAACGTTTTCGTGGTAAAACTACGAAACCTATGTACCCTACATATTTAAATATCAGACAATGTGATAAAACCATGTGTCTATTTTACATAGCAGAAATTGACCCATAAAACTGTGACGTTTCTGACCGGTACTGCCCGCCGAATCGGGTTCAGAATCATCTAAACTAACGGTTTTATACGGCTTAGGCTGTAAAACGATGCGACATGGTTTTGGTCGTGGGCTCTCGTACTATAGTAGAGTATCAAGCATACAGGTATCAAGCGTGTGCTAAGGCACTCAATTTCACTGTAGGTATTGAATGTTACAATGAAAGTTTAAAAGGACCTCTGACGGAACTCAAAGTAATGACCCTACCTATCCCTAAGCACGAAGGTCGAAGATTCCCTTTTTGCTGTTTATTGTATAGGTCGGGAGAAGTTTGAAGGCTTGATAATGATCACGACGAAAAAAAGTTATCATTGCACAATTTAAATATTGCGGCGGACTTTCCCCTAGTCCTTGTAACTTAGGTACCTACTATTCGCACTATTTCAACTTATTCCCACAGATACCAAGATGCATAATATGGCCGGTCATGTTGGTGTCCATAGCGACCCTGGCGGTGGACCTTCCTCACTACATCATGACTGCTACGGAATTTACCATCCTCTTGATCCTCAGCGCAATACCTGCTGTTGCTTATGGTAAGATATACAGTTTTTCAAGTGGCCGTGGATGGCCTCATCCGAAACTATGAGGAATAGCGGAAAGTACTCAAAGGAGTCTCAGGCTCGATTTTGATGAAAACTAAAACAGCATCAATGTATTTTTGAAAAGTCAATACTTATCAAGGTTTAATTGGTAGGTATCATAAGAAAAATAATAAAAAGTATTTTGTTAAAAATGAGCTCTTTCCTTTAGTTTGCCGTATGTCATTACTATCGAATGGTGTAATAATACTGTGTTTTTTTCTTTAAATTAACAGGTTCGATTCCTGGCTAGAAATATTAATTTTTCAAAAATCCAATGTGCTGTTTTCACGGCCGACTGTTGTCACGGCCTGTCAGCCTGGACTGGCGCGGTCTGGCCTGTGAGAAAGCCGGCCGTGGGACCGCGGCATAAGATGTTCCTAACTCATGGCTTATATCGTTGTGCATATACACTAGTGTACATGTTGCAGTAACAATGTGACCCAGTTCCCTTAATTGACTCTTACAACGAAACATTGTTCATGTTTACCTTATATTGTACCTTCATCATTCATGAATTTCTAGTAACTAAGCACAGTTATTCCACCTACAGATTCTTAACCAAACCTGTATGATACAACAATGATAAATTACTGCCCTTAACGTGACAGCTGGCACTATCTGAAGCATATTTTTGTATGGTTTTGGGATCCTTATTTGTTACGAGGTGATCTGGAAATGATATCTGATATTGTATATGTCGTAGAATGATTTGAAAATTCGAATTTTTACGAAAACCCTAGGGATATTGCAAAAACTCGGATAATTAAACAATGGTGAAAACATTTCTCAATGTTACTGGAAAAAGTTAGGGTTTTTGCATAAACACGAGTCGCTCTAGTAACATTGAATATCCTTAACTCTGATTGGTTAGATTTTTGCTTACTGACCAAATCTTTTTCTGATTAGTTCCTAGTTTTACCCTGTGAGCTTTGGAGTGTTATATCATTGATTTATGAAGGGTTACAAATAACAATATCGATTTATAGGAACTTTACTTTTTAACGTTCTTATTTCATAATACCTACCCACCCATGTTTTTTGCAAAAACCCAATTTTTTCCAGTAAGATTGAGAAATGTTTTCACCATTGTCTAATTATCCGTGTTTTCGCGATATCCCGAGGGTTTTTGCGAAAATTCGAATTATCAAATCATCCTACGACATATACATGGCATTGGTGACATCAGTTCAGATCAGGTTCATAAATTTAATAAACTAGCTTCTACCCGCGTGAAATTACTTGAGGCAAGCCCTTTCATTTGATACACACGGTACAGTTTGCAAAAAAAAAAAAAACTCGTTTATCCCCCAAAAGTGAACCCCATAATAATATATTCAAAATTCATTTATTTACGTTACACGTCCGTGTTTATTGAAATGCATATGTGTACCAAACAACTTAATCGATCCAGTAGATTCGGAGCAAATCGTCTGTGACAGACGGAGAGACAGACAGACAAACGAGTGATCCTATAAGGGTTCCGTTTTTTCCGAACCCTAAAAAGCTAGGCAGATGATGACGATTGAAAACGGCAGCAGCCAATCCACTGTATTTTTAATAATTATACTGATGCTTCCACCAGGCCTCGGCATGGCAGCCCTCTTCACCTCCACGGGCATCATAGGTGACGTCATGCCGTGCGTCGACCTTCCTCTACTCCTCATGTCGGGAGCATTTCTGCGACTGTCATCCTTACCACCCTGGATGTTCCCCGTCAAATACATATCGCATTTCTACTACGCAATGGATGCCATCAGCAATATTTATTGGAGACAGATTGAGTTTATAGGTAAGTGAAACTAGAAAAGACGACAAAACTTATTTCCAATAGAAAATAAGTTTGTGCCAAAAGATGCTTTCCATCTGGCTAAAACATAAACTATCCGTGGACATCGTCTTGCTGGTTTGGCCAAAAATCAGGATTAAATTTAGAAGCGGAGGATTGTAAGAACGTTTACCAGGGTTTAGTCCATAAATAAATTTTAAATCAATCAAACATTAATAACCAATCAATAGTTTGTGATCAATCTAACATTAGTGACTGTCATCTGTGGCCCCTTTAATTCTAGGCTAATATCTTACATATTAAGAAGTGCGTCTGATATTAATATTAGGTAGGTATAATTTTATTTACTCAAGCGCGATTACCGAAGATTTTTTGTGACTTCCAAGAAACTACAGCCGATTAGGTTATTCATAATATTATCAAACCATCAATGAAGAGCCTCTGTATTGTCCTTCACATGCTTTAAATATCTTCCAAATTATGCTTCGCAGCTTTTATAAAACAAACCATAGAATTTAAACATTCTAAGCTATCAGTATCATTGAAGCGTTTCTCAGTAAAACAAAGATTAATGATGACAGATATTTGTGCTGATAACAATGATGTATTAAAGAAACCAATAAGACCAAAAGCATTTTATACGAACAACTAAAGAGCCGCTGTTCATCATCCACTGTTAGGCCATCTTTTTACCCGACTGCGGCGAAGCCCAAAAGGAGGGTTATTTGTTTGACCTGTATGTATGTATGTATGTATGTTCATTTCTTTGTTCCCTCGTAACTCCTAAACATATGAACGGATTTGGATATTATACGTCCTTAAATTTGTCTTGGTAGCGCGAGTGTCACTTGCTATATTAAAATCAAAACCAAAATCAAAACAAAAAAAAGTAAAATGGGGGATTTGGGGTGCCATGTTGTGGAGTTCGGTTTTTTTTTTTTCTTCTAATACCATCGAGTGGGATATCAAAATGAAGGGTTTAAAAAGGTGATTACAAAAATATATAAAACTTATATGGTTAAAAGTAATTCGAAGTGACAAATCGTAAAAAACACGTACAATAAAATACCCAAACCAAAACTCCTTGCAAGAACTAAATCGTCTGCGAAATCTTCCACATTTTTAAACTAAAAAGCTGGAAATAAAAAAAATGTAATAAGTAAAAAAAAAAAACTAAAAAACCCTCGGGCTTTTCTAGTTTTTTTAAATTACTTTTTTTACTATCATGAATAAGCAGTTACTGTGCGGCTTTACAAGGCTGCTCGTAAATTATCTTGTACCATAAATTATATTCTACGCCTACTTTCACTTAATAGATTTTAATCTGTAATTTTCCATGTTCACAAGAAAAATTATTATAATTAGGGATTTAAGTATTGTCTAGTAGATAGCTAGGCAAAAGGGTTTTCTTCATTATTTCTTTTCCCACGCATGTTTGCGTTTGTAGTCAATCTTTCATGATAAAAAATAGTTCATCTTATCATTTTTTTCGCTGTTGTTTCTTCTCTTTTGTTATTTAATTTGATGATTTCTTCGGATAGGTGATTTTTTTTATGTATTAGAAATGATCAATTTTCGTTTTATATTTGTCTTTTTTGTCTAGATTGCCCCACAAACGCGACTTTAACCTGCGTAAGAGACGGAGCGGCAGTATTACGAGAAAATGGTTACGTTCAAGACTTCATTCTTCAAGATTCATTAGGTTTTATTTTATTAACTTTATTCTGGTGTGTTCTGGGGTACCTCGGGTTGAAGAGGGAGGAAAGGAAAGGTTATGCATATTAGAATAAGGCTTATTTTAAGAATAAATTGTTCAAAATACCTGTTTTGTTTTATTTTCATAGAACAAAAAATAAAAACAGAAAGTCTTGTGATTATGACACACTTGTGTGTTGATGGCGCCACAGAATAATTATTTAGTGTCAAAAGCCGTTTTAAATTAATAAATTACTCATTTTGAGCAATGACGAATGAAAATGCAACTTCCGAAATGGATTTTCGAGTAAATAATGGCAAAATGATGGAGATTAAAGTATCAAGTTTCATGACATTGGCGCTGGATGTAGAAAGACGAAGCTAGATTACCGGTCGTTAAATAAAACTGGTTTAAATTAGGAAGTGCTTTATACAATAATATTCATAGTATAAATATTTTCTACAGAAGTAGTTTCCTACGAATACACAGGGTTGGCCGTGTCGGCGCCAGACCAGGGCGCGAATCACTGTAGCATAAACAAGTATTTTCCATGACAACCTAATCCTTGACAATGAAAACTCGTAGAAAACAGCACAAGCCATCTGCCATTTACAGGCGCCAGCACATCAACCTACCCGAAACTGTCAAATTTTCCAATCAACCTTAAACCTAATACTAAAAACGTCTAACAGGTCACTGCGAGTTTGCTTCGGCCCCTCGTACGCCTTCCAAAGGTCCGGGACCCCGAGGTCCCGAGATAAGTAAACATATAATAATTAATAATTGTAATAATATAATTATAAAATCACACACAAAATTGATTATTTCCAAGTACCTACATACGTACATACGTAGCCCAATTACAAAGTAGATACAACATAATCTAGACAGCTCAATTGAGCTCAACTAATAAAGCCGCTTTCAGTTCTCTTTCTCCGTTCGAACTTGAATTACTGGCCGGTTCTATTAACTATGTGGGTTTTATTTTTTATTTGTATCATAGTGCCTTGCCGTAAGCATCCCACGCATTCGACCTTGTCATCAATACAGATGTATTTAGATGGCTCTAGAAATGATCCAATTCCAATCTACAGAGTGTTTTCCTGATTTGGCTGCTGAATATAATAACTTTTTGACGTGAAAACGTCTTTTCGCTCGGTATACTGGTAGTAAGTTCAATATTTCTGCCCGACAAAAACAGGTAAGATTTCAATCGCTAATAACGCGGAGACTTTCAATGCTAGAGTAATGGTTCAGCATTCAAAAGATAGGTCATATTTATAAAAAAATCCATAGCCGAATATAATTTGCGTATGACGCCACACTGCGAGTGCATGCACATGCGCGCGACCTACTTTTCACCATATGTCGAAAGATCAATTCGTATAGCGCAAAAATTTGTTTAGCTAGATTATTTATTCTGGGGTCTTTGTCAACAGTTGACAAAGCACTACCAGGACCTAAAGAGAAACAACAAGATTATTGGCCAAAATAGGGCTAAAAATTAATATGAAGTTGACGATAGCAAAATAATGTTAGATGTCGTCTCATATCGGCCGTAACAACTCAAAAATGAAAAAAGCCCCATTCGAAAAAGCTTGCATCAAAACAAATGCAATAAGCCTAAAATGTATAGTACCGAGCAAATACAATAGCTACTGCACTACTGTAGTGTCACAAACCGTAAGAAAATCTGTTGCAAAAGCAAAAAAAAAAAATTAAGATGTCGTCTCATAACGGCCGTAAATCTGCTCAGAAAAAAAGCTAAAGCTTACTTTATAAGGAATGCAATGAGGCGGCAGGGTACGGCAGTATCGGAAGCCATAGAAATCTGTTTTTACGAAAACAAACGGCGCGTTCTCGAACTGCGCCTACAAATTTTTCTTCAGTTATAAGGTGTATAGAGGTATTAAGAACAGTGTGTAAAGTTCCCTCATCCTCTATAGAAAAGGGAGGATCCTCCGTCCAGGCAGGTGTTCCGTCTGGTGGGCGCGACAAATTGATGTCGTAACGTTGTATATGTCGTGGCCAGCTGTGCTATTCTGTACAAATCTCACCGTGTAAACTTAGGTGAGGTGAGCATGGAGTGAGCTGTCAATAGTGTCGATCCCTAGCGGTGAAGGGCGGGCGTTTTGGGGGACTGTCTTATGTAATTTTGACGTTCAAAAAGTGCTGATTCTCAGCCTAGTTTGAATAAATGACTTTTGATTTTGATTTTTTGATTTAGCATCAAGCTCACTTCACCTACGTTTTCACGGTGAGATTTTTACAGAATAGACCGGCTGATCTTTTAATATTAGGTTGGGGAAAAAGTCTTTTCGCATTATAGTATGTATGAACTTGTAATAAAATCTCTTTGGCTATACTATTTGTACCTGGCTGGTTTTGGTATCATTGAAAGTTTATATTTTAAAGAACATAATTCCAAATTCAAATTAGGAAAATGTGTGATTTTCATTTGTTTTTCGTACCGTCAAGATGAGTGAATCTAATGAAGAAATTCGATACATTTTAAAATTTTACTACAAAAAAGGTAAAAATGCAACGCAAGCCGCGAAAAAAATTTGCGATGTTTATGGACCTAGTGTAGTGTCTGTGAGAGTAGCACAAATTTGGTTTAAGCGTTTTCAATCCGGAAATTTTGATGTCAAAGATGCACGTCGCTCTGGTCGCCCTATTACGGATAAAATGGATGCCATTTTTGAAAAAGTGGAGCAAGATATCAGTAGTTACGACGTAGCTGAAGAACTGGAAATTGACCACAACACAGTTTTGGCGCATTTGAAAAAAACTGGGTACACAAAAAAGCTCGACATTTGGGTACCTCACGAGCTCACTGAAAGAAACCTAATGAACCGTGTACTCATTTGTGATTCTTTATTACGACGTAATGAAACCGAACCATTTTTGAAGAAGCTGATAACTGGTGATGAAAAGTGGATCACGTATGACAAGAACGTGCGAAAAAGGTCGTGGTAAAATGCCGGTCAGGCTTCACAGACTGTGGCGAAACCCGGGTTAACTCGCAACAAGGTGGTGCTGTGTGTGTGGGGGGGGATTGGAAGGGCATTATTCATTATGAGCTGTTACCACCAGGCAGGACCATCGATTCTGAACGCTACTGCGAACAACTGATGAGATTAAAGCAAGAAGTTGAGAGAAAGCGGCCGGAATTAATCAACAGAAGGGGTGTGGTTTTTCATCATGATAACGCTAGACCTCACACATCTTTAGCCACTCAGCAAAAATTAAGAGAGTTTGGCTGGGAGGTGTTAATGCATCCGCCGTATAGTCCTGACCTTGCACCTTCAGATTTCCACCTGTTTCGGTCTCTTCAGAATTCTTTAGGCAGTGTCAGGTTAACATCACGAGAGGACTGCCAAAACCACTTGTCGCGGTATTTTGACCAGAAGTCCCAAAATTTCTATAGCAATGGGATCATGTCCCTACCTACAAGATGGCAAAAAGTTGTCTAACAAAATGGTACCTACATACTTTAGTTAAATGTAAAAATAAACTATATTAAAAAATGTTTTGAATTTTCTTAAAAAATGCGAAGAAACTTTTTCCCCAACCTATTAGATCATTTCATGAAGTGTTCGGTCATTTCATGAAATGTTTTTGTTTCATGAAAGGGCCAGCTAAAATTGATCATATCGTTTAAACGTTAACGTTTAATGATATGTCAGTCGACCTTTGGCCATAATTATCATGAAACACAACCGTTTCATGAAATGATCATCATAGAAATGGCCACACCGTGACGAAAGCGTGGGTCATGGGTTAGGTTAGGTTAGAACTGCGTCCCAAGCTGTGGGGCGCGGCGGGTGCGCTGTCAACGCTGCTTCCCAATTTGGGGGGCCCGAGCACCGCCTGTAGGCGGTTATACGTGGGGATCGTACGATCGATGGCCTTATATAGAGCCCCGGTGTGGGCAGCTGACTTGACGGCCCGCCATACCGCAAAACTGCGCAAATCGCAGAGATCGATGACCGTCAGAGTTATTAGAGGATATCGCACGATCTCTTAAGAGGAGGCTTGCGCATTGGCCCGATCCCCACCCTGGGACCTGGAGGCGAACACACTCGCAACACTGCATCTGTAGTGCGAGGAAGCCAAGACACGGGGCGAGAGACTGGTGCAGCGACAGATCACGCTGCGCCGGTCGGAGCTTCATCAGGTCATAGTGGTGGAATGGCGGGAGAGGCTCCTGCACCCTACCGCCGACCTGGATACAATCCAGGCGATCCGGCCAGTGCTCGGCGAATGGCTCAGGAGGAGGCACGGCTCAAAAAAAGGTTAGAACTGTGTCCAACCGCGTGGCAGCCTAGCGAGTGAAGCGAGCAATACCGCGGCAGCGGCTGGCGAGGGTATTTATTATTTTAGGACCAAAACACTAAAACAAAGCGACATCAACGCTTCTACCGGTGGATGAACGGTACCGGTGGGGCTGATGGTGAACTAACTACCTATATTTTACGATATGATCACTAATGTTTGGCCACATCATTAAGTAGTCTTGCGTTTAACTGTTGATATCGTCAAACGTTGAGTATTCAATGATCTGGCCAGGCCACATCATGATGTGACCAGCGGTCGATGTTCCATTTCATGAAATACAACCATTTCATGAAATGTCCGAACACTTCATGAAATGATCAATTCTAAGATCTGGCTACAACATATGCTGGTCGCGCGGTGAACTCTGCTTGCGCGATGCAGGATTTTGCGTGATGACAGTGTGTTGGGTAGGTCGCATGTGGCGATGTAGATGCCGCCACAGGCGCATCTAAGTACCTACATAGGTACTATCGCTACTACTTTTTTATTTTATTTTTGTTTGAGATGGGTCTGCTCTTGACTCTAGTTTAGGTCAGAGGCGACAGAGAGACTCCTACAGAACAGACTCATCGATCTAACTTTTTCCAACTCTTATACAAAATATAAAACTTAAAAGGTATTTTTCTTACTGTCAAATAGCCAAAGGCGTGTTTTCAAAATATATGTTCTGTACAGAACTAATAATAATAAATAATTGAATTCGGAACATAATTCCATATACAATTGTTAATAAAGCCTATGTTAATTGTTAGTCTATGTTAGTGCCTTATATATCTACTTAATCCTTAAAAGCCTACCTTACATTAAAAAGGACACCACCTGAAGTGTGTGCCTTATTCCAGTGTCGCACAATAGGACACTCAAATCTTTCCATTATAGCGTTTAGAAGGCCGTTGTTGCTGCCCCGCACACGACGCATCAGGGAGGCCACTCTCTTGCGCACTATTGCTCTAAAGCAGTCGGTGTTGGCATGCGCAAACATCCCCGATGCACTACAGTAACGCGGCAGCCCCAACAGCATTCTAAACCCATTATTGTAGAGGACCCGTAGGGCACTGAAAGCCTTCTGCGTATAGCGGCCCCACAGGCTGCAGGTGTACAATGACTGGCAGTACGAGTACGCCTTAAACAGAGTAATTTTAACATTTTTTGTGCACCTTGCAAACCTGCGCGCCAGCATATTGCATCTCACTGCCAACGCCCTACGTTCCCTCTCAATGTCCAAACAATCAGAGAGGTCCTCAGTGACCCAATGCCCCAGGTGCTTGATCTTTGTGACCCTACTTACTGGAATTCCTCCAAGTCTGACCGGTGGAATGGTAGTGAGAGTTTTGTTACCCGCCTTGAACACAAGTAGTTCACTTTTTTTGGAGTTGTACCTGAGACCACCTCTCACATATGCCTAAGAGCATGTTGAGGGCTTTAACAGATGGGATCAGCAGGACCATATCGTCGGCGAAGCTAATGTTGTTCATACAAGTGCCATCTATTGAATAAACGACACCGGCCCTGCTGAGCTCCTCTATCAGTCCATTCACATACAGGTTGAAGAGCCGTGGTGATGTCAGTCCTGCCTTTCTCACCCCGCACTCCAACCTGTACTCTGTGGAAAATGAGGCCGCCCACTTAACATTATTGGTTTGATTACTGTACCAATATCTCAGTATGCTGGTTTCTTCCGAAGCTTATCCCACAGTACATTATAAGACACAAGGTCAAATGCCCTCGACAGTCCAAAAACAGCCGTAAATAGGCGTTTTCCTCGTCACATAGTACTGGACAGCATGCTTGAGTCGCAGTATCGCAGCTTCCGTCGAAAGCCCAGCTCTAAATCCGAACTGGGCATCATGCATATGTACATATATGCTCACTAAGGCGACAATCAAGCAAACCATCCAGCACCTTGGCGATCACGGTAGCCAATGAGATGGGTCTGTAGTTGTTCCCGTCGGAGGCATCACCCGTCTTATTTTTAATAATTGGAATTACTGTGGTCTTCATAAGCTCCTGGGCAAATACAAATGCTTGTATAGACTTTAATTGGTTCGAAATGGATGGCTTATCTTACATGGCTCCAGCATAACCAATCATTTCAACACTTAGGTGGCATAATGATTAATGTTATTATTCTCTCCGACTAACAGTTTAATTTGTCAATCAATAATTATCGATATTCAAAGTTTAATACAACTATACAGTTAGAAGCTATCAATCTATGGTCTGGTATAAAAGACACCTTGGCATTATGGTCAATAACAAAAATTCCGTTAACAAAAAGGTTAGGTTTAATCTATGTTGTAATATTATGCTAATTCTGATGGTGAATGAACTCTGTTTAAGGATGTTGCTAATAAATAACATGTGTTAATTTTCGTGGTGCATTTAAGTAGATGGTAATGAATTATGGATTAAGTTAGCACCCTGAAATGTTGATTTTTTTTTTGGTAAAGAATGGATAACCTTGAAAAGCATATAATTAACCTTATGGCCGTTCTAAAAAATAAATACAAAAAAAAAATATCCCAAGTACGGCTTAGGATACGATTTTTATAGAAAAAAATGCTGTGCAATTTTTAGTCACATTATTTACTGCTATAATCGGTATTGTCAACGTACTCGTACAATATTATAACAACAAATAAGCGATGCAATTCATTAATTTGTGGTCGTGGTGAATAAAATGTAAAAAAAAAGTTTGTATTTTTTTTTCTAAAAAATTTAGCATAATTATACGTATTTATATTTTTTTTTTTTGTATTTTTTTTAGAACGGCCATAAGGTATATTATATGCTTTTTCAAGGTTATTCATTCTTTACCGGACACGTATACAGGGTTGTTTGTAAAACACCAGCAACCTCTTAAGGGGTCATTGTACTCATCATTATGAACAACTTTTACTATGGGACCAAACCTGAAATCGCGAAAAAAAATGTGCTGCAAAAGCAGATGAATAGAACAGCTGTTTTTTTTTCGCGATTTCAGGTTTGGTCCCATAGTAAAAGTTGTTCATAATGATGAGTACAATGACCCCTTAAGAGGTTGCTGGTGCAAATAACCCTGTATAAAGCTGGCCTTTGCAAAATACTTTGTTTTCGATTAACAGAAGATTTTTTTTTGTTAGCCTGCGCTGTTCCACTCCTGGGCAAAGGCCTTCCGGGATCCACTCCTTCCATCGTTCGCGAGTCCGCGTGTCCTCCTTCCACTTTTCGCGGAATCTGTCCAGTTCATCCCGCCATCCATATCCTACGTGGCATACCGCGACACCGCCTTCCTGTCGCACATTACGATTATCAATGTATATTTCTTTTGAAAAATCTCAATAACTAAGTATCCTATGACGTAAATACTTAGTCATGAATCTTGGCTTACAGCTGACAGTTTTTATATTAGCTAGAAACAAATCTATTTTGAAATCGTATCTGTATCTATGACTGAGCTTCATTTAAAATTATCATCATCTGCCTAGCCTTTTCTTAACTGTGTTGGGGTCGGCTTCCAGTCTAACCGGATGCAGCTGAACATCAGTATTTTACATGGGGCGACTGCCTATCTGATCTCCTCGCAAAACTGGTTGTCAGACTTTCGGGCTTCTGACGACCCGTAACGACTGTAAGAATGACAGCCGGGACCAACGGCTTAACGTTCTTTCCGAGGCACGGAAGGGGTCTTGGTATGTAAAGATGGTCACCCATCCATGGACCAACTGCGACAAGCGTAACCTAATCGATCCATCCGTGCGGCTGTTACTTCGCCACAAGCCCTTTAAAAACATATTTGCAAATCCATACTTCCATACTAATATTATAAATTCGAAAGTAACTCTGTCTGTCTGTCTATCTGCATTTTACCTTTTCACGCCTAAACCACTGAACGGATTTCGATAAAATTTGGCAAGGCGATAGATGACTTCTTAAATTAGTGATATGAAAATTCAATTTTATGCTTTTGGTAGGAAATAACTAATACATTATTAGTTCAGTTTTTTTTATAAATCATCCCCTAAGGGGGTAAAATAGGGGTTGATTTTAAATTTCACAAATAATATTTAAAAAATTGTATACCTCTTTTTAAGAGATTTAAGCGATTGGAAATGTACTAAATGTAGGTAATCATATTTCATATCTTGAGGTCTTGGGTATTTAGCCTTTATTAAAATCGGTCCACGTGGTTGAAGTTATTATAATAGTGCGTGACCGGCATGATTTTAACTAAAAATAGTCCGCCCGCCGCGTGTCTGTCAGTCTGAACGCGATAAACTCAAAAGCTGCCGAACGGATTTTCATACGGTTTTCACCAATGGACGGAGTGATTAAAATTGAAAAGTGATTTAAATTGGCTCAAATATGACGATGATTGTTGAAGATGTCGGAGAAAATCATGCTTACTGGGAGCCGCGTAAACTACTAGAGTTACGTGAAAACAATTTAGGTATTACGGAATCAATACATTGTTTATGTAGATTAACACCTAAGGTCTTAAGGACTTTTAATCCCGGTAGTATATTCCCATAGGATATTTTCCGACATCCACAAGTACTTCAAGGCACGGCCTATGAATTTCCGATCCCAGATTGAAGAACAAACTTCTAATATTATAAATGCTAAAATGACTTTGTTTGTTTGTTAGGCTTTCACGCTTAAACGACCGAACGGATTTGGATGAAATTTGGCACATGGGTAGATCCGGTAGTAGTTCCCGTGGGATGATTTCCGACCTCCACGCGGATGGAACCGCGGACACAATCTAGTGTATTATAAAAACGAAAGTAAGTCTGTCTGTCTGTCTTTTACCTTTTCACGCCTAAACTACTGAACAGTTTTCGATAAAATTTGGCAAGGAGGCAGATGGTATCTTTGAGAAGTATATAGGCTACTTTTCATCCTGGATCGCAGACGAAGTCGCGAGCAACAGCTAGTAAACATAAAACACTGACGTAGTGACGTGTGTATCATTTTATTCTCACCACTTTATAAAAATATCCTTATACTTACATAAGTATACCTAAAATTAATAAACCGGCGTCCCCCGACTCCTCTTCACCACCATAGCAAAAGCCACAATATTCGCTACACAGTACATCACTATCAAACATACACAGTTCCTCCAGAAGTTCCTCTCATCATATCCAAACCTGGTCAGCACTCCAGCTCCAGTTCTTATACAAGGCAAGCCTTCTGTGTTGTCACAATTTATATTGTCAACTAAATTCCACTGTAAAACGGAAATACATTCGGTTCCATAGTAAAATCCTGAGATGTACCGAAGCCAGGAGAAGTATGCAGGTACAGTAGCCAGGTTCAGGTAGATTCCAGAAAACATGAGCCCTATCAAGTCGTATGGAACTGAGATTAGAGCTGCGGTTTCCATTTTGTCGAATGTCGCTGATAGGAATGAGCCTGGAATGACAAAATGTAAAAATTCCATTTTTAAAATGGACTCTATGGGTAGCAGGAAGTACTCGTAACACTACATATTACATTTTAAAATAAACTTGATTAAGACGAATTTTTAGTCTATTACAAAAATCTTCCAATCAAATCGGAGTATGTTAGATACTCCGATTTAATTGACTAAAAAAACGTCCAAATTATCAAAGAACTCATTAACTACTTTAATAGTTAAGGGTAGATTTATTGTACAGGAACGAAAATTAACTGAACTTTAGAAGTCCGTGATTATCTTTTATGAACCGTTAAGATAAAATCAATAATACCACAAAAGACTGGTCAATGATGCCAAAGTCATTTTACGTCCATATAAAGAGACCGTATATACTAAGTTGTGCCGATTTCGCTGATTTACGTGATTTTACCTTTGAAATACTGTATTTCTATAAGTTTTAATGCACAATATGAAAGATCATTTCAATTATGATCTAATAAGTGAGCTATTTTTTTTATTTTTATTATTTAAGTTTGACTAATCGACCTAAAACCGGTGACTGTCTTGTGAATTTTTGCTGTAAGAGGTTTAGAATCGTTTTGACGTTTACAGGGTATGAAAAAATTACAATGTACCTTTTATTTATGGAAATACAATATTTTAACTGTAAAATCACGTAAATCAGCTAAATTGGCCAAAATTTGGTATGCGGCCTCTTAAATAGCATTGCATTTAATTGCGTAGCAGAACCAGGATATTAACAGTTTGCTTAAACAAGGTTGATATGATCAAGCAGCATTAAATCAAACCACATATACTATAGGTGTTGTTAACTCTGAACTATAATAAAAAAGTTTAGGTGAATAATAAGAAAAAACTTTTTTCAAACAAATAAAATAGCTTAGTAATAGAATTAAAATGTAAACATCCCTTGTACAGATTTCCACTGACCTGCGTAACAAAACGGCAACGTCGTGTCGACAAGCACGTGCGGCGCCTAGCCGTTAGACAAAGCGGGGCGGCCGACCGGGTTTGAAGTAGGTAGGTAGGCAACATGTGGTATAGGGTAACATTTGAAGATACGAGCACAATAAAAAATAATAATAATAATCTAAAATTTGTAGCTCGCGCGCGGTAGGTATTTGCCGCGGTAGGACTTCCTCCTGATGCGCCACTAATGGTTTATTTTCCCGTGACCTTTGTACTGCCAATACTATGGTGCTAGCGTTCCTAGGGCATGTGCGGCTGTCACCATATCTTTCTCGGTATGTTCGCAGAGCTAGAGCTGCATTTCCATAGCATTCGCCGTAAATTAATATCATGTCGGTGTATTCTGCCGCCGTGTAAGTAGCACGAGGAATTATGAATGTCTTACGTAGGTACTTACGATATAATTAATAACTATCACTGTTCCAGTCACAATGGCAAAACTAAAACACAAAATACCTAAATAAGTTACGTGTCCTGTCACGATAGTAGAACTGAAACACTAAAATAAGTTCCTTATCCTGTCACGACAACACAAAATAAGCACTATCGCTACAAATAGTCCTAAGTTCAGTGTCCTATCTAACAAACAAACACTGACAATATGGCGCGTGCGCGACAATCACCGCGCGCAGCGCAGGAGCATTCGGCCCTTTCGTGTTACGTAACATGCACCCCGGAATGCCCCGAATGACTAAGTCGTCGCACTAAAACAAGTAAACTTTTAAACGTAACCTACTTACAAGTACCAGCCACCCGCTTAGAGGAAGACGTTTAGCATGATTTGCTTCCTTGTTTGTGTTGAAAACTTACCTACGATGCAGAGCGACGACGTTGCAAAAATTCTGTCGTTTTAAGGTGTATGACCCTAGATAACTATACGTAGGTACTTAGTCAGCTGTTAGGGCAGATACATCGTGTTTCAACAAAAAAAAACTAAAAAATATCCTGTGACTAAACTGTTGCTTCTATTTATCTGATTTTTTATGTAGAGGCTGAAAATGATACAACGTATATGTGGTTTGATTAAACGCCTCTCGCTCATATCAACCTTGTATATAGCTTGCACCAGTGAAGGAACTGTTACCAAGTAACAAAGATCATAATTAGCCAGATTAATTAGGTGTATGCATACATGCAGGCTAGGAGCTAATACGATTGTTGTGTGCACATGATAATGATCTATTCCAAGGTATGTAGTACATACATAAGGGACTTTCGTGCATAATGGGTAAGGAATTGGCTAGGGTTTAGGGCAAGGAAAACAAACAACAAACACATAATTATGAAACTTCGTATTACTAGTTTATTGAGCCAATTCATCAGATCTCTAAAATTATTGCCAATTTTTAAGAACTTAGTTCTAAAAGTTGAGTTTTAACAATAAGATAAGGCCACGTGTATACTTTTAAACTTATTTTTCTAAGAGTCACCCTGTTCACCACGGGCAAGATTCCAAGCAGCCCAACGAAATTATGCTATTATTAAAATCTGTATACAATTGAACTATTTTTAATATACAGGTGTGCCCCTACTCCTCTTGATAACCATGAAGAAAGCGATGATGTGAGCTATGCAGTACATACTGAACAAACAAAGGCAGTTCCGCCAAAAGTGTTCTTCTGCGAACCCAAATCTTCTTAGCACATCGGGTCCAGTTTTTATACAAGGCATGCCTTCGATTTTAACACATTCAATTATTTCGATAGAATCCCATTGTAGAATAGAAATACTCTCGACGCCATAATAAAACCCTGATAAGTATTTAAGCCAAGATAAGTAAGGTGAGACGCTTGCTAAGTTCAGGTAAAGGCCAGAGAACATAGTGCCAATGAGGTCAAATGGTACAGATACCAGTGCAGCAGTCTCCATTGAGTGGAACGTCGCTGATAGGAACGAGCCTGGAATTTTGAAAATGGAATTGCAATGTCAATTAAAAAATGGAATATTCCAGCAAGTGAACTGGAATATTATAATTTTGAATTTGGAATTTTGATGTTATGCTTTGCCATTCATATTAGTTCAATCATTAATTTAAAGATGATATTAATGAGCATAATCATACTCATCTTTTGAGACCTGGGGGTCAACCACCACCTTTTAAAGTAGTATTATTTAAGGTTACTTCAGTATGAGAAAGAGATGGAGCTATATAGGACGTCTAGCTCCATCTCTTTCCCGCATTCAAGTAAGATTAAAATAATACTGCTTTAAGAGGTGGTGGTCTAGCTCCTGAAGGTTCTAAAACTGGAGCACAAATAGCCGACATAACGGCTACAATTAGTATCTTAGTAGAAGCAAGGTCTACTGGGGACAAGACAAAGAGGTAAACTATATACAAAGAAATGTGTTTGGACTTACCGTAAGCGTTTGCATAGTTAGCGCATAAGATACAGACGAAATTGAAGCCCAGCCAACCCACGAATCCACCGTGGAGACCAGCCACCATGAATATGAGAGCCGTAAAGAGTGTTGGCTCGATTACTGCTCGGGGGATCTGGAAGTTGAACGAATATGTCATGTTGGGATATCTGTTCAAGTTTATTGGACTTATTACGCATAAACACTTTAGTATGCAAACTTTTGTTGCTTTCTCTTAACCCTTCGAATGCCGGAACGCAGGTCTGCGCACCATTTTTTTATGCGAGTGCGCCACTCGAAAAAACACCTAATTACATTAATGTAATTAGGTGTTTTTTCGAGTACAGCTAAAATCGCGCAGACCTACGTTCCCGGCATATGAAAGGTTAAGTGTCCTTCTCAACACATTCTTTTGAAGTACTTATTCTATTGTTATAGAGGGTTCAGTACAAAGTCAATCGAGGTAATTTTCTGCATTTTTATCATTGTCATCACAAACGGCTTGTTTATTTTCAAGTATCTTATTTAACTGTTCGTAGCACGAAGTATATACACCAAGTTCGTAGTAATATTTTACTACAAAATCTTTCTATAATTCATTAGACTACCAATAGAATTGGGTTAACACAAGGGATTTAGTAAATAGTGTTACTACTGCATGCAAAAACCGATCTACAAAAAGCTATGAAAAATCTTTTTGCTTACAACGAATTATTCTAAAATATTTTAATAACCATGAATTTAATTGAAAACTATTTCTTTGATAACAAACTTCAAAACGATAAAGTTGAAAATATTCCAAAACCACTAGACACAATTTAATGATGTGAACCGTAAAACAAACTGGATTGACCATGCTCGCTCATCGGCGTCACAATTTGAAGGACCTCAATTTTTGTAAAAAAAAATAAAGAACTTTCTAGCTCATTACATTTACATCAAAATTTATTCTTAATCGCTTCTGTATACAAAGATTAATGAATAATAAATAATAGATTTGGATACCCACTGTTGAATTAGATTAATTATTTTTACTTGTTTGTTTCGTTAAGCAATTTATTTTCATTCGGACATATTCACATGTAGACGATTCTGTTTAGGTCCTATTATGCACAAAAAGATCAAAAACTCATTGTAGACTATTGTAGTGTGTCATAACAGGCGCATTGATAATGGTAACAGACATAATTTCAATATTCTACTATAATTTAATTGTTATTTTTAAAGTATTGAGCTTCTGTAAAACTACGGTGCTTATTCGCACAAATCATAATCACTATAGTGGAAAACTTAAATATTCAAAACTCACCCAAAATATCATCTTCGAAAAATAGTAAGGCAACGGTGAATACAGTCCACTAGCCGTTTCTCTCAACAGTATGGGAACTTCACTAGGGAACGTGATGAACACGGCATATATGAAGAGAAATATCGCCTCCGCTATCGTGAGGTAGAGGAGACCCTCCACGTTCTGTATGTCACGCTGGTCTAGCTGTTCGAAATGCCCGTGGTAAGGGACAGAGATTATCAGTCCCACGAACTATGGAGAGAAAGAGAGAGAGTTAAGCTTTAAAAAATAGGTTAAGGACTGCCAGAAGCAAGAAGAAATAAAGAAGAAAACTTCCTGAGGATTCAAAGAAAACAAGTTGGTAATAATATTAATAGAAATGAAAATGACATAACTGTGGGACCATTGGTACAAGTGACGTATTTGAAACTTACCATGAGCAGTAAGAACTCGGCGATCCAAATGCTGTAGTTTCGCTTCAGCGTTTGTAGGTTTCTCCACATCAACCAGTAAAATTGTACGAAGTAATTCACTTTGACTCTGCAATATAACATTCAATTAAAACGTCGAAGTATTCTCGTTCGAGCACCTATTTTAAGAGCACCTATGCATTGAGCACTAAAGGTATTCCCATTTGAGCATCAATAAATATTTTAACGTGGTACTCAAAGGGGAACTTTGTCCCCTTTTGAGCACCTACGGTGCGGTAGCTTCTAGTGATGGGGTGTATAATAGAACATATCGATAAAAATAGGCAGTACCTTTATTATCATATTAATTTTAGGAATCTAAGTAATTATTATTAATATCACAATCAAATAGACACTTAAGACAAATAAAACAAATCACATTCCGTGTAACAATTGTATAGTCTTTATGGCTATTGTTTTTTAACTGACTTCCAAATAGGAGGAGGTTCTCGATTTGGATGTTTATTTCTTCTTTTTTAATGTATGTTCGGGCATAACTCCGTCATAATATATGACGGATTTCCATTTTTTTTTTAAGGTTTTGCTCTCGAAGTGGTCCCATTGCTACCAAGTCAGAATCTGATGAGAGGATCCCATGGGAATCGACAAACCCTCAAATTTTATAGGCACACCTAAAGTGATCTATTGTGATGGCAAAAAACTAAAATACAGACGACTTCCCAAATTAAAGCTACTTTTCACTTTGTTTTTTTTTGGAAGTCGGCTGTTTTTTGTTCTATTTTTTAAAAAGTTTATATTTTTCACTTTTAGTGGGTCAGTTTGTAATTTATCCAAGTTACAATAGCCTAAAGGCAACAGCTCATCATCTTTTACAAAAATTGCTTTTCCCGATGCAGGGACGTTAATTAATTATTAAATTAATTAACCAAGTAAGAACCAGGAGAACTGGAGCTGATGGTGGAGTCACCATCACCATATTATGCATTGCGACGAGCATAAATTGCTTTGCAACCATATTAAAGTAATCGAATCGCAATCCGTGAATACTTAGGTATAATTGTGTAGTTCCGATGGCCATCTGTGGTCTTCATCATCAGTTCCACTTTACCAAATGGTGCTTTCCGAGAGCAAATGCACGAATGCCTCTAATTAGATTCTGACTTGGTGGCAATGGGACCACCTCGTGAGCATACCTTTTCAAACAAAAAAGATGTTTGAAAATACATAAAAAAATGTATATAAACATCTGAATTGAGAACCTCCTCCTTTTTGGACGTCGGTTAAAAACAAAAAGCATAAAGAGTACTGTTGTTACGAGGAATGTGTTTTATTTGAATATTTTTTGAGCAGGAATAGCAGCCACATTGTTGCCCGGAGGAAAACCGCACATACGATGTTCAAAATACCCATCGACTTGGAACGAACAGAAAGCCCGCTTTGCAAAGTTTCACGCAATAGCGATACAGCTCGGGTAATTTGGGACGTGTGCACTATGGCAAACCGCATGGCTATGGAAGCAGTAGACCGAACTTTGCGTGACATAAGGCAAAATGACTGGCCGATGTGAGGCATTACGGTACTTTTTTGTGGTGATTTTAGAGCAGACACTCCCGATAATACTCCGAAGAACGAGAGCCGATAAAATTAGTGTTTGTCTAAAGTTCGTTTCTACGGCGCAATTTCATCAAGTCATTTGAGGTTAAATATGCGAGCACATCTGGGAGGGAAGCCAAACGCGCAAGAGTTCTGAAATTTAGTTTTGAAAATTGGTGACGGCACATATCCCACACAAGATGGTAAAGTAATTTTGGTGGAGAACCTATGTTTTTCCTGTTGCTTCACAGCTGGAACTCATTTATTCTGTGAATCGGAATCCCACAGATCGGGAACCACGCCGCCGCTTGGCTTTGCCAACGAGCTATTTTGACCCCCCGCAACGACCAAGCGGCAGCAGTAAATACACAAATATTAGCACATGTTTCTGGGGAAAGTAAGCCATATACTTCGATAAACACTGTTGCGGAAGAAGAAAGTGCCACACCATATCCAGTAGAGTTCTTAGAATCTCTTAACACACCCGGTTTTCCAGCACACAAAATTTGTTTAAAAGTCGGTGTGCCAATTATTCTTCTCAGAAATTTAAGTCCTCCTAAACTTTGCAACGGCACTCGGCTCATAGTCACCAATGTCCAATACTACGTAATTGAAGCCGCAATCTTAACAGGTTGCGGCGCCGGTGATGTTGTTTTTATTCCCAGAATTCACCTCATTCCTAATAATTTCTCGTTTAATTTTAAACGCGAGCAATTCTCCGTCAGCCTATGTTACGCCATGACCATTAACAAAGCTCAGGCCCAGACATTTTCCGTTGCGGGGGTGGATCGTAGCATTGGTTGCTTTTCTCACGGCCAGCTTTATGTAGCACTTTCGCGTGTGAGCAACCCGAGCAACCTTTTTGTGTACGGTCCTGGTGGTTCTACCGCTAACATTGTACATAGAGAAGCATTTTCCTAAATAACACAAGTTTTTTGGCAGCTTCTTACTAGGAAAAATCACCAGACCTGGGCGAAAGATTCTCCCTTTATAAATGGACACTCTCTCAGCAACCTTATGGATCTTCTGTAAGCGGCACATTACTGTTTTCTGACAGCCACGCGAACGAAGTCGCACAGCTAGTTAATAATAATTTGTTAGTCTCCTAAAGTTAATACGATAATAAAAGAACTGCCAATTTTTATCGGTATGTTTTATTATACACCCCATCACTGAAAGCTAACACACTGTAATAAAGTTGAATATTTTTTATTGTTCCTCTTTGAGAACCACGTTAAAATATTGATTGGTGCTCAAATGGGAATACCTTTGGTGCTCATTGCGTAGGTGCTCCAAAAATAGGTGCTCAAACGAGAATACTTCGAAACTTCGCTTAGTGGAATAGTTGATGAAGAGGACCTAACGTGTGAAATCTCTGAAGATTTATTAAATTAAATTCTAAAGAGTCTTCACGTTCACGAAATCACGACAGACGATGGATCAATAAAGATAGACCACTAAATGAATGTCATAGTTCCAAAGACCTTGAAATATTTGGACAAGGTGCACAATGATTTTAAAAATCTATGTATAAAGAAAGTAGCTATTGTTATTAAGCAATATGTAGATGCAGACCTATGCAAGCACTGAATGATGCAACAAATCTATTACTCAATACGCACAATCCGATAGCAAGAAATGAAACTAGAACCAATGAAATATAATACTTACAGAGTTAAATATCGCTCATAATATTGATCCTGTAACAAAACATCTCTAAGTTAATGAAGTCATATATTTGCTTTCCAGGACATATAACAATGGTAATGTTTTGCAAATTAAAATCAAATTCAAATGTTCGAGACTGATTTTCATAGTCTATGTGTTTTATTTTGGCGTGAGAACGTTATAAATAAATAAATAAAATAAAATAAACTTTATGTCAAATACATAACATCCATAGTGGGTTAGTAAACAAGAACCTTATGACTATGTTAGTAAACTCTAATACTTTGTGACTAGATGATTTTGTGAGATACATCTCCTCATTATGTCACAAAGCATTGAAAAATCGTAACATCCTGCAATCCTTAGGATCATTGCAGGATGGTACGATTTTTCAATGCTTTGTTTTTTCAATGCTCTAACTCCAGTTAGAGCTCCCCCGCACTCTGCAGATCAATGAGGCCGATTTCTGTCTAATGATGGTACGGAAGCCATCAACGTGAGACTCCGTGAACATACCAGATGCACTGCAGAAACGGGACAACCCCAACGGCATCCTGAATCCATTGTTATATTTCACACGTAGGGCGCTGATGGCCCGCTGAGTATAATTGGTCCACAAGCTACACGTGTACAAGTTAAAGTGTTACTTTAACTTGTTCACTACAACGCGCAAACCTGCGAGCCAGCATGTTATAGCGGACCACCAGCGCCCTACGCTCCCGCTCAATATCTACCTGGTCCCTAAGGTCGTCACTCACGTGATGTCCCAGGTACTTGAACTGATAGACCCGTTCATTAACATTCAGTTTTATTCATAGTTTTGGGCACAGATTCTGGGCATTTACCATCGTCCTTCTTAAAGACCTTTTTGTCCAATTATACATCAGGCCATGCGCCTGAGCATAAGACTCACAACACGTAACATAAGTAGCTCTCTGAGATGAGTGTTATAATAATAATAATAATATCCTGGGACTTTTTCACACACGGTCATCTGATCCCAAACTAAGCAGAGCTTGTACTATGGAAACCAGATAACTGATATACCACATATACTACTTTTTTTTGTAAATATATACTTATAAGATAATTACATCCAGACTCAGGACAAACAGACATATTCAAGCACACAAATGTTTGTCCTGGATGGGAATCGAACCCACGACCAGCGACATGATAGGCGGTATCTTAACCAACCACGCCAACTGGCCTGTTATAGATATTAGATCTTCTTCTATTAGATTAGAAATTCAATATTTAATTTAATATTAGCATATTAACATAAACAACATACACATTATAATATTCCTAATACAGAACTTATGAATAATGTTTTAGCGGATGTAAATTTTTTGAAAACTTGTATTTAATTTGGCATATAATAAAAAGTTTATATCTTAACGATCTGAGATTAAACTGTAGATTAGTACAAGTTTAGATCGTGAGAATAACATGAACTTTATTATAAATTTTACTCCTATTTCAGATAAGAATTGAATGACTAGTTTAGTTTATCATCCTGTTTTAAACGTAAATTGATCTACTAATGTAATATAATCTCTTAAATGGTAAATCCATTAAGGGTACGTAATGAGAATATTATAGAAACACCTGAAAAGCTATTGCTAAAGAAAAATGAAAGTAAAACAAGAAGAAAAGAAGCAAAAATGAAAAAAGTAAAAGAGAAATCAGCAATCCCAGATACAAGAAGACTCCAAAAAGTATAAACATGATATAAACTAGATATTTTTTTAAATAAAATCTAAAAGCAACTTCAATTCATGTACCTTTTCATCAATTTCGCCACTAAAGTATTCAGTTTCATCTTTAACCTGACCAACTTGGCTGTCAACCTCAGCAGCTATGTCAGACCGTGAGTATTCGTCACAGATGCGCCGGATTCGATCCCGGCTCTCCATCTCCTTGTCAGCTTCGATTCCCAGCAGGGATATGTAGTACTCTGCCGCGTTGAAACCGAGCGGACATTTGAAGCTGAGGCTGTGGAGAAATGGCTTAGCTATGATATGGTTTCATAGTCAAGTCCTGAAGTCTATAGGAGTTCAAATTCTGGTCTTTAATATAAAAATAAGTCACTATGCAATCTAGTGAATAATAGAATTGATTTTTGTAGTTACGATGGTCCCTCAATCCAACGCTGTCTAGTCGGCCGCGTCCAACCGAAAGCGATTGTATGACAGAGGGATTGGATTGTAGTACCTTAAACTGAGCTCTCTTCAGCTAAGTTCCAAGCTACAGAGCTAATTTATGGGTAGGTAATGCCTCTCGTGAAAGAATAATTAACAGATGATTTCCGCATCATGCATATATTCCATTCTCTATAGATGTTTGCTTGGTGTGAAATCAATACGGTCTATCGAAAACTGGCGTGTAAAAAAACAAGTGATGACGATTTCGGAAAAAAGATATTTTTTATCGATATTTTATTTATATATGTATCTTATCATCATCAAGTTTTTGAGTTGCCTAATGGTCAAACGTGTATCACAAATATCCGCTGAGCAATAACTAGAGATTTTCTCAGATGATAAGCTAATTCTCGTTCTAGCTTATCTGGAATAATCTTATCAGTATTACCGAATATATTAGCATTAAATTTTATTTATAGAATACCTACTTTTAGCATACAAGTGTACAGAGGCGGACTTAATGCCATAGGCATTTTCTACCAGTCAACCAAAATTATGGTGCGTAGTTCATTCTATCTTGACTATATGTATTTGTAGTGTTTGATTTTTTTAAATTCAATAAGGAGAGTGTCAGCACCGTTTAATAGCATCGGCTATTTTAAACTTAGGCTGAAGGCTGTAGCTCTTCGTAAAGTTTTTTTTTTCTAAGATTTTACCAGCTCTGGCAGTCAAGGTCAAATAACAGACCAATAACACAGCCTCATAGTTGTTTCTTACAATATACAGTGTGTGGCGTAAATAATGGATAATCCTATATCTGTAGGAGGGGGCCCGATACCCTATAATATTAAAAAAATATCGGATCCCGGAGTCAACGGGTATGCACAATTTTATTTTTTTAATTCATTTTAGTAAACTTGCCATCTTTGGTCCCTTCCTCGGCCACCGTGTTCATAAATGAAGGAATTGTCACTATCTGATTTCTGTATAATGTTTTTAAATAAAGATGTGTACTACACTTTTAGAGTACCTGATGTGTTTTTTTTTTAATCTTAGAGAAAAAATTGTGTTTCTGTAATTTTTTTCCCAAGATTTCGTCTAGTGTAAAATAGAAACTATTACTATTGGCATATTATATAAAAGTAAACATAAAACTAAACAACAAATAGTTTATTCTTGTATGAGGCACATTACCATCTAAATCCATTGGGAACAGCCACCGCGGAAAAAAAATCTAAAATCCTAACTAAAATATATTTATTGCCTCACGTGAGTGACATTAACTCTTAAGAAATTAATATTTTGCATGTATTTTAACTTTCTGCATTGGCGCTTTTCTCCACGCCACGAAGATTTTCTGTTTGGGAAATTCACCCGTAGAATTCAAGAAGCCATAATATGATGGTAGCCTTCAAATTAACAAATTCAGGAAATCTTTAATTCAGGGCTTTTAATACTGCTTGATCTTAAGTGGTTTTAGATTACAGAGGTAACACTTATTTAAATAATATATGGATTCTTATCAGATCAGTTTCGTTAACGGATCCTTTTGGGACAAACACGTAATTTATTGACCAACGCGCGTTTATTTAAATTAGTTAAGTATTTGTAGGTTGGACCGTGAAAGTACGAAAATATCAGTTTGATGTAGCCGTTGCGTAGACGTCAAATTAAAATTATAATTCTCCATAATATTGCGATGTCTTGGGTAAATCCGGTATTTAAAATACGACTTTATTTGACCACTGGGCTGTCGAAAGTTTATATTCTTTTCTAAAAGTATTAGTTATGTACAGTGATCGAAATAGGTAGTGCTATTCCATGGACTTAGTGACCGTTATCATAACATAGATATGCCTTCTGAATCCCGGAAAATATATGGTTAATTTATTTTATTAAAACTGATTACTATTTAAGGAGTTCGTATTTTAACCGACTTCAAAAAGGAGGAGGTTCTCAATTCGTCTGTATGTTTTTTTTTTTTTGTATGTTTGTTACGCGATTACTCAAAGACGGATGGACCGAATTAGAAAATTCTTTTTTTGTTTGAAGGGTTATACTTCCATGGTGGTCCAATATAAATTTTATTAACTTTACTTGGGTAGTTTTTGAGTTAGCTTCAATAATATGCGTATTTTTCCCAATTAGTTTATCTGGATGATGTTTCAATAACTTCCTATCACTGTTATTTACATAGCAGGTAGTGAGTGGTATTCGAATTTGTGTGGGGTACGTACCAAAACTAAAAAGTGAAAAATAAAAACTTTTTAACAAAAAATAAAACCGACTTCCAAAACAAAACACTACAAAGTGAAAAATTATTTTTAATTTCGGAAGTCGGTGGCATAACATGAAAATACAAAACCGAAGACACCGACTACCGCAATTTAAATTATTTTTCATTTTGTAGTGTTTTGTTTTGGAAGATTATTTGTTGCTAAAAAGTTTTTATACATAGTAAGTATTCAGCTTTATGCAAATATTTCATATTTAAACTCAAGTAGGTAGATGAAATTATAATACTGTAGGCGGGCAACCCTATCGCGTGATTACGTACCGCGCGGCAATATTTCAAGAATAGGGCCCAGTCACAATACGTATAGTTAACTTCATCTAGTACATCGACATTCAGAACAATATTCCCGGGAATCCTGGGGCATGTCCATATTAACATTATAATTCAGGTTCAATGACCCAAAATAGTACTACCTATTCCGATCCCTGGTTATGTATAATGCACATTGATTTCTAAAAATACTTTCCATTAACATACAAATGTATTTTTAATAATAACGGGGCTTCAATTTCTCAGATGCAGAATCTAGATTGCTACTTATTGAGTTACAATAAGTATAAAAATCATGTAAGGTCAGAAGAAAACTAATTTAATTCATATAAAAGCCCTCATGTTTGTTTGCCATTGACCATAATATTTGTATTCAAGGGCGTTTGCCCTCATAAAACTTAATAGCTTGTAATAATTTGTATAGCTTCATCAAAGTTTCTCAAATGCAGCAATTATCTTGATTACCAAGAGAATAATTTATAACACTAATTAAAGACAACAAAGTACTATCGCATGTTCAACAAAAAAAAAAAATTGAATATATTTATTCATTTACGATGCAAAGCTTTTCCTGGTTTGATTTGGACCTGATAGACTATATTCGCTTTATGACTTTAGAAACCTGTTTTTGCATAAAATTCATAATTTACCAATGCGACACTTAATTAAAAATAAAAAAAAAGAACTAGACAGCTTGGTGCGATAAATATGGGTGAAGGTTAACCATCAAATTGCAAATGTAAATAAAGAGAGAGCAGCTGACACTCTTGGTAATTATTTATAGTCTAAATATATCAAAATTTTAGACGATAGATAGAGACAAAACAATCTCAGATTATAGGCATATACAGGGTCAAATTAAATTAGCTAGCGAAACTCCGTAGACGTGATGGGTATCGATCGATATCTAAACATGATCAAACAAAAAAGAAATTAATTTGATGAGTATTTTTTGGTCATCATGTCACTTAAAATATCAGTTTAAAAAACTGTTTTTTTTTTTTGTATACTTCAAAGACGTGATGTAGTGGGTATCGATGTCTAAACATGATAAAACAAAAGAAAACAGTTTTTCTCAACTCATATAATACTTCAAGTAACATCACTAACAGCGGTCGTTGACTCAAAAAACAAAAATCATCAAATCTTTTTTATTTTTATTTTGTCGTGTATCAATGCCGACGCATATCACGTCTGCGGAGTTTCGCTAGCTAATTTAATATTACACTATATACATCGAGCGTTAAACGGCTGCCACACCAGTATATGAGCGACAGAGACGACGTTCGTCTAGAAAAAGAAAAAGAAAAATACTTGCAAAGTAATGATTTACGAAGCCAAACTTTTCTTATAGCACGGTGCGCCATATTTGCTGCTATATTTGGGAGAAATTCCGTGCATTAGTTACCAAATAGATCCCTATTTGGATAGTATAATAGATCCCTATTTGGTAACTAATGCATGGAATTTCTCAGTCTACAAATCGTTTTACCAAGACAAGTATCCTTGTCTTGGTAAAACGATTTGTAGACTCCAAACGCTGATTCTATATTCTCCTATAGCCTAGCTTTCCAAAAAATGGCTACAGCAGAATTCGTTAAAGAAATTGTACAGACGCCAGCAGGTCAACCTACCCGAAACTGTCAAATTTTCCCAATCAACCTTGAACCTAAAGCTTTAGCAATAAAGTCGAAAATCTATTAAAGAAATCTGACAGATTGTAGTAGCTTGATGTGCAGGCGTCTGTACTTACGAAGCAAAATACTGGTCAGCCTGCTCAATAGTGCCCTGGAAGGCTATCAGCTCGAAGACTACAGAAGCTGGTTGCTGTACCGAGCGTACAACCAGTTTTCCTCCTATGGCTCATTTTCACCACACATCACTAAACGCGTTTAACGCTAAACGAGTTTAAAACATAATTCTGTCTCTGTCATCTTCAAACTATTAAAAGAAACAGAGCGATGTTTTAAACTCGTTTAGCTTTAAACGCGTTTACTGATGTGTAGTGAAAATGAGCCTAAGAAACAGCAGAATTGATTCAAGCTTACTTACGATGCAAAGAACTGGTCAGCCTGTTCAATAGTGCCGTGGAAGGCTATCCTTCCGTTAGCCAACAGCACCACTTGATGGAACAGCTCGAAGACTCCGGAAGCTGGTTGGTGCACTGAGCAAACCACTAATTTTCCTCCTATGGCTAGATTTCGTAGACGGGCTACGACGGCAGCAGCTGCCCAGCTGTCCAGGCCTGTTGTTGGTTCATCGCAGAATAGGATTGGAGGGTCGTTTAGGAGCTGTAGAAGAGAGTCGGTTTTAGTTTGTTGAATACTCTCGATCGTTATTATAATGAGAGAAGCAGAATTATTTCTACTTCCAGAGATTCTTGTTTGTCATCTGTTATTTATGTGTTTACTCAATAGTATTGACTGAGTAAACACATAAATAAATATTAGTTTAGTCCTGTCAAATTAAGATACTCCATAGACAAGTTTAGACGTGATTAAAAAATTACCTACTAAAATACGTCACTTTACGTCAGTCGCTGACTAATTTGACAGGACTAAACTAATATTTATTTTCTGTCCTTTTCTTAATTAAATAGAAAGAAAAAGATGCACTGAACTTAAATTTAGTTTAGTTTGTGAACAAGGGAATCGGCGCCAATATCTATTTCAGGACAGTTTTTGCTGCAACATTGTCTTTATTTGTGCGTTAGTATCGAATTCTGTCAATTTTTCCTCACATACCTGTACAGCCAAAGCGACTCTTTTCCTCTCTCCTCCAGACAGAGCCTTCAGCTTAGTTTTGTTACAGTTGTTTACTCCAAGTTCACTCAACAGAAGCTGAACACGCCTCGCTCGTACTAATTTTGTACATCGCTTGTCCATCATCATACGGGCCTATGTGAAAAAAATGGTCTCGTAAAGTTAAATTCAGATTTTTTATTTGCTAGACCAAAATTAAAGCTGCGACCTTTTTTGTCATTTTGACATTTAGTCATGTTATGTTAAGCGTTGGCGTAGAGTTGCACGAAACCAACATTAACGGAGACTTTAAATTGACGCTGTCACTTTCTTTTTGATACAAAATGTAAGGGATGGCATGACTTTAAAGTCTCTGCAAATTAAGAACCAGAGCGATTCGTTCCTCCACATCTCATACGCGATTATGGGCATGGTATTCTGCCACGCCGATCGATGGAGCCAAAAAGTCTGGCTGGGAAGAATGAGGAACTTTCCTAATATAAAATAGTGGATAAGTTACCGAGTCATAAGCTGGATTTTTAAATAGAATGAAAAATGAGGAAATTTGCATACCAGCTCATGGACAATATTGTATATTCCGACCAATTGCGTTCCTGACACCAGTCACTTGGACACGACTGGATAAAGTTTAAATTAGTAAAACACTTCGCAGTCTTCGCATCTTTATTTTATTTACCTCTGATTTTGCATCACAGTGACCTTGATTGACGGTGCTGTCAGTGTAAAATAACTCTATACATTTTAAGTTACACCTTATTTTAAGAGGATTGTGAAGCAGTAAATTTTCATACAAAAAGAGATAACGTTTTTCTCCCCGTAAACATAGTTTAATTTTCATAATTTTTGGCAATGTTGTAGGTATATCTAATGAAAAACTAGGTCCATACATTTTTATTATAATTAAATATTGCATACGATATAAGTTATTAGCATCTAAATATCTATATTTTTGACATAAAAACATCCTCGAGCATTTTTATTTTTTTAAGTTAAATTAAATTGAATTACTAAAAACGAAAAACGTACAGACCTAGATTGAAGTGTACTGAATATAATGAGACAAAATTGTCTCATTTCGTAAAGCTTTAGGGGAGTGAAAACGTTATCGCCCGAAACAATATTTATGTAGATAATTGTATGAAATGTAGGTAATTGCCTCCAAAAATCGCGCCGCGTATCGGCACTTCACAATCCTCTTAAGTAACGCACAGCCTCGAAGTGCCATTGTACTCACCATTATGAACTACTTTTACTATGGGACCAAACCAAACCTGAAATCGGGAAAAAAAATCAGCTGTTACCTACATTTTGACGAGTTATGCGAACATAAATGTAGGGAACTGATTTTTATTCGCGATTTCAGGTTTGGTCCCATAGTAAAAGTAAAGATAAAGATGAGTGTAATGACCCCTTAAGAGGTTGTGCGTTATTTAAGTTACACCTTGTAGAACTGACAGATGATAGGAAAGTAATCAGCCGGTCTATTCTGTAAAAATCTCACCGTGAAAACTTAGGCGAAGTGAGCTTGAAGTGTTAATACGATACCCTTTGGTAAGACTGGTTGTCAGACTTTCGGGCTTCTGACGACACGTAACGACTGTCAAAGATCTACGAATGACAGCCGGGACCAACGTCTTAACATGCTTTCCGAGGCACGGAGGAGTCTCGGTATGAAAAGATGGTCACTCATCCACAGACCGACCCCGGCAAGCGTAGCTTAACCTGATGGATCGACCCGTGCGGCTGTTATTACTTAGCCACAAGCTCCTCTCATTGCTCACTCTTATGCAGCTCTCATTAGAACGCGTGTAATTATTTACACGTCTTCCGATGACAGCTGAATGATTTCTAATAATTGGACATCTTCTTAGCCAGTTAGTTTCATTGTCGGCCACATCATCATTTATCATCAGAGAAGATGGTACTCAATATCGAGCCTGTTTAACGAAGTGTTGAATGGATTGAACCCTAAAAATACTGGACAATTTACTTCAAATGATACTTAAAAATAATATTCATCAAGATAAACTACTTACCTAGTAACACAAGACGTTGGAATTTAATCACGTTATTTTATTTAATCATACCTTTTAACCTCTGACCTAAACAAAAAATTCATCGTGAAATGTCAAATTATTATGATGTAAATTACGTATCAGCTAAACATCTAAGATCGTTGACAGTGATGAATAATATTACTTAATCAAGTATTTTATCGAACTCCTTATTCGTTCAATGTATATCCAATTGTGAATAGGGCAAAGTGTAATTGGATTTTTCTGTTAGTACATTTTTCAGACAAGATCTTAGAATATTTTGAAGTAGGTAACAACGGGCTTACTAGATCAATGAACATCACTGAATCTTTAACTGAGCTACCCTTTAGTCAGTGGCATTCTTAAAGAATGATTGTACCTAAAGTAACCCTTAATATGGCTTTCGCCGGGGACGGTCAACTGGCGATCTTCTTGTATATGTCTGTATGTCTGTATGAAACATGGCGAAGCACTTGCTGTATCGCTTGACTTCTTGAAGGCCTTTGACAGGGTCTGGCACGCTGCTCTGCTCAGCAAGCTTCCTGCTTATGGCATCCTAGCTGATTTTTGTAGCTGGATCAGATTTTCTTAGTGAACGGTCGATCAGAATAGTCGTTGACGGCTGCTACTCTGATCTTATGGCTATTGATGCCGGAGTTCCTCAGGGGTCTGTTCTCTATGTAACTCTTTTCCTGCTGCACATCAATGACCTGCTTCAGCCTGGTATTGTTGGGTACGCAGATGATAGTACAGTTTCAGAGAGGTACTTGTCCATCGCAAAAACTAGTGGGGCCGAAGTTCGTTCCTTGAGAGAGGTCATGGTAAAATTCAAATTCAAAATATTTATTTGCCAGAAAATACATTGTTTAACAAGGGAAGATCTTAAAACCTAAAAAATATTGTATTCTGCCTGCAAGCAAGCGTGCAAATTACTCATTTCTGGAATTCATTTTCACATCGTACCCAAAAATCGAGCGAACCGATTTGATCTTAAGCCTTGTCTCCCAGTGGGATGATGATAATCTAGTCTCTTTTAACGCCACTAAAACGTGTTTTTTTACAGCTAAAAGGAGTCGTTTCTCCCAAACTCCTACTTTTTGGGGTACATCTGTTCCTGTAACTGATCGGCTTGAGCTCCTAGGCATGGAGTTGACATCTGGTCTCAACTTCGGCGCCACCATCGAGTAAAAAGCCCAAACAGCGGCCAAGAAGCTGGGCATCCTCAATAGGGTGAAGCGATACTTTACGCCTGAACAGCTTTTAACCTTTACAAAGTGCAAGTCCGATCCTGCATGGAGTATTGCCGCCACCTTTGGGATGGATCAGCAAAGTACCAACTAGCCACGCTTGACTCGGTGAAACGCAGAGCTAAGAGGCTCATTGGCAACGTAGAACTGGTGGACGCCAAGCTTCACAGCTTGGCTCATCGTCGCAAGGTTGCCTGCTTGTCGATCTTCTACAGATTGTACTTCGGTGACTGTTCCCAAGAACTCCACGACCTGATTCCACCGGCTCCCTTCTACCATCAAACATCTAGACGCACTACCAGTTACCATCCCTACCTAGTTGCTATTACACCAATTCGCACTAAGCGTTTCCAAATGTCTTTTATAATGCGCACAGCAAAACAGTGGAACTCACTACCTGCGTCTGTGTTTCCGATCGCATACAACCCTAATCTCTTCAAAGTGAGAGTGAACAGGCTTCTTCTGGGTAAGCTCACCCCATCGTCGACTTTTTCTCTGTCACGTCTGACCTAGACTAAAGTCAAGAGCAAACCCGTCTCAAATAAAAAAAACCCACTGCACAAATTGATATAATACTAGCTACTGCCCACGACTTCGTCCGCGTGAATTTTCTTGTTCCCCCGACCCACACTGTCGCATCGCATTGCCTGCACGCGCTATTAATTCGTTTTGGATTAGCGCTTTATCTGTATCTTTTTTCTTTTTTCTCAGCTCCTAAGGGTCCAAGCGTGATGTTAAATAGCCTTCCTCAAGAATTAGGCTATCAAATGCAAAAAGATATTTTCAAATCCGCTGGTAGTTTCAGAGATTAGCGCGTTCAAACAAACAAACAAAAAAAAACTCTTCAGCTTTATTATGTGTAGTATGTACTTATATACCTAGATATGAATACAGGGCGTATGGGACATCACTCCACCAACTAATAGGGAACATTCAGCTACTTATTTTTAATATTCCACCAGAAAATTTCTCCACAAAATTTTCATTTTTTTATCGTTTTTCAGTTATTATTCCTTTATTTTAATATAAAATTACATTATCTGTACGCAGCACCCCATTTATGTAAATATGATAAAACAGCTAAAATAAAAATAAAATCAGCAATGGATGTTGAAATACTCTCAAAAGACGCGGGAAATCACCTGTTCACTTTCTACCTAGCTACAGAATTCATCGAACTCACCGCATACTTATTACCTACCCCTCCCAACCAGTAACAGACGTTACGATTTGTGCACAAAAACACAAACAAATCAGCTGTTCACTTTCTACCTAGCTACAGAGTTCATCGAACTCACTGCATACCTATTACCTACCCCTCCCAAAGTCCCAACCAGTAACAGACGCTCCGATTTGTGCACAAAAACACACAAATCAGCTTTCACTTTCTACCTAGCTACAGGGTTCGTCGAACTCATCGCGTACCTATTACCTACCCCTCCCAACCAGTACCAGACGCTCCGATCTGTGCACAAAAACATCCACAAATCAGCTGTTCACTTTCTGCCTAGCTACAGATTTCGTCGAACTCATCGCGTATATACCTATTACCTACCCCTCCCAAACAGTACCAGACGCTCCGATTTGTGCAAAAAAACACCCACAAATCAGCTGTTCACTTTCTGCCTAGCTACAGAGTTCATCGAACTCACCGCATACCTATTACCTACGCCTCTCAACCAGTAACAGATGCTCCGATTAATTGTGTACAAAAACACACACAAATCAGGATTATTGGATTCCCATGACGTTCTTGAAATAATTTCATGTACCATCTTACATCTTAGTATGATATACTGAATTCACCCTATCAGTCTACGGAGGGCTGTCCCTTACACCCTATATATGTAGACTAGTTCACGTCGCATCGCATCGCCCGCCCGCGCTGCTCCTTCGTTTTCGCTTAGCGTTCTTTCTGACTTTGTTTTCTTTATGCTCGGCTCCTAGGATCGTAGCGTGATCTTTGAAAAGAATTGGGCTATCAAATGCGAAAAGAACTTTCCGACTTTTAGTTCCAGAGATTAGCGCGTACAAACAAACAAACTCTTCAGCTTTATTGTATAGATACCAAAATACAATATTTAAATCCAGCTTTGTACAGTTTGTTTTTTTACATGTGCATAAAGTTTTAATAAATAAATAAATATTTACTTATGACATTCCTGCAAATGTCACAATTCTTCAGATAAATTTAATTTTTCAAATGTCGTTATTGTTTAACAACTGATGGAATGGTTAAATTATCATTTCAATTAGGCAAACTCTTCCGCATCCTCTTCTTGCTGAAGATAAAATTTATCTGTCGCTAAAAGTCAAAATTAATTTATTCAAATTAATCTGAGAATCAGACAGAATCGTCCCCGACAACGTGCGCCCTTCGCCACTAGTGCTTTAGCTGGGAAGAAGTGGGTCAACAAACTCCCCAGCAGCACAGCTGTCTGTTTAGTTAGAAGACTTTTATACTATAGCACATACGAGTATGCAAAATATTTTAAAAGAGTAACTATGGAGTTTCTTGCCTTTCTTCTCCATACGAAACTTGGCTGACAAGGGCTAAAATCAATTCAATTTTCTTGTAAATTATGACATTCAGAAGCGAGTTTAATGTGCCTAATTGAAATAAATTATTTGAATTTGACTTACATGCACTTACATGTAGAAACTTACCATAAACTCCATATGTTCAGAGACAGTTAGGTCTTCAATAGCCAAGTCTTCTTGCGGTACGAAGCCAGAGATCCTGGATATGAGGTCTGCACCAGCCAATCTGCCGTTCAACATCAGGTAGCCGGTCATCGCGCTTTTGTCACGACGACTTATGGCGGCAAGCAATGTGGTCTTGCCGGCACCACTGAGGAGGAAAGGCTTTTAGAATAGATATTATGTGTATAGATAAACCATTCTAAAAATGAACGCCCCTCCACAGCGGTTACGCTCACATGCAAGAAAGGTGTATAGACGCAATACACATAATTGATCTTTGTCACTGGTTGCTCAGTCTTCGACGAGACATGAAAGTAGGAGCACGCGTCGATTTCACCGCAATAGTACGGTCAAAAACATTCATTAAAAAGCATCTTAGCAGTCAAGTAAATATTTTTTGTTTCAAATCACAAAAAACACTGATTTCTTTTTTTATGCAAACGGAACCTCTACCCGACTTGACCAAACGCCAGATTTGTCGGCCAACTAGTGTATAAATGACACGAACGCGCGACAGAGCGAGTGTCGTTCCATACAAAGCGCACGCTCTCCGCCGTACAATGCTAGTACCTGGACTGATCGCTGATTAGTTGACCTCTAAGTGCGGTGACGAGTCCATGTTTACAGTAAAGTCGCCGCACGCACTCAATTAAAGTGTTGTAATAAGTATTTCCTCTCACACATTGAAATAATCACGTTTGGTGGAGGGGTGTTCATTTTTAGAATGGTTTATCTATACCTACTTTAACTAGGAAAATGTATTTGCAATTTTGGAATTTTGTACCTGTTATAATGAAGTTTTCGAGAAGTTTCGAATAAAAAAAATACTATTTTTTTCTCTAGCTTTTATAGCGTTTTGGTACCAGCGAATTTAATAGAAAGGGCTAAAGAACGCAATAAACATGAGAAGAATATATTGTAGAGTCAGTTTTTCTAAACGAAAACTTACCTAGATCCCATTAAAGCGACTAAGTTACCCGACGACACGACGCCATTTACTGAAAAGAAAAACCGTTATCAAAACTTTGAACAATATAAAAGTTAACATGTTAATTGTGGATGCAATTCTTGATGAGGAATCATCCTGTGGAAGTAAAGATAAACTTACGGTTGTTGACCAATAGCAGATTAGTGTTGGAGGAAGAACTAATAAATATCGCACCCTTAAGATTTAAATTGCTGGTTTATTATCTTCGACACATGTCATGTTAATAAACTAAATGTACCTAAACCTTTTCAGGATGAGAACAAACCCATAGTATAATTAGGTTCTATCATTTATGGAACAACCGTTGTATATACATACTACCATAAGCCCCCGATTACGTCCGCGTCAAATTTCTTGTCCCCCCGACCCGCCCCCATCGCATCGCATTGCCTGCCAGCGCTTTTACTTCGTTTTCGCTTCGAGTTCTTTCAGACTTTTTTCTTTTTGCTCGTTTCCCTAAGGGTCCCAGCGTGATGGACGCGCATTTTTTTTAGTTATAAAGTTCTGTTTACGTTTTTAGTTTTGTATTTTTATTTCTGCTTGAGTATAGTTTTCGATTTTTTTTCTTTCGGCAATGAATTTAATTTAATTTCATGTCTTGTTGCTTAATATTTAAATTATTTTGCGCAGTGCTGTATACAATGATTTTTTTTAACTGAACAGACAGCTGTGCTGCTGGGGAGTTTGTTGCGCCACTTCTTCTCCCCAGCTAAAGCACTAGGAAGTGGTGAAGGGCGGGCGTTTTGGGGGACTGTCTTATGTAATTTTGACGTTCGAAAAGTGCTAATTCTCAGCCTAGTTTGAATAAATGCCTTTTGATTTTGATGTTAAATAGCCTACTTTTATCAAGCCTACATTTATCGAGTGCACTATTGAGTTGTCTGTGTTGAACTCGAGCGATACGTTATAATTTGCCTATATCGACCCCCTTCTGGGGATTTTACTCATTTTGAATCGGTAATGGAAGATGCACTCAATAGGTTAAAATCTAGTAATAAAAGTATAATTTTATGTGGAGGTTTTAATATTAATATTTTAGATGTTACTCCATTAAGTATTAGACTTTTCAATCTTTTTAGGTCTTATAATTTATTTAACTTGTTTTTTGAACCTACTAGGATCACGGCATCTTTGTCAACATGTCTTGATAATATATTTAGTGATTGTGATGCCAAAAATAAATTAGTGCTAAGTGACTTAAGGTCTGACCACTGTGGTTTATTAGCTAGCTTCCCTATGCCATTACATAAAAAGCCGCATAAAATAGAATGCAGGCCTTATACAGCTAGTCGTTGCAACAAATTTCAAAATAATGTAGCCTATAGAATTAGACCATTTATAGTAGAACATGACAATCCTATTGAAATCTATAGAGCCCTTTTTGATGTAAAAGTTTTGTGAAGAGTACCAATCTACCTTCAAGACCAAAACCATTAATATTAATGGCACTACCGTTGGATTTAACCAATGGGCTACTCCAGGTATTTATAAAAGTAGAGCGAGACTATACGAATTATATGTTTTGAAAAAGCACAGGTTTGATACTCCTTTCCTAGAGTATGTCAAAAATTATTCAAAATTATTTAAAAGTATTTGTGTTTGTGCTAAATCTAAATTTTTAAGCAATACAATTAAAAATTCCAATAACAAAGTAAAAACCACTTGGAAAATTATTAACAATGAAACGGGTAGGTCGGTTAAACAAGACAAACAACTTGAAGTTATGGTCGATAACAAATTAGTTAATAAAGCAGCAGACGTTGCTGAGGCCTTTAATGAGTTTTTTGCCAACATACCTATAACTACGACTCGCTCCTTAAATTCATCCCCGTCTAAAGTTGAAAACCTTTTGCATGGTAGTGTGCCTAAATGTGGTCGCTTATTTAGCTTCGAACATATAACACCTCGTGATGTAGTTAATGTATTTAACACACTTAAGTCTAAAAACACTGGTGATTACTGGGGCATCTCCATTAAACTATTAAGTAATATAATAGACATAGTAGCCCTCTAACTAGCTGTTACTTTCAATAAATGTGTTGATGTAGGAACTTTTCCTGACCTCATGAAAAGTAGTAAAGTCATACCTTTATTTAAATCAGGTAATAAAAATGACGTTGGCCATTTTAGGCCTATTTCTATCTTACCTGCATTTAGCAAAATATTTGAAAAGTTAATACTCAAGCAGTTGCTAAGACATTTTAATTTAAATGGTCTCCTTCATGATGAACAACATGGCTTTACTAAAGGTCGTTCGACTACAGATGCGGGTGTTGCTCTGCTAAAACATATATTTAACGCATGGGAGAACTCGCAAAATGCTATTGGAATTTTCTGTGACCTTTCCAAAGCCTTGGATTGCGTGCACCATGACACGCTATTGCGTAAACTACATTATTACGGTGTACAAAACGAAGCTCTCAAAGTAATAAATTCATATTTACATAATAGGTTTTAATGTGTAGATGTAAATGGTTTGAAATCTTCTGGGCTACCAGTTCAGTTAGGTGTACCTCAAGGTTCAATACTGGGTCCATTCTTGTTTTTATTGTATATCAATGACTTACCATTCTATTTAAAGGGTATCTGTGACGTTGTACTGTTTGCAGATGACACCTCCCTAATTTTAAAGTAGACAGGAATAGACAAGATTTTGACGACGTAAACAGTGCACTCTCAATGGTTACAGATTGGTTTACGACAAATAACTTAGTTCTCAATGCTAAGAAAACGAAATGTATAAAGTTTGCCTTACCGAATGTTAGAAATCTAGGACCCAACATCGCTTTAGATAAAGAGATGCTTGATAGACTCGGCAGTTTTTCTGGGTATAACAGTAGATGCCAAACTTTAGTGGGGCCCACATATATCAAGCCTAGCGGGAAGGTTCAGTTCAGCCGCCTACGCCGTCAGGAAAGTAAGACAATACCAGTGCATTGTCTTACTTTCAACGTCAGTACGTTGATACAGCTCGGTTAGTCTATTTTAGTTATTTTCATAGCGTTATGTCATACGGTATTCTGCTCTGGGGCAAAGCCGCTGACATTCAAAATATATTTGTTCTTCAGAAACGAGCTGTTCGAGCAATTTACCAGCTCGGTGCCAGAGTTTCTTTGAGAGATTTTTTAAACAGATTGGTATTCTCACGGTGGCATCACAATTCATCTTCGCCAACATCTTATATATAATATTAGACAAAATATACATTTATACACTAAAAACAGTGATATGCACAATAACACCAGAAATAAGGACAAATTACGTGCTCCATTTCACCGGCTTCATAAGGTTCATAACTCATTTGTTGGGCTTGGTATATCTTTTTATAACAAGCTACCCTCTTCTTTGCTAGATTTGCCCTTTAATGCGCTCAAAGCTAAAGTAAAATCTAACCTTTGTTCAAAGGCATACTATTCTATCAACGATTACTTAAACGATAAGAATAGTTGGTCACTGTGTTTAACTTAAGACAATGTTTATGTTCTTTCTCCAGAATTAGCATACCTACTGACAGGTTATATGAGTTCATATAATTATTTATTTTCTTTGATTCTCAAGGTCAATTTATTTTAATTTTATTTTTATTTATTATTGACATAATCTACTCATTTCAATGTTTATTTTTTTTATGAGTGGCATTGCAATATGTGGTTAGCTAGTGACCTCGACAATTGATCATAGTTTTTCTTGCTCGAGCAACCGGCAGCAAGTTCGTCATGCTCCCTTAGATGTCACTGCTTGCGGTAGCGTCGGGGGTCGGGTTGTCTCCTTCCCTAAAATATGGCGAGGGGGGTAATGGCTGATCTTTGCGTTATACTCGTGAACGGGTGCTGCTCGTGGTGACAGGTCGTCTTGCTGACCTTGGTTTTGTTTTGTTATTAGTAACTTAACTCGTTGATTTTACTTCGATGGTCGTAGTTTATCATCTGTGACTTCGAGTTACGACTACATGTACGGCTATATGTAAGTGGGCACGCCCTTTATTACTGGAGGCTTTTATTTAGTTATGAAGTTCTGCTTACGTTTTTAGTTTTGTATTTTGTTTCTGCTTGAGTATAGCTTTCGATTTTTTTTTTTTTTTTTTGTATATTGGCGTGTGCTAGCTTACTTATAGCACATAATTTCATTTAATGTTTTGTGTTGCGTAATGTACCTAAATTATTATGCGCAGTGTTATATAGAATCATTTTTTTTTTAACTGAACAGACAGCTGTGCTGCTGGGGAGTTTGTTGCGTTACTTCTTCTCCCCAGCTAAAGCACTAGGAAGTGGTGAAGGGCGGGCGTTTTGGGGGACTGTCTTATGTAATTTTGACGTTCAAAAAGTGCTGATTCTCAGCCTAGTTTAAATAAATGACTTTTGACTAATTTTGATTGTGATTTCAAGAATTGAGCTATCAAATGCAATAATAATTTTTAAAATCGGTTTAGTATTTTTTGAGTTTATCCATTACAAGCAAACGTGCAAACATACAAAAAATCAAATCTTTTATCTTTATAATATTAGTTTAGACTTACAAAAAAAGAAAGCGATACAAATCAGCCGTTTAGTTAATTTTGATGAAACCGGAAGGTGTGTCCTGTTAGTGGATTTTCCTAACGGTAGCAACGAATCCGGTACAAGACCATACATAATTCATTATTATAATATATATCACCTACAATTTTGCATATACACTTGCGTGCAATAAAATCGATCCACCCCGTTCTCTTCGAACTGAAACAAGATAATTCATCAAGTTTACTTAACAACAACCTAATATATTTTGTACCAAAACCTTCCATTTATTTCACTTGCGTAATCTACATACATTCAGTATTAGATTACGTTAGTAAAATAAATACCAAATCTGATTCATTCGTTTTTGAGAAAATCGCGAACTTAAGAACATACTGGTCGAATAAAGACCCTCATTTTTTAAGTAGGTTGATACTTGATTAATTAATAAACGATTGATTTATCAACGAGCACTAAAAAACAAAACAAAGCTTTTGTCAACTTCATTGAAAAAAATGTCACCCAGTTTTTATCTAAAGAATCGAGTTGATTTGTAGATGTAAAGAATATTGCTTTTATCAAAGTAAAAGGTATGTGTAAATAAACTTTATATAACCTACTATCACACAACATATAATAATTAAAATATGCATCAAAGTTTTTGAGATATTATCGTCTCACAGATAGAGAGCAAGGGGTGGGCCATTTTTTTGCACGCAAGTGTACATACAACATTTTCACCAAATATACGATCAAATTATCTGAGGCTTCGAGCCCACTTTAAACCTATTTTAAATACGACTGCATCTTACCTAACTGGTCAGATTATGCAATAATTTATTTAATGACCGGTTCTAAGTTTTCGAATGACTAATGAACTTCTGGTTAAAAACATTTTAATTGTATCGTAAAATGTTCGTGTGAAAGCATTTCAACTCCATTAATGTTAAGGGTAAGCGATACTTTTAAGAAAAATAGAAATATAAAGGATTGATGTTCCCACTTATGGGACTCAGGTCTCCTTTCTTCAAGAGTGAGTGGGCCGTAATCCACCACGCAGCCCAGTGCGGGTTGGTAGATGTCACATGTCTTCGAATTTTTCATGCCGTTTTCCTCACTATATTATAATTCATTCTATATCAGTATATTATAAAACACAGACTGATGATGATCTACTAACTTTGGAACATAAAGAAAATAAGTAGGTAATATTACTGTTTAAGTCTTTGCGTGTCTTATGAACCCCATAGGTTCAGACACAATATCTTTTTAATAGTTAATGCATAAATCAGCATGATATAAACTATATTGACAAAATGGGAAGAAGACATGAATAATTAACTCGTGAAGTAGGTAGGACGTAAGAAAACTGCTGAAATAAACTGAAAGTGATCATTGTAACTGTTGGCAATTCAGTAATTGCAGGATACAGGCTTGCGGGCTGTTTGAAAGAGTTACCGTGGCCTGGCACAGGCAACTGAAGGAACACGGGTGGGTTTTAGTCAGTAGAAGTCTGACAGGCATCCCGCTTCGTCCAGAGCTTGAGAAGTTTTTTGATAATTTCCCACCCAACAAAAAAAAGGATACTTTTGTTTAGATATTAAAAATAGTAAAAGATAGTAAAAAATATTAAGTGCGTACGTAACTAGATTTTCAGCATTTTCCAGAGTTGCATTTAATTTTAAATCTATCACCACAATGCTCTGCTGCAGGTAGCCACACGATAAGCCGTTGGTACCGGCTGTCGTTCGTGGATCTTTGACAGTCGTTACGGGTAGTCGGAAGCCCGAAAGTCTGACAACCAGTCTAACCAAGACGTATCGTATTACCCAATAATTGAGTAGTGGATGTCAGATAGGCAGTCGCTCCATGTAAAATACTGGTATTCAACTGCACCCGGTTAGACTGAACGGTCGTCGTTCATGGTAGGGAAAAGGCTTGGCAGATGATGACCTCAATGCTCTGCTGTAGCCAGGGCATAACTGTGAACCAGGGTCAAGAAATCATGTGGGCATAAGCAGAAAGCGGACTGTTTCAATTTCTGTTTTAAAAGTCACACAAATGTTTTCATCAAATGTTTTACATAATAAACAAATAATATATTAATTAAAGTCGCACATAAAAATCTATCACATGCGTCATATTTCTTTCTGTTTTTGAATTATACCATCATAATACTATGATACCATATCATAAAATAAATAAATACACCACCATATTCTAATATATGCAAGGTTGTCACCAATCTATTAACGGGAAGTAGGAGAGGTCATTTGCAACCAAATGACCCCTTATGACCCCTATGCAAATGTCAACAATTTTCGAGTAATTTGAAAACTTATATAAAAATGGTTGACATTTGCATAGGAGCCATAAGGGGTAATTTAGTTGCAAATGAACTCTTCTACTATCTCCTTAATGTATTGCCGACATATTACCAATAACCCTGTAGGTGCCTGTGTGTGTCTAACCCTTCGGGAACTACAGGCGTGAAAAAAGAAAAGAAGGGAGGGAAATGTGTTATGTTAAATAAATATAAGAGAAATTATATTATTTCGGGGTTTCCCACATAATACGTACTCAGAAATAGGATCTCCTTGCTCTATAAAATCATAGACTAATTTATTCGCTAATACACACAGATAAACCTTAAATAAAGATTACCGGTTTAATTTGCTTGATGAATATGCATTGTTATGCTTTTTTTAAATACAGGGTGTAAGTGTAAACAGTGTCAACATTTTAAGGGGTCATTGTACTCATTTTTATGAACTACTTTTATTATGAGCCGAAACCTGAAAGCGCGAAAAAAAAATCAGTTATTCAGTACATTTATGTTCGCATAATTCGTTAAAATGTAGGGATACATTTTTCGCGATTTCAGGTTTGGTTCAATAATAAAAGTTGTCCATAATGATGAGTACAATGACCCCTTAAAAGGTTGCCACTGTTTACACTCACACCCTTTATAGGTCCCAGGGGCTGCACTTCCTTACCAGGCAACTATAATGTATTGATCATTAATATTAATTATGTCTATGAAGCCACCTGTTCGTCATCATGTCGATCATAAAATTATTGTCTGCGGATTTTTACCTTTAGAGTGAGTTCATGCGTTACGAACAATCAATCTTATACAAAGAAGGGAAAGCCAGGACGACTTTCCCTTCCTCTGACTCCATAAAGTACGATAAAGTTTAAACCATTCTTGTTTGAGGTTTTAGTTTTTTCAACCCCTTCTGGGCTGATGTGGATAATCACATCATATTCTTTGCTCATACGTGGCTCGTCAAATCTTTTCCGCTAATTTTGTTTGAAGAGGTTTAGACAGGGCCAACGCAGTATTTAAGAGTGCCCATTAGCACACCTTGTTGTTTAATTTGACTGACTCTTAACGGAGTGTCAGGTCTTCGCGATTCATTCGTCCTGAGTTAAGCCTGCTCTTGTAAGAGTAAGACCTCATATTGTAAATTTAGGCGCTAGGCAATTGTTCTTAGAGGTATAGTAGCCGGCACGAGTCGTGAGCACAAATTCAACTTTGAAACCTTACAAAACTTTTTTCCTTTTTCGTGCACGATTTCGTTGTGATTCGTACATGGGCTAGGGCAATGAGGTTAATATAAGATCAAGCTTATTTATATACAGGTAGAACACAGAATACAAGAGCCCGTTGACGATGGCAACAACATTTGAATTTGGAATTTTTGCTCACGACTCGTGGTGGCAACTATAGGAACCGTCTGAATGTTCGAATGTTATGTTATGAATAAAAGTCATATTTGGAATTAGACTACGTCAATCCTTTTATTCAATGGTGGGCGTCCGTCATGTAAAGGTTTCATACGAAGGACCACCTTTATTTATTCATTTTATTGTTAATTAAAACGGTAGCACCAATTACATTAATTAACATTAGATTGAAACAAGTAGAGTAAATTAAAATATTTCAAATATTAACATATAGAGGACACCCTAGCATACTTACTCTCACAAAACATCAGACATACACGCATAATTCTAGTCCATTCATCAGCAAACAGATCACATTCAGGATTGGTGGTTAGGAGGGCGTTAAGCATCCTTAAAGTACGACATACAGGGGACTCCGCTCTGGCGACAGTTCTAGATGACGGCGGCGCAAACAGATTGTGTCGACGGCTTTGGCGATGTCCGATGTATTTGTCGGGAACAAATAGCCGACAGAAAAGATCGTGGAGTTTAGGACTGTCAATGCGTCCTCTGAGAGTCTTGCAGGCTACTGTGAGCTGTTGAAAGCCTTGTCTAACCTCCAGCGAGTTGAAGCCCAAAACTCCTAGGAGGTAATTAGTAGTGTACATGAAAGGAAAGAAGTGAAACGTCTTTTTATATAGAAACCTCAGAAAAGTTTTCTGTACCTTTTCTAGCGCCAATGTTTGGATCGCTGTGTAGGGATGCCAAATACAGGCACCACCTTCAAGCTTACTACGAACCAAGGCGATGTACAGAAGCTTAACTACATTTGGGTTGTGAAAATCACGGGCATTTCTCAAAACAAAACCCAAACGCCTAAAAGATTCCTTGGCAAGAGTGGAGACCTTATATGATACAGGCTGACATTCGATGGTACAAACAGGTGTTATTCTACCTTTGATAACTTTGGTAACTTTTGTTCAAAGGAAAATTGATTCGAGTAACGATAGGCTTTAGGCAGTGCATGTACCTATATCTTATAGTAAATCTGTAATTCGTTCAAAATATAATGATCTCATGGTTTTATCCACTACAATAGTATATAGTTATCCCCCTGTGAGATTCAAGTTCTCACAGTACCGTGTATACTACCAGGATTTAAGCCGTCAAGTCTTGTACCCCTGTGGAGCACCCGGGTTGCTAGATTTCATGTATAATATGGACCAGCACACTAACTGCGTAACACACTATCAATCAGAATCTGAATAATTTTGAAGCTTATTGCTAATCCATTGCTTCATATAAATAATCCAAAAATCTTCTCAACAACGTAAATAACGCAATGAATGTTGTTGAACTGTCAAAATGAAACCGATTCCTACTGTAAGTGTGTTACGCAAAAAAAAAGTTAAATACACACCTCCATGTAACACCCTAATCTCCTCATAAACAGGAGACCTCCATATACTAGTTTGCGTTTTCTTCTTCCTATAAACGGAGAGGTCTTTCCATGACAGCGTCAGGTTGTCGGGGCTATCCCCGAACCCCATCTCATCATCCTCCCAGTTCACAACAGCGCCAGTCAGCACATTGCGTGTGGGCAACTTCAGATCTGTATCCTTCATTTTGATGTTACGTCATTGGCACTAGAACAAAAAAAAAACAAATGAAGTTCTAATAATGGTAACAAGTTTTATGTTTCATTTGTAATTGGGAGGTATCAGATTATATGTATACTTGTAATTTCGTTTTAACTGCTGCGCATTGCTTGTCAATTAGAGCTAATTCGATCTATAATCGATGCACACGATTATTTATTCAGCCGTATGACAAGCGAGGTTAGAGGTTGTCTGCAAAAAAGAAACCTTAGGTACATCGTGCAGGCTAGTATAAAAATTATTGCTTCTTATTAGGGTCCCTTAAAAGGAAAAAACGGAATCCCTATAAGATCATTTCATTGTCCGTCTATGTCCATCAGTCTGTCAGAACCCTTTTTCTCAGGAACGCGTGGAGGTTACTAGTTGAAATTAATATCAAATACTTAGGTCACTTGGAGCTTTAAAAAAATCAAGCTTCAAAGTCAACGCTTTAAAAAAATTACGGTCATATATGCGACATATTTTGATACTCGCAAATAAATCCTAGAATTTTGAAAATTGGCAAGAAGCAAGGTTACACAGCACAAGTAAAGTAAAAAGTCGGAAAATTGTTAATTTCTAGTTTTATCAAATTTTTTGCGATGACAAACTTACATTTGCACTTGAAGAATTGACTGTGACGTATATCGATGTATGGGAGAACATGATTTTCAAATACAACGTTAAGTTTGTTTCTGGGATAAATTCATCTCAACTACGGAACCCTTCATTGCGCGTGGTCCGACACGCACGTGGTTGGTTTTTACTTATGTAGCGCCTACCCTATAGATTCCGGCCCAGAATAGTCACTTTGGACAGGATAAGCTAATTATAGCGATCTGAACACGCTGAACTCCACATTAGGTTCTCTCATAGCTTTTTTATCTCTCGTTTTTAGCAAAAAAACGAATAGTACAACTTACTGTTTCCGTATCGGAATCAATTTTATAAAATACTAGCAGATCCCCGCGGTTTCACCCGCGTAAGTCTCGAACCCGTAAGAATATAGGGATAAAAAGTATCATATTATGTGTTAATCCAGGTTATAAACTATTTGTGTGCCAAATTTCATCAAAATTCGTTAAGTAATTTTTGCATGAAAGAGAACATACAAACACACTCACAAACCTTCGCCTTTATAGTATTAGTGTGATTAACAAAATCCGATGAAACAATACTACGAGTAGCACGGTTAATAATGACGTCTGCACTGCATCTGCAAGACGTCAACGCAGCGACTCCAACCTCTACGTATTGCCAGGCAAACACGCCTACAGTCAGTGTTTAGAAAGAGACAGGTGGGCGAATTTGTGAAAATTGTAGCCAAAGAACGTTATTTCAAAAACTCTCATTTTACTGAACATAAATAAAAATCGAATAACTATCATATTATTAAATTGTTAATATGCAACCGTGGCGATCTATTTAGACTAATCTTTTTCGGTAATAAACGTTCATGTACTATGTACTCAGTGGTCGTATTATGTACAAGTATGTGTAGAACAAGAGACAACGAAACTTCTTATTCTGCTTCCTTTGCGAGAATTGAGCAAGCTATAGGTTATCTTATCATCTAAAATATTTTATCCGTTTTAACCGACTTTTTAAGAGACTTTTAATTAGGTACGTATGTTTTTACAATAACTAATAGTCTGGTAGGGATTTTTGGAACTTATATTGTTAACTTTTCAGAAATACCTATATCGATTTAGACTATTTTTTTTTTAATACGTGCTTCGGTAGACCACGTAGCATAAAATACTTATTATGTCGACTTTCGTATCGTTTGTAATGTGTATGCATGACTAAAAGAGTAAAAGACAAAGATCCAATCCTTTCTGTTAACATAGATAACAGGCGTTAGTTTACATAGACCATAAACAAAAAATAAAGCAGACGACATTCGTTGCGCAAGGGACACAGAATCGTACCTTGTGAAATTCCAAACTATGTGTCCTCTGTGTTGCGGTCGACAACCTAATATAATGGCGTTTAGGTATATTGAAATAGCATTAATTAACGGCCGGTTTTTTGATACGTAGTTAACTCAACCATGGTTAAACATAGTAGGTAATGGTTGAATTTTGGCTAAATGTGTTTGCCAGAACGTCATTGCTTACTATTTTTTAACGACTTCAAAAAAAGGAGTTAATAATTCGATACGTATGTATGTAATATTATTGGAACTGCGAGATATTCACATGATGATTAGGGCTTCCAAAAAAATTTACAAAATTTTATAGATGTATGTTCGTATGTTTGTATGTATGTATGTTTGTCCACGCATTTCTCCGAAACTTTTAAGCGGATCGTGACCATTCTTTTTTTGTTGGCTTACATTTACTTCAACTTAAGGCACAGTGAAAGTTTCATCGAAATCGGTTCAGTACTTTCAAGATAATAGACTAATACGTGTAAGTGTGACGGCATGGCTTATTGATACGAGCTACGGGTGTGGTATCAAAGGGAAAACATCTCAAAACAAGGTTCTCAAAACAAGGTAACGGAAATAGTTAGGATGACCCAGCTTTCAACATTTATGGAGCACGGTTGCTACTACATGATAATTTCTGAAGGTCTGATGATGACCAGGTAAGTGCTTATTGGTACTCAGTAACGGAAATAGTTGGGATTACCTAGCTTTCAACATTTATCTAATTGAGGACGGGTGCTACTACATGATACTTTCTGAAGGTCTGATGATGACCAGGTAAGTGTTTATCGTTTCTCAATAACGGAAATAGTTAGGTTGACCCAGCTTTCAACATTTATAGAGCACGGTTGCTCCTACATGATAATTTTTGAAGGTCTGTTAATGACCAGGTAAGTGCTTATTGGTCCTCAGTAATGGAAATAGTTAGGATGACCTAGCTTTCAACATTTATATTCCTTTACTTATATTCTATTCAAATAAGTAAAAACACGACGGTTCTACATAGTGCCGTCACTGAGATCCTATACCCGCCTTCAGATTCCACCATCAGGTAGGTGAAATCATCAGTCATCTAGGTCTCCATTCAACGAATTTTCGAGATTTTGGAAGTCGGTGGTAAAAAACTAAAATACAGATATCAAGACACCGACTTCCAAAATTAAAGTTATTTCATAATTTTGATTTCGTTTCTTTTTGAAGTCGATTTAATTTTTTTTAACATGAATGAGTTAAAATGAATACATTCATATTATTTCATTAATGTTTAGCCTTTCACATTTAGCCAAAATTCAACATTTAATTACTCTGTTTAACCATTGGTTGAGTTAACAACGGATCAAAAAACCGGCCCTAAGACGAAAGATTCTAAAAATAGAAAAACGTTGGTATATACTACCTACGGTCGTCGAACCTATAAGTCATATTTCACGCTGGAATCTTGATTCAAACTGATCATAAAGGAAATAACCATATCCTGTCCAGTCCTAATATAAATTGATACAAATTGAGCCGCTTTCGTCACTTTAATAGGTGTAATGAACTTAGCAACAAAATAAAAATTATATGTATATGGGAAAGATTTGCTTTTTGCTATTGTTAAATTGGTTTTCTATAATAATAATAATAATAAAGCCCTTCATTCTGGGATCAGGGATGATGTACGCGATTGCATCAGTCGTTATAAAATGTCTCTAATCTTAGTTTGCCTCTTGGCATAGACCTCCTCCAACAATTTCCACTGTGCTCTGTCCTGAGTTACCCGTCTCCACCTTGGGCCAGCAGTCATTTTTATGTCATCCTCCCATCTTGTACACTGTCTTCCACGGCTTCTCTTCCCATGTCTTGGGTACCACTCTTAAACTGCCTTATACGATTTTCCTTGTTTGTCACACATCATATGTCCGGTCCACCTCCACTTTTGTAGGTCGATGCGTAGAACTATAGGTTTTCTATTCTATGTTCTGTGGGTTTGGTTTCCGCACTTAATCCTTCAAGTGGACCATTGTGTGTGAGCCATAGCGGCCGTCGGTGTTTATTCCAACCAGCCCACCTCCCTCCAGAAGTTAGTCAAGGCTTCTGGTCTGTTCAGAACATCTGTGAAAGATCTGGGTGCCCCGAGGGTTTCTATTCTAATCTGGGCAACGCCTGTGCACTCGAAGAGCACATGTAAAACGGTTTCCTCAGCCTCCATGCAAGCTCTGCACAGAGGGCTGTCCGTTATGCCCATTGTGTAAAAGTGTTCAGCGAGCAGTGTCCTGTGATGGTCCCCGTCATCAGGCGCAGGCCATTCCTGTCCAGGCGTAAAAGTCGCCTGGTTAGTTTGCCATCTAGACTTGGCATAGCCTCCCTGGACTGCCTGCACCCTGGTGTCGAGGACCACCACTCCTCTGCTTTTGTTTGGGTGAACTCTTGCAGCCACCTGCGTAATGGGTTGAAAGGGATGGGTACGATAGGTTTTCTATTAGTTTAGGTTAAATTCTATACTAGTCAGTTCAGCCTATAATGATAGGCGTTGAATGAAGTGCGGGTAAGTAATTTAAACTGTATAATGATTACGTATTTGAATTTGATGGGCAGGGTTCAATAGATGGAGAACGCATTAGATTTGTAGGCAAAAATCAGCAAAAACTTTTGCTTAGGACGCCTTATCATGATAGATTTGTTTTACAATATAACATTAAATATACTGTGATGCAATAAGAAGGAAAATAAAGTACCTAATGAACCATTAACTGGCTGAATCAGATTAAAAACACAAAACTAGCCAAACAACTAACAAACCGAGGAAGTATAAACGAAACAAAATGATGGAATGTGTTGTGAACCTGACGATTCTACACTATACAATACCAAGAAACGGGCACAATAAACCTAGACAATTTAGTCGAGAACCGTCTTGGTTTACACCCAAGGCCATATCTAAACGTATCATGTTGAGATGAAACTAGTTAAGATTTTTAATAGCTTTCTTTACGAAATTCCAGCTAAGTCAACGCGATCCAATAAAATGCCAAGTTTTAGATCGTTAAAAGTTTCGTCTGAATAGTTAATTTACAAGTTAAGAAATAAAGACAAAAAATATTAGCATACAGTTAAGTCAATATGGATATCTACAAAGATATGATTTTCATTTATATTATCGTTTGCGTAGTTCATCTATCTCATTTCCGTTTATCATAGGTACTCATATCCGCTTACTCGTATAAACGATTACACTACCCCAATTAACGGTCAATGTATTTTTCTATGGTCGAGATCTTTTACTATGTCTATCCTCTAGTGTCTCTAGCTGAACATGGTACTGCCATAGCCAATCAAAAAATGATGATGATTTTTCTCTGGTGACGGCGCAAGCGATAGTATCTGGCTAGCATCGTTCTCCTGCCCTTATCCCAATTTATTTGGGGTCAGGGCAGCAAGTCTCCCCCCCCCCCCCCCCCCCGGGGGGTTCCCGCATTGTCGAGGCGGGGGGGCTCAGTAGCCGTGGCTTGGTCACCCACGGTGAAGCGAAGAGGAACCCGAGGAGGGGCCGCTCGTCAGGGCTTTTTTCAGGAAGTCGAAGACGTGACGGCCAACAGGTAGGTTGCGGTGCCGCTTGAGCGACATCGCAACTGAGGCGAGCCGCGATGTCGTATGGGATGGCGGACGCGGTGGGGCCGCAGGGGAGGAGGAGTGTCGGTATTTCGTTGGCTGCTCTCCCTATCCTCTGCGGCCGAAAAGTGGTTGGCGGCCGGGCCACTGACCCGACCGGTCGCAGGGGGACCAAGGATGACTAAACACGGGGTCGTCTGGCGCCCATGTGCTGGTTTGGTCCATGGGGTGGTCACGGCGCGCAATGTGTTCTTGTGCGCCGGTGATGGGGGGTGCTCCCCAGAGGAGGGTCCGGTGACGGACAGCCGCGGCGGGTTCGCGGTGAGTGCTAACGCGTGCCCGTGTTCCCGCCACAAGCGGCAGAGGAGGACACCGTGGAGTTTTAGTGGGTTAGAGTCCCACATAACTGCACTATCTCCCCGTGGTAGGGTAGTGCAGTATGCATGAGCATTTCTCCACGGAAAAACAAAAAAAAAAAAAAAAAAAAATAGGGCAGCAAATCTTCTTCTTCCATACATTCAGCCATCATTTCAGTAGTCACCCCCTTTCTAGTCATATCACACAAACCATCCATCGTTTCTTTGATCGTTTTCCCTGAAAAAATGAATATTCGCCAGTCTGTTGGTTGGGTGGGACATTTGAGCGTTTGACCGTACGCTGTTCGTTTTAAAGTATCATCATTTGTTCATGTTATTTTATTGCAACCTGCTAATTGTAATTAGTCTAACAGGCTCATTATGATAATTATTCTACAGAACTGTCCCACATCGGAATTCAAATGAATTAATATGTTATACAATATTAAGAACGAATTAACTCATTGGCAAGATTTGTTCAACACTCAAATCTGACCAGGACACAAAAGGTAACAAAAAACTGGGCTTTGCTTTTTGCAAACCTCAAGTACGTAAGCACATAACTACATAGATGTAAATTTTTTCATCGACATCTAAGCTTGGACTCTAAAAAATGTTGACTTAATTTTATGTAAGTCTACGAAAGAGGCCTCTATGGCTTGGGAGTTCCTGACTCGCAAGCCATAGAGTTTATTAGAGGAAGACCTAGAAGTACATATTTGAATTTCAAATTCCGCCCTACACGTCAATGCACTTCCATTGACAAATGAATTTGTAACTGATTCATACAAGGCAAACAATGTGATCGTTAAAATACTTTCTAAAATATGATTTTGGTTTAGGTTTAAAGAAATTTTATTTTCAATAAAGACATAATTCGACCGTATGCTGCCAATACCTCCTAAGTGCTTTGAGGACAAGTTTGAGGATATGTTTTCACTTCAAAGATTACGATACGAGCTAATAGATGGCGCAAAAAAACATATTTCGGTAAAAATGTTAGTTAGAAGGTATTGGCAGCATACGGTCGATTATGTCACTTACTTGAGAACGATACTAGAACATGCATAAATTACACAAACTTCGTCGTCGTTACAAACTAGATATATCCATCCGATGCCTTCATTTCGCCAGAAGTGATCGATCCGCAATTATATACTGACTAAGTTGAGTCTAAACTCAACACATTATGTATCAAATTATCATTAGCGGTGTGTGTACAGGTGAAGTGCAAACTTAAACTGACTTATTACTTCAATACCTTTAAAACCCATGGTGGGTAAATAATGATTAATGTCATTAAAATAATACTCAATAATCTCTATCGCTATCTCCTCTCTATCTCTAAATATTATAAAATAGTCAGTTATTGTGTCTGTCTGTGTGGCTGTGTTATTCATCTAAAATACGCAACCTATTTTTATGCGGTTCTCACCATCGTTTAGGGAATTTATTACGGAAGGTTTATATACAGGTCGGTAAGGGGTTGTATTAGAGGTCATTTCCAACAAACTAATCCGCCAACTAGGGTTTGAAAATTAATGTTTTCCGAGTTAAGGAGGTTTTTATTTGTTGGAAATGACCTCTAGTATAATCCCTTTCAAGGAGTAGGTCGAATTTCCGAACAGCCTGTATATAATACATTTACAATAAACGTAAACGAGTAGATACATCTTGACGTTTTGACAAGTCGTAAAAAAGACGCTTTTTAGCGCTTATAGTGCGCTGACGCAACCGTAAGAGATACATAAAATTAATGTTGTACAGGATTAAGTACATTTCAAAATGATTAACAGAAAAGTTCGCGATAGCATAATAATATGTCTATCATCTAAGGATGACCAGGAGTAACCATTTTAATCTTTCAGAATTTGATATAAATGTAATTGTTATTTCCGAAGCAATTTTGACCGTTATATTATTAATCCCTAACCAATAAAATATGTTAATTAAATTGGGCATTTCATTTAGATTAAAATATGCCTTAATCAATACTCCAAAAGGATATCACAGAATTAGAATTACGAGCAGTAAAATAATTATGATTGACGGCGCGGTCAATGACCCTTCATCGGCTATTACGATCATCTACATAAGTTTGATGACAAACTGTTTTGTGGTGCTGGTGGCTGAAGCTACTAAACATTAATAATTAAGTATTTGGACGTCTAAACTCCACTAATCGAGAAGGTCCTCCATACTCATAATTTATTTTCATTTATCCAGTTCAACATAAATAAGTAGGTAGTAGACAATAGACCATTTTTGTTTTTTTTTTTTTTAATTATTGTAAGGCCCGCTCACACGGTAATAATCAGTACGATATCTGGATATCAATCTGCATAGCCTTTTCCCAACTAAGTTGGGGTCGGCTTCCAGTCTAACCGGATGCAGCTGAATACTAGTAATGCATGCATACATGGAGCGACTGCCTATCTGACCTCCACAACCCAGTAACTGGGTAATACGATACCACTTGGTAATACTGGTTGTCAGACTATGGGCTTCTGACGACCCGTAACGACTGTCAAAGATCCACGAATGACTGCCGGGACCAACGTGCTTTCCGAGGCACAGAGGAGTCACGGTATGTAAAGATGGTCCCATACCACCCATCCACGGACCATCCCCGGCAAGCGTACCTTAACTTGATGGATCGACCCGATGTTGACGTCTGATCTCAACGTTTTACCGTAAAATATCAAAATATATATTTATAGGTACTCTGTGATCAAAATGACATCGCTGTGAGAACGGGTGCTAATGACGTGCAAAAGCGGCTATGTGATTCAAATTTTTTTTTTTGTAACTTCGATCGTCTATAGACAATTTAAGGTAAAGAACAAGAACAGCAGAAATCGATAAAAACAAGCTTTCATAGTTATTTAGGTAATCATTATCTTATTACGATTAGTTACATACATTTTGAATATATAAAACAAAACGATTTGTCGGCTATATTTATTGAGTTGACGATTCCTCCTACCGCGTCCTTTCATTTCTATCTTCAATGCGTTCGATGTATGTACAAATAATATTTAACTATTAATTACACTAGTTTACATGACTTTTGTTCATGAAATGGAATACATACGGTTACATTACTTTGGGTATCTACATCTCGGAAAAAATATTTAAAAAAATCCAGCACGTCAGGTTTTTGAAATATTTATTAAGAAGATTTTTACAAAAAACACATCTAAATAAACGATAGACAGTTAAAAATGGGTAATTTTTGCTCTTTTTTTATAAATATTTTCATCTGTATCTCTCACAACAGACCAACAATAGTCCCCTAGCATGTTTTCGTCCCAAAAACCTTGATAATTTTGCTCAAATAATTTTAAATCTTGGTGAAATCGCTCACCGTGTTCATCACTCACACTACCAAGATTTTCTGGAAAAAAATCTAAGTGGGAATGCAAAAAATGAATTTTTAGTGACATATTTACACCCATACGCTCATAATTATGCAATAAATTTTCAACGATCTCTTTGTAATTATCACTTTTTTTATTGCCTAAAAAATTTTTAACGACACTTGAAAGAGTTCCAGGCTGCTTTTTCTACATCGGTTAAAAGGCTCTCGAATTTTGTGTCGTCCAATATTCTCCTGATTTGAGGACCCACAAATATTCCTTCCTTTAATTTAGCCGCAGAAAGATTCGTAAATACCGAGCAGAGATATTGAAATGCAGGCTTGGACTTATCCAAAGCTTTGGTAAAATTTTTCATCAAGCCCAACTTAATGTGAAGCGGAGGTAATATTATTTTTTTTGGGTCAACTAAACATGTATTTTTTACGTTCATTTTGCCTGGAACATATTCATTTCGTACAGGCCAAATTTTTTTTTTATAGTGATCCTGTTTTGCTCTGGAGTCCCATAGGCATAAGAAACAACAGTACTTAGTGTATCCACTTTGTAAGCCCAAAAGCATACTTATAACTTTTAGATCGCCACAAATATACCAATTGTGACATTTATATTTGATCAGTTCAATCAATTTGGCCATTGTATCATAGGTTTCTTTACAATTAACAGCATGACCTATAGGAATAGACGGCTTTGCATTTCCAATATGCAAAAGAACAGCTTTAAGACTTTCCTTCGACGAATCTATAAAAAGGCGCCATTCTTTTTCGTCATACGGTTGTTTCATTTCTTCAAAAAGTCCCTTGACGTCATGACAATAACAAAACTCATTTTCTTTTGTAAAAAAACCAGCATACGTCTTGCTTCTAGAGCGATAAATACTAACTTTTGTACTGGGATCAAGCAATTTCCACTGTTGCAGCCTGGAGCCAAGTAATTCCGCTTTTGACTTAGACAACTGCAAATCTCTTATAAGATCGTTGAGTTCAGATTGGGTTATCAAATGTGGACTATCCTCATCAACGCAAAAGTTATCGGAGCTTGATTGTTCACTGTCACTAGGCTCGTGCATTCTAATACTACTTGTTGGATCTATGTGAATTTGGTCACTTCTGCCGGGTGGTGTGGGAACTGGTAAATCCTCTGAATGAAGGACCGGCTTGGTCACTGATGGAACGTCTGCATATTTTATACTATCTTTATTTTTTGAGTTAAAACCAAAAGTTTTTGTTAAACAAAAGTAACAATCGGTTACGTGGTTAGTTGGCTCTCTCCAGATCATTGGTTTACCAAATTTCAGTGATCTATTTTTACCTGAATACCAGGAGCTGAGGACCAATCTGCAATTAGTGCAAATCACATGAGGAACCCAATTTTTATCTTGATTTGACACCGGAAATCCAAAATATTGTAAATAGGCTTCTTGCAATGGTTTTGTTAAAGGGAAACCACGATTTAACTGAACAATTTTCCCACAAACATAACAAAATCGATCTGGATGTAGTTTACACACTCTAGATGACATTTTTATATAAAAATGAGACTTTTGATTCACACAGTTGTTTACAAAACAGAACGATAAACGCATTTAAACAATTGCGGGTAGATAAAAAAAAGTTATCGATATCTCCGAATTGTGACGTGCTACGAAAAATAAAAATTATTTTTTTAGTAACCGTCCATAGCCTACTTAAATAATATAGGTTTCATTTCATGAACAAAAAAAAAAATATTTTTTTGTAAACTAGTGTTATTTGTGAATATTTAAATTTTTGCAAAAAAAAAAAAATATTGTGTATTTTTGATATTTTCTGAAATTGTGATACAGAATGCCCAGTATATATAGGCGTAGCAAGAATTAGTTTGGGGGATTTAATAAGGTGTAACTTAAAATGACGTGTAAAAAATCTAACAATATTAGTTATTATTGTTTATGCTATTGTTTATTACAACAGTATGAATCGTACCGTTTTTATTTACCAAATCAAAATCAACATCAGAAATCATTTGTTCAAACTAGGCTGAGAATCAGCACTTTTCAAACGTCAAAATTTCATAAGACAGTCTCGCAAAACGTCTGCCCTTCACCACTTCCTAGTGCTTTAGCTGGGGAGAAGAAGTGGCGCAACAAACTCTCCAGCAGCACAGCTGTCTGGTCAGTTAAAAAAATTGATTCTATACAAAATATGACATGTAAGCTAAAATACACCGTAAAAATGTTATGCTCTTCATAAATACCGTATAAGCAGGCAAGCGAGCATTCAGGAAGTGAGTCAAGTAATCCAATGTTGGGAGATCGCGCCGCTTTCCACGGCTCAGCTGGTAACCGTGGTAACTTTACCACCGAAGCAAGTGTCAAGTTACCACACGTACAAACTTACATTCTACGCGTCAATGTTGACGGGAATAAATTCTGTAGGTGAAAGCTAAAGGACCTTAAGTCCATTTTTTGTCATTTTTGTATTTTCAATGATTCTCAATGAAGCTTAATAAACCTTCATAATCATACTTTTTATTCTACAACGATACATTATTTACTTTTTATACACGGTCGATTTTAATATCTTATTTCGGGTATAGACGTCTTTAATGAGCTCTACTGAATAATTTATAAAACGTGACTTAAGGTCCTTTAGCTTTCACCTACAGAATTAACCTTTGCGTTGTAACGTTGATGTTGGACTAGATGGCCATGCTGTGGTTAACGACTTTGATTATGTTTTGACGAGTGGCTATTGGCTAATAGGAATATATTTAGGGCAAAATAAATGGTCAATAGGCAGAAACATTCGAATCTAACCTCCATACTAATCCATATTAATCCTAATCCTAACTAAAATTATAAATGCGAAAGTAAGTTTCTTTTTTTGTTAGTTACGCTTTCACGCTAAAACGACTGAACGAATTTGGATGAATTTGGCACATGGGTAGACCATGAGCTGGAATAGGACATAAGATACTTTTTATCCCTGTAATACTTTCCCGTGGGATAATTTCTGACCTCAACGCGGGCGGAGCAGCGGGCACAAGCTAGTTTATTTTAAAAACGAAAGTAACTCTCTGTGTTGTCTGTCTGTTATCATTTAACGCCTAAACCACAAAACGGATTTCGATAAAATTTGGCAAGGAGATAGATGGTATCTTGGGGAAGGACATAGGGGATAATAAGAGGTGATATAATAGGGGTTGAAAGTATAAATAAAGAACTAAGTACGTGTTTCAGCGTTTCTGCGAAATATTTCCCCAAGGGGGTAAAATAGGGAATGATTTCAAATTTCACATGTAATACTGATTTTTTTTGTTAAGTATGTACTTACTTCTTTTCAAGAGATTTATGGGATGGACCTAAAGTCATACATTTTTACATTTACATTTTTATTTCATTAAATCGGGCCAATTGCATGTTGGACCACGCACAATGAAGGGTTCCGTAGTTGGGATGACTTCATACCAAAAACAAACTTAACATTGTAGTTGAATAACTAATTTTTCAATGGAATTTGTACAAAAATTTTACTCTTCCATGTACATTTTATAAGTTGGTCGACTATTAGTAAACTTGTAAAGCCTTCTTAGCTGTGATAATTTTCCTTGTAATTTCGTTATATATACTACTGTCGTGAATTTTTCACATTAGCTGCCGGGGGGGACGCAGGGGGACACTTGACTAACAAAAAATACCAATTGAAAGCTTAATTTTAAGCAAATGGATCTCTGAATCGATAAATGGCTTTCACAGACCCATAATATTTTTGAATGGCCTAACCAACGATACCCCACACCATGGGATAGACGAGACAAAAAACATCCCCACTTTTTGTGTACAGGAGGTACCCTAAAAAAAATTTTTTTCATGATTTTATTTTACCACTTTGTCGGCGTGATTAATATACATATCCATGCCAAATTATAGCTTTCTAGTACTAAGAGTCTCTTAAATAAGCTGCGGACGGACGGACAGACGGACATGGCGAAACTATAAGGCTTCCTTGTTGACTACAGAACCCTAAAAATGAACCCTGATGCTGATGAACTTTTGACCGAGTAGGCCTTACTCGGTTCATCAGCATCATCATCATTTCAGCCGAAAGACGTCCACTGCTGGACATAGGTCTCACCCAAGCACACCACTTTGACCGCTTCTGTGCTTTCCGCACCCATCGGATTCCTGCGGCCTTCACAAGGCGATCGGTCCGTCCTGTGGGAGGCTTTCCAACATCTTTCGGTACGCGATCACCACTCCAGAACCTTTCGGTCCCATTGGACATCCGTACTGCGAGCAATGTGCCTTGCCCACTGCCACTTAAGTTTGGCCATTCTTCAGGCTATGTCGGTTACCTTGGTTCTCCTGCGGATCTCTTCATTTCTGATTCGATGACTTAGCCCTCTGCATTGCTCTTTGGGTGACTTAGCTTTCTAATAAGGCTCATTGTGAGCGACCACGTTTCAGTGCCGTAGATTATCACTGGCAACACGCACTGGTCAAAGATTTTGTATTGAAACACTGCAGTATGTGAGACGAGAAGATATTGCATAGCTTCCCGAACGCTGCCCAGTCGAACCGGATTCGACGATTGACCTCTTTCTCGAATTTGGACCTACCTAACTGGACAGTTATTCCTACGTAAACATACTCGTCCACAACTTCGAGTGTAGTGTCTCCGACCTTCATGAGAGTGGGTGTTTCATTGGCATTTGACATGACCTTTGTCTTGTTCATTTTAAGACACACTCTTTCGGAAACTCTACTGAGGTCGTCGATCATTGTTCTGAAGTCCTCTATAGTCTCAGTTATACATCGTCGGCAAACCGAATGGTTTCGGAGAGATAGCTTCTCCGTCTCACACCTCGCTGCAGAAGGATAGGTTTCTAGGTCTAGTCCTGGAGTCGGACTGACATAGTGGCGTTTTCGTACAGATACTTCAGCACCTCAATGTACCAATAGTCATTCTGGCACCGTTAAAGAGACTGCAGTACATCCCATGTCTCGATCGATTCAAAGGCTTTCTCGTAGTCCACAAACGCTGAGCAGAGAGGCAGGTTGTACTCTTCGGTTTTCTCTATAACCTGCCGCAGTGTATGTATGTGGTCTAGGGTGTTAAAGCCTTTAAGGAATCCGGCTTGTTCGGGAGGCTGGAAGTCGTAAAACCTGCGCGCGAGACGATTGACTTTTAAAAACAGCTTGTAAACATGGCACAGATGTGAGATGCGTAATTCTTAAGAAGGGCATTATCACCCCTCTTAAAGAATAGTATCACCACACCATGCCTGCGGCGTTTGGCCTCGAGTATGACGGAGCTCCCTAGGCACTCGAAAGGATTCTGATGTTCGACTTGAAAGCTCTCGGGGTTTTGGACTTGGAACGGTGCTGGGTGAGCGTAGACTTCACCAGTCGAGATCTTTCCAGCTTGATATTTAAGTTAAACATGCCTCTTACCATGCGGTGTTGACTTCCGGTTTTCACCGCGTTGATCACAAAGACATCATTTCTTCTTCGTCGACATAATAAAATCAATTCCACTTTCTGTGCTCACGTTTTCTGAAGAAGAAGTTCATCATAAAGAGGCCTTCCTTCTCCATATAACTGGCCAGTAGTTACAATGTCCAACTCCAAATTTCTCCACTCTCAGCTCATCGCCGTCTCGTTTGCCCAGTTTCGCGTTAAAGTCAAAGGTGAAGTGAGTTTTTGAAAAGCGTAAGCAGTGGCAAGCGTACCTTAACCTGAAGGATCGACTCGTGCGGCTTTTACTTCTTAGCCACGAGCTCCTCTTACTAGAGTACCTACATAATTTAACTAATTTACAGTTACGAAAAATGCCAGTTAACATTCTTTAGGTACGCACCGTAAGTACGCATCAGTGACGCTTCGGCACAGATTTTGGTACGTTATCCTGTTTTTGCCCAAAAAGGGTTGTTTCAGAAGTTTCTTCAAGGGTATAGCGTCCAAATTATCCATTTACTTAAATTATACACGTGAAATTAACGCTATCTGTATCTGATATTTTTATCCCGGTAAATAGTACCTACATTGTCATGGAAAAGTCTCCGACAACCACGCGGGCGAAGCCGAAGGCAAAAGCGGAACGAAAGTAGAACGAAGATCCATCCAGAATAGAGAAAAACAATCAACAAATTGACTCATACCTAGAGGTCGGATAATCGGATGCATGTCTGTTAATTATGGCTAAGAAACTATGGAAACGGCTTCTTAATTTTTTTTTTTCTTAATATAAATCCCTGGATTCCAGAAAATCCGGGAATGCACAACTAATCGGATACATGGTATTGAAACGACTTCTTAGATATATTTATTTAAAATATATACGTGATGAATTGAGAACGTCGTCCTTTTTTTAAAGTCGGTTCCTTATTTTGAAGGAAAGAATGCCGGGGCAACGGGATCTTTTTACTTGACAATCATTTTTAACATTACTTATCCTGAGGTTTGCTATGCCAGTTTGGCAACCTACTTTACAGCATTAGCTAGCATTCGATTCTTTCTATATTCAAAAAGTACAGTCACGAACCGGGATTGTTGAACCACTAGCTTATCATATTAACTTGGTTATACCTGTAGTATTACACGAATGCCGCTCGTTTTTCGTTATTATGAAATGTCACATGTCAAATTTCACGGACGGCATTCGTGTAACACAACCAAGTTAAGATGATATGCTAGTGGCTCAACAATCCCGGTTCGTTACTGTACACCAATTCCGGAATCGCGAGATTTTTACGATCGATACAAAAGTGTATTCCATATTAGCCAACACCTGAACGTAAGTATGTAAGTAAAATATATAGAGGGTGTAAGTGTAAACAGTGTCAACCTTTTTTAGGGGTCATTGTACTCATCAGTATTAACAACTTTTACTATGGGACCACACCTGAAATCGCGATAAAATCTGCTGTTCCCTACATTTTGACGAATTATGCGAACATAAATGTACTGAGCAGCTGATTTTGTTTCGTGATTTCAGGTTTGATTCCATAGTAAAAGTTGTTCATAATGATGAGTAAAATGTCCCCTTAAAAGGTTGCCACAGTCTACACTTACACCCCGTATATTCGATTCTATAATCAGAACTGTTGTCAATCCCGGAATCCCGAGATTTTTTCAATACAAAAGCCCGTTCCATAATAGCTAACACATCAACTTTAGGTATATATGCATCCGATTATCTAAGCGATTATCCGATCTCTACTCATAACATAAACCAATTCTAGACTATTACCTAATCCGGAAGAATTCAAGGAACTTTTTTTCCATTAAATTCTCATTTGGATGGAAACATTAACAACGTTGCGTTGGCGTCTTGTGGTACCTACCTACTATTGCACAACAATATAAGACGGGCTCCGAACGGTCATGGCCAAAAGGCGGCATATTTGAAAGGAATGTTAACTTCAGATGAACTGAAGAATAAAACGACTCTTCAATTTTGTGTCTTTATGCAACTGGGTATTTTGAAGGGCTACTGGTTGTGTAAATTACAGTTGCGGAGTAAAGGTACTTAATAAATAATGCTCTTAGTCAAGGAAATGAGCCTGAGCTTTCAGATTCTATTCAGGAATTCAAGTAGGTAATACAAGTAACTTATCGTTCTGAAAGGGCAGTCCTAAATGAGCGATTTCCTACAAGATGTCCCAGAAATTAACTGACAAACTGTAGGTATGGTGATAGCTTTGGTCAAGCCCTCCCAAAATAACATAACATAATATGTTCCGCACAATCGGCGTTCCTCACGACTGTTTATTTATTAACAAAAAAATATTTGAGGAAAAAAATCAAATAATAGTGAATTTGTGTTGAATTTGTAAGTTTTTATGGAGAATCAAAGATAATTACAGATAGAGTAAATATTTAATAATATTTCGATGGAAAAGTTACTAATAAAAAGATTTTATTTACACATGAGAGTCAAAAGAATGACGCGAGGCGGTTATTTTGATTTTTTTAAATCTAGTATTACTCGCGGAACATAATATTATGTTTGTTATTTTGGGAGGGCTTGACCAGAGCTATCACAACCTACAGTATGTCTGTCGATTTCTGGGACACCCTGTTTACGTAGTTGGGTAATAAAATTATAGTAAGTTGTACATGGGTACTGGCGCCGATTCCCTTGTTCACAAACTGAACTAATTTTAGATTCCCTTATTCACAAACTAAACTAATTTTAAGTTCAGTGCAACTTTTTCTTTCTATGTCATTAAGAAAAAGACAGAAGATAAATATTAATTTAGTCCTGTCAAATTAGTCAGCGCCTGACGAAAATTGACGTATTTTTAGTAGCCAATTTTTTAATCACGTCTAAACTGTCTATGGAGTATTTTATACTGTCCTTTTCTTAATGAAATAGAAAGACAAAGATGCACTGAACTAAAATTTAGTTTAGTTTGTGAACAAGGGAATCGGCGCTACTGTCTAAAGCCAGAGAATAGGGATGATGACTAAAAAATGTTTTTTTGTCCGTCATGTAGATTATTAAAATATATTGGACACGTATTTTTTCTTTTTCTACGTAATCAAAAGATTACGGCGATACATTGAGTTAAAATGTGGCATGACGTCACGTCTTCGTAGATTTTATACGTAGAAGTGACGTAGCAAGCCCCCACTCCCGAACTTTAATGCGAGTTATCTAAGTCATTTTTTATTAATATGATAAAGCAAAAAATACGCATCTAATATTTTTTTATTATCTGACTGACGGACTAAATAGAATTTCTTTTTTTTTACCCAGGCATCATCCCTATTGCAGAGGAAAGCTAAATCTGCGTACCTACTCAAGAATAAGGTAGTCATAATTATAAAACAACAACGTTTATCCTTCCTCTGTTCTAGATTTCAGGCCAAATACCTATAAAGATAAGATAAGATAGTAATTTACCTTGACTGTACAAAACATTGTTTCAGATGAAACGGTCATTAGTACACAGAACTCTTGTAGTTATTACAGTATTACAAACAAAAAGACCGTTCAAGCCGCGCGGGCCTTCAGCGGCCCGCGCGGCTTGAACGTTTCGTGACGGTTCTATAGTTCGCGTCACGTAAATTTGCCGCTCTGAAACCAGGCTTTCCGATGAGCATGGCGTGGCCTGCTGCTGCTTTAGTATAGATGTAGCACTTCAGAGCGGCAAACTTACACGACGCGAACTATATTTGTATGCTATTTTTTCACAGTTATTTTGATATTTACTATAAAAATTGACATTATTGTCTATTATTTTCGATTTACAGTATTACGATTAAATATTTTTATTTACTTTAAAGTAAATATTTTAAAAAATATTCTAAAATACAATGATCTAATTATTAAACAGGAAAAATGGTATTTTGGGTTTAATTTAATAAAATAATAAAAAAGCTCTAGAAATCAACGTTGCCAGCCTTCGCGGCGTGAACGCTCTTAAAGTGTACATAGGTATTCACTATGTTTTACCTATGACTTTGTTTCAAGTGTCGGCTTTGTTATTATGTGAAAACCAGAAGTATATTCGTGTAAAAAAAACCGGAAATTCATCTCAAATAATTATGTTTGTATGTTAGTTTAACTACAAAAAAATTTAAAGAATTGATTTTAAAATCTGAAAATGGACCAGTGACCTTTTAACAGCCCTACAAAATTGGAACTATATATGTATTTGTACATTATATATGTTATTGATCTTTACAAATAAAGTAATACTTACTCCTAACAGATCATGAAAAAGAAAACTTATTACAAAACTTACCGGTAGGAAACCCTCGCAAACTGATTGTTTCACAATATTTATTGCAAAACCGTATATTATACAAATAAAATTATATTCACTGAGTTTGTAATCAGGTACAAACTACACTAAACCGAAAAACTGAAACACTTGTGCCTAGTAAAAAAATAAACAACGATGCACTCTGGTTGAATATCGTTAAAAAAAAAAGACGGACAAACGTGTGGCGCTGTGGAGCCTCTACGAGCAACTGTCTTAATTAACTACGGTGAAGAGCTTGAGGCTTCCTAACTTATTAATAAAACTATAATAACAATAATTAACTATTTACCATTCTTAAAATTAATAACGCATTTTCTTGACTAATATGCTCAGTACCTGGTGTTGTTTCTGCAGACAGACGTAGTGGCGATTGTGAAAAGCAAAATAAGTAATGATTATTTTTGGCGCGTCGGATAAGGAAACTCGTTTGATAAAAAATTAAAAAAGTGTACCTAATATTATTATTGAAATACAATATCCGGTTTTATTCTAGTAATTTCTTACTACTACTAGGTGAAAACGAATTAACAGGTTTTTTTTTTTTAACTGACCCGTTACATTTCCGTAAGTAACTATGTATATACCTACATACCTTACCTACCTACTTAGATATTTATGAAAAAACTATACTGCAAAGCTGAAATTACGTAAAGCACAAAATGTAGTCTTGAATAGGTAAAAATACTGAAACACGCCTATCGAATGGGTCTGTTCGTTTCGCCCCCGGTTTTGATTGCCCCCATTCGTTTAGCACCAGATTTTGTTTAGGTACGATAAAATTAATTCTAAGCTATTTTTTTTCAATGTAATGTACTGACAGGAACAAAAGTGCTATTACCTACTAAAATAATAAAATTTTAGATATTTAATGCCTGCTAAGTCAACAATCAACAACAGATTTTGTTACTTATACAAAAAAATATTTACTATAAAATAGCAAAATCTAACCATATCAACATTAAAACAAATAAATATAATTTGATAATTAGGATTATAATTTACGTACTCTTTTATTATTTACCCAATACACATTTTTATTAAAAAACTATAATTAAAGCATAACTGTATCATTAACATACCTACGCGTATAAATAAATGATAAAATTTAAAAGCAATTTTGTTGTCAACAGTACTTAGTCTAAATGAACTCAAATCTGACAAAACATATTGATTCCTACAATTTATTCGAAATGGGTGCAAAACGAACGGGGTAATAGAAACTAGGGACAAAATGAGCAGACCCTATCGAATTGTAGGACCTATCTTATACCTAACTCCAAATCGCTTTTACCTAAACAGAAAAACATAACTACCTAACTGTCACCATATTATTATATCAATAACAGCACTTGCTTGTTCCACTGCTGGGACACACTGCATAGACCTCATCCCTGTGAGAGAGAGTGGGTCATAAATCCAACACGCGGGCCCACTACGGGGCCGGTTTGGTTCACATAGATAAAATGTTATCAGCAATCATGATGATACGACGCAAGAAAGCAATCTTGTAGTATCTCGAAAAGTTGAACTTTACACAAGAACCAAAACACTATTTCAAAAATTCATAACTCCTAAACTAGCTGAATCTGCTCAAAATTGAGGACAAATAGGCTTGGGATTGAACTGCTCTAAATTTTCTTTTTTCTCTTTTTATTTTTGCATACTGAATGTTGACATGAATATGTACTTTATAAAGTATTCTATTATTTTAATTATTGTGAATGTGAAGACTATGTAGGTCATTGCTTTTTTTGTTTGTTTTATTTTTTTTTTCTCAGTTATTTTTAATCATGGTCTGGCAGTTTGAGTAACTTATGCGGCCTACGCAAATGTCCTTTCTTTGGTATTGTTCGTCGAATCGTTGAGCTCCTTAAGTTCTGAGTTGAGCTGCGCGATTACTGACAAATGCGTGCACTGACTGGACAGGTCCTCTCAATCTGTGTGGTTCTTTCCTCAAAAGACCATTTCAGACACCAATCTACATGGTCTTCACATGAAGTGACCAAGATTATGTCTGGACTTTATAAGAGACTGTGACCTCTGAGTTTGTTTCGGCCTTTCTTCTCAGAGTAGTCAGATAGGAAACGCCGACCTACAAAAAAAAAACATCTAGTTTAAAAAAATGATTCACTTGTAAAAGTGTTTGTACAAACCTACTTACAGAAATAAAAATCATTTATTTATCATTTATCAATCGGAGAGGTCCTACCTATACCTACCTATTTCTTATAATGTTTATCAGATGCCAATGCTATGCTAATGATAGCATTTTAAAGTTAGTTTAATATGCGTTTTATGATAGTTACAGCAATGGGTATTTCAATTTCAAGCAGCAATATTGCTTGATAGTTGTAGGTAACTTGTAACCTAGGGCATAACGACGTTACAACAAAATCGTAAAGATAACGATTATAGCGGTTTTGCTGTATTTATATAACAATTAAAAATAATTAGTTGATTTTGTAGCATTTTTAAGTATGTTTTGATAAAAAAAAATCCCTATCAAAAATCACTCAACGCACCTAAAAAAGTTTTCACTTAAAATCTTTCAATGCGCCTAAAGAAATTTTCACTTCAAAAAAACATCGTAGGAAAACGTTGCTCAGACCGTCCCCGGCAATATTTTTTTCGGATTAAAAAAAATCAGTCTGCCTAGCCTTTTCCCAACTATTGAGGTCGGCTACCAGTCTAACCGGATGCAGCTGAATGTCAGTATTTGAATACCAGTATTTTTATTAAAAAATCAGCTGTTTAATACAAAAGTTCAATACCTACTCAACCAAAATGTATGAAACTGCCGATTCTTTTTTCGTGATTTCAGAGTTGGTCCCATAATGAAATTTATTCATATTCGTGGGTAGAACACTCTGTGTAAATGTGCGCACTGCTTAAAAACTTTTCCTGTATTTTCTGTTCAATGGAACACGGTTTTAAGTGTGCTACAATAAATAATAATAAATAATAAAAAGCTTATTGATTCATAAACAAATGTTACATTATAGGTATGACTCTGGATCCCGCACTAGGATACCCTGTGTCGCAGGATCCAGTCTTTTTCGACAGATAATGTGAATAATAGAGATAACAAATGTAACGGTTTCCGCATAATTAATTAACTTAGGACTAAAAGGTAACCAAATGTGTGCGTGTATCTTATGAGTGTAAGTATGTATGTGATGAGTGTGTATGTGATGATGAATATTTTAACAGTTGAATGATAACATATTTTCCGATTTTACAAACTTGTGTAGCACGCCTAATACCGTGTAATTATAATGTAATGTATCTTATGTATTGTGTAATGTAACGCGAATTCTGCGTATGGACGTGACTACGAAGCATTACATGATGCTTCGTAGTCGCTCGCGCTGATTCATCCATCCATCCATCAACTGTCGGTTTTTAGCGCAAACACAAAGACTCACGGCTCGTGGCGAGAATTCAACGCATTATCCCGCGGACCGCGCCGCGGCATTATAATATTCGCGTTAAGTTTGTAGGTCTGCATTCCACACTATTCGCATTACATTACACCTACACACACGTCTGGACATGGCTTTAGATAGCACCACTCTGATAGGTATTTTAATTATTTCAGTGAGTACCAGGTGAGACGAAGCACGTTACCTTTTTTGCCGCGATGAATCACTATGCAAAAGCAAAGCTTCAAAAAGTTTGAATTAGAAACTCTACTGTCAGCGCCATCTAGCGGACAATAGCAGAACTACCACCATGACTGACAGAAACCCGTCAAAAACCATGTGTTGCATTTTTATTGATGAACGGCTGACCTTACTACTGGAGCGTAAACTTACGCTTCAAATGATCCCTGATGGGCGTAACAACATAAGGTATGACAAGGGTTTACTGGGTGAAAGGGCCAGTACGTCGGAAATCGGAAATCCGAAAGCCGCTCTTTTATTGTTTGATAAGGTAACAAAAACTACAAAAAAAAGTCTGTTTTAGTTTTCGTCCATCTAAGCGGAAATCACACGGCGCTTTAGTCTAAGACCGCCTTAGCAATTTAGTTGAATAATGAGTTTTTGAGGTGAAAACTTCTTTAGGCGCATTGAGCGATTTTTTTTGCAGGAAAAGCTAACACAAATATACCTACTTATCTACTTATCTACACGTGATAGGTACACCCCAATTTCGGATTGCTAGTGATACGATACCTATAAAAACCTACTTGGAGTTAAGTAAGTAACACTAAGGTAACGGAAAATAATAACAACTTGCCAGAATCGAACCCAGGACCCCAGTTCAGAAACTCTCGCACAGCCAAAAGTATTTACCTACATTAAAAAAGTCGTTAGTGAAACCAAACTCGATGCATTTATTTCAATTAATCCATTTACAGACACTTTTGAATTGTCACGAAGTCGGTCAGTCAGAAATATGAAGCTAGTTGCCCATTCCACTCTTTTAAATCTACACTAATGATATAAAGCTGAAAAGTTTGTTTGTTTGAACGCGCTAATCTCAAGAACTGCTAGTTCGAATTGATATATTCTTCCAGTGTTGGATAGCACATTTATTGAGGAAAGATGTAGGCTATATAACATCACGCTACGACCAACAGGAGTGGAGCATAAATGAAAAATGTTGCAAAAACGGAGAAAATTTATTCCTTTTGAGAGCTTCCGTTGCGTGTGCTGCGTAAACGCCTAAAGTTACACAAGTGTTATTTATAACGGAATTGTTCCTCTTAAAAAGTTCTAAAAAAAAGTCTGCGATAGTATGTCTATCTTTTATGGTTGGTTCACTATAACTTTTTAATGGTAATCAATAATTATACCTATACTGTTTGTTTTTTTTTTTTTTTACTTGAGATGGGTTTGCTCTTGACTGTAGTCTAGGTCAGAGGTGACATGAGACAAAGTTGATGATGGAGTGAGCTTACCCAGAAGAAGCTTGTTCACTCTACTTTTGAAGAGATTAGGGTTGTATGCGCTCGGAAACACAGACGTGAGTTCCACTCTTTTGCTGTGCGCATTATAAAAGACATTTGTAATCGCTTAGTGCGAATTGGTGGAATAGCCAGTTACCATCTCTACCTATTTTTAATAGGTAGAGATGGTAACTGGCAGTGCGTCTAGGTAAAGGTGGCTGCAATACTCCATGTATCGGACTTGCGCTTTGTAAAGGGTTAAAAGCTGTCCAGGCGTAAAGTATCGCTTCACCCTATTAAGAATGTCCAGCTTCTTGGCCGCTAATTGGGCTTTGTACTCGATGGTGGCGCCAAGTTGAGACCAGATGTCAACTCCTTGCCTAGGAGCTCAAGCCAATCAGTTAGAGGAACAGAATTACCCCGATAAGTAGGAGTTTGGGCGAAAAGACTCCTTTTAGCGGTAAAAAGACACGACTGTTTTGATGGCGTTAAAAGAGACCAGATTATCATCACCCCACTGGGAAACAAGGCTTTAGGTCAAATTTGTCCTCTCTGCCATGGCCTCTCTCAAGGAACGAACTAGAAAGAAATAACCTAAAAATAAATATGACTAAAACAAACATAATGCAATTTCAGACATACAATGCAAGCATAGATGAACTAGATATTCACTATAAAGATTCTCATTTGACCACAGTCGATAATTGTGTATTCTTGGGTATAACCGTCGATAAAAATTGCAGTTGGAAACCACATATAGATAAAATTCTGGCAAAAATAGATCGTTTTACATATGTCTTAAAAAGAATTAAACAAACAGTTAACCATGATACTGCAATGCTGGCTTACCATGGTTATGTATCATCAGTACTTAGATACGGTATTATAGTGTGGGGTAACTCGGTGGATTTTGACAGGGTTTTCAAAGCTCAAAAAAAATGTATCCGAGCAATTTGTGGAGCTCACTTTTTAGACAGCTGTAAGCCACTGTTTCAGAAACTTAAAATTCTACCTTTGCCATGTTTGTATATTTTTGAAATATGTATTTTTGTTAAGAGACATTTTAATTTATTTGAAACCAGCACAGTCAGGCCAAATAGCCGAAAACGGCATAAAGATAGACTTCGGCTGCCACCAATAAAACTAAAATTATTTAAGAAAAATGTATACTGCATGTCTATTATTATTTACAATCATTTACCAAATAGTTTTCAAAACTTACCTCTGACAATGTTTAAAAAAATACTCTTCAAACTATTGCTGCTTAAAAGATATTATACAATTAAGGACTATTTAGAAGACAAATCTATAGAATCTGTTATTTGTAATTTGTAATTTAGAATTGACTCTGATTGTGAAGACATTTGCACGCCAGATTATGGCAGGATATGCTGAAACTAAATTACTGTAACACCTTATGTACCATATCCTAGCAAATAAATATTTTTGATTTGATTAATTGATTTGATTCGGCCCCGCTGGTTTTTGCGCTGGACAAGTATCTCATTGAAACTGTACTGTCATCTGCGTACCCAACAATACCAGGCTGAAGCAGGTCATTGATGTGCAGCAGGAAAAGAGTTGCAGAGAGAACAGACCCCTCTTTTTTTTCCGTGGAGAAATGCTCATGCATACTGCACTACCACGGGGAGATAGTGCAGTTATGTGGGACTCCAACCCACTAAAACTCCACGGTGTCCTCCTCTGCCGTTTGTGGCGGGAACACGGGCACGCGTTAGCACTCACCGCGAACCCGCCGCGGCTGTCCGTCACCGGACCCTCCTCTGGGGAGCACCCCCCCTCACCGGCGCACAAGAACACATTGCGCGCCGTGACCACCCCATGGACCACACCAGCACATGGGCGCTAGACGAGAGAACAGACCCCTGAGGAACTCCGGCATCAATAGCCATAAGATCAGCGGAGCAGCCGTCAACGACTACTCTAATCGACCGTTCACTAAGGAAAGCTATATCCAGCTACAAAAATCAGTTGGGATGCCATAAGCAGGAAGCTTGCAGAGCAGAGCAGCGTGCCAGACTCTGTCAAAGGCCTTCGAGATGTCAAGCAATGCTTCGCCATGTTTCTCGATGGCTTCGCCACAGCAGTGCGTGACATACACAAGAAGATCGCCAGTTAACCGTCCGCTAATCTCTGAAACTACCAGTCGGATTCGAAAAAATCTTTTTGCGTTTGATAGCCCAATTCATGGGAAAGGCTATAGGTTATTTAATATCACGATATGACCCTTAGGAGCCGAGCAAAAATAATAAAAAAGGTCGGAAAGAACGCTAAGCGAAAACGAAGTAATGCGAACGATGTGATGCGGCGGGGTGGGTCGGGCGAGCAAGAAATTTCACGCGGACGATGTCGCTGGTAGAAGCTAGTATATATATGAAGGGAACCGAATGATCCACATCCAACACATGCGCCATCAGCGTTGAGTGAGCATGACAACAAAGTAAAAAAAATCTACCTAGCCTTTTCCCAACTATGTTGGTGTCGGCTTCCAGTCTAACCGGATGCAGCTGAATATTAGTATTTTACATGGAGCGACTACCTATCTGACCTCCACAACCCAGTTCCTGGGTAATACGATACCCCTTGGTAAGACTGGTTATCAGACTTTTGGGCTTCTGACGACCCGTAACGACTGTCAAAGATCCTCGAATGACAGCCGGGACCAACGTCTTAACGTGCTTTCCGAAGCACGGAGGAGTCTCGGTATGAAAAGATGGTCACCCATCCACAGACCAACCGCGGCGACCGTAGCTTAACCTGATGGATCGACCCGTGCGGCTGTTATTACTTAGTCACGAGCTAAATAAATGAAATAAAGCACAGACCTGCTTGATATTTAGACTGCTTATCTCGCTTATCATCATGCTTCGTCGTGGCACGTCGCGGTAAGCCAATCGATGCACCAGAGTACCTGCATACCGTTGCTGCACCTACTTACTTACGTTTATATGGTGTCTACTCAGGTATCTACAAATTCTATCCGTCATTTTTATTTATTTTAGGCTCTAGACAGACAGAATGCATTTCGACTGCACTCCGACTACAAATTTTCAGTTTGAATGCAGTTAGTACAACTTACTGCAATAAAACTGCAATCCAACCGTGCAGCCCGATTGCAGTCGGTGTGCAGTTGGGGTGCAGTTCCAACGACTGCACGCTGACTGCAAGCTAGCTGCACGGCCAATGTGCAGTTAGCACACACATAATTATAGCAAATAATTGAATTTAATGTTTGTGTTGCGTAATGTAGGTACTTATATTATTTGCGCAGTATTGTATAGATTTTTTTTTTTGTTATCTGAAGAGACAGCTGTGCTGCTGGGGAGTTTGTTGCGCCACTTCTTCTCCTCAGCTGAAGCACTAGGAAGTGGTGAAGGGCGGGCGTTTTGGGGGACTGTCTTCTGTCTTATGTAGGTACTTAATTTTGACTTACGAAAAGTGCTGATTCTCAGCCTAGTTTGAATAAATGACTTTTGATTTTGAACAATATAAAATAATTAAGTAAGTACCTAAGTACTTTTAGAATAAAAAAAAACTAAGCAATTTATACTCTAAGGCTTAAAAACTAAGCGAAACATGTATAGCGAAATACATTGTATACAACGTACTTAATTACCTTCAGGTAGGCCTTCTTTTACAGGTACCTTCTTATAATACCTAACAGGACCAAAATACACACGTTTTATTTTCAAAAGTACTTATAAATAAAATGGGCATAATTAGAACATCAATCATTTTGACGTTAACAAAAAGTTAACCAAATAGGTATTAATTAAACGCACCTATTTGTAGAAAATTAAGGTTGAATGCCAATATTTACCAAACATCACTGCGATACATAGCGTAGGTTTTCTTTTTATATTTTGTTTAATACTGAATATTCTGTCTACCTATGCCTACCGAATAAAAAAAGGCAAAATAGAACCTAATTCAGTTCCGCGCTTTGTTAATGGCCAGTCACTTACATATCCACACTGAAAATAAGTGAAAAAAAAACTAAATTAAATACCCTTGAGCTTCAACAACTCGTTGCCTCACTGAAAATATTTTTAATTCATTTATTTCACACTAGTTCTATGATTTAAAAATAGTCCATTACAAACTTCATTCCAAAATAGGTTTTTATTTTAAACAGTGCACAATTAGCAGCGCTGTCTATAGCTTGTCAAAGCTTTCACTCGTTTTTCGCCGTTCATTTGTTTTTAAATGTGGAAACCAATAATTTTGGACGTCGAGTGCATCGTTTGCAACAAATCGTTGCAAAAGATCAACCACGTTCCTAGAGACGCATCGCATAAAATGGGCAAGATTATGAAGCTAAATAACAGCCGACGCCTAAGGACACCTAATTGGTCTCTTGAAGAAAAACAGTACCTACTGGAGTTAATTAAGGAACGCAAAGAAGTGGTTGTTACTAAAGCCAACAATGGTCCGAACCATTACGAAGAAAAAGACGTCGCATGGAACGAAATACTACGAGAGTTATCTACAAAATTTGGTTGTAAGTTTACTGGTAGTTCTATAAAGAAAGTGAAGACGCAGTGGCAGAATATGAAGAGAATAGCTCGTGAAGAAATAGCTTTAAACGGACCGCAACTACAAAATTATTCCCGATTATCTTTAGAAGTATGCAATATCCTTGAATTAGTCAAAGACGGTGTCCTAAAAGGAGAGAATGAAATTATAAATGAATCTTCATCTTCAATCACAGCTAATATTGAGATTAAAACTGAATGTATTGATGAGTAAGTGTGACACCTCCATTACAAATAATCACTGTACAATATATATTACCTTAATTTCCCAGGTATCCCTAGAATGTAGACACGTAAATTATCTTAGATAAGACAATAATCACTAACTTTATTAAAAATGAACATAGAAATGCAAACGTTTGTGCAATATTATTTATCTGACAGTTATGTTTTTAAATTAAGACTTCATTTCAAGGGACCAACCAGTGAGCCAACCAAGTTGTAGTGGTATTAATAATACCTCAGCCTCTATGGATGCTGATATGCACGATATGCCTCAAGAGAAAACCAACAGCACAACCCAGCTGGAATCGTCTCCATCATCAGTTTCTGAGCAAATCTCTGAAGTAAATGATTTTGATACACCAGAAGAAAATATTCCAAATAAAAGTAACTGTAACAGAAGAACTGTTGCAGTTACGACTATGACTGATATACCTTATAATAATGTGGAGGAACCATTGGAGGAAGTTTGTAAGACTGCTACTCCCTTTTACAGGGACCTACAAGAATATTTTAAGTAAGTGATTTATTTAGGTATTCATTCATTACTTAACATTTTGATTACTTTAAGATTTTTTTGTAGGTACAATTTTAGGCACAGTCGAAATAACAAAAATAGGGGTGAACAGACTTGAGAAGTGGTTCACAATTATGTGAACATATTGTTCTTTTAATTTTTTTTAACTTGCCTACTTATCTTTGATGTTTCTTTAATAGGTATACTGCAACAGAAAAGCAAATGAAGATAGAGACATTAAAAGAAGAGCGTCAAGTTATGAGAGCCATGAGAGAGACTGCTGAGCTCAACAAAATTATTGCAGAACAAAAATTGAAGCATTTTCTGTGGGCGAAAAAGCAAGACATGGCGTAAGTAGTGGCGTAGTTTACTTTGTAATTAAGGTTAGGTTTTTTTTTTTTAATTAAGGATTTAGTAGTATTGCTAATAATAGAATAGGTTAGAATACAAGAGATTGAAGAAGAGAAAGATTAATAAATATTTTTGAACATTTCATAATTTCTTAATACCTATTAAAATTTTCCCGCTTTGTTTCTCCTATAGTCTATGGTTCCAGTTTCAATGAAGAGCTACATAACTAATAGTGCAAATATACTCGAATTTAATATATTTTACGTCTATATAAAATATCATTTTGGTTTTCAGTGTTTTGTTATTATCCTTTTGAATGTTTTTACAAACTGTTATGTGCTTAAAAGCCATGGTTTCAAACATGCGCGCATACCTAGCAAGGAGTATTCTATTTCTACCGCACACATACCAGTGTCTACATCGCTTTATTTTACCGTCCAAGGTTCAAAATCTGATTTTTGAACTGTGTATTTGCAGTTAGTTGTTAACCAAAATATTTCGTTTAATCGGTCATAGCAGGCTGTTTTGACTACACAGTAAAAAGTCTAGTGTTTTACCTTACAAAGGTCCATCAATGTTATTTATTTAACATGAAGTTAACAAAAATAAATCTGTGTGCTATCCGACGTATGTAAGTACATGCATTTAAATTCTGACTATGCCATATTGCATAAAAATTCATAAAATTCATCTGTAAATAAAACAAGACAAACCCTATCATAGATCTGTGGGTAAGAGAATGTTAAGTAAATTATTCGCATTCTCCCACAAAATGTAATATAACAATAAATAATAGCTGTATAGATAACTCTTCTAACTTAGATCGTCTAATTTAAAATTACGCGCCCCTACGTTTCTTGTTACGTACACATTTAATATACTGGGCGCGTAATTTTAAATTAGACGACCATCACATTACTTTTTTTGTATTTTGTCGTCTTTACATTAATTTTATGTGATTTACCCCTTAATATTATACCTACTGGCTGTTTTAATAGCTTTTTAATACGTCACGAAGTCGTCACGTTAATTATTATCCATCATAACACGTCCATCATAATAATTTTATTTTATATTAGCTTAACTCAACAAACGTTGTCCTGTCAAAATTTCAAAAATTCATACAAAAATCCCATAGAAAATGCACTTTTAGTTTTCCCGAATTTTCCAATTAACCCGGCAGTTTTTCAAACATTTTCTTTCATGCAAACCTTGTCGAGACAATTACAAACACAACAAAAACAGAAATAGCCAATTAGGTGCGACCGTTCTGAAGTGATGCGCGTACATACATTCGGCGATTGATTTTTATTTATATGAATGTTTTGTGTCAACCAGTCTTACCAAGGGGGAGGAGTCTTACAGTGGGGGTATCATATTACCCAGTAACTGGGTAGTGGAGGTTAGATAGGCAGTCGCTTCATGTAAAATACAGGTATTCAGCTGCGTCAAGTTTGAAGCCGACCCCAACGTGGTTGAGAAAAGTCCAGGGAGATCATGATGATTTTTTATATCCATATTTTTTTAATAAATCATGGGTGCTTAGAAAATTGCTTGTAGCAGCGGGTGCTATTGCTGTCGTAAGGTTAGTTTGTATGTCCTTTTCTTTTGTCATAATGTGTTCTATTATTATGTGCTCCCAAATTCTATAGCTATTTATAATCTGAGTTTGTGCTTTGCGTATTTATCTATTTTTATTTGGACGCAATAATAATTTCATTTATTGCACTTGATTTCCGGCAGTTCACCTTCCTTATTTCAAAAACATCCCTCTGAAGTAATTTGCTATTGCTTAGGCTTAGGTACAGTCACGACTTCTTGACTTGGTTGTTAAGAGGCTACCGAGCACGCAGTGGCGCCCTCATTGTTTGTGTGATTTCTTTTATTTTCGAATGAAAATGCAGAAAATAAGCACGTTAAGTTGTGCTCAACAAGACTATACGTTATTATTATTACAAACAGTTTTATATGGTTAACTTTTATTGTAATCCTTAAAACGACAAAAAAGTGGCCACCATTTTCCGTTTTAAGGATTACAATAAAACTACAGACGCCAGCAGGTTAAGCTACCCGACATGTCAAACTTTCCCAATCAACCTTGAACCTATGCCTACCTAATGCTTTAGCGATAAAGTTGAAAATCTATTAAAGATATTTGACATATTGTAGTAGCTTGATGTGCTGGCGTCTGTATGTACATATTCGGTGTGAACGGGAATGATAATGACCGTTTATTTCTTAATTTTATTTTGATCGAAATAAATTTCCTTTAGACATTATTCATCATACAGGGTTTTTAATTCCAATTTGATGATTTAATTCCATATTGAATCTATCGAAGTAGTCAGTAGCCATCGATTTATATCGACTGTAGGTAGTACGGTAACTACTCAGTCTACTTCTACCTAGTAAATATTTTGTAAGAGATGTTTTGTAGATATAATAGTTTAGTTTATCTTTTTTGTAAGATTATAGTATAAGTATGTACACTTCGATCTAATAATATTTTTAGAGTAAAAAAAAGTGATGAAGGAAACATTATAAGATTAAAAGCCGCATATTTGCTCCGATTGCTCGTGCAAAAAAACAACAGTTATCTTTGGTATTTGTGGTATTTTGGCTATTTTGCAGTTCTGCACTATCTATCGCAAAACTTTTCAGTTAACTTGAGGAATTCGGCCTAAGTTTTAAGTTTTTTAAATTCTATTTACACTTTTCAATCATGAGCTTCATTCCAAGAACGAGGTCAACTCTGTCGCGGGCTATTGTTAGCGTGAGGTGAGGATTTCTACCGGCATGTCAAGTTACGCAACCTTCATACTTAAAATTATTGATTGCCCCTTAGGCCTTATTTTACAATAGTTACTATAACCACATCAACCATTTGTCACGTTGCACTTTAGATCATGATTAATCTCATCAACATCATTGGTAATGATTTTGTTTTTACTCTATTTATAGGCCGTATGACACAGTACTTTGGCCCATAGGCCAGTGTCAGAGTATCTATAAAAACCGTCAGCCGATGTTTTTCTACGCAGTGTCGCGTGTTTACATTTGCAATTCTAAGCCGTAGTGCAAGTTATCTTTCCTCAATTTGTTATATTCTTATCAACTAGGTAAGAGTGTCTACTATACATTCCCCTCTCAGTACAGTGTTTTACATAGAGATCATAAGTGACATTGTTTTGACTTGCTAATGAGAACAGTGTAACTTGTAACTTCTACATACAAAAGTAGATCATGCAATAACAGCTAATTCTGCAGCATTTTTATCACCAATGTGCATGATTTACCACTGTCTTGAAAGTATGCCTATTGTTTCTTTGTTGAACCAATGCTTACTTTAACTTTTAACTTTGGTTTTTCACAATACAAAAAAATCAATTGATTGTAATGCTTGTGCATTTGTAAACTGTATTATTAAAACCATGCATAGCTTCTTATCATAATAAGCAACTTAGTGTGCCTGCTTTTCTCACACCATTCTTTCGTCTGCTGTCATTATCATTATCTCCTTTTTCATAACTTGTAACTTCACAAACAGTGATATTGATAATTTAATTTGAAATTAGTTATAGTAGGAAAAGAAAACACGCTTTATTGATTCAATTTCTTTGTTTCAATTATTAAACAATCCTGATGTAGCAATGCTAGCAACACACCACATCTGTGGTAACAAAATCAGAACAAGCTGGACCCTTATTCTATATTTTTAAAAAACTTGGTATAGTTTTGTCATGTAAGTTTGCTGCTCTGAAGTAAGCTACAAATGATTTATACTAAAACAGCAGCACACTATGCTATGCACATCGGAAAGCCTGGTTTCAGAGCGGCAAACTTATTTGACGCAAACTGTACTGTCCTAGGTCAACTCAAGGTCAAAATCTTTCCACCAATGTGAGATTGGCTGTTCTAACGACCCTTTGAGTACAAAATTTTACATTTCCATAATGATTTGTTTATTGCACTACAATTTCATCATCCCTCACATTGCCTGATAAACATGACTGTCAAGTTTAAAAATAGTTGTGATGCAGGTCATGCAATCTGTTGCCAAAATTTAAAAACACTTTGTGAAACACTCTGGCTTGTTGGTCAGTGACATGTTAGTATCATTTTCAAGCTAGTCAGTTAAAATTTCTGGTAAGTTAGTTTAGTATTGACAGTGTGTTGTCAAGATAAAGAGTTTTATTAACCCTTCAACATTCTTATGTGAAAAAACTTTCATTATACTCAATCACCAATATACTGATTTCAGAATGTACAGCGGTGAGCCTGGCTCCGGAGCCGGCAGAGGTGGTGGCGGTGGCGGTGCCATCCGCGAGGCTGGTGGTGCTTTCGGCAAAATGGAAGCAGCCAGAGAAGACGAGTACTTCTACAAGAAGGTATACTAACATACCCTCTTATATTTGTCCATAGTTAAGCGAAAAGGATCCAACCCACTTTACACCTAAGGCGCGGGGGAAGAGAGGTGTGGGCAGTACCCCCGCCCCCCGCACCTCTCTTCCTCCACGCCGCCTCGACTCGTCTCTCGTGTGGGCTATGCGCCTAATGTCGGATGAATCCTTTTCGTTTAACTATGGACATTTATAGCAGACACAATATTTAAATAACTACCGTGAACAGGATGTGCTGCTCAGGATTGGAAAAGGCTTCCTTGTTTCATGTTGTATCTGCACAAACTAAATGAGAATAGATCATGTATACACGTACAATGGTCCACTTGAAAGACGAAGTGCGGAAACCAGACCCAACAATGGTAAACCGCAATGGTTAATGGGCTGATTTGTGCCAAACATTTATATGTATTTAAGTATTGTCACTTGTAGAGTTTGGAGTGTATTTATAAAAAAAGGGTTCTGTTTTTGCCATTTGGCTACCTAGAACTTTAATATTATTATTAAAAGCCTATAATGTCCCACTGTAAGGCAAAGGCCTCCCTACTCTCTTTCCACTTCTCTCTCTGTGTAAAGCTACTATGGACCAGTTCTTGTTGAAGGAGTCCAGCTCATCCCGCCATCTCGGTCTGGGCCTGCCGCAATGTTGCTTGCCATTACGAGGAACTCATTAGGTCATAAGCCATCATCCCCAGTCATCTGACGTGCGGCAGATGTGTCCAGCCTAATTACATTTTAGCGTGGCAGCTTTCCAAGATATGGAACGGATGGACATTCCTAACCCGATCTGGTAGTTTGATACCCAGAATACTCCATTCCATAGCCCTCTGGCAAACCTTGAGTGTGGACCTCTGCTGATTTGTCAAAGACCATATTTGAGAACCAAATGTGAGGATGGGAAGTATGCATGAGTTTTCTCTTAAGGGACATAGTAAGATCACCCTTCATTAGATATTTCATGGCCCATAGCTCTTCCAGGCATTTTCGGTGCGTCTTGTAACTCCTTTTTGATTTGTCTTGCCTGGAAAGAGACTATTTGACCAAGATAGAGATACTCATCAACATATTCAACCTCCACGCTGTTTGTCATCAACTTGGCCTTTGACATTATTCATCTGAAGTCCGACAACAACTTGTTTGTTTCTAAAATGCCAAATGTGATTGTGATATACAAATAATGCATATTCATTGATCATGTGCATTTGGATCAACACCAAGTAGTGCACAGCAAAAGAGTATAACTTTCTACCTGCATCTGTGTTTCCGAATGCATACAACCCTGATCTCTTCAAAGTGAGAGTGAACAGGCATCTTCTGGGTAAGCTCACTCCAGCGTCGACGTTGTCTTTGTCGCCTCCGACCCAGACTAGAGTCAAGAGCAAACCCATCTCAAATAAAATAAAAATTAAAAAATTGTGCCTATTTCTCTCAGCAGTATAATACTGTTTATATTGTACCTAAACACTGCAAACGTCCCAAAACATGTCATAAACATTTTGTTTTGTAATTTTCAGCAAAAGGAACAGCTCTCCAACTTGAAGAGTCACTTGGGTCAGGAGATTTCCTTCCACCAGGACCAGATCAAGCGCCACGAGGACGCTATCCGCCGTCACAAAGAAAAGATAGCTGAAGTGGACACGAAAAAGGCATAAGAATAAAATGCCATATGATCAGAGACAGTTTATAAGTTTTGTTACTTACTCAATTATGTTTTAAGAATGTCAACTTTTTGCTTTTATTTTGTTTAGTTGCTATAGAAGGTTGGACTGCAATTATATTGATGGTGGCCTTGTAACATTGTGTTTGATTGTATTCAATATTGCAACAGGATCTAGGAAACTTGTCCAGGATGCTGATTTTTTTTTTAGTTAGCTTAACTGTAGTTTAGGTACTTACATTTACCCCCCAATAAGAAAAAATAAAATGCAAACTACAGTTTGCATTTTATTTTTTCTCTGTCTGTGTGACATATCAAATACTAGGCGTACTATGAGGATTTCAAATATATATATTTTGTATAATTTTAAAATAATTTATTTTAAAGTTATTTAAGAAAATTGACCATTCCCTCCCATATCTCCGAAACTACAGAGCCTAAAATTTTGAAAAAAAAATACAGAAAATAGTTCTATACCTATAGATTACAGGAAAACTTATAAATTCAAATTCATTTATTTCGTGAACACAGGGTACATACAGAAGATGTTATAATAAATAAGATCCGACCTGTGTCCCGCCAAAAGGCATACAAAATATCTAATTCCATAGTAGGTACAACCACAATAATTATAAATTATGTCAAATATAGATAAAATTATTGATAAATTGTCAAATAAAATAAAGTAAAAAGAACCAAAATTACAAAATAAAAATAATAATGTCAAAAATTCATTAATACACAATAATCAAAATTAACACAATCATTTAGTATCTTACATAACATAAAAACAGATTCGATTTAGTTAAATGGGAATTAAAATTAAAATTTGTCATTTAAATATTCTTCAACAGAATAATACACCTTGTTATTTAACAATTCGAACAGATTTCTTTTAAATTCATTAATGTTAACACTTGAGATAACTTGTCCTGGTAGCTTATTATATAGTTTTTGAGCCATTGCATAAAAGCTTTCGCTGTGAAATTTTGTTTTTGTTGCTAACACCTGCAACTTCTTTGAGCGCCGTTTACTTTCTACAAATCTATATATATTCATGTTGCGTTTTATAAAAATACAGGCTTCATAAATATATAGTGACGGTAAAGTTAATATTTTTCGGTTATGAAAATGTGGCTTGCATGATTCTGTTTGTTTTATTTTACAAATAGCTCTGATACATTTTTTCTGTGCTATAAGTAGTTCTTGGATCTTAGGGGCATTACCCCAGAATATGAGGCCGTACCGCAGAGCCGAGGCGACATAACCATGATAGGCTGTTAGTAGGGCGGTCTTATTCGCAATTTTACCCAGCATATAGAGAGCATATGAAAATCTACTAAGCTTTCCACAAACAGTTTCAATTTGAGTCCTCCAGGTCATGTCATTGTCAATATGTACCTAGTCCAAGAAATTTTGTAACACTAGCTTCAAGTATTTCATTCCCTTTATAGTTTATTTGAAACTGTGATTGTTCTTTGTGTCTAATTTTAAAATTCATAACTTTAGTTTTGGCTAGATTTATTTTAAGATTATTAGCATTTAACCAGTCGATAATAGGAATAAGGCTATTGTTTACATGTTCTTCTATTTCTTTTATAGTGCCAGAATCATAAATAACTGTGCTGTCGTCGGCAAATAGTGACATTTGATGTTCGACTACTTGGGGAAAGTCATTAATATAGCAAATAAAAAGTAATGGTTCCAACACAGAACCCTGTGGCACACCACATGACAGTATTCTAGAGCTAGAGGAATAAACTACCTCAGTTTTGGTTTTTATATTTATTTTATTAATTTGTGTAATTTGACTTCTATTCTCCAAATAAGATTTTATCAGATTAAGCATGTTACCTCTGATACCATATCTTTCGAGCTTAGTTAATAGCATTTTATGGTCTACAGGGTCAAATGCCCTGGTCATGTCCATAAACATTGCCATCACTGGTTTTCTGTTATCCATGTTATGATATATTTTTTCTAAAAAGTTATAAATAGCCATATTAATAGTTCTATTTTTTCTAAAGCCCATTTGTTCCTTGCAAAATATATTATTGTTTTCTAAATAACTGTTAATGCTGTTATATAAAACCTTCTCAAAAATTTTTGAAAAAATTGGTATCAGTGCCGGTTGCACTGATACCAATTTTTTTGTAATTGGCTGGCCTGTAATTGGTAACTTTTGTTTTATCGTCTTTTTTGTGTAATGGCTTTATTATTGAGATCTTTAACTTATCGGGAAAAATGCCTTTCTGAATACTTTTATTTATAATGTCACTTAATATGGGCGCTATAATAAGAGCAACTGATTTGACTACTCCGGTGTTAATATCATCATAGCCTGTACTGTTGGTATTTTTAAGAGTATTTATTATTGTAATTATGTCTTTTGGTACAGTTGGTGACATAAACATGGATTTATGCGATCCTGGTGTGTTAAAAACATTTGATTTTGAATAGTTAGCATTCGGTTGAGCTGAGGATACGAAATAGTCATTAAATTGTTGAGCTATCTCTTTGGGTTTTGTTATACATTTGCCATTTACATTAATCGCATTTATATTAGTTTTAGGAATGTTAGGTTTTATAGATTTAATAATTTTCCAAGTTGCCTTCGACTTGTTGGTGCTTGTTCCAATAAAATAAGTATTCTGTGCTTTCTGTGTTAGTTTGATAACGTTTTGATATCTTTTCGAGAAAGTTTTGAATGCCATTTTTGATTCACTGTCTCGAGTCAATCTATATTTCCATAATAAAGATCGCCCAGTTCTACTACAACGCTTAACTCCGCGTGTGATGCACTTTGGTTTAGTAATTGTAGAAATTTTGCGTCTGACAATTGGGAAACAGAGATCATATATTAATTTAAACAGTTCAAAAAATGAATTAAAACATTTGTTTATGACATCAGATTCATAAACCTCTGAGAAACTGAGACTGGCGATATATTAGGTTGGGGAAAAAGTCTTTTCGCATTATAGTATGTAAGAACTTGTAATAAAATCTCTTTGGCTATACTATTTGTATCTGGCTGGTTTTGGTATCATTGAAAGTTTAAATTTTAAAGAACATAATTCCAAATTCAAATTAGGAAAATGTGTGATTTTCATTTGTTTTTCGTACCGTCAAGATGAGTGAATCTAATGAAGAAATTCGATACATTTTAAAATTTTACTACAAAAGGGGTAAAAATGCAACGCAAGCCGCGACAAAAATTTGCGATGTTTATGGACCTAGTGTAGTGTCTGTGAGAGTAGCACAAATTTGGTTTAAGCGTTTTCAATCCGGAAATTTTGATGTCAAAGATGCACGTCGCTCTGGTCGCCCTATTACGGATAAAATGGATGCCATTTTTGAAAAAGTGGAGCAAGATCGGCATATCAGTAGTTACGACGTAACTGAAGAACTGGAAATTGACCACAAAACAGTTATGGCGCATTTGAAAAAAACTGGGTACACAAAAAAGCTCGACATTTGGGTACCTCACGAGCTCACTGAAAGAAACCTAATGAACCGTGTAGGTACTCATTTGTGATTCTTTATTACGACGTAATGAAACCGAAACATTTTTGAAGAAGCTGATAACTGGTGATGAAAAGTGGATCACGTATGACAAGAACGTGCGAAAAAGGTCGTGGTCAAAGGCCGGTCAGGCTTCACAGACTGTGGCGAAACCCGGGTTAACTCGCAACAAGGTGATGCTGTGTGTGTGGTGGGATTGGAAGGGCATTATTCATTATGAGTTGTTACCACCAGGCAGGACCATCGATTCTGAACTCTACTGCGAACAACTGATGAGATTAAAGCAAGAAGTTGAGAGAAAGCGGCCGGAATTAATCAACAGAAGGGGTGTGGTTTTTCATCATGATAACGCTAGACCTCACACATCTTTAGCCACTCAGCAAAAATTAAGAGAGTTTGGCTGGGAGATGTTAATGCATCCGCCGTATAGTCCTGACCACCGCCGTATAGCACCTTCAGATTTCCACCTGTTTCGGTCTCTTCAGAATTCTTTAGGCAGTGTCAGGTTAACATCACGAGAGGACTGCCAAAACCACTTGTCGCGGTATTTTGACCAGAAGTCCCAAAATTTCTATAGCAATGGGATCATGTCCCTACCTACAAGATGGCAAAAAGTTATCGAACAAAATGATACCTACATACTTTAGTTAAATGTAAATAAACTATATTAAAAAATGTTTTGAATTTTCTTAAAAAATGCAAAGAAACTTTTTCCCCAACCTATTATTTCTTAAAAAGGTTAATATTTTCCTTGCTGTAATCTCGTTTACAATAGGTTGGGGGAAAAAGTTCAGGGCAAGTTCATACATACTATAATGCGAAAAGACTTTTTCCCCAACCTAATATATATAATAATATGGTATTATACACTTTAGTTGTACCGGGAACTTCATAAGTTGGGCTGTATGTATAAGAAGTCTATAATTATGGTCTTAAAATAACATGGTAAATCTCTCATTATTGTGCGTAAGACAAACTTATATTCGCAGTTGGAATGTACGGGAGAACATGTTTTTCAACTACAATGTTAAGATTGTTTTTTTTTTCATTTATTTAAAGGGCTGTGTCGCTTAGGGCCGGTTTTCATTTTTTAATCTTTTTTCAAAACTATTGGTTCTTATGTCGCTAGAGTCTTAACCCTTCGAATGCCGGAACGCAGGTCTGCGCACCATTTTTTTATGCAAACCCATAGCCCAAATCTTTTGTTTCCATGTTCTGTACTATAACTGGGGTTCATCCTTGGGTGCACGTGCATAATGCATACCAGACAGTGATAGGCGTCGGTTGGTATATCATTTCAAGTTGTCTAAGGGGACTGCGAGTTGGCTTCGGCCCCTCGTACGCCTATCAAAGGTCCGAGACCGCGGTCGAGGTCCCGAGATATATAATAGGTTGGGAAAAAACTTTCTTCGCATTTTTTAAGAAAATTCAAAACATTTTTTAATATACTCGTAGTTTATTTACATTTAACTAAAGTATGTAGGTACCATTTTGTTCGATAACTGTTTGCCATCTTGTAGGTAGGGACATGATCCCATTGCTATAGAAATTTTGGGACTTCTGGTCAAAATACCGCGACAAGTGGTTTTGGCAGTCCTCTCGTGATGTTAACCTGACACTGCCTAAAGAATTCTGAAGAGACCGAAACAGGTGGAAATCTGAAGGTGCAAGGTCAGGACTATACGGCGGATGCATTAACACCTCCCAGCCAAACTCTCTTAATTTTTGCTGAGTGGCTAAAGATGTGTGAGGTCTAGCGTTATCATGATGAAAAACCACACCCCTTCTGTTGATTAATTCCGGCCGCTTTCTCTCAACTTCTTGCTTTAATCTCATCAGTTGTTCGCAGTAGAGTTCAGAATCGATGGTCCTGCCTGGTGGTAACAGCTCATAACGAATAATGCCCTTCCAATCCCACCACACACACAGCATCACCTTGTTGCGAGTTAACCCGGGTTTCGCCACAGTCTGTGAAGCCTGACCGGCCTTTGACCACGACCTTTTTCGCACGTTCTTGTCATACGTGATCCACTTTTCATCACCAGTTATCAGCTTCTTCAAAAATGGTTCGGTTTCATTACGTCGCCGTCGTAATAAAGAATCACAAATGAGTACCTACACGGTTTTTTTTTTTTTTTTTTTCAAATTCAAACGTTTATTGCTCAACACAGTACATAATCATACATTTCTAGATCTCAAGTGAATGCGCAGTCCACTGTGTTGCACCAATTGAGGCATGCAAAATTACTATAATAAATCTATAATGTCATAAAAAATTAATTAGTAAATCATGTCAGAGCATATAATGTCATAATAATTAAGTTATTAATACAAATAAAATATTTTTAATAAAATAAAATAAATCGGACTCAAGTATTCACCATAATATTATATGTATTATTCTTATATACACAAATTTTTATCTGACAGGTACCTATTCATTAATTGTGTAATATGTCTTACTTATCAGTAGATTGTTGAGTTGCTTCTTAAATACATTTACATCTTCAGTACTTAACAAATCATTAGGTAATTTATTATAAATATGTGGTGCCATTCCTAGAATTTTTTTATGAAATACTGCTTTTTTTGTGCTGCCTACCGCTTATTTTATTTCTATGTCGTGAACTGTGTAGTTTTTCAAATAGGTGGAAGTTTGTTTTAACAAATCCTGCCACCTCACATATGTATAGGCAAGGTACCGTTAATATACGTAAATTCACAAAGAACGGTTTGCAGCTTTCCGTGCTTTGAATACCGCATATCGCCCTAACACACCTCTTTTGCGCTCTAAATACTGTCTCCATGTTGGTGGAGTTACCCCAATATATGATCCCGTATCGTAATGCAGACGTAACATATGCATGATACGCCGTAACCAAAACTTTTTGATTTACCTCCTTTGCGAGATTACGTAAAGCATATGAATGTTGACTCAGGCGTTTACATACACTGTCAGTATGAGTTTTCCATGACATGTCTCTATCCAGATCAAGCCCTAAAAATTTTGTAGTAGTCGTTTCTGAAATTGTCTTATCTCCATATTTTATTTCAGGTTGCTTATGATTTGTCCTTTGCTCAAAAGTCATTACTTTAGTCTTGTCAATATTAATTTTTAAATTATTCGCACCCATCCATTCTATTAATACTTGGAGACATTGGTTTATCTCTCCCTCAAGTGTCGTCGCATTCTTAGCACTAAAAACGACCGTGCTGTCATCAGCAAACAAAACCATCGGATGATGTGTTTCCCTGGGCATATCATTAATGTAAATGATAAATAATAAAGATCCTACAATGCTTCCTTGGGGTACACCGTAGTTATTAACTCTTTGAGTCGATACATACGAACGCTCGGTTTTTGAGGTCATGCATATCCTATCCATTTTAGTAGCTTGTTTTCTATCGGACAAGTACGATTTCAAAAGGTTCAAAGCATTACCCCTGACTCCATACCTCTCCAACTTCTTTAATAGTAGTGATCTATCCACAAAATCAAATGCCTTGCTCATGTCCATGAATAAAGCAGCTAACGGACTTCTGTTATCAATGCCAGTTATAATTTTTTCAAAGAGATTGAAAATTGCCATATTTATATTCTTTTTTCTTCTAAAACCATACTGTTCATTGGCAAAAAGATTGTTACGTTCAAAAAATGTGTATAATGTATTGTATATTACTTTTTCTAAAATTTTAGAGAATACGGGTAGTAAGGCAATAGGCCGGTAGTTGGCTGGATCGTGTTTGCTACCTTTCTTATGTAGTGGTTTTATAACAGCAAATTTTAACCTATCCGGACCTATCCGGTTCATTAGGTTTCTTTCAGTGAGCTCGTGAGGTGTGAAATGTCGAGCATTTTTGTGTACCCAGTTTTTTTCAAATGCGCCAAAACTGTTTTGTGGTCAATTTCCAGTTCTTCAGCTACGTCGTAACTACTGATATGCCGATCTTGCTCCACTTTTTCAAAAATGGCATCCATTTTATCCGTAATAGGGCGACCAGAGCGACGTGCATCTTTGACATCAAAATTTCCGGATTGAAAACGCTTAAACCAAATTTGTGCTACTCTCACAGACATTACACTAGGTCTATAAACATCGCAAATTTTTTTCGTGGCTTGCGTTGCATTTTTACCTTTTTTGTAGTAAAATTTTAAAATGTATCGAATTTCTTCATTAGATTCACTCATCATCTCAAAAACAAATGAAAATCACACATTTTCCTAATTTGAATTTGGAATTATGTTCTTTAAAATTTAAACTTTCAATGATACCAAAACCAGCCAGATACAAATAGTATAGCCAAAGAGATTTTATTACAAGTTCATACATACTATAATGCGAAAAGACTTTTTCCCCAACCTAATATATAAAATCTAACCATTAACAGTTACAATTACAAACAGGTACCTACATGACAAGTATTAAAACTTTTTTTGTCGTGGTCATAATAAGGTGCTCAGAGTATTGGCCCCTGAACTAGGCGGGAACCTGTATCTTAGGAGATAGTGTTCAGCTATTGACATTCTAAGTAATATTAGGACATTTGTGTATCTCTATATATTTCGTCTTAATACTATTAATAGGGAGTGAGAGCGTTTGTTGGTGAGCTTGAAGATATGAGGTGTGGATGTGGGTATGTGTGTTAATATGAGTGGTGAAATAGAGGAATGCGTGTGAATGATGTAGTGGTGAAGTAAGTGAGGGAAGTGTACCTATATAGTTATATTTAGCTTAATGACTGCTAAGTTTTATTATATTCGTTTTTTCATTTAGTCTGAAGTTTAAGTTCTTATATAATATAGAACTTAAAACATAATGTTGTCGCTTTCCAAATTTTGTGCTGCACTTGGACTGGTTTTCTGCGTCTCCCAGTATCAGCAGGCGGGAGAACTGTTCGATGCTTTCTCAGAATAGATGCGAGTAAAAAAAGCTGTCGAATAGTTAGCACCTGAGATTCTGAGTACAGTTGTCTAGTTGGGTATCAAAAAGGCTTCGTATTTATAACCTTCAGAACAGGGGGCCGATTCTACTAACAAAATTGTTAAAAAATCACAATTGAATGGCAGCTGAACCACGGCTTTTGAGCGTTTTCGCATTCCTAACAACGATCCAACTGCGGTTACGTTTCAGTTCAGTCACTGATCGATCGAAACAATCTCAAAAGCTATTCTACTAACAAAACCGAACATGAGCGTGACGTTTAGTCGCATCATTATCTTTTTGACTTGAAACGTTTCGTTTCACAGATTTCGCAAACTGGGGCCGAAAACGTAACGTTCTTCTGAGTTTTTATTATTTATAAAGTTGAAATTTTACAAAAAAATATACAGGCCTAAAGTATAAGTATGGTCTAGATATGTTTTTGTATTAAAAATACTTTTAGTAGCACTTATTCGTATTTAGTAATATTATTAGATTCAACTTTTTTTTCTGTGGTATTATTAAAACATACTATTTGGAATGTTGGTCACACAGGTTACCCGCTTTGTACGTTCCCGTTACGATTCGGTTTAAGTTTAGTTCCCATTTTGCTTATAGAATAGTAGAATGACTTTTTTGGTAACTATCGAACGGCGATCGAAACTGATCTGTTATTGAAACACAATTGAACGTGTAACGTTGCAAATTAGTAGAATCGGACTGTGTGCTCGCTCCAGGGCTAGAAACAACGTCTTTGAGGCACCGGCTCACACTGGAATACAGTAGTGACACAGTGCGATATATATTTTCATAAGAAGCATTGAGACCCCGATTCTCTAAGGGTTTTAAACAAAAAGATCATGTTTCCCAACGTTGTCGTTACTTTTTAAGTGGTTATCCCATCTTAGGTGCTCATCGATTTGTACTCCTAAATATCTGACAACACCGGCAGTTGTTATAGTCTTACAATGACAGTTTTGTGTTTTATCTAGACGAGACAAAAGTATTATAAGTAAAAGTCATCAGGTTGTTTGTTTTTTTCTTATTTTGAAGGCTACATAATTAGTTTTGTCCAAATTGTCAGTAGGTTGGAATTGAGCCAGCACATTATTCTTCTAAGGCAATCTTCAGCCTTTTGCTTTATGAGAGCCCAACTAGAATCACGTTTTGTATGAACGTGTTTCTGTGACAAATAAACTTATTTTTCTTTATGTTTAACCATTTACCACAATGGTAGTGTCATCTGCGTACGTATAAATTTTTGCATTTGGTGTGGACAATTTACAGAGGCCATTTATATAAATGAATAGTGTTGGGCCTAAAATACTGCCTAGCAGAACTCCAAAATTGACAACTTGTTCATTACTAAGATAGAAATTTTCAAGATAGAAAATAGAAATCCTATTAGTCAAATAATCCTTAAACATATGAAGAGGTTTTCCCCTGATACCTATAGACTCAAGTTTGGACAGTAAGATGGAGACAGAGACCGAGTGAAAGGCATTCGCCATGTCCAAGAAGATGCCAAGTCATTTATTTGTACTATCCAGTTGTCTTTCAATGAATTGAGTCGGATCTAGTACGACATCCTCAGTGGATATGCCACTTCGGAAGCCATACTGATTATCTGCAATAATGTTACATCTGTCTAAAAATCTGTTTAGTCTGGAATTCAGGATTGTGAAAAATAGTTTTAATTTCGGGTCTGTGGAAAAAAAAACTAAAATAGATCCAAAGACAACACCTGAAATTAAAGTAATTTTTCACTTTGTAGTGTTTGACTACCAGTGGGCTTGGCATGACCACTTGTCTATCTCTACGAAGAGTAGACAACCTTTTCTATACAAAGTGACATTTCGTTTCCCTGTTTTTGACATCGCACCGTAGAAATCCTTCTGAGGAGTTTTGAAAGTGGCGCCAGTGACAGAAAAGTTGAAAGTATAAAATATTTATATTAAATACCCTGAAGAAGCCAAAAAGAGGTGCTAGAAGTTCGCTCCAACCCAAAAATCGGTCAGAGGTGTCGATTCTGTTGTACACAAACAGAACTTAATTTAGGCTATTGCGAACTGTTTCTAATTAAACAAAATAGAGACAGACGTAAATTAGAGTAATTAGTAATTACACTAATATACAAATTCAGACGACACGTAAAAACATGTCGACTAAAAACACGGTGAAGCGCAAGGCGTAAACTAATTTGACATCTATAACTTACTTCAAAGTTCTATCCGTCCTTTTCTCTTGCTGCCTGTTAGTAAAAGATAGCGATTCTTTAATTTTAATATAGTTATTGAACAACAGAATCGGCGCCATTGACACCGAATTCTGAAATACAGTAGGTACTTACTTAACGGGTTACTCTCATTTAATTTTTTGCGATATTCCAGAATAATATTTGTTACTGTGGAACAGCAATAAATAATACATATTTAACAGCCAACCAAGATAATTTTATAAATGTAGCTGATTCGCGGAACCCTTGTGACTTTTCCACGGAACCCACTTCCGGAATCGCTGGTCTATACCTACTAGATACCCTTTTTAACACCTTTCTGATACGCTCTGTATTAATAAGGCTAAAGTTTTAGTTTTTGCATAATACTTGGTACCTACCTAAGATTTTATGTAAATTAGGAGAAAGAGAATTTATCTCGTCAAACAAGAGTGATTATAATGCAATAATGGTGAAAACAATCTGTCACGTGGCATTATTAATCGAACACCAGTAAAACTATTTGTTTTTCCACTACCCAAAATGTAGAGTACAATATACAGTGAGTTATGATAATGTACTATTTTATATTTATACATAACTTTTTTATACATAATTTATTTTAATTATTACAAACTGCGACTGAAACGCCATCTATTGGAATATGATAGTATTATGATCAACATGTCATGTAAACTACGGTCTCGAAAAAAAAAAACGGTTTTGACGTTTAAATAATCAGGTACACCTTCATTCTTACTCAACAGATGGCGCTACCCCATATCCAGTGCAGTCCACCTTCATTCAACCAACAGCTAGTTTTGTATATTATAATGTTCATCAAGTTGCAGACTGCAGACGACGTGCTACTTATATAAACTGAACGACGTGAAACTTATATAAGTAGCACTTTCGCTTTCAGCTGGATACTCTCTATACAAAAATCTCCTAAGGAGGAAGTGTCAGGGTAGCCCGCTAAATTCAAATTTTCTTACGTATTTTGCAATTAGCAAGTTGTATGTTAAATAAAGTATGATTTGCGGCCGTAACAAATATGTATTTACAGAATTATAATCATTAGAATCAGTCACACAACTCCTTAAGTTAGTATAATCCTGAAATGTCAAGATTTCATGAAATAGTCATTCATTAGGATTACCTGGTCTTCAAGAGTTGTAATGATTCTAATTATGTAAATATTGTATAATAATAATTATGTAAATAGTGTTACGGCCGCAACTTATATTTTGATCAACATACAATCTAATACCGACTTGTAAATTGCAAAAAACGTTAGAAAATTTGGATTTCGCGGGCTACCCTGATGCTTCCCCCTTAAGGGGGAAGCGTCAGGTTAGCCTTACGTTTTTCGATTTGCCTTATATACTAGGGAGTGTAGGGTCGCTATCTCTATCTTGGCAGGGAATAAATTGTATTGGACGCATTTAGAATAGATAGCTATCGCACGACTTGTTTGTTTTGACGTATCTTCAATGTTATACAGACGGTCGTCGCCCTAGCAAATAATATTTCTGTCTTGCCCATGACCAAATTTAGAACAAGTTTCTTTGTGGGAATGCGTCAGGGAAACGACGGAGTTGTAGGCCTGTAGAGCGTTGCATTGATCGAACGGAAGGAGAATTAGGGGCCTGTTTTTGTGAACGCGACGACAGCCATTATTCTTCAACGTAATAAATAGGAGTGCGTGACGCGAAATATAGCTCCATCGACCATTCTCTGTCTACGTCGGGCGACGACCGAACTCGCTCACACGAGCGAAGTTAGCTGCGAAGTAGCCGCGTGCGGGGCGCGCGCCCTCAACGCACTGAACCGAGTTCCAAGCGCCACTCAGTTTACTACAATCGCAAACCGACGTCGCATGTCGTTTCGCGCGCCGTTTCGACCCGTGTGTATGGTGTTAGTGAAATAACGTAACAGCAAATTGTTTGGTGCGTGTTATTATTGTGTGATAGTGTCATACTGCTGGTGCGACCGTTCCGGTTCACATTGTTGTGATGCATTTGAGGATATACCTATGGCTGTCTTGTGTAGTCCTCGCAGGATACGTTCGAGCGACAGAGGTAAGGGGGACCGTCTTATAAGCGGCATTCGCCCGGCTTTTTGTTGTGTGAACACAGGGAACGTTAGTTTGGTCTTGTAAACGTAACGCCAAGTTTAATTTGTACTAAAGTTGCATCAACTTGCGTAACTGTTTTCAATGTCAACACTATAGTAAACAGTTTGAAATAGTACTTTGTCTTGTGAGTCTGTAGGTTGAATTAACGTGTTAACGTTAACGTGTGGCTGGGTTACATAGGTTGGTTACCTTGAATGTGCGGTAATCGCAGGTAAACAATCGTTATCGCGTTCGTTCCCATCGATTTGTGTCGCGTTATTTTGTTTCCGTATCAGTGACTATCACTGGATAGTGTGCGTCGTGGTGTAAACAGACGGATCGTGAATGGGAGCGCGGTGTCGCCCACGTTTTGGGAGAAAGCTGAGACACCGCACACCTACATAGGTACATAACCATCGGCCGGTTGCAGGCACGAGCACATAGATTGCTGTGAACACATTACCTTGTGTTATTAGTACTTATTAGTAACTTATAGCTAACGAACTCATTTGCTATAGTAGCAAAAAAGGGCTTTTACTTCTGAGTCACAGTTAAATTGGAATACAGTATCCATTGGACCGTGTTATGCAGAAGACAGCCACGTTGGGAAAAATACAAAAGTATAAGCATTTTTCTGTCGATGGTTGCATCATGGATGCATCGACATGACTGCATTTGACGGCTCATATCTCTGTGATATAGAGAATATCGACATGGCTGTCTTTGCCAAAAATCTTGTATGTCGACATTAGTATGGCTGTGTTTATAACTCATTTTTGGAAAAATTGCCTTATGGCTGCTTTCTGCATAACTAGGTCCCATTTATCTAGCCACCTACGTACTTACCTACCTACCTTGGCATTACCTCTACTTACCTCACCTCATAATAGATTTAATAACCGAGTGGAATCTATAATTAACGATTTTATGCTTAACTTTAATCATCACATAAACAATCTGTCGTGACCTCACTTTGTAGATCTACTGGTTCCTCCTCCTTATGCAGTAGGTAAATACTGCATATCTATATAGAACACTATTCTTGAGGAAATATTTAAGGTTACGATGACAATTTCCGTCTTTGTATAAAGAGACTAGCTTCTGCCCGCGACTTCTCGTGTTTCTTGTTCCCACGACCCACCCCCTTTGCATCACATCGCCTGCTCGCGCTATTACTTCGTTTTTGATAAGTGTTCTTCCTGTTTTTTCTTTTTGCTCGGCTCCTAAGGGTCATAGCGTGATGTTAAATAGCATAAAGCCTTCCTCAAGAATGGGGCTATCAAATGCAAAAATATTTTTTCAAATCCGACTGGTAGTTCCAGAGATTAGCGCGTTCAATCGTACATACAATCAAACTAACAAAAAAAAAAAAACAAACTTCAGCTTTTTATTATTAGTAATATAGATTCGCCGACAGGCGATAATCCATTTACTTTATAGCTATCATCATTTAGATTACTCTTATTATGTACAGTCAGGACAATTAATTGTTAAGCAAATTGACAGCCTACGTCAATTTGCCATAGCCATTTCATTCTACCTAAGTCAAAAAATAACAGTTGTGATTAGAAAAAAAGGCGGTTGTTCCGATGGGATGGGTGATCTATACATTCCAAGAACTCCGTGCCTCGGAAAGCAAGCATTTAAGCCGTTGGTCCCAGTTGACAGTCGTTACGGATTGTCAGATAGGCAGTAGCTCCACGTAAAATACTGGTAGTCAGCTGCATCCGGTTAGACTGTAACATGTTTGGGAAAAGGTTAGGTTTTTTTACCTACGTATAGGTACTCAATTTAACATAACATATAAATAACTGCTAATTAATCAATTCTGTCTAGGCTGGTTTCATTATCTATCTAGGTGCTCTAAAGGTGTGCAATATAATAATGCATTCGGGGTGCTGATGGGGCTGCCCCGATTCTGCAGTGCTTCAGGGATGTTCGCCGGGTCGCAAATATACTGTTTTTATTCTACTATACGAAAGCGATGCACATCCCTGGTGCGCAGGCTTCGGGCTAGCTCCAGCGGCATCCTGAGGGTGTTCGCGCAGAGGTTCGATTCTCAGTACCTGAACCATTGCTGTATGGTTCACATACTGAGCAATCGGAAGTCTGTAATCTTTGTGTGTTTATGTGGTCTTTTTAATTGTATGTGCTTTTGTTTTATTTTATTTTTTTTGTGTTTAGGATCCTTTGTTGGTCGAAATAAATGTTTTATTATTATTATAAAGGGCTCTTTAGATCTTTCCAATCGAATCCTAATAATAAATTTTTGATTGAATCGGTGAGCCTTGCATTCTACCTACCCACTGTCTGCCTACCTAGGTAGGTATAAAGTCAAAAGTCAATCGAACAGTGTGTAGGTAGCCCTTAATGGTGGGTAGATTCACTCATAGATATAAATACATACCTACTCGGATACTCAATTCACGCAATTTACCTACCCTTGTCATTCTTTTAATAAAATTCGCGATTGACAATATTACTACAATATAAATTGATGGCATCTGATCAAGGTTAAGCTACGCTTGCCGCGGTTGGTCCGTGGATGGGTGACCGTCTTTACATACCAAGACCCCTTCGTGCCTAGGAAAGCACGTTACGTCGTAGGTCCCGGGTCTCACTCGTAGTATGTTTGACAGTCGTTACGGGTCGTCAGAAGCTTGAAAGTCAGACAACCAGTCTTACCAAGGGGTATCGTATTACCCGGTAACTGGGTTGTGGAGGTCAGGTAAGTAGTCGCTCCGTGTAAAATACTGGTATTCAGCTGCTTCCGGTTAGACTGGAAGCCGACCCCAACATAGTTTCGAAAAGACTAGACAGATGATGATGATCAAATTCGATTTTGTTTTTTAATTTTTATTTGAGACCGGTTTGCTCTTGACTCTAGTCTAGAGACAAGGTCTACGATGGAGTGAGCTTACCCAGAAGAAGCCTGTTCACTCTCACTTTGAAGAGCTTCGGGTTGTATGCGTTCGGGAACACAGACGCAGGTAGTGAGTTCCACTTTTTTGCCGTGCGCATTATGAAGGATTGGAAGCGCTTAGTGCGAATTAGTGGAATGGCAACTGGGTATGGATGGTAACTTGCAGTGAATCTAGATGTTCGATGGTAGAAGGGGGCCGGTGGAATGAGGTTGAGGAGTTCCTGAGCACACTCACCGAAGTATAGTCTATAGAAGTTCGAAAGCAGGATTGATCGTTTCGGGGACCCCTAATAAGCGAAACCTGATATTCAGACAGAAGGAACAGTAATAAGAACCCTCTGACTTTTGGTCTGAGTAAGAACCTAGCTACCTCCTACTGAACCTACACGATATCTTGAAACCAGAACAAATAACTTCTTAGGTACCTACGAAGTAATTACATAATTAATCAATAGTCAATAGCTTGAAATTATCCGATACCCGAGACGTGGTATTTGAGAATGCAGTTTCCTTTCATGTTATTGGTATGCAAACTTTACTGCCTCCCATTAGAAATAGAGATCATTTACCAATGACAATACGTGTCTACCTACCCCACATTGATACATACATATAATCTAAAGAGGTCATCTACTTAACTAAGTACGAAAACGAAAGTTCTACAAAAAAAATTCTCAAATGTATCCTACATTTCACGAAATGTAATAGCGATACAGGGTGTCCCAGAAATCGACCGACATACTGTAGTTGGTGATAGCTTTGGTCAAGCCCTCCCAAAATAACGAAACATATGTTCCGCAACATCTTATAGTTTTCGAGTTATACCAGATTTTCAAAAAAAAAAATCAAAATTATCACCATGCGTCATTCTTTTGATTCTCATACGTAAATAAAATGTTTTAATTCATAACTTTTCCCATCAAAATATTATTTAAATTTCTGGGACATCCTGTATTTAGTGTTTAGCCCCGAATTCATTGGAATCAATGTCGAGAAAACGGCCCGCGATTTAGAGCGCGTGAAATTTCTTCTTACCCCGTCGCATCACAACGCTCGTCCGCGCTATTACTCCCTTTTCGCTTAGCGTTCTCCCTGACTTTTTTTTCTTATTGATCGGCTTCTAAGGGTACTCCTAGCGTGATGTTAAATAGGCTTCCTCAAGAATTGGGCTATCAAATGCAAAAAGAAATTTTCCAATCTGACTGACAGTTCCAGAGAATAGCGCGTTCAAACATACAAACATACTCTCCAGATTTTATTATTATTAGTATAGTAAGACGAAACACTCTTTTGGTGCTATCACTTTTAATCCCGCACCCGGCACAACCGGAGCGGAGGCGGCGGTTGACCACGCCACACAGCGTTGTACAGTTGTGTGGACAATTGTACTACTTCATAATCAAATGAGGACTGTCTCTGCACTAATTTCACCATTTTAAAATGACTTCCAGCACCACCCAGAAATAACGATAATATCATAACTGTACGCACCGGGACTTACAGCTTAGTACGGCCGTTATTCCAAATGCGTACAGTGCGGCTACGTTAGAAACAATTGAGTCTGGTACCTATGAAATACCTAAGACCCTACTGACTCTAAACCTAGCCCTATAGCAATTACCTAGCACCCTAGTTACCCTAACGCCCTAGCCTATCATACAAACCACACCAAACGTAAGTTACGTTGGTTTTACGTACGGGAAGTCAGTCACAAGGAGACCTACGGTGACAGACGGAATTTGGGTAGGAATAGGGGTTTGTGTACGTCGGGCAATGTACACAGGAAATGGTTTTCTCACTGCCGATCCCACAGACTCATAGGACCGATGATGGCTAAAGGTGTCTTGGCCACAGTGAGAGGAGTTACGGGAGATGAATCAAACTCGACTCCAGCTTGATGACTACTTTATTACAGTATTAACTTAATTATATATAAATTTTGTGGTCAATACACATTGATACCTATTTACATGTGTGTTGTGTGTGTATCGAGCCGATGAAGCGAAGATCTCAGCAGGTCACTTCTTAGTGCTGACGGTGTGCCGGTGTTGCCAGCGGAACGAATGTATGTCGCTCTTAACGCTGACGCTGTGATGATGTAGTTGGCTCGTGTAACTACTGTTCATGGTTGAACAAAAACCGTTATTTTTAAGTGTTGCCAAAGTAAAATAATACATACAACCGTACCGCGTTGCCATAATGAAAATAAATTTAAAAGTTTGTTACAATATTAACAATTTGTACTTTGACTGTGTTGCCACAGTGGATATTATAATTCGGTATGTTATTTTTTTTTTTAATTTGTTCAAAGAACTCACGACACTCGGCCATCCGACAGCGCGAAGGCGACGGTGAGCTAACTCCGAAGCACGCAATAATCACGACAATAGATTAACCAACAAGAAACACACCCTTTTCATATTTGATAACTGTCTATTAATAAGACCACATTAAACCAGATGTTCATTTAAGTGGTCATAACTTTCCTAATTCAGGGTTATTGGTAAAACACCAACAACCTCTTAAGGGGTCTACTATTTCTGTTACCGACTCTACATAACCGATTGGGCATAGTAATGTTATTATATCAAGTTTAAAAAATATTAGTTTCACTTTGACCTTGACAAAAATGTAACATGATATTTTTATTGGCAAGGTGTTCCATACGAGATAACATCATCGCGTCAAGGTAGCCCGCGAAATTCAAATTTTCATACGATTTTTGCAATTTACAAATCGGTAATTATTTGCGGCCGTAACAAGTATCTACTTACATAATTAGAATAATTAAAGTGACAAATACAACTCTTTAAGACCGGGTAATCATAATGAATGACTATTTCATCAAATCTTGACATTTCAGGATTATACTAACTTAAGGAGTTGTATTACTGATTGTAATGATTATAATTCTCTAAATACATATTTGTCACGGCCGCAAATCATACTTTATTTAACATACAACTTAATACGGATTTGCAAATTGCAAGAAACGTAAGAAAATTTGAATTTTGCGGGCTACCCTGACCCTTCCCCCTTAAGGCGAAACTTCCAGGCAGTCCGCGAATTTCAAATTGTCTTATATTTTTTGCAAATTGCAGGTCAGCATCAGGTTATATGTTGATCTGAATACGATTCGCGACCGTAACAAGTATATATATTTATAGAATTATAATCATTGAAATCATTAATACAGCTCTCTAAGTTCATACACTCCTATTTCATGAAATCTAAAATTGCAAAAAATGTAAGAAAATTTTGATTTCGCGGGGTACCTGGAGTTTTCCGCTTAAATGTAATGAAAAGAGAGGGTCGCACCAGGATATGAATAAGACCAGCTTTACTAAGAGACAATAGATATAATACGTCCCCGTCTGCCTCTTCAGCCAGGTGGAAGAAAGACCCTTTAAACTTAGGTTGGGACAGACACACTAGGTTGGGACAACCATGCCAAAGTGGGATAAGGTTTTGATTCATCTATTTCTGGTAGTCTAATTAATGTTTGATCAGTAAAATAGCTAGTTATTGCTATTGTTTGAACAAAATACCAACTTCTATCATGTCCGTAAAACCTACTTCTTCTGTGGTGATCACTCAGTTGATACAAGATACAACTCCGAAAGGACAATGCTCATGGATGTATGGAATCCCGTACCAAGCTGCATCAAAATCAAACTTTGTTTTTTATAGAGTACAGGTAGGTCGGTAAGGGTGTCTACACCCAAGATATTTTTTGCATGCGCCCGAGCGTTTGCCACACAGGATTAGTGTAGCATAAAGAAGCGTTTGCATAAATTTAGCTAATAATTAAGCAGATAATGTGTTAATAGTAATAATTATTAGGTTTTCATTAAGTTTACGCCAATTTAAAAATACCGCTAGAAGCGTCTTTTTGTGCTGGTTCCGAATGTGTAAATAACTCTATTTCGAAAAAAATGTCTTTCTATCCATATCCAGCCAGTGTAGGAAAAATATTCGCCATTGATTTTATTTCTTTTCGGGTGGCACCACGCGGCGCCTCCAGGCAACACCTAATTTTGAGGGGCTTCAAAATTACAGGTTAGTCGATTCATCAAAAATCGATTCTCTTGCATTCTACATCTCTATGACCGGCTGTGAACGGCAAATTAACCATATATAAAAAATGATAATCTTTTATGGGGAGTAAAACATTAGCAATACTTTTTTACTTTAAATTAAATTCCCTGTTCAAAAACCAAATCCCGACGGGTAATGTCATAAAAAAGTGTGAAAATAATTACTATAAAATGTTTATCTTGATGTGTGAGACTTTTTGGTACCACTTTCGGCCATTCTCCTTTCAATTGTCGGTTTCCAAAATCTGGAAGTTCGGTTCGCCTTTTATTCCAGAAAACATGGACCGTACTGAATTAGTACAAGTATGCAAAAGGGGTATTTATTGAAAGTATTTCTAAATCAGTAGGAAACAGCATTTTCTAAAACAAAACTCTTCAACGCAATCTCCGAATTTGGGAATGGACCTTTAATAGTTGTGTTTTTGCCCCCTTTTACCATCGGACATCTAGACGCACTGCCAGTTACCATCCCTACCTGGTTGATATTCCACCAATTCGCACTAAGCGCTTCCAAATGTCTTTTATAATGCGCACAGCAAAAGAATGGAACTCACTACCTGCGTATGTGTTTCCGAGCGCATACAACCCGAATCTCTTCTGGCTTCTTCTGGGTAAGCTCACTCCATCGTCGACTTTGTCTCTGTCACCTCTAACTTAGACTAGAGTCAAGAGCAAACCCATCTTAAATAAAAAAAATTAAAAAAAACATCTGGATTCTCCTAACACAGGCTTATTTGCTTAAAAGGAGGCTCCGATCACTAGTTGTTAGGTTATTTACTTGTAGTAATAATAAACCATTTTTCATTTTCATTTTCATTTCATCTCATTTACGTCTTTGTCTCCTCCTTAGTTTATGAAATGCCTAAATAATAATCTTATAAATTCTTCATAATAATTACTAAACCTACTCGTACTTAAACGCAATGGACAGATGCCAAATGCCAAAGCATAAATTGAAACCGCGATTTGCAATTAAAATAAGCCTATGTACCTATGTTTGTGAAATGTTTAGTGGTTAGAGCATATTTTGTGGTGACAGATAACCTAGGTCCTAGGCTTTGCGTATTCAAGACCATTACGGGGACTACAAGACGCAAACGCAACTAAACGCAAATTTTATAATGCCTAAAAGTACGTATATGATCAAAATCAATCAATCTGCCTAGCCTTTTCCCAACTAGGTATTTTGGGGTCGGCTTCCAGTCTAACCGGATGCAGCTGAATACCAGTATTATACATGGAGCGACTGCCTATCTGACCTCCACAACCCAGTTACTGGGTAATACGATACCGCTTGGTAAGACTGGTTGTCAGACTTTCGAGACCAACGGCTTAATGTGCTTTCCGAGGCACGGAGGAGTCTCGGTATGTAAAGATGGTCACCCATCCAGAGACCAACCCCAGCAAACGTAGCTTAACCTGATGGATCGACCCGTGCGGCAGTTATTACTTAGCCACGAGCTCCTCGCGTATACGTATATGATCAACTGCAGTAAACAAAATCAGCCAAATATACGGAAAGCACGTTAAGCCGTTGGTCCCGGCTGTCATTCGTGGATCTTTGACAGTCGTTACGGGTCGTCAGAAGTCCGAAAGTCTAAGAACCAGTCTTACCAAGGGGTATCGTATTACCCTGTCACTGGATTGTGGTGGTCAGATAGGCAGTCGCTCCTTGTAAAATACTGGTATTTAGCTGCATCCGGTTACACTGGAAGCCGACCCCAACATAGTTGGGAAAAGGCTAGGCAGATTGATTGATGTAAATATCGCTTACATGACAAACAGTCAGCCTAAACTCTATCGCTAGCAAGAAAACCGCACAGTTGGCACTATCGAAGTAAAGTAACTCCAACATAATAAAGCTAACGATCTGTAAGGAGCCTAATCGCTACCATAAGCGTATCAGTACGTTTTATAGGGGTCCTAGATGCTGAGACTCAAAGAATCAAAGTGTGGAGCGTAGAAGATGCGGTCTTATTTAAGTAGTAATGCTTGAGTAACCACGGCTGCCTAGCAAATTCCCAAAAAAGTAGCAATTCTTTACTTGTACCAAAAGAATGGAATCTTCACGAGTAGGGCATCTAATGTCGGTATACCGAGATCACAAAATACTGTGATCCCGCATGATGGTCTACTCCCGCAAGGAGCGAATTAACGTGTGCGGGACAGATAGTTTATAACCTGTTTTAACACATAGGATATTTTTATCCCGATATTCCTACGGGTTCGAGAGTTACGCGGGTGAAACCGCGACGCGCTGCTAGTACTACATAAAACAACGCACTGGACTACATCCTACATTGGCGAGGATTTCGACAGACTTTTTATGTAACCAGAGTTCTGGAATTCGCTTTAGTAAAACTGGATAAACAGACATCAAATTCATGTTTTATCAATGCAAATATTGCTTATCTTTTGCAGGTGTACAAACATGTTACGCGTATCCAAAAACGTTACTAGTGGATTTACATAATATTTTGTGTTGGACATGATAAAAAAGGGCTTACAGAAATCTAGCATGCTAGCAGTACAAGGACGCCGATTCCCTTGTTCACAAACTAAACTTAAAAGTTTAATGCATCTTTCTTTTTCTATTTCATTAAGAAAAGGACAGAAGATAAATATTAGTTTAGACCTGTCATATTAGTCGACGCTTGACGTAAATTGAGGTTTTTTTAGTAGACAATTTTTTAATTACATCTAAACTTGTCTATGGAGTATCTTAAACTGACAGGAGTAAACTAATATTTATCTTCTGTCCTTTTGACAGAAGATAAATATTAGACACATTGGAATCGGCGCCAATGTGTCTAATATTTATCTGTGTGTGTTGTAATGTGTTTTCAAAAGGTGTGGCGAATATTAAGTGTGGTATAGACCATCCTGAACAACATCTTTCTGAGACACATGTAGGTATATATTAATAAATTATTACAAGGTATGTTATTGTCTGTCCACTTTTCTACAAGACAGACAGTTAGTCAACTAAGCCGTTACACGTGTCACGGTCGGGCATATCGAGTGCTTCTTCACCGCTAGAAACTCGCTCAGAAGAAGTATTAATCTATTGAAAATAATAATTTTATTATAAATGACTTTGCGCAGACCTGAGTCAAGAGTGTCTTTAGATAGACTATCGCTATGAAAACAAGATCCGAGCACTCTTCGACAAACCAGCCACAAAGTCGAAAGTTGAAAAACATCCACTGAAAAAACAGTTTGGAACTTTAAACAATAAGACAAAACTGTTCTTCCAACGACTGTTTTGGCTCTGGTTTCCGCACTCTCCAAAGACCCTTTAATGAATTTAGTTCTTACTTTTTACGAGCTTTTAAGTCCTACAATGGTCCTGAGATCCTGGAATGGACTGTTTCTAACACGCATCTCCTAGCTAAGTAGGCATTTACTTTTTAAAATTGGATCAATGCGATGACATGAATGACCTTAGAACGACGTACATTGCTTATTCCTAGAACAACATTAAAGTCCACTTATCTTTTATTCAGCAAGGCACGCAATGTATCGGTCTTTTTTTAACAGTCGAGACACAGGTCGCGAATTCCATTTCAAGTAAGTCGAAGCACGAATCGATTAATCATTCGAGTTGAGGGTTGTCCCCAATAACATTTTGGGCCATCATGGGTACCTATGATGGCCCAAAATGTTATTGGGGACCAAATGTTTTTGAGAACGTAAAATGTAGATTTAAATGTGCAGAGTATTTTTAAGTATTTTTATTTACTTACAAATCGTCCTTCCGTTTCTTGATTTTTCTGATTTTGAATAAAGGTAGAGGACATAGCTTGGTTTATCGACGAAATGAGGATTGCTTGGTTTATCGAAGAAATGAGGATCATTACACCTGCCAGCAACATCCATACGTGGAGTATAAAATGTCAAAGTTGTTATAAAATGTCCAGAAGTCCTGGCAAGTAACAAATTAATAATACAATTTGTCCGAGTGTGCTGCGAGCTAGACAAAAAGGGCGCTCCGTCCATAGAAATAAAACAGTCCGACTTGCAGCCAAACCGGGAACGGAGTGACGCGTCGCACCGCTTGCTAACTAGCTGTCGCGAAGGGTTTTTTTTTTCTTCTTTTTTTTGTGCTATGGAAAATGGCAGTTGGAATATTTTACGCTGATGGTTAGATTTTTTTCTATGACAATGTTATACCTACTACACAAAACATATTTTAAAATGATGTTTATTTCAACTGTTTTAAAAAAATGCAACTTTATTGTCGAAGACGTTTGCGTTGTATGTAGGACAATGTATTTGTTAATGGAAAACTCTAATAATAAAGTCTGTCAATATTTAAAACAAAATATGTTTTGAAATTATAGCTCTATTATCATGAAAGTCACATTGAACGGGGTGTTCAGTGTGCCTACATTATTTTATGAAACAATATAAAGTATGTATGTGGGTATATTACCTAAACAATAGCAGCAACAATATTATTCATTTGAATATATTAACCGCAGTTAACAATGCAGACCTAATGTATACGCACTTGTTGTTAAATACATTTAATATCGTTTAACCATAAATTATGACTAGCAAGCATTGCTTTTTATCAATTATATTATAAGTAAAAAGACGTAGATATGTTACCTACCCAACATTCGATGTTCAAAAACGGCACAAATGTCGAACTATTAGATCATACGTGGAAGTAGGACGGCATGTCATAATTAAAGGAAGCGAAAAAGAGACAAGACGACGAAAATGTGGCTAATTAGCCACATTTTGACGTGCCACTTTTTGCGTGTATAACCTATCTACCTCTTTTTACTTATAATATCATTACTTTTATTGTTTTAGAGGAGCTCGTGGCTAAGTAATAACAGCTGCACGGGTCGATCCATCAGGTTAAGCTACGCTTGCCGGGGTTGGTCTGTGGATGGGTGACCATCTTTACATACCGAGACTTCTCCGTGCCTCGGAAAGCACGTTAAGCCGTTGGTCCCGGCTGTCATTCGTAGATCTTTGACAGTCGTTACGGGTCGTCAGAAGCCCGAAATTCTGACAACCAGTCTTATCAAGGGGTATCATATTACCCAGTAACTGGGTTATGGAGGTCAGATAGGCAGTCGCTCCATGTAAAATACTGGTATTCAGCTGCATCCGGTTAGACTGGAAGCAGACCCCAACATAGTTGGGAAAAGGCTAGGCAGATGATGATGCTTTTTATTGTTTTATTCTTTTCAAGGAGGAAATCATAAATGATTGCTTTAATTACTATAAAGTTAATTATCGTGAACATTTTCCATTTCATGTTAACATGTATAAAAATACTACTTTTATTGAGACATAACTTACCGCTTTATTTTACCTTTCCTTTTCATTTACAAACCAGACAAACAAAATAGATAAGTTATAAACTTGAAAGAAAAAGTAAGTACCTATCTATAGATGCGTCATTTGATTTCATGTTCATTGTTCCAGCGCAAATTCAATTTTATGACTTCCGTCGCATCTAAACTTCGTATATCTAATAACGTTCCCTATTTGCTTACAAAAAATCTGTCAAATATATCCAATAGTCATATAGCTAGTCATAGATCGGCAAAGCCCTAAAACCCATGTACTATTTATTTAGATTGAAAAAAAAACACACTTAAGGCATGTGCAGAATGGCGCGAAGCGAGACTGGTGGAACAATTTCTATGAAAACATCAATGATATTATAAGTAAAAAGACGTAGATACGTTACCTACCCAACATTCGATGTTCAAAAACGGCACAACGTCGAACTATTAGATGACACGTGGAAATAGGACGGCATGTCGTAATTATCGGGAGCGAAAAAGAGACAAGACGACGAAAATGTGGCTAATTAGCCACATTTTGACGTACCACTTTCGGAGCGTGTATAACCTATCTACGACTTTTTACTTATAATATCATTGGAAAACATCATTAAAATTGTTCTACCGGAGCTGCGTCGCGTCAGTCTGCACGAGCCTTTATACAGGTTGATGACATATATACAGGTGACTTTTAAAGTGGGCGTGGATGGCCAAATTCGAAACTATGAGGAATAGCTAAAAGTACTCAAAGGAGTCTTGGGCTTGATTTTGAAGAAAACTAAAACGGCATCATTGGATTTTTGAAAAATCAATATTTCTAGCCAGGAATCGAACCCGTTGATTTTGAAAAAAAAAAACACTATTAATACACCATTCGATAGTGTCGCTAATACGGATCGATTTCTGGGAAGTAATGACATACGGCAAACTATAGGAAAGAGCTCATTTTTAACAAAATCCTTTTTATTTTTCTTATTTGACCTACCTATGAAACCTTTATATGATTTTTCAAAAATCGAATGATGCAGTTATAGTTTTCATCAAAATCGAGCCCGAGACTCCTTGGAGTACTTTTCGCTATTCCTCATATTTGCGGATTTGGCCATCCACGCCCACTTGAAAAATTCAGCCTGTATAAGTCAGCTAGTACCTAGTATCTATTATCCAGTATCTACAGATTAGGTATAAACAGCCGACGATGGTGCACGCTTGCCTCATCGATAAAATAATAATATTAAAACCCCAAGCAATGATATTATAAGTAAAAAGGCGTAGATACGTTACCTACCCAACATTCGATGTTCAAAAACGGCACAACGTCGAACTATTACATGACAAGTGGAAATAGGACGGCATGTCGTAATTATCGAGAGCGAAACAGAGACAAGACAACGAAAATGTGGATAATTAGCCACATTTTGACGTATCACTTGTGGAGCGTGTATAACCTATCTACGACTTTTTACTTATAATATCATTGACCCCAAGTATGTAATTAATTAGTCCCAATGTGTGTCCCATCACAAGATGTGTTACGTTCATAGAAACCAACGTTTAAAACCTGGTCGTGATCAATGTCCCAAAAAAAAGAGTGTCGTGTTTTGTTATTATTACGCCTTGCTTGATGCGGACTAAAGACAATACCCCAATATGCCCCAAATGGGACGCTTTCGAGTCTTCACAAAACGCGCGGTAGCAACATATCTGCCTCATTTTAGTCTAATATCATTGATTAGTCCCAAATCCCACTAAACCCCTATTTCAATGCCACCAAGTACACACAAAAACAAAGGAATGCTAAGCGCCATGTCGCCATCGAAAGGCACTGACAGCTACCTACCATGGCGGTGCAAGGGACGGTGGGGTGTTGGGGACCGAGACGTGAGAAAATGGGCCGGATGAGAGGTCGGACGACCCTCCCCATTGTTGTCACATTTTTTGTTACCTCTTCTGACCAGACATTTTTTGAGGCGGTACGTACGATTATACTATACAGTACAGAACTTAAATAAAATAGATGACGGTTTTATCTCGGATTAAGTTGGTCCTTGGACTTTACAAAAGTTACCTATAATTAGTAAAAAAAAACCACTCATTTCTTTACTCGAATTAGTAGTACAATTTAATCGAATTGCCAAACTATCAAAAAGCGGCCAAGTGCGAATTGGACTCGCATTTAAATTTTTCCGTACCACTGCATACAATTTTGAACACTACATAATATTTATTATTTGTTGTATTAGCGGTTTAGCGGCCATATTGGTACAGACGGCTACATATCACGCTATACATTTCCAGTATAAGCTGACCTCTTATTTGACGGAATTCCTATACAATGCGAGATCAGCTTATACTGGAAATTAATATGTAGCCGTGTATACACACTGAAAATTTCAAGTGTCTACATTTTAAAAAAATACAGCTCTGTGACAGATGGACAGCGGAACCTTAGTAATAGGGTCCCGTTGGCACCCTTTGGGTACGGAACCCTAAAAAATATTGTAGTTTTAGAACTAATTATTGAAACCAAAAGATTAATAGTGCTGATAATGTTTAACATGTTTAAAGTAATGTGAACATGATCGATAATAGTAACATATTTTATGTTGTATATCGAATTTACATTAAATACTACAACTTAATTAAGAGGATTGTGAAGCTGTAAATTTTCATACAAAAAGAGATAACGTTTTTCTCCCCGTAAGCATAGTTTCATTTTCATGTTTTTTGGAAATGTTGTTGGTATAATGAAAAACTAAGTCCGCACGTTTTTATTATAAAGAAATATTGTATACAATATAAGTTATTAGCATCTAAATATCTATATTTTTGACATAAAAACATCCTCGAGCATTTTTATTTTTTTAAATTACGTTAAATTGAAATACTAAAAACGAAAAACGTACAGACCTAGATTAAAGTATACTGAATGGAATGAGATTAAAGTTGTCTCATTTCGTAAAGGTTTAGGGGAGTAAAAACGTTATCGCCCGAAACAATATTTATGTAAATAATTGTATGAAATTGTAGGCAATTGCCTCTAAAAATCGCGCGGCGTATCGGCGCTTCACAATCCTCTTAAGGCTCCTACAAATTGGCGCGACACGCGGTGGCTTTGTGCCGCGCCTGTTTGAAGGAGCCTTTATTCATCTCCAACTTTTCATTAAGGTTATCTGCATACGATCTCATTAAATATTTTAATGCTGTACCAAAAGTAACATAATATTTTACGGTTGTTTAAAGTTTGAGGTTGCATCCGTACCGCAGTTACTTTTTAAAGTGCAACATTTTGCAACTAGATAACATTCAGTAACTTTCTATAACTTTTTAGTACTACTAAATAACTTTTTGTTATAAGTTCTGACTCAGTAACGCTTGCCAACGTTGATCCGCAAAAAGTAACTTCAGTGTGGATGCATCTTCAGTGCCAATTTCACCAAAGAAACTGAACGCGATTAGCATAGTATTTAGACTGCGTTCAAGAGCTGTCATGAATGAATGAATGAAATGCACTGACGCTAGCGTGGTTTGAACATACTCGATTACTCGAATGAACCCAAAGATTCACACTAGCCCCCATTTAACAGAGACCATTGCATATCAAGGAGTAGACCGGGGAGCGCGATAATGGTAGGGAAGACGTGCCCTTAGGACATGGATAAGGATTATACAGCCTACCAAGTATGCACGCTATAGTAAGCAATGGAATTGTAGAGAGACGGGTGATATCTATGGATAGGCTAGGGCGTCGCCGCCAGGTTGGTTCAGATCCAGCTTCACTGGTGAATCTTTTGGCGGGGTTAAACTGTTTACTCGACTCTTTTCCTCTTCGTTCCGATGAGTTGATCTGGCAATGTCCAGGGCGCAGTCGGCCCGCTCCTCGTTGTTTCTGTCCAGCTCAGACGCGGTACAAGTTCGACCTGTAGCTCGCCGCTGTCACCTCAGGTTGACGCGATTGTAGATCACGTCACAGCGTCAATTTGTGGTATACAACAATTATGACATGGACAGCTCTAAAACATGGCTGATCGCTTTCATTTTCATTGGTGAAATCTGCTCTTAGTCTCACTCAAACATTAAATAAATAAACTAACTTGGTTACTTAGATTATTTAAGTTATTTAACAAACAGTCAATGTAGATTTTCTTAATATATAGGTATTTTTAATGTAGGTATTCTTAATATACTGGGTTATTGGTAAAATACCAACATAATTTTACTCATCATTATGAACTATGGGACCAAACCTGAAATCGCGAAATACAAAATCAGCTGTTCAGTACATTTATGTTCGCATAATTCGTATAAATGTACTGAACACCTGATTTTTTCGCGATTTCAGGTTTGGTCCCATAGTAAAAGTTGTTCATAATGATGAGTACAATGACCCCTTAAGAGGTTGTTGGTGTTTTACCAATAACCCTGTATAGGTATTCTTATTATAAGGTATTCTTAATGTATACCTACATTCTATACAATAATTATATACTTCTGCCTAACCCTTTGGAGATTACAGGCGTGAATGTGTTATTATTGTATGTATTATTTTCAAACTCAGTTATGCAAGTCTGTAGGTATACGTGTTTGTTCGCAGACGTTCACTTGTTTTTGTAGCTAATTTATGACTCGGTATGCATCCAAATGAACATTGATATATTATAATACTCGTAAGTACTTACCTAAGCTAATTTGTAGCCAAATAAATAACTCAATATGTACAGTCACGAACATAGTTACACGCCTACGCTAACGCTAGATAAAAAAGCGATTTTCTCCTAAAGTAGGTATTGATAATAATATATTTTATGTATGATGTACGAACGAAATCATGTATCATCGAAACCATACTTTTATAAAATAGGTCTTTTCTCAAAGTTACAAAACGCTTTTGAATTCTGCCTAACTACCGAGCGACACGTGTTAACGGCAGAGCAACTGCGCGCGCTAACGACACGCCACCGACAAGTCGGCGACCTACAGCGACGCTTGCAGTCACGGAATACGTTCCTTGCTTGCAGTTGTAGCATGTCGCGTCTGCCATTTTGTCACTCCTGAACCATTTGCTGTCCACTGACAAAATGGCTAACGCGACACGCTGCAAGCGTCGCTTTAATGTACAGCCTGAGAGCACGCTCAACTCGAGCGTCCGGCGGGGTGGGGCGTGCGACGTTTGTGTTAAACACATGCAAACACTCGCGAGTGTCCTGAGTGACGGCCGAGCAGCGCTCGGTGAATGCTCTTTGCCGCTTGCACGCAACGCTGAACGCTCCGCTGGACGCATTTCACTCGGGCCGTACACTTAATGTACGAACCGAGTGAAAAAGCGTCCAGCGGAGCGTTCAGCGGTGCGTGCAAGTTCACTCAGGACACTCGCGAGTGTTTGTGTCGCACGCCCGGCGCCCTGCCCCGCCAGATGCTCGAGTCGAGCGTGCACTCAGGCCGTACACTTAGGTCGGCGGCAGTCGTCGGTGCGTCGACGAAGTTGTTTCTGTCATTGACGCGTACGTGTCGCTAATGTTTATGAACACTAAGGTATTTATGCTCGTGACTGTACTTCCAGATTGTTACCTTTAGGTAACAATCTGGAAGTAGAGTTTCTTTAGAAAAGAACAGACGAAATAGTGCACAGTTATATACCTACCTATAGTACCAAAGCTAAGTGTTGTGTAACAAAAAAAGAGCTAATCGGTCGTTCGGTCAACTGTGTCAACACGATCGTTAGCCCAACTAATTTGACGAATGTTGTTGTTTTATGTTTAAAGTTTTAAACCGATCTATCTTGGTTGGATCCAGTCTGAGTTGTTCATCGAAAAATCGAAATGACAATGCAGAATTTAAGACTACTGACGTTAAATAAAACGAATCACAATTTATACCAAGACCACGTAATCATTTCTACCTAAGACTAAGACCAGAATTAAAACAATTTTAAGAAACGATATTTTTTTCGTTCACTGTCTTTAACTAGCTATTAGGTATATAGCTGAAATATTAGGTCTAGCTATATACCTAACCAAAACGTTTCAAAACTCAGATTATCTGAATCATCATCCAACTCCATAACAGTCATTGTAAAGATAACAGACTATTCTTTCTAAATTTCTAACCATGTTACCTTAAAGACGACCAACGATAACGCTAGGCGAGATAAAAAAGAAGACAACATCGGATCTCATCATACTAGCGGTGATTCATACAAGGCTACCTACTCACCTTGACTATAAACATACTTGCATTATAACTTTTCAAGAGCTCCCACATATTATATCAAAGCGGTCGAAGATATATTCAATATGTTATGTAATTTGTTTAAGTAAACACGCGTGGAAGTAAGATTTGTTCCGCTTTTTCGGTGAAAAAAAAAATAACACCCATATCTTTTGTTTTTTTTTTTTTGTTCCCGGATGGAAGATCCTCATGGATGTCTTCCGCCCTGGGGTTAGACTCTTACTGACTATAAACTTCCCACACTTGGACCGGGGATCATGGGAACTATATCTTTTGTACTGACCTAACCTTTAATCTAACCCAGCCAGATGAACTGTGATAAGTGAGGAGTGTGCAAAAGCATCTTCGCAAATCAAATCAAAAGTCGTTTATTCAAATTAGGCTGAGAATCAGCACTCTTTGAACGTCAAAATTACATAAGACAGTCTGCCAAAAGGCCCGCCCTTCACCACTTGCTAGAGCTTTAGCTGGGAAGAAGAAGTGGCGCAACCAACTCCCCGGCAGCACAGCTGTCTAGAAGAACGCAAAGTAATAATTAAAATTACGAAACACAAAACGTTAAGGTAGCCCGCGAAATTCAAACTTTCTACGTTTTTTAGCAACTTGCACGCCAGTATTAGGTTCGACCGTAACATTTGGATTTACAAAATTATAATCATTACAAACAATAATATGACTCTTTAAATTGTATAATCCTAAATGTCAAGATTTCATGAAATAGTCATTAGTCATAGTCAATAGTCATATGAACTTAGGGGGTTGTATTAATGATTTTAATGATTATAATTCTATAAATACAGATTTGTTACGGTCGCGAAATATAATCAGATTACCTAACATGCAATCTGATACTGACCTGCGAATTGCAAAAAACGTAAGAACATTTGAATTTCGCGGGCTACCTGGAGCTTTCGTCATAGATTAAATTATTTACACCTAAGTTAACCAACTGCTATCAGATGCAATCGGTTACCCACACCTAGTTCTAGCCGGCTAAAACAAGGTGTAGCCGCACTTTGGGTTTTAGCCGTAACATATATATACAAGAAACAAAAACACGGAAAACCAGCAGAATTAATAAAAACGTAAATAAATCCAGGCATAAAGAAGTGTCCACTTACTTACTGTGCAATCCTGGATTATTGTTATAGCTGTAACTCGGAAGTCACAAATGATAAACTAGGACCATCGTAGTCGAAAATTTTCATCTTTCTTCTGATCTATCTCGTGGCGATAATGCCTAACGGGTTCCAGGCTCCTTTATTTGTTATTCATTATAACTGTTGCTTACTATCCAAAAACTGGTTAAATTGTCGTTTTGGGAGTGACCAAGAACATCCACGATCCTTACTTAACCTTTCCAGCATCTGCCTCAAGCCTTTTCCCAACTATGTTGGGGTCGGCTTCCAGTCAAACCGGATGCAGCTGAATACCAGTATTTTACATGGAGCGACTGCCTATCTGACCTCCAGAATCAAGTTACTGGTTATCCTTAAACTTTCGTATGTCGAAATTACAGAAACATTTAAAAGCCACTGTGTTTCGCGTAGAACTGCGTTTCAGCAGTTCTGCTACCTGCCTGCCAGTGCTTTCACCTTGCTGACTTTAATTCTAAATAGTTCAAACCTTATATCTATGGTTCATACTGATACACATACGAGAGAAGAGAATAAGAATATTCTGAAAAGCTGATCCCGCAGACAGGCGCGACGCGACTCTGTTGGAACAATTTCTATGAAAACTTTATTAAAAGTATTCTACCGGAGTTGCGTCGCGCCTGTCTGCGGGAGCCTTTAAAAAACCTGCTTGCGGCCCCTAAAAAAGGACATTGAATATTCCACATCATGTTGTTAAAAATGGCACCCAATACACGCTCAGTTGTTTACGAGGTTAGCATGGTACAGACAGACAGACGCGGTCGTATAATACATACGACCGCGCCTGCTTGATACGAAGGGCTTTAAACGTAATTAATAATAAACATATGGCTGAGTTTTTGGGTCATGCTTGCTTTTGCTCTTATTTTGTTTACGTTTATTTTTTTTAAGTGGTAGTGGATTGATTACTTCTTTCACTCTATTTATTATTATTATATAATTATGCGATATAGAGTTGAAGTTTCTGGTTTTCTTGATAATAAAATTTGCGTAAAGGAAACTCCTCAATCGGCTTTTCATTTAATGCCGATTTTTTAACTAAATAATCGACATTTTAACAAAAATGGAGCTATGAATGAAGATAAAACCACTTTGCTCACGAAGATTGTACTATTCTCCTTCATTCTCAGCCAACATTAATGTCTCAACCGAACATTTATTTGGCCAAGCAAACGCTTGCTCAGTGACCCACACAATATTTTAAAATTAAACAGCTTTGATCACTTTCCTAATTAAAGTAGCCAAACTATAGTCCAGACCGTAATTGGTTCCAAGTTAAAATGGCCGTCGTAGACCCTGAACAAATATTTGAACTGTTGATGAGAACTGGATGCTGCCGGCAAAAGAAATGTTTGTTTTATTATTGAACCAGAGAGAAAGTTATTAGACCTTTTGTAAATTGTGTGTTTTGGTGTAGTATTCAAGTTTTCTACAAGGAAAAGTTGCTGGCTGGTTTTCCTTAATTGAGAGGGAATGCTTCTATTTTCAATTTTTCTATTTCGTGTTTTTTTTATCAATTACTGCCTAAGAGGAAATGCTTTTCCATTTTCAAATGGATTTCGAAAAGGATCCATTTTCATTTTTTAGATGTTTCTTATCAATTACCTTCTGCCTCGTTGGTGTAGTGGTCGCAAGAGTTACAGCTGAGCATGAGGTCCTGCGGGTACGATTGCCGGGTCGGGCAGTGGGTGTTTGATTCTGGAATTTCTCAGTAGCAGCCCGAAATCTGGATTATGCCCGTTTAATGGCAATAGGCTCGGGACTTTTTTATCTTTGCTCGGCTCCTAAGATTGCTCCTAGCGTGATTTTAAATAGCCTTCCTCAAGAATTGGGCTATAAAATACAAAAATATGTTTTCAAATCCGACTAGGGTAGTTCCAGAGATTAGCGCGATCAAACTAACAAAAAAACAAACTCGCTTTATTCTACGACAATATTGAAATAATAATTCGAGAGGTTCGCAATCCGCTGAAAATCTCGCGATTCATAAAAGTGACGTATTTGCCATCTATGGGTAAATCTGAGGGGTAAATGGATAAAACGTCCGCACAAAGCATGTGCTATGTGCGAGCGGTTCATACCGCTCGCGCAAAGCACATGCTAACGTTATTTTGCGTTTTAATAATTTTATATATTATTTATTTATTAAAATTTTATGCACAAGTGAAAAAAGTAATACCGTACAAAGGCGGACTTAATGTCCGAGGCATTTTCTACCAGTCAACCTTATTATCTCCGAAACTGTGTGACCAATAGACATACTGTAAAAGGCAAATCTGTGATCATAAAATAATTTATTTTTATAAGGATTAATATTTTGTTGTTTAAATAATCATCCAAACGTGAGTATGTCGAAAAATACTTTTTTTTTTAAACACAAAAGAAATATAAACGATAAAAATATAGTGTCGCGGATTCTTTTTTAGAATTATTTAATATGGACCAGATTGCCATACATTCTTTTCAATTTTTAAACAACTGTTTAGGCAGCGCATGCAAGAAAATCAAAATCAAAAGTCATTTATTCAAACTAGGCTGAGAATCAGCACTTTTTGAACGTCAAAATTACATAAGACAGTCCCCCAAAACGCCCGCCCTTCACCACTTCCTAGTGCTTTAGCTGGGGAGAAGAAGTGGCGGAACAAACTCCCCAGCAGCACAGCTGTCTGTTCAGTTAAAAAAAAAAAAAAAAAAATTGAATCTATACATCACTGCGCATAATAATTTAGGTACCTACATTACGCAACACAAAACATTAAATTAAATTATTTGCTATAAGTAAGCTAGCACACGCCAATATACAAAAAAAAAAAAAAAATCGAAAACTATACTCAAGCAGAAATAAAAATACAAAACTAAAAAACGTAAGCAGAACTTTATACCTAAATAAAGGCGTCCAGTAATAAAGGATGGAAGAGGTATTTGTATCCGACTTGCTAGACAAAAATTGTGATAGCTCGGCTAATATGCATGAAATAAAAATAATTTATAGCCTATAGCACTCAGGAATAATGTAGCTTTCTACCAGTGAAAAAAAAATACAATTGGTTCATTAGTTCCGGAGATTACCCCCTACATTCAAACTTACAAACAATATTTACCTCTTTTTAATATTAGCATAGCATAGATTCATTTCATGGTACAAGTTCTTATGTGTAGTGAATACGTATTTAAATTAAGAACCCTTTAACCGCCTCAAACAATGACCTTTGAAAGAGACGAGGTGGTCTATTATTAGCCGACTACGACGAAGATCAGTTGGAACAGTCCTAAAAATAAAGGAGAGAAGGCATAAGTCAGCTAATACAAACCAATGTTTCAGTACCTCGACTTTTGCTAAACCTAATCTAGATTTCTTTTGGAAGCAGGCTGTATAAGAACTAGGCCTGTTTGATAAAGTTAGGAGGTTAGAATTTCTGTTTGTTTCTTGATGTTAGGTCTGTCAAATTAGGCTAGATTGAGTGACTTTATTAGGTAACCAACTGCTTAAATCAATGGGTATTATATTGTAAACTATATAAGACGCAGATATATGCTAATGGCCTTGAGTGGTTAGCTTGCGTGTTCTGTGCTGAGCTCACGCAACGCGTCGAACGTCCAGCCAGTAATAGGACTCGCCCATCAAGGAGCGTTGTCCCAAATTAGACGCATTATTAATATATAATATTATACATAAAATAAAAAGTATTTTAATAAAATACGTAAGTATGTCTTAAAGATAAAGAATTAAATTATCATTAAAATGCTGAAGGTTTCACAAAAATACGCTCGATAGTTTTTGCGTGATTCTCAGTTTTTTATCCGCGTTAAACATAACTTTACAAATTAATTACACTATGTAATATAAACATTATCTAAAATATTCTCAGATTAAATTATTAAGAAAATTCTCTAATTTAACATATATTTTTTCCAAATCATTACCACTACTCGCTTAGACGTGAGCTTCAGTTTAAAATCATTACAAGTCGGTTATCGTCGCCTTAAGCAATTTGTATGCTGTAAGGGCTTTCGAGTATATTTCCTTGAGTATTGTAACCAATAATATTTGTCCCGTGTTATAAAGAATTCTGTCGCGTCCTGTCACTCCACGTGGTGGTTAAAACGTCATCGACAAAGTATGAATCATGTTCTAATGTCCCCTTTTGTTTCGAAAAACTTACACAATACTATCAGATGACAGACCGAATACTATTCAGTTATGTTCAAACAAACACTTTCCATTTTGTAACAAAAAAGCGTGTGACTGTGAACGAACCACATGCTGCATTTCACAACCATTTAAGAAACATTTAATTCTGCAAACGAGAACATTATTACAATGTACACTAATTCACTTTACACAAATGCACACACAAATCCAAACCATCTGTGCGCAATATAAATTACGAGATTATCCATTTTGTAACCACTAATTTTATAACTTGTAATAAAAAAGAAAACAACGTAAAGTAACAGCTGTGTTTAAGTGTCACATTACTCCAGCTTTCTATTTAAATATATTCCAAAGCACATTATCTTTAGTTCTAAGACAAAGTGTGGAAAAGTGTAAAATAAATAGTCTTGACGATAAATCATACAAATTACGAATCTTGTAGTCGACACATCTGCTACATCATTCTGTCGTCTGGTCTCGAAAGCCGATGACTCGATTCATTCATGATTTCATAATAATAAACACTTTTGAGTCCTGTTATGTAAAGTTATTCTGCATGCGAATATAATGACGAATTTTGAATGGCATTTGAATTATTTTCCGTCGAGACGAGTCTAGTGTTTTTGCAGAACACGTTATTATAGCTGTTTAAAGTAATAAACAATTAAATTAAAATCAAAGGAAGTATATTGGTATTATTAGGAATATATACTAGACGATATAGGTAAACGATGGAAACAAGCGTAAAGTTGTTTTGATAAAGTTGGCTCATAGCTCGACAGAATAAATTCGCAAAATACCTCTTTTCGAGTAATTTTTTTCCTCTATTTCCATACTTTTTTATTTATATAAGTAATTTGATACTATGATTAATTTAGGTACTAAAGTTCATAGGTGACTGGAACACGTATACACAATAGTTTATATAAGAGCAATATGATGAAAATAACAACGAAAAACATTGAAAAAGTAAAAAAAATATCCGCAATTTTATTTACTCATTAGACGTAAAGAAAAACATAGAGACAAATTCGTACCTATCTCGTGAGTCTTGTATGGTCCTTTACTAATAAAATTTCTAAAGTAAATTACTAAATTAAGGTTTTTTGTTGTTTTACAAAGTAACTTTATACTCAACTAGCTTCTGCCCGCGGCTTCGTCCGCGTGAAATTTCTTGTTCTGGTCTTCCCCGACCCACACCGTTGCATCGCATCGCCTGCCAGCATTTTTACTTCGTTTTTGTTTAGCGTTTTTCTGACTCTTTCTTCTTTTTCTTGGCTCCTAAATGTCCTAGCGTGATGATAAATAGCCTAGCCTTCCACAAAAATTGAGCTATCAAATGCAAAAAGAATTTTTCTAATCCGACTGGTAGTTCGAGAGATTAGCGCGTTCAAACAAACTCTTCAGTTTTTTATAAAAGGTACTAGCTGTTGCCCGCGACTTCGTCTGCGATCCAGTATGAATAGTAGTCTATGTCCTTCACCAGGTCATGGTCTACCCATGTGCCAAATTACATCCAAATCCGTTCCGCCGTTTTAGCGTGAAAGCGTAATTAACAAACAAACACCCTTTCGCATTTATAATATTAGTTAGGAGGATAAAAAACCGGTCTATCGACACACAAAATGTATTAGATACTTACTTAAATTAAAAAAAAAAAAACTTAACACACTACTAAAGTTTCTATAATAATATAATTCAATCATGATTCGAAAGATACGTGGCGCCATCTATTATCATTAAGAACGTTATTGTTGTTTTCCTCGGGAGCAGTACTTTTTTTCGGGATGAAAGATACCCTATGTCCGTTTCTGTACACCAGGCAACGTATATGCAAAATTTTATGATGATCGGTTCAGTGGTTTAGGCGTGAAAAGGTAACAAACAAACTTACTTTCGCATTTATAATATTATAGTTACGAAGTTAGGATAGTTTATATTAACTTTGGGTTGGACAGAGACCAAGGCAAAACAAGGAGAATCCCGACTAGAAATCTAGACAGTTGGAATGTTTTTACGAGCAGTAGATCTCCAAAGCTTATTTTATTATTAACTCAATTAGGAAGCAGTCAATTTCGCCAATTTAATGTAAGGTCTAAGGAAGGAGTTACAAAGTTGATTGCGTAGTAGGCAGTCATTTGAAAGTTTAAGGTCACTTGTGAAGTAAACATGAAGAGAAAAAAATCTGTCGTCTCCTGTACGGGGTACATATCAAGCTCTAAAATTTCCAGTATAAACTGACCTCTCATTGTACGTAAATCAAGAAATCGATCGATCGTCAATGCAAGATTAGCTTATACTGGAAGTGTATATAGCTTCATGTACAATTGCATGAACCTTCTACAATCTACTCTGAATGGTTACAGTCTTTTATCTGCAAGGTCGGAGAGAAAATAAGATGCTTGTAGTACAACAACTTTCAAAGGTTCCACTGTTTTTCTTCGGAATAATTGAAATATATCGAATAAAAAATGACTATCGACCAATAGAAATTAATGTATATTCCCACCCCACGTAAATTATTAAACTTCTATCTATATAAAAATCAATTGCTGAATGTAGTACCTACATATTTATGTACGCGCATCACTTCAGAACGGTTGCACCTATTTGGCTAATTATATTTTTGTTGTGTTTACGATTGTCAGGACAAGGTTTGTATGAATGAAAATCTTTTAAAACTTGCCGCGAAGATGGGAAAATTTGGGAAAACTAAAAGTGCATTTTCTATGGGAATTTTGTATGAAATATTGAAATTTTGGCAGGACAACGTTTGTCGAGTCAGCTAGTTTATTATAGATTGACGCACTAATTCCATCACTCCCTTATTGGACCAGTCATCTGTACGACAGTTGCACGGTGCAACCGCACATTCTACAATTCAGCAGTTCACACCACACATTCATTTCAACTCATAATAATTAGTTTAGTTCGCGTTGGGATATCAAGTCAGGCAAGCGTTCTTTCTCCTTACAGCCAACAAGGGCCGCGTCACTCACTTCATTTCCACACCATCAGTCCATTAAAGCTCATTTCACCTTTAAGTACCTTTGGAACAATACAGTATTGTTTTAGTACTTACCTTCTTTTATTCCATTCATCCATCATCTAAAAGTATTGTATGGTCTAGCAAGGGATCATACAACAGTGACATTAAATTCGGCAAAGTTCGTGTTTACGTAGATAAACAATGGAATCTTTGAACAGTGAATACACGCTATATGCGTCGACATTCAGCTCAATAAAATAACAGTAGCGACATTAAATAGGTACCTATGTATTTTCAACGTTAAAATAGCAACAATATACCAGTGAATAGTTTTCATTCATTTGTTTGAGGCTACACAGGCCAATACAATGTATTGTGTTATTTTCCTAGGCCATGTATGTATGCGAAGTAGATGAGCTCATAAGATAAATGCAGCATAAGCTCTATCCATAAAGCCAACCTGCATCTGCATAGAAATAGCCACCGATGCAAATAGTCAACAGAACCCAAAGACGTTGATAAGTGACATGAATTCCTAATAACCTAGTATACAATCACGACACGACCCATCCAAACAGTTGACGCTGCGAAGTTACAACGCAGGCCGGACCAATTGTATCAAAATGCAAATTGCTCCCGACTATTTAGTTAGGGCTAGCGCGCAGTGGTGTTGGTCTGAGAGTTGGCGGTGTTGCCAAGATTAAAGTTTAGTTTGAAATTAAGGTGTTGAGAATGGTTTGGCTTTTGTTTTGTTTTTTTTTTTTTGTTTTAATGACCCTGCTGAAGATTGAGATTTAAGTTCCACGTTTACACAAAGAAACGATGGATGGACTGTGTGAAAGATATGGCTAGAAAGGGGGTCACTTTCGAAATGACGACTAAAGGGGCATGTGGCTAGGGGGGTTTGTGGCTTGTGGCTAAGTAATAACAGCAACACCGGTCGATCGATCAGGTTAAGCTACGCTTGCTGTGGTTGGTCCGTGCATGGGTGACCATCTTTACATGCCGAGACCCCTCTGTGCCTCGGAAAGCAAAGGTTAAGCCGTTGATTCCGGCTGTCTATCGATTCATTCAATCTTTGACAGTCGTTACAGGTCGTCAGAAGCCCGAAAGTCTGACAACCAGCCTTACTAAGGGGTATCGTTTTACTCAGTAACTGGGTTGTGGAGGTTAGATAGGTAGTCGTTCCATGTAAAATACTGGTATTCAGCTACAGCCGGTTCGACTGAAAGCCGATCCCAACATAGTTGGGAAAAGGCTAGGCATATGATGAATGGAAGAATGGGTCATGTTGCGCTGACCCCAAATAAATTGGGATAAGGGCAGGAGAACGGATGATGATGACAGAATATTAGACTGTTGCTTTGCTTTTAGCTGATTGTAAGAGAATGATTACTGCCTTCAATGAGCAATAACATGCAAGCATTTGTCTGCCTTCCACTATAGTCTCCGCCAGATAACAAAAAAATAAAAGTCGTTACCACCCGTCTACCAATGTATTCCAAAACGATACGAAAAAAATTAAAGGCAGTGTCGCTATCACAATCAAAACAAACGTATCGCGGTAAGCAGTATTAGCGACAGTTTTTATGACGAGCGATCTCTAACGAATAAGTATCGGGACTTTTTGGTACAAGTCGGGTCAACGACTTATTTTTTTGTTATCTGGCGGAGACTATAGTCTTCGTACAACAGCGGGGTAATTGCGTAACAAACTAACAGCAGCAATGGTGTTCATTTTGACAGTTCTACAACATTCATTACGTTTTTTACGTGGTTGAGCAGATACATTTTTCGAACATATGAATCAATGGATTAGCAATATCCTACAAATCATTCGAATTGTGATTGTGTATGTTACTGTTACGCAAATATGGTGCTGGAGTAATGTAATAATCGTCATTGATGAAATTGTGAAATTGTGTGAATGATTTTTGTTTTTTTCATAATTTGAGATTGGTTTGCTCTTGAGTCTAGGTTGGGGGTGATAGAGCCAAAGTCGACGATGGAGTGAGCTTATCCACAAGAATGTGAAGTAATGTAAAAATGTGCTTAAAAATGTGTTTTTAAAATTCCTCTAAAACCAAATGGATTTTCCATATGTGTTATTTGACTACATTGTCTACTGTTGTACTAAAACCGAAACATGATTAATTTGAAATATTTTCTATAGAAAAACAATCCAAAGTAGCACCGTCTATTTTCTGTTTTATACGATTGTACGTAAACAGTCCCTTATTGTGCAGTAAAATTTGCTTTAAATCGAAGGTATTTAAACATGTTAAGAACTTACTAAGCTAAAAATAGATTTAAATATAGAGTTTTGTCAAAAATCTACATTTAAACGAAGCGCGTTTAGTTCCGGTGCGCGTGAGAGTCTTCTATCTCGCACGTCATAGCCATAACGCCATCTGACTTAACTCTCAACCAACACAACCAGACCCCAACATCCAAGAGTACAGCAGGCGATCAAAACTACGCTACAGGCCACAGATATAAACTCCTGTGGACGCGCCCTCACTCACGCGGCATCCCACAACGCAATACGGGTCTTAACTAACCGCATCCGTCTTGTCTAGCTCAATGTTTCACACAAGGACTTTGTCTACAGCTAATGGAATGGATTTTTTTACTGACACACTGCAGCAAGCTTTTATTCTATTCTACAGAGTAAAAGTCTTGGAGGAAAGTGGAATACAGTTCTGAAGTTAAGTGCAGAGTTAACGTACGGGAATTTACTGTCAGCAGGAATGCTTCTTTTTGATGACCATTGAAAAATTGTTTTTTTAACCTGCTTTTTTTTAGTAAATAAGTAATGCATGAATAGATAAGTAATATATGAGGGGCTTGTGGCTAGGTAATAACAGCCGCACGGGTCGATCGATCAGGTTAAGCTACGCTTGCCGCGGTTGGTTCGTGGATGGGAGAGCATCTTTACATACCAAGACCACTCTTTGCCTCGAAAAGTATGTTAAGTCGTTGTGGCGTTGGTACCGGCTGTCATTCGTGGATTTTTGACAGTGACGTGATATTTTTACTTTTGGAAAGCAAATACGATGTAGAATAATTTAAAGTAATAAAAAAATATATAAAACCCCCTATTGCCATATGGGGTTTTATTGAAAAAATTACAATTACTGTAAAAATTTATGCAAAACCACCTGATTTTTGTTTAAAAAAAAAACACCTTAATTCTCAAGTAAGCGCAGTTTTTTTCTTTAATATTTATTTTATGAGGACGCCCTGTAATTCCAATCACAACTGTGTTTCATCGTGATAGAAAGTTATACCGTTTTGTTTACACAGAGGTACTTATAGAAATAGAATTTAAAAAATGCCAAAAAATTTCATTTGTTATTATTTAATTTTTAGGGTTTCGTACCCAAAGAGTAAAACGGGACCCTATTACTAAGACTCCGCTGTCCGTCTGTCACTAGGCTGTATCTCATGAACCGTGATAGTTAGACAGTTGAAATTTTCACAGATGATGTATTTCTCTTGCCGCTATAACAACAAATACTAAAAAACAGAAATAAATATTTAAGGGGATGGAATGGGAGCATACAACAAACGTGATTTTTTGCTCGTTTTTTTTTTATGGTACCGGCACCCTCGGTGTGCGAGTCCGACTCGCGCTTGGCCGGTTTTTATTTTAAATATTCTTTCCGTCCATAAAATTAAGCATAGTTTCCCTCATTTCGATATGTGCACATTATAAAAAAGAGCCACGGTATTTGTCTGAAATAATCGAGAAAGCCACGACTAAGAATTTCTTTGGAGTAACATAATTAACTTAAGGGGAGGACCACTGTCGGACTGCATAGAAAAGAAAGAGAAGCGCGATGACACAACGCTGGTAATTTATCGCAAAATATGAAGCAATTATCTATTTACACAAAATCTATTGATTGGAGTGAAAATTTAAAACACTATTGCGGTAATATGTTGCTTGTTGATCTGACAAAAAATCAGATTGTTTGCATGTGTATTAGTACAGTATGTATTCGTTAAAAGAAATTTTGTAGAGGTATCTTCGTGATATTTTTCTATCGTATCAATTTAGTTGTTGTATTATGTTTTCAGTACACTATCTAACTAGCATATAACCTGAAGAATATCATATATTTTTTGATTTTGTTTACTGTAGTACGTCATATACTTTTGGGCATTATAAAACTTGCGTTTAGGTCCTGTAGTCCCCTTAAAAAGTTTTGTTTCCGTGTAATCGAATAAGTCTTAGTTTAGAGTTGTGAATACTTGCAGATTAATCGCACCTTTATTTCGAAACCGTTACTAAACGAAATTCTCAAGAAAATTACTTTTATTTAAAAAAAATTGGAAAAAAATATTAAATTATATGACTTAAAAAGAAACCAATAATTTAACAAATAATCTCAGAAATATCTCATACGAGTTCATCACTTTTTATGACGAATAATGCAAAAATCGTAAATTAATTCTGTAAAATTTAGTTCGAAATAAAGGTGCGAATTTTGTTACCGTATTTTGTTATGCAGTGATTAAATACCACGCTATTGTTAACTTTCTTTTAGTACCTATACGGTCCGATTTTGTAACGTTTGGGACTGGGGGAAAACGCTTACTTGTATGCAATGTTCTTTTCTTATGCAACGATTTACTGTGCTTCCATATTTCGTACTTCTTCAATTTAATTCAACCCACTGCTGTTCTCCTTGTAAGTTGTCTTATTAGTATTCGTCTACCTACCAAGAGTTTATCATGCCATCTTATGCAAGCGTGCTATAAGCACGCAATATCTGATTGGCAAGCCCCAACGTAGCTTTTCCTGCGAAGATCGTTGCGTCTAAAACCACGTCATTGATTTGCTCAAAAGCTCGAAAATACGTACCATCACAAACATCTCCATTCCTTTCTAATAGTTAAAATTATGAAATCAGCTACAGATCCTTTGCTTCAGCCGTCGCCGTTAAAATTCAAGTTTTTGCTCCATTTAGCCTGGATCAGGTTGGATCGCCCGCCTCAGCCGGGATGACCGGATCTTGAAGATTTAAAGCGCTAAGGCTTACATCAAATATTAGTTCAGGATTTTCTTTGCTGAAGGAGATTTTTAGCTTGTTGGGATATGCGATTGGTTGAGGCTGATCATCAGAAATCAACGGTATATGCAGAGTTCAGTTGTTTCTTCGATAAGAAACATAGTTTTTGTTTGTTATAAAAAGTGTAATTTCGTGTTTAAAATAGGAATTGTTCACTGCCAAACTTGAAGATTTTTTTAAATCTCTAAGTTGAGTCACAAATGAGCCTTATTTTCTTTTGGAGTTTTGTCTTAGAGCTCATTAGCATTAATTGTCGCCCATTGTTCAAACTTTTTGTCCGACAATATTTTTTTTCTGTGATTAATTGTTTTGTAACTTTAGAAACGAAATTATTATTGTGCAATGTTACAAATCTTCTTCCAAAGATTCAGGCTGGTTTTAGGAGGATCTTAGATGGTCATTTAGCATCAGTTGTGACAAAAATCAAAATGTATGAAGGATATTTTATGATGGTCAGTCTAGCAGTATACCGTGACCGTATACGATCAAATCAAATCAAATTATTTATTTGCATAATACAGGTAGGTAAATAAGAAGAAAGAAAGAAAAATACATTTATTCATTTTTTTTATAAATATAAAATACTCTGTATCATTACCTAATAAGGTATGCAAATATTTATATTATTGTTCATCTAATTAAATAATTATTTAAATAACATTACAAAATTATTATACAAAAAAAAAAAAACAGAATACTTACTACAAATTATTGTCAAAGGTTTAAAAAAAAATGTCAGATGAATCATAATATTTACATGTCCGTAGACTTCACAATCAAATAATTTAAATTAAAATATTGGTCCTAATTAAAATTATACAGATGTCAATTTAAATGATTATAGCATGTCACACTTTGCATTGTCATATTAATCAATGTCAATAAATTACTCTTACTATGAGTATCTATCTATATTTTTATCCGATCAATCTGTCATGAATATAAAACCAAGAAAACAAATTAAACTGATGCCAGATTGATCGTCCAAGGTCACCCCGTAATTTAACTGTTCCTCAATAAATTACTTGCGTCGTCAATAGGCCTTATTTAAAGACTCTATAAAGTTGTACGGTGAGAAAACCGTGGTCACACTTCCAGTTGGATCTTGTGAGATACACACGGAATGTTGTAGAAGAACATCTGAACATCTGGACATTAGATAACAAGATAACGATGATCGAACACTATCTAAATAAGATGCAATCGTTAGTTATTGGGACAAGTTTCCGACAGCTTACGATTAGTAGGTTATTTACGTTTCTGCCTCGATGCCTTAGTTCACAATTGCACTAACTACAGAATTGACAATTTTGAGGAGAGAGGTTTAAAATTTTACATGAACAGTACTAAAACTAAGGAAAATAATCTGTAAACTACGTTTTTAGTAGAAAGAGACGTATCAACGGTATTTCAATACGCGCAAACGAAAGAGCGTGATATTTAGTGTATTTAAAAAAAGTGAAAATTTAAAATTTTGTAGTTAGTACAATTGTGAACTAAGGCATCGACCTATAAGTAATTGTTGAATTTCTTTTGCATTAGTAAACTTACTACAATTTCGGAAAACAATGATCATACTCATCTCATTCGACGATTCGCAGGTTGAGCAGTGTCATTGAATTTTTCAATCAAGTATTTGTCTGTATCAACCTGCACCCTAACACACTATCGATCGGAATCTGAATCATTTTAAAGCAAATTGTTAATCCATTGGCTTCATATGTTCGAAAAACGTGTCGCTTGAGAACGTAAATAAAGCAATGAATGTTGTTGAACTAAAAATAAAACTGATTTTAGTATGTTATGCAATTAGGTTGCCGGACTGCGACTGATTGTAGGTATTGGGCCTGGTTGATGGCAATACTGCCGTCATAAGGAAAAAAGACGTACTTACCTGACATTTTTTTCGAAATAGACTAATTTACATATTCGGAATTAGCAAAAAAAAGTCGCATCTACCAGTATTTTTAAATTGGCATAAACTTAACGAATATCTAATAATTCTTACTATTAAAAGACGCGTCTGCCTTTGTATCTTATAGTTTAAACAGGACATAATATTTTTTTTTCTCTATTTCAATATTTCTGTAGATACTCGTACGTCCTTTTTCCTTACGGCCGCAGAATAGGCTAGCCCTCTATTGCATGGGGCTTAAACATAACTGACGAAATTATACCTCTGTCTGAGATTACAGGCGTTATGTTATGATCATACTTTTTGCTTGATGTTCTGCTATCTTTTTTGATGCTGAATAAATTGCAATTGTCGGTTCCGTTTTTTTCCATAAAGGAAAAAACGGAACCCTTATAGGATCACTCGTGTGTCTGTCTGTTCGTCTATCACAGCCAATGTGTTCCAAATCTAATGGACCAATTAAGTTGAAAGGAGGGATGATGACTAAAAAATGATTTTTTGTCCGTCATGTAGATTATTAAAATATATTGGACACGTATTTTTTCTTTTTCTACGTAATCAAAAGATTACGGCGATACATTGAGTTAAAATGTGGCATGACGTCACGTCTTCGTAGATTTTATACGTAGAAGTGACGTAGCAAGCCCCCACTCCCGAACTTTAATGCGAGTTATCTAAGTAATTTTTTATTAATATGATAAAGCAAAAAATACGTATCTAATATTTTTTTATTATCTGACTGACGGACTAAATAGAATTTCTTTTTTTTACCCAGGCATCACCCCTATTCCTGTGACCCATACACGGACGTGTAACGTAAATAAATGAGTTTTGAATTTGGGGTCATTTGAGGGGCTAATAAGAAAAAAAAAGTTTTGCAGACTGTACCGTGTGACATGTCAAATGAATGGGCTTAAACAAATAGTATTAAAGTTAATTACGAAAATAGATGAAAATTGACCATTCCTTTCCTTATCAACGAAACTACAGAGTCTAAAATTTTGAAAAAAGAATCCAGAAAATATGTCGATACTTATACGTGTTTTTTATATACCATAACTCTAGGGTATTAATGAGACCATCATTTTGAACAACTTTTACTATGGGACCAAACCTGAAATCGCGAAAAAGAAATCTGCTGTCCCATACATTAGTGTTCGCAAAACTCGTCAAAATGTAGGGAACTGCAGATTTTTGTTATAGTAGAGTTATGGTATATAAAAAAAGACGTAAATTATAGGAAAATTAATAAGAAGTCTATGGTCTTAATAAAACATGGCAAATCTCTCAATATTGTGCGTACAAACTTACATTTGCAGTTATTATGGGAGAACATGTTTCTCAACCACAATGTTAAGTTTACTCTTGGTATAATTCTTTCTCTTCTTTCTTCATCCCTACTACGGAACCCTATGCGTGGTCCGACACGCACTTGGCCCGTTGTCAATTTGACGCGTCAATTGATCATTTACCAAATGGAATTGAAGCGATTGACAGTATTACTACAATAGAAATCAATGGCAATTGATAGTTTCGGGAACCCCTTACACATAGTCGAATAGAATGAACTTTGCATCACGCCAAATTACCCTAGGCATATAAACAGACGGCTACCTACTCCGAAATACTAGGAATCGATTGGACGCTACAGTTTTATGGACACCATTAATTATGCATGCGACTGAACTCGGTAGTGTGCTTCCCCTGTGAACCTAGTGACTATACTTAGATTTAACCTATACTATCTAATTATCCATGCCATGGTATGCTACTCGTAGTGTGAAACAATGTCATAGTAGTCAGTCTCAAAAAGATTAAATTTATACATCGACATAAATTCATTTGATTGTCTACAATTTATGTTCCATAAATATAATACAGTATTTGTAACTCACGAAGCGACACGCGCTTTACGTGTGTGCAAACACGCTGTGAATATGTGCGTGAAGACGAGTAGCGTCAGCACATACGTAACACACACTTCCGATTTCGCCATTGTCTGGGGCGGTACCGACTACCGAGAGCTCCTGCGCTTACACACACATTCACAGCGTGTTTGTACACTCGGTAACCACATGTAAAGCGCGTGTCGCTTCCTGAGATAAAAATATACCCATACCCATACCACCATACCATATACCCATAGAAATATTAAAAAAAAAAAATCTTTAAGTATGAGCAATATGTTTTGTGCTTTTCCCAACTATGTGGGATGTCGCTGAATGCCTATTTGACCAGTTACTGGGTAAAACGATACCCCTTGGTAAGACTGGTCGTCAGACTTTTGGACTTCTGAAGTTCTGACTGTCAAAAATCTAAAAATGACAGCCGGGACCAACGACCTAACGTACTTTCCTAGGTTTGGTATGTAATGGATGGTCAGCCATCCACCGACGGATCTCGGCTAGCGTTGTTTAACCTTGACGATCGACCCGTGCGGCTGTTATTATTTAGCCAAGAGCCCGAGATTCTAGACAATTAAATGAATTCATTCATAATTTCACGCATCATTTTGTGGCTGACTGTACCTACCTAATCTTGACTGTAGTTGCCGATTTCGCGTCTAATGATCACTATGCTCTGTGTTTACTATAATTGAGAGGGTGGGATTAATTGTTGATAGGTGTGAATAGGTTAGCAATGATTGGGTGGTCAACTGGTCATATCTGTGTAGGACTGAAGATGAAGGCAGATTTGTATGTGCGTATTTGGCCTTTCCTTAACTTTTAATGTAAAGAATGGATGGCGGACGGTTCTTTGCTGAAGCGAGCTATCACAAAATTTATAAAATGCTGTGAAAATTCTAACTAAGAAATAAATAAAAATTCTAAAAGCGTTTCTATTAAACTACGTTTCTATTGAACTAAAATTGATTAATGATCAATACGGTTTAGCTATGGCTTCTGCTAATCTTCGTTTGGTACCTAAGGTCAAATCTATGGCATTCAATAGCGACCTTAATCATGTGATCATGTCTGCCTTTGAATATTAATACTCGTAGGCACAGATTTGGATACTAATTGTAGTTTAAGACCTTTGTTTTGTACACAGGGTGGTCCAAATAGAGACGTCAACAAGAAAAATCTGAATTCCTCATACCCAGGGGTATTCGAAAATACCCCATGTATGTTCTGCGATTTTGTGTCGTTGTTGAGTTATTTTAGTTTTTGTAATTACTGCCGGTGGAGCTTTTTTTTTATAGTGTGTATTTCTCAGATTCTTTTTGTGACATGAAAGTAACATTCAAGACGATCATGTAACAAAAAATACACTACAAAAAAAAAAAAAAATTAAGTCCAGTAATTACCAAGATAAACGGGTAAATAGGTTAGATATACGTAGCTTTATTTAAAACCTTGAAACCTGTCTATCTGTTTTATAATAAAACCTATAAAACAAAGAACCTGTGAGGCAACAAGCAAGTCGATACCGTTGATTTGAACAGTCATAAATGTCGTATAAATTAGGGTCGATACAATATACTGCTTGACACTATTTTATAGTCAACGTCGTGACGCAATTAGATTGGCGCCACACCAAAATTAAATACCAATTTTAACGATACCTACCTATTTTCACAAGCTTTTATTATACTTGTTATTTTCTTATTGACTTTATTAGAAGATTAACATATTGCAAATAAGCAGTTGTTATTTTAAAAACTTTTTATTGATTTAAACAATATTGTGACTTACTTAACATAATTTGGAGGCTACTCATCTGCCTAGTCTTTTACCAACTACAGTTGGGGTCGAGCGGTTTGCTCCCAGTCTAACCGGATGCAGCTGTATACCAGTAATTACAGTTACATACGTACGAGTACGTGATCTCCACCACAACCCAGATACTGAGTTGTGGAGATAAGACTGGTTGTCAGAATTTCGCGCTTCTGAGGACCCGTAACGACTGACAAAGGTCTACAAATGACAGCCGGGAGCAACGGCTTAACGTGCTTTCCGAGGCACGGAGGAGTCTCGGTATGTAAAGTTGGTCACCCATCCACAGACCGATCGCGGCAAGCGTAAGCATAGCTTAGCCTGATCGATCGACCCGTGCGATTTTTAGGGTTCCGTACCAAAATGGTAAAAAGGAACCCTTATGGTGCGACTCAGTCAGACTGTCTGCCACAGCTACGATATCTCAAGAACTACTGATGCTATCAACTTGAATTTTGGAACAGTTTTCGATGACGTTTGCCCAACTAGGTATTTTGCAAATAAAAAACAAAATAATTTTTTTTTTAGGCTACTAGGGCATGTGGGGTATCATATGAAAGAGCGCCGTTTGCACATTCTCAAAGATTTTTTAAATTTTTTTAGGCCGCATAGTTTTCGACTTTTGATGAAAAATGTAAATAAAAATACCGCCCCCCCCCCCTCCTTATCTCCGAAGTTTGCATAGAGAAAAATCTGAATTTATTCTGTGTGATAGAAGTTTATGTAAAGATTACCTACATGAGAAATAAAACGATGTCTGCAAATAGCACATTTTGTATACGAGTATATGACTATCAGCGCCCCGCGGTTTCACCCGCGTAAGTCTCGAACCCGTAAGAATATCGAGGTGAAAGTATCCTATATGTTAATCCAGGTTATAAACTATCTGTGTGCCAAATTTCATGAATATCCGTTCAGTAGTTTTTGCGTGAAAGAGTAACAAACAAACATCCATTCATCCTTACAAACTTTCGCATTTATATCATAATATTAGTAGGATAGGAAGTAGGGTAGTAGGAAGTAGGATGGTACGGAACCCTCGGTGCGCGAGTCCGACTCGCTCTTGACCGGTTTTTTATTACTTAGCTACGATATGAAACCTTCTCCTCAATTTGGAGATTACTACGATAATTACATGAGAGACCAGCGCACCGGTCGCGGTCAGTTCTGCTTCAAACCGGCTGACTGGAATATTTATTACTACTTCCATGAACTTTGCTGTATCCAAGCTATTCTTTGATGACTCCTTCTCCCCTTCCATTTTGATTTGAAATTATATAGGGTGACTGGTAATTAGTGACCGATACTTCAACACGTGATTGTTACTCATGATAACACACAACTTTTACTATGGGAGCAAACCTGAAAAAAATGTGCTGCTCCATACATTTTAACGAGTTATGCGAAAATAAATGTATAAGAGCAACTGATTTCTTTTTCACGTTTGGTCCCATAGTAAAAGTTGTTTGTTATCATGAGTACAATCATGTGATTAAGTATCGGTTACTAATTACCAGTCACCCTATAATAACTTTTTATTGAGCGTATTTATTTGCTAGCTTCCAATTTCTAACTCTTATAATATTCTATTTTAGGATCCTCAACCAATCGCCAATCATAAATAAGTTTAGCCTATTGATTGCTAAGATCCGATCGTTAATCAGTCGAGCATTCAGCCCTTCCATCCAATATTACCTAAACCCAGTACGTCGTCTATCGCATCCGCTGTAATCAATCATCGACCGAAGCATCTATGCCCTGTCTGCCACAGATTAAACACTACATGGAGGGATATAGTGGCGGAAGCGGAACACAATGATCGGAATTTTCTGTCTTGTACAACGCTACGAAGGTTTTCAGACAGGTTTTTACTTATCATTTTCTAATTACGGAGTAGCTTGTTGATTGCTGCTGAACATTTAATGTTCGCTTATAAGGGTTATTATTACAACCATTGGCATACTATCTTTTTTTAGGTCACTGCTGGTTCTAAAGAGGGAACATAGTTTAGCTGTGAACTAACAAGTCTAACAACGCTGGATATTTTTTGCCGCGGCTGCCGTAAAATTCCGTGAGTGGCATTCATAGACACTCTGTTACTTATAACTCTGTGATCGCACCTAACGGCAAGACATCCATATTAATGAATATTTAATATGTATCTACACATCCCAGACAATTAGATTTATTTGTGCGTCTCCCTTCCTGATCACAATTTATTGGTTCTCGTGACACGAATGCGAGACTAGAGTCATTGCCAATGTCATGTTCTAACAATAGTTAATTGTTTTATGATTATCTATTAATTATTCATTAGTCTGAAGAGACACTTGTTTGTTAGATACCGCGTTGTTATTGATAGTTTTATTATAATAACAGAGCTAGTAGGTATGTGTCGTTTTTACGGTAATTGGGTATTTTTCAAATGCCAAATGACTGTACTCTTTACGCTATGAGCGTCATCGTCATCATTGGCAGCCCACTGTTGAGTATAAGCTTCCCCCCTTTGCTGCCATGCTTCCCTGGTCTGTGCTAGTTTCATCCAGACACACCTGGCATTGGTCTGACAACGCTCCTCCTACCTTTTCTCGACTAACATTCCGTTAGGGCTCTGTTCCTCTTTCGCTAAGTCTAAAATTGTAAGTCTGTTGAGTATTACAAAATATCAAAGCTATAGAATAAGACACCTATTTTAATAATAATCAATTAATGTACAGGGTGTCCGGTAAAGAATGATTGAACATTGAAATAGCATAATAGACCTTATGGCCGTTCTAAAAAAAAGCCAACTAGTTCCTAAGATACAATTTAAAAATATATATATATATATACTGTGCAATTTCTAGTTCTGTCATAGTCAACATACAATATTATAACAACAAATAACCAATGGAATTCATTCATTTGTGGTCCGTTGAGGTGAAGAAGAATGTAAAAAGGTAAAAAAAAAACAAAATCTAAAATATCTTATGTATTTCTGGGATACTTATATATACTTTTTGTATTTTTTTTTTAGAACGGCTATATGGTCTATTATATGCTATATCAAGGTTATGCATTCTGTACGAAACACCCTGTATAGATATTTGTTATAATTATGGGTAGCCATATTGGGATTTCATTGGTATTAGGAAGCTTAACGATAATTTAAATTGCCCTTACCTTATAAGGTGTTGACATAATAACTGGCCACAATATTCATCTGATTGATTTCTAATTGATTTATCATTGAATCAGTTCATACCGTGATTAATTCCATTAGTTACACAGTTTCCAACTAAAAGATCGAGAGTCTGACAGCTAATTCTTTTCACAGACCGACTTGCATCACAAGTCCACAATTCACTAAATGCATTTAGCGCTAAACGAATTTAAAACATCGTTCTATTTCTGTCAATCGCTTGAAATGGACAGAGACAGAATGAAGTCTTAAATATTATGTTTAACACTAATCGTATTTAGGGCCGGTTTTTTGATCCGTAGTTAACTCAACCAATGGTTAAACATAGTAAGTAATGGTTGAATTTTGGCTAAATGTGAAAGGATAAATATGAATGAGTTATGCCATCAGTTACTATTTTTAATATGAATGAGCTAACATGAATACATTCATGTTTAGCGTTTCACATTTAGCCAAAAATCAACCATTATTCACTCACTGTGTTTAACCATTGGTTGAGTTAACTATGGATCAAAAAAAAGAAGTGATTTGTGGTCCACTTGGGCCTTAGTAGCTATGCTACCTGTCTCAGGGTAGTTGGCTGAAGATTGCCCATTCATTGACTGCTCATTTAAGGAATATACATATTGCCGTGCCTCGGAAAGCACGTTAAGCCGTTGGTCCTTAGTGTAATTCGTGGATCTTTGACAGTCGTTGCAGGAAAAATCCACGTAAGGCTAGGCAGATTGATTATGGAATATATTGCAATAATCACCAAGCCAAACCGACTGATTAGGTAAGTAGATATTGATCGCAAAACTATGGCAGACTGGGGCTGCAGTCTCGACATAGATAGTGATCGCTTTACGAACGAATTTGGTCGCAAAGTCCTAAGGGGGTCCATAGATGGTCAAAATTGCTTGACAATCACGAAAAAACTCAGGTGCTTGTCAAGCAATTTTGACCGTCTAGGGACCCTATTAAGGACTTTGCGACCGAATTCGGTCGTAAAACGATCGCTATCTATGTCGAGACTGCAGCCCCTGGAATATTGTCGATCCTCTAAAAATACATAATTATTAAGCATAAAACCATTTTGCACCACGTATGGGTTGAATGAGTATCTCTTCGTTTTGTTCGAAAAAGATAAGAAAATAATCAGCCGAGAGTTAAAATGTTACTATTCGTATAGGATGGCCATCAAATCAGTTCAAAACTCACAGGTACGATCATTGAACTCAGTTTCTCAGCCAGAAAGGCAAAATAGAGGTGACGATAGCACAATTCTATTTAAGAACTTCCTGGTTGAGATGTAAGTGCTAAGTAGTTTATGGCCGAGCCGGCGGAAACAGCGTATTAATTGCACTACAAAGTAGTACTGAAGACGCGAACGTGCGAATCTATAATTTTCTCATGTTTTCATAATAATATGAGAATTTTCAACGGCAATATTGGAGAGAATAATTTCCTGGTGAGTTTTATTTGATGCCAGGTGGCGGCCATCTTGGTTATTTGATGGCTTTTAAATTAGGCGCTTACATTATTTATAAACGTTTTAACTAATGGGAAAATGTTTCATGTCTTTTACTTGTAAATGACAACGTTTCCATTGATTCCAATGATTGTGCAGCCCAGTATCTGGTATTATGGGCCTTCAAATTTTGCGAAAGGTGTGAAATCCCCTGTTGATTTGCCAAAGGGATTTTCACACTTTAAGGGAGTAGTCAACTTCTTATGAAATAAGCGTTAAAATGTAGATTTCATGATCTAAAATTCGTCTTGTAATCCAAATAATACACCAAGTATTGCCATTTCAATTACGAAGCTATCAATACATGTAAGATGTAAGTACTTACAATGTTTTAAGTGGTGCTACGGTCGAGATTGCTTTGATGTGTGCTTCAAAGAAGGTATGCGCACGATTACGTGTTTATTAATAAATGTTACTTTCTTTGAATTAAGTTATGAGTCGCTGTTTTGTTTTCTTTCATTTAAATTCTATTTTATTCTTTCTTTGCTTCGTGTTTACCGCAAATAAACGTATTTTCTTTCTTTTCTTTCTCTAAATGATTATTTTTACTGTGTTTTTTGACTTTAAATGCACATACTTGACGTTATATTTGAAGTAGTAAGTAAGTAAGCAACCTCTAAGTACCTAAGATATTTGTGTAGGTATCAGAAATATGTTGTCTCAATGGGCAATGGATCACAAGCCTTCACAATCAAATGCTAAATAGAACAGTTACGAAATCAAGGATCCTTGTTATTCTATACTTCGCCCAAAAACAAAAAAAGTGACGGAAATATTGTAAAATTGGCTTAAAAGACCACTGAAGTTAGAACCCAAACTTATACGTAATGGAATCCTATACCAAATATCAAAACAGAACCAACCGTAATAATTTCCTAGTGCCAAACTTTAAGATGAACATAACCTAATAGGGTTGAACGGAGGCCTATTGATCACACCTAGAGATGGGCAATCAACCGGGTTAAACCCAGTTTACTGGGTTTTAACCCAATAAAAACCCATTTATTCCCTCCCACGGGATTTTTATTCGGGTGTTTATTGATTTGGTGAAATTTATCAATTTAAACATGGATAATGTAAATATTTGTGAATATTCTAGTACTATTCACTAATATTTACATATACAGGGTGTTTGACGCATGGACCGATACAATTTTTCCAGGGATTTGGGTGTCATTAGCTAGGTTCTACCCATACACCCTTTGTCCCAAATGTCACGGTTGGTTAAATATGTTTTTTTTTTAATGAAAATAAATACCCAAAATGTTTCCTTTAATTCGAAATAACTTTTTTGTTTGTGGGTGTAGTGGCACAAAATAATACTCTCCAAAGTCATTTAAATCCAAATACATCTTTGTTTGATACAACTGGTTTCAAGAAAATTCCTTACAAGCTTCCAAAGTTTAATTTTTTATTGAATGTATGAAATTTTACAACTTCTAAATTCGTTAAAAAAAACTAAGAGCCATTTTGAACTTAGCTTTATTTTAAAAAGTTCTTTAGTTATTAGCAGGGACCGGCCGGATACTCGTTGAAAGGGTGTTTGAAATGGTTATTTTAAGCGCTTCAAAAAAAAACCCTATGATACATGGTACACCTTCGAACGGGTGTAGTTAACCCGTTACGAACGGGTTACCTTTTCAACACCCTGCAACACTGTAACAGGGTAAGCCATTCCAACTCAAGACATTGTAATATGCACCGTTTACAATCGATATTAGTTTGAAAATTGCACAACCACGACCGCACGTGACATCGTACCGCGCCCGGCGGTCCGCCAATCTTGCGTGTACCGACTTGAGGAGTGACTTGTAAACATGGAAAAATACCTATTGTCTGTATGATCTTATAGTTCAATTTTGCTCGTCACACATGCTAAACATTGTAATAATATTTATTTCTTCGTGTCTATACTTGTTTATTTTCATTATTCGTCATTTGATTCGGAACTCGGACGGAACTACTCAAGCTACTACTAGCAACTACTACTTATTAGGTAATCCAGGGTAACCCGAAAAAAAGCTTTTCGAGAAGGTAACCTCTTCAAAGGCTTAAGTCATTGAAGGTGTTAACCCCTTTACGTGGTTACCTTAATAAAGATGTTAACCATTTCGCTGGGTTTCGAGGATGTAACTCGAACAAAAAGTAACACTGCGATGTGAGTTACCCCATGTAAGGGTTACCCTGTCCAAAGGCTTAACTCTTAAGCGGGGTTGTCCGGTCCTTGGTTATTAGTATACCCTTTCTAACAGTATCCTACATGTCATAGAAATTATTCATTATGTAGTCAAAACGCTAGTTTGGAGAGTCAGGGTTAAGAAAAGACTTATTAAGGTTATTATGTTTTTATTAAAGTAAAGTTATAAAAAAGGAGGCAAAACACCCGCCGGGAGAGATGGAAAGAAATGGGAGAAATGCCTTTGCCCAGCAGTGGGACAGAATAGTTAACAAAAGTTATAAATCTTGTTCAAATTGACCTCCTCCATTTCGTATGCACGCACGACATCTGTTTCTTATTTCAACTGTCGTTGTACAGACGCCAGCAGGTCAACCTACCCGAAACTGTCAGATTTTCCCAATCAACCTTGAACCTAATGCCTTAGCAATAAAGTCGAAACTCTATTAAAGAAATCTGACAGATTGTAGTAGCTTGATGTGCTGGCGTCTGTACGTAGTCGCATTTCTTCTGTCATAGTTTGGAACGCGCCGGTTATTCGTTCAATTAGAACTTCCCTAGTGGGCACTTCTGTCTGTCAAACCCATTCTGAGGTTGAGAATTTTTACGTCCGGGGACGTGCAAAAGTCAATCTCTGAGATCAACAGTAGACTAGTATGTGTGATACTACTTATAGCTATTATTTTAAATATGCTTGATATTTTAGTTTTGAATGGGCTGTGATGAAATACTTGCATAAATAATACAATTGTTGAAATATCATGTGCAAGAGTAAGTTGTCAAACTTGATGTGCTGTTAAATGCACCACTATCAGTGATATTTATACTCCAAAAAACACTAGAAGTACCTAAATCGTGTTAGGTCCACGATCCAAGATATTAGTGAAAGTACTCAATTTAGACCCGCTGTTTGGGTTTTTATTCGGGTTTAAACCCGTTTAAACCCAAAAAACCCGGTTTAAACCCGTTTTCACCCATTGGGTTTAAACCCTCTGCCCATCTCTAATCACACCACCCAATAGGTACGTTATCTGCTATAGTAAGTAATAGGCCACTCATAAAAAACAGGTGAAAAACAAGAAGAAGGAAGCTCTTGAATGAAAAGGATAAAACAATTTTTTTCGTCCTTTTCATTCATGAGCTTCCTTGCTTTATTGTACCTCACATTTTATGAGTGGCCAGTTACAGCGCTGTTACCCTACCTACCTAACACCTACCCAGATTGCGACCTAAAACTGATTATGTAACCCTTCCTTACGTCTAATATACGATCGTATCAAGATGTAATCTGATTCGAAAATTGACATTTCGATAACGAAGTTTTGACTTTATTTCACGGTGAGGGTTATGTGAGAGATTAAACTTCGATCAGTCAAGGTGCGTGTCGGGATATTATTCAACTAGCTTCTGCCCGCGACTTCGTCCACGTGAAATTTCTTGATCCTCCGGCCCACACCGTCGCATCGCATCGCCTGCCCGTTCTAGTGTTCTCTCTGACTCTTTTTTCATTTTGCTCGGCACCTAAGGGTCCTAGCTGATATTAAATATCCTATAGCCTATAGCCTTCCTCACGAATTGGACTATCAAAGGCAAAAATAATCTTTCAAATCCGACTGATAGTTCTAGAGATTAGCGCGTTCAAACATACGTATAAACAAAAAACAAACTCTTCAGCTTGTATAAATAAAGATATAGATAATAATAATATCTTAGGACATTGTTCACACATGGTCATCTGATCCCAAACTAAGCAGAGCTTGTACTATGGAAACCAGATAACTGATAAACTACATACACTACTTTTTTTTTGTAAATACATACTTATATAGATAATTACACCCAGACTCAGGACAAACAGACGTCATGTTCATGCACACAAATGTTTGTCCTGGGTGGGAATCGAACCCACTACCAGCGACATGGCAGGTAGTATCTTAACCAACCACGCCAGATGGCGCAGGATAGCATTTACCACAAGTGGTGATCGCATTAGTGGTTCAGCAGCTTCAATGTCACCAGGATTTTGCCAGAAGATAGCAGTTCGCCGTGAACGTGATATAATAGCGGCTCTCCTGACATTATCCCTGTCATCAGACGACAGCCGCCACGCATCCATCGAAGCATTGAGACAGAAGAGCATGGAGATGGCATATTCTACTATAGGTAGAATAGTTATACAAATATCTGTCATATCGACACAGACATGTCAAAAACCGTTATGTTTCTTTTTAACTAATCAAGAGCTGCGTATGAACGGCTTCCAGTCTAACTGGATGCAGCTGAATACCAGTATTTTACATGGAGCGACTGCCTATCTGACCTCCACAACCCAGTTATTGGGTAATACGATACCCCTTGGTAAGACTGGTTGTCAGACTTTCGGGCTTCTGACGCGTAACGACTGCCAAAAATCCACGAATGACAGCCGGGACCAACGGCTTAACGTGCTTTCCGAGGCACGGATGAGGCTCGGTATGTAAAGATGGTCACCCATCCACAGACCAGCCGCGGCAAGCGTAGTTTAACCTGATGGATCGACCAGTGCGGCTGTTATTACTTATCCACGTGCTCCTCCGCCTTAATCTAATCGCCTTAAGCTGACTGTCATCGTCATTACTATGACATTTGCAACCGCAATAGCTAATACAGTTCAGCAATGCTCGTTGCGTTTCGAGAAGATTGATCTTTAAAACAAGAAACACCTCGTTAAGTAACACCGTATTAAGTTGTTTGTTTTGATGATAACTGTTATACAATTTACGACATTGGAGTGGGATTTTAACAGCGAAATGGACCTAGTTATGCAGAAAGTAGCCATATGGCAGTTTTTCAAAAAAATGAGCTATATAAACACAGTCATACTAATTTCGACATACAAGATTTTTTTGCAAAAACAGCCATGTCGATATTCTCTATTTATCACGGGTATATGAGCCGTCAAATGCAGCCTTGTCCATACATCCATAATGCAACCATCGACAGAAAAATGCTTATAACTCTGTTTTTACTTTTCCCGACATGGCTGCTTTCTGCATACGGTCCAAATAACAACATACCACGCGTGTATTCTCTGAAGGGATAGGCAGAGGTACACCCACATTCCGTCAGTTATGTTTTATGGTCGATTCCCTTCCAGGATAAACATTTGTGTGCGTGAACATGTCTGTTTGTCCTGAGTCTAGGTGTTTTTTATCTATACAGGGTGATTTTTAAAACATGCGACATAATTTAAGGGGGTGTTCTACCCATCAATATGAACAACTTTAATATGGGACCAACTCGGAATTCGCAAAAAAAATTTCGACCTTTTTATACAAAATGGTCCAATCGGGTATGTGCTTTTACGTGGGAAGGTAATTTTTTTTTTTTGCGAATTCTTAGTTGGTCCCATAGTAAAAGTTGTTCATATTGATGGGTAGAACACCCCCTTAAATTTTGTCGCATGTTTTAAAAATCACCCTGTATAAGTAAGTATTTACTAAAAAAAAAAAGTAGTGTATGTAGTATATGAGTTATCTGGTTTCCATAGTACAAGCTAAGCTTAGTTTGGGATCAGATGACCGTGTGTGAATAATGTTCCAGGTTATTATTATTAATCATAAAATAAATAAAATAATAATAATAATATATCCTATTATTATTATTTTTATTTTTTTATGTCTCGGGACCCTGGGGTCCCGGACCTATGGAAGGCGTAGCCAACTCGCAGAGGCCCCTTAGACAATTTTAAATGAAGAGAAGGCACCAACTGACGATTATCCCTATATGGACTATGCAGTGCTCAAAAGAACAACCCCCGGTTGGTGCAGGACTATTGCAGAACGTGGAAACAAAACATGCTATGGGTTTGGGTGGCTAAAGTGGATTGGGTAACTTGAACTATGGAAGAACTATGTCCCCTGCCTGCCAAGCCAATGTTATATAATTATACGCGGATAAAATGGCCGGGGGTGACTTGCACACTTAATAATGGGCCCCCGGAAACGGTCGCTAGCACATAGTGACGTAGCGACAAGGGGGCAACACTTCCTGAGTTACTTGAGGAGTGGAGAGGTATTCTGCGGTTATCAGGACAATCCCGGAAGTACGGTCAAGATCACCACCACCTACCAGCACCTTACTAGAATACTTCTTTCCTCCGAGCATATTTGCCCTTGCGATCTCCACTCAAACCAGCCAATAAAGGCAAGAAAGAGGTGGGAGTTCTGTTCCTCCTCAGTGTTCACTCCAGCCGGCCAATAAAGGCAAGCCAGAGGTGAATAACAATGCTTCTCCCGGGAGATAGGGTCCGTGGAGTCATTACTGCCCAACAGCTCGCCATGCGGATTTATGTATCTCTCTTGATCAGACTATTCCTATCTTAGACTGTTTCGGCAAAGTAAACTACCGGCACAGACCCAGAGTTCGGGAGCGCGCAAGCCCCACCACGACCTCAACGTAGTGATACGGCGCTATTATTATTATTAAGTCCCATGTAATCTGGGTGAGCATATTTCCATCAACCGGGTACAAATACGGACTCCGGATTGCTACTGAGAAATTCCAGATAGAAAAACCCAATAACATTTTGCTCGACCCGGGAATCGAACCCAGGACCTCATGCTCAGCAGTAGTGCTTGCAACCACTAAGCAGCAAAATGATGAAGCTATTTTGTAACAATACTAACAATCAACCAAAAATTTCCAATACAATATAAAACATGGATCCGATGAATATTGTCCGTTACAGCCAGCCAAGAGTTTATTGTGTAGCAAATAACTCGATTAGTTCAATTTTCGCCTGCAGGCCGATAATTTAATTTGAACAATAATAAAGCCAATGATTCCGAGAATAAAACAAAAAATGGTGGCCTTGAATGCTAAAATTTTCGAGTTCAATAACCTTTTGACAATGCGTTGTAGATATGGTTTGACCGACTTGGCTCGAATGAGTCTTACGGTTCTATTTCACGTTTGTTCATCGATAGTAAAATTGTGATTTGACATTCATTCATTTAACTTAAAACTCATCAGTTCTGTCAATATTAATTGAATTTGACAGGCCAGATGGCGTGGTTGGTTAAGATACCACCTGCCATGCCGCTGGTCGTGGGTTCGATTCCCATCCAGGACAAACATTTGTGTGCATGAACATGTCTGTTTGTCCTGAGTCTGGGTGTAATTATCTATATAAGTATGTATTTACAAAAAAAAAAGTAGTGTATGTAGTATATTATATCGGTTATCTGGTTTCCATAGTACAAGCTCTGCTTAGTTTGGGATCAGATGACCGTGTGTGAACAATGTCCTAGGATATTATTATATTATATTATATATTAATTATGATTTTTAGTGTTCATATTAATAATTACGATATTTAATTTAGTGCCCCCTACAATAGTGGGTATTAATCGAATTATTTTACAAGCGGTTTCTGATTCCACTCTGAAATTATTTTTTCTCAAAAGTTCTTTTGATTTCACTGATGACAGGCTAATCTAGTCAAGGCTAAAAACCTCACTTCTAATCTTCCCAAACGTGACCCGACTAATAAATATCATCTGCCTATATTTTTCCCAGCTATGGGGTCGGCTTCCGGTCTAACCGGATACATTTGAATATCATTATTTTACATGGAGCCACTGCCTTTCTGCCCTCCACAACCCAGAGACTGGGTCGATATCCCGTAATGACTGTTAAAGTTCAAAAGTTTGAAAGGGGGAGGGGGGGTGTAAAGATGGTCACCCATCCACGGACTAGCCGTGGCATGCGTAGCTTAACCTGAGCGATCGACCCGTGCGGCTGTTAGTACTTCGCTACGAGCCTCGAATAATAAACATGTTCAGAAAATACCACTGGAATAAGCTGAAGGCGTTGACTGCAGATTAACCTGTCGGGAGTCCAAATCCGATCCAATCCAATAATTGGATAATGCTCTTTACTCGATTTCAAGGTTCGCTGCCTTGCGCGGTGCAGCTTCAGTAGTTCAGCTGCGATGTGGGCAATTTTACTTGACATCGCGAGGGTTAGGGCTTTGGATTTAAACAGCTGAGTAAGTTAGCTCTATGAAGGAAAAGGGAGTGAAGGATATGAAGAGAAAGGGAGTGATGATAAGGTGACAGATATGACACATTGCGCTGACCCCAAGCAACATGAGTCTAGGAGGTCTTGCACGGTGCAGCTTCACCAGTTTAGCAGCGATGTAATTTTACATGGTATCGCGAGGGTCGGGGCTTGGGATTTAAACAGCTAAGTTAGCTCTATGAAGGAAAAGGGAGTGAAGGATATGAAGAGAAAGGGAGTGAATGATAAGGCGACAAATGGGACACATTGCGCTGACCCCAAGTAACATGGTCTGGTGCCCGTTTTCACCAACCCTAAGTGACACCTAAATGAATCGCAAAACAAAAGTGTACTGTTAGATTTTCAACGCTAGGCTTCATAGCACCGAGAGTTGAAAATCCACCAGTGCAATAATATTTAGGGATTCATTTAAGTGATACTTAGGGTTGGTGAAAATAAGCATAGGGACCTTAGTATATAAATAACTTCTCCCGCTCTGGGTGGAGCGGGAGGGCCCCCTTCAGCTAGTGCTGACATCTCTTTGAGGCGCGCGTGGAACACAACGCGCCGTCGACCCAGGCCTGGTCCTTACCGGACGGCGAGCTACCCGTTGCTCGCCATCCGCAAGCCCGCGCCTTTTTTTTTTTTTTTTTCGTGGAGAAATGCTCATGCATACTGCACTACCACGGGGAGATAGTGCAGTTATGTGGGACTCCAACCCACTAAAACTCCACGGTGTCCTCCTCTGCCGCTTGTGGCGGGACACGGGCACGCGTTAGCACTCACCGCGAACCCGCCGCGGCTGTCCGTCACCGGACCCCTTCTGGGGAGCACCCCCATCACCGGCGCACAAGAACACATTGTGCACCGTGACCACCCCATGGACCAAACCAGCACATGGGCGCCAGACGGCCCAGTGTCTAGTCACCCTTGGTCCCCCTGCGACCGGTCGGGTCAGTGGCCCGGCCGCCTACCACTTTTCGGCCGCAGAGGATAGGGAGAGCGGCCACCGAAATACCGACACTCCTCCTCCCCTGCGGCTCAACCGCGTCCGCCATCTGACGGTGGCGACCCCGTCAAGGCCGCGGAAGGTAGAGAGCGGCGCACCGCAATACCGGCACTCCTCTCCCGCCGCGGCCTCCAACCCTCAGCCGCGATGCCTCCCATACGACATCGCGGCTCGCCTCAGTTGCGATGTCGCCCAAGCGGCACTGCAACCTACCTGTTGGCCGCTACGTCGTCGACTTCCTGGAAAAAGCCCTGACGAGCGGCCCCTCCTCGGGTTCCTCTTGGCTTCACCGTGGGTGACCAAGCCACGGCTACTGAGCCCCCCCGCCTCGACAATGCGGGAACCCCCCGGGGGGCGCAAGCCCGCGCCTACGGTGGCCGGGAATCGGCTATCGATTCCCGACGCCCAGGGCGTCTCTTGCGGCGACTAGGGGCGTGAGGGCGCAAAGATTGCCTCTTCCTCACGCGTTCAGCCTCCTCCTTCGCGAGCATTACAGCTCCGCAGAAGGAGGTGACGGCTTCCCATGCACTCGCGCTCCGTACCATAGCCTGTACCAGGGCCGGACGCGAGAGATCGCCGCCGCCGGTCGCCTCCGCGAGGACGCGGCGGTGCTCTGCCCAAGCCGGGCAGACTTCCACCGTATGCTCTACCGTGTCCTCCGGGCGATCCACACAGTGGTAACACCCGGGCGTTTCCTCCCGCCTTATCCGGAGCAGGAACCTCCCGAAGCAACCGTGTCCGGTGAGGACCTGCGTCAGGCGGAAGGTGAGGGTGCCATGACGCCTCTCCAACCACTCCTCAAAGACGGGACTTATCGCCGCAATTGTGGCGTGCCCAAAGTTGAAAACAACCTCATTTCAATATATTTTTTTCATTGTATTTAATGTTGCTTAAAATTTTCAAATGCTCAGATTGATGTGTGACATATCAAAGTTTCCTATATATTTTTTCTGGACTTTTAAAAGCATTAGCCTCTCAAAAACGACCATTACACGATTATACTCGCCTTATCTTAAAACATATCCTATGGCACTTGTCATTAATGTAGCTTTTTATTAGTGAAAGATTTTTGTAATCAGATCAGTAGGTAATTCCAGGGATTAGGTACCTCTTACAAACAAACTGAAGTAAAGGGCGGGTGTTCTGGGGGACTGTCTTATGTAAATTTGACGTACTCAATTCAAAAAGTGTTGATTCTCAGCCCAGTTTGAATAAATGATTTTGATTTTTGGTTAGATTATGATTCCTGATTTTATAGACGCGCTGAAAAACAAGGAACTTAGTTTCTTTGACGCTGAAGGCTCGAACACACTAAAGATCGTCTAATTATTTCAATGGACATCTACACACACTAATATTACGTGTATAGAGGTAAAGTTTGTAAGTTTGTATGTAGGAGCTAGGAGGTAATCTCTGGAAACACTGATTCCATTTCAAAAATTCTTTCAGTGACAGAAAGTTACACTATTACTGAGTGCGAGTGCCATATATGGTATGTTTTATACTATAGTTGACTGCCACGCGAGAGAAGATGGGGGCAGAAACTAGTTCTGAATAAAATAGATATAAGAAAACTAGCAGAAAAAATAATTTTAATAGGTAAAAGTAAGTATTATAATAATTACTTACGCCCACCTATTGAATTCTTACGTCATTTTAATGGATTGGAAAAAAATGTAGCGAGATATAATATAAAAACATCGCCTAGGGCCTTATTATTCCTCAAAAATACACGCGCGTAAAAAAACATTCTACAGTTTATTAACCCTCAAATTGTCAATAGGTCTTTTTTTATATCGTGTCCGACTTGGCACGATGTGTGTGTACCTACGTCATTCTAACATAGTGTTTCTACTATACAATCGATATTAAAGTAATTGGAACGGTGGCATTTAGTTTTTGTGTCATCTAGGATCGCTATAATTTGTCACTTGGTTTTGACGGCTCAATATGAGGACGGTAGCGGTGTCAAATTGGAGTGTCCAATGGAGCTAAGTGGTTCGGAGAAATTACTGTTATTTGTCAGGTTATTTATCAAAGGTGGATGTGATGCGTTTTGGTAGTTCAATTACTTAAGTACTTTGTAGTTATGTCTCAGGTAAATAGGGTCAAGCTTGTAAACGGTTTACTTAAGAGGGGTCCTGTCTTTGCTGATTTTGCGAAGTCTTACAATAAGTTTGTATATCTGCCGTAGAATTCCGTCCTACCAGCGACTTCCGTCCCTAAATATAAGTACGAGTAAGAGCCTAATAAAGTCAATCAACCGGCAAACGCTATCGCGCGTAAATTTAGCCGTAAACGCGTAATTACGGCCGTGACGAGCGTAATTCCGACCAACTACGCGTTATGCCGAGATTTTAATTGCATCCAACACCGTCACGTTAATTAACGTTATCAAAAGTTCGCAAACATTATGATTATGGTAAAATTTAATTGTTTAACGAACAATGAAGAGATTTTGATTACATTTTACGCTTAGTCAGATTGATAGCATTCGTATTAAGGTAAAAACCGGTCAAGTGCGTGTTGGACCACGCACAATGAAGGGTTCCGTTGTTGGGATGAATTTATCCCAAGAACAAACTTAACATTGTAGTTGAAGAACATGTTCTCCCATACATTCCAATTGCAAATGTAAGTTTGTACGCACAATATTGAGAGAGTTTACCGTGTTATTTTAAGACAATAGAGTTTTCCTGTAATCTATAGGAACAGAACTATTTGCTTCATTTTTTTTTTCAAAAGTTTAGGCTTAGTAGTTTCGGAGATAAGGGGGAATGGTCAATTTTCGTCTATTTTCTTAAATAACTTTAAAACAATTTATTTCAAAATTATAAAAATAAATATATACAGGGTTATTGGTAAAACACCAGCAACCTCTTAAGGGGTTATTGTACTCATCATCATGATCAACTTTTACTATGAGACCAAACCTGAAATCTCAAAAAAAATCAGCTGTTCAGTACATTTTGACGAATTATGCGAAGAGGTTGCTGGTGTTTAACCCTGTATATTTAAGACCCTCACAGTAAGCCCTTTCATTTGATATGTCACACGGTACAGTTTCCAAAATTTTTCTTTTTAATTTTCTTATTTGCCCCCCAAAATTGACCCCCATATTTAAAATTAATTTATTTAAGTTACACGTCCGTATTTGGGTCACAGAAATTCATACGTGTACCAAATTTCAACTTAACGGTCCATTAGATTCGGAGCAAATTGGCTTTGACAGACGGACAGACAGACACATGAGTGATCCTATAAGGGTTCCGTTTTTTCCTTTTGAGGTACGGAACCCTATAAACGGTGAAGGAAACATTCGAAGACATGTGTCATCTAAAGACCCGCACTGGGCCCGGCGTGGTGGATTAGGGCTCACTCCCTCTCACCGACAGGAGACCTATGTGCTAGCAGTGGGAACATTACATTAATTAAGTTGAAGTGTCTTTGATAGCTCATTTAATTTGACATATTAAACTCTATAGAAATGTTGTCAATACGCACAAAATAGCTTGCAATTATTTGTAATCCTCATAATTACCCCCACAAAACAATACCCCACACTTTAGTAGCCCAATATAACAATGAATTGGCAATTGAACACTATTACTGTTTAATCCAGTGGCTAATATTACATTATAATTACCCAAGTTCACAGCGTATGTGCAAACTACATTTTAACCCTGCAAAATCTGCGTGTGTGAAGTAATGACTCCATGTTTTGCCTGCGCGCTGCACCGGCGTGCATTGCACAGTAATTTGTCAACGTCACCTCGCTCCACTGATATTAATGGAAAGTTAGTGTCAACCGAACGCCTTTGTGCCTTAATTACTGGCGATTGTTTAATTATTGATTTTTACCTTCGGCGGGAACGAATTTATTGTGACAGGCGCCCGTTAAATTTAATTTAATTTGATCGAATTAGGAAGATAGTGGTGGCTGTTGTTTGGAGCCTGGTAGACTGTAATGGAACGTGCTTTTGTAAAAAAATCTGGAAACAGTCATTCCATATTCAAAGTTGTTGCTTTTCAGGGTTCCGTAGCTCAAAAGGAAAAAATGGAACCCTTATAGAATCACTCGTGTGTCGGTCTGTCCGTCTGTCACATCCAATGGGGAGGAAAACTAACTTTGTATCACGATAGATGGCGCACAATCGACTGTACCTTGTTTTGATATATTAGCTGTCAAATCGTATGGATTTTTGCAATCTACTAAGTTTAGCTTTCCTATTTTCCGTAATTTTGTCCAAAATGCCTCAATGTAGTGCGTTAACTTGTAAAAACAGAGGAGTATATTTGTTTCCTAAAGAAAGTAAGGGCAGACAACAATGGGAATTGGCGTTACGTATTAAAAACTTTAAGGCAAGTAGTACTGCACTATTATCTGCTGCGCATTTCACAGAAGAAGCAGAAGATCAGTAAAGAAGCCGTCCTTTAGGCTGGGTACTATATCTATAAAACAAAAGAATCAAGATTATTATCTAATAAAATAAAATTATTGTCATCAAAATAAAAGTGTCATAAAATAAACTATATTAACTAATCTATGTAGTAAATAATTCTCCTAATGATTTAATCAATCAATATAGGTACTTAGTTTTCAAAATATTCCTGTATTGCCTGTCTGTTAATCATTGGTAAAGGAGTATCTGCATTTATGTCTTTGAATGTATCAGAAGGTGGACATAGGTATGCGGTGTCGTCTTGGATGTCGCAGTCAGCACCAAAGTTTTGGTTTCGATCATACGAATGTAATCTATAAAAAAAATAGGAATGTTAGTCCGTGGCTTATAAAAAAGGCTCACAAACAATCATAACCTTAAATATTTTAAGTGTTTTCCTTGCAATCAAATCTGCCTTTTTGTCGGCAGTTGCAGCGTTCCTTTTACGGAGCTCAACTTTTATTTGAGGCACAGTCATAAACGCGTACATATTGTAGTCGAATTACACTTTAAAATTTCATAAATAGTAATCACACTACTGTCAAGAAAGGTAAACAAGGTACAGTTGACTACAGCGACATCTACACACAGCTTTGAGTGTGGCTCCTCATTTGATCCGAATGTAATGGATCTATTAAGTTGAATTTTCGTACACATGAATTTCTATGACCCAAACACGGACGTGTGAAGTAAATAAATGAATTTTGAACATGGGGGCACTTTTGGGAGGCAAATAAGAAAATAAAAAATAATGTTTTTTTTTTTTTTGTAAATTGTATCGTGTGAAAGGTATCTGTCAAATGAAAGGGCTTACTGTGAGGGTCCCAATTATATATTTTTTAAATTTTAAAAGAAATTGTTTTAAAGTTAACGAAAATTGACTATTCCCCCCGCTTAGCTCCGAAACCCCTACTGAGCCTAAATTTAAAAAAAAAAAATCAGACAATCAGGTCTATACTTACAGATTACAGGAAAATTCATAAGAAGTATATTATGGTCTTAAGGCGCCCCCGAAGCATCCCTAGTTCATACAAACGAAATACCAAAATAATTTGTAAATCAAACATATAAGGCAGTGTGTATTTATTTCAATTGGATTACAGAATATCTAGGTTCGCAAACATATATTTAGAAAGGACACTGATTTGAAGACGAGATATGAGGAATTTAAAATTTCTATAGAAAACTTATTTGTCTCATATTTCATGTTTAAATAAATGTTCTTATTTAAAAATAACTTGGTAAATCTCTCAATATTGTGCATACAAACTTACATTTGCAGTTGGAATTTATGGCAGAACATGTTTTTCAACTACAATTCGTGTTTGTTCTTGGGATAAATTCATCCCAACTACGGAACTCTTCATTGTGCGTGATCCGACAGCGACACGCACTTGGCCTGTTTTTTTTTTTTGTAACCGAAGCAACTAAAATGGTTTTCAGTAGGTATAACAGCGTGGCAATTAAGTACTTACATGCATGATAATAATTAACGATGTGTACAGCAGAATATAATGAGCTGCAGTAATCGATTTAATAGGTGTTAAATGATGCTTGTCAGTTCACTCATATTATACAAACCGCACCCACGAATGACATGTAATGACGATCAAAAGTAATGGATGCGCGTTTGGTCGCACTGTGAAAATACGCACGATTGAACACAAAAAAAAAAATAATGACTGCCATTATAGCTTCTAAGAATGTTCTAAAAATGTTCTGCTCGATTTCCCACTAATTATCGTTGCTAGTGTATTATTGCCAAGAGCCAATTTTGCGAAGTGGAATTTTAACCGAGATATTATTCTTTCTGATTGATAATTAGGCTGCGATTTCACCAGAGGTGTGCGAGGATGGGTAGGTATTGTCTATGGTCTTGGAATGATCATTATATTGTGACCTGTCCTTGCATCAAGCAATAGACATGCAACTTTTTTAAATTTCTCTTTTTATTTTTTTTATTTTACTGTCGATTACGGAGCTTTCGATTATTTCATATATTTTTTTCTTATATGCGTCTTATTTGTGATGAATGCCTGCAGAATCAACAAATTTATCTTTCTTTCTTTGGGTGTGTGTGTGGAAATAACCGACAAAATCGCTTCATTTTCATAGCTTGATTATCTAAAGCTAGCTATAGTCGACTCTCGATAATTTTAAACCCAAGGGACCAGGGAAAATTTTCAAGTAAACAAGCTGACTCACTTTAACGTTCAAAGGTAGACTAGAATGCGAAATGTTAAACAATCGTCAGGTCTGTCCCCATGTGTATAAACAAAGGATAGGTGCATGCTAAACGCTTCAAATTATAGAGAGTAGGGAAGCCCGGACTTCAAATTATTGTATGTTGACGGGCAGGATACTATACGACCAATTAACATTGGTATTATTCAATTTATCGAGTATTTTTCAAGGGAGCAGAAAATATATACAGGGTTATTGGTAAAACACCAACAACCTCTTAAGGGTACTCATCATTATGAACATCTTTTACTATGGGACCAAACGTGAATTCGCGAAAAAAAAATCCCATAGTAAAAGATGTCATAATGATGACTACAATGACCCCTTAAGAGGTTGCTGGTGGTTTACAAATAACCCTGTATATACTTAGTTTTATGCACATCTGAAAACAGCCTAAAGCTCAGTCTTCTATAACTACATATAGTAGCAGACGTTAGTAATGTGCTACAATGGGATGCAATATAGATTAGGTGACATCATTATTAGGTGGCTCGGATGTGGGGCAATGGTTATAGCGCAGTTGGTACTTAAGACCATTATGCAGAAAGCACACAGCAATATTGTCTGCAGCGTCGAGTGCGTTTAATGTTTGAATTGAATTTCGAATCTGTTCGTTCGAATTTTAATTTTGTTGTGTACGTGAAAATAAGAGTAGAATAAGAAAGTGATTCCTAGAGGAATACAGGAGTAGGTATAAAGAATTTGAAAATGTAAAATATTTTGTGAACACTCAGAATATTTTTTTTATTTTTCTGTCCTTTTAGAATTTCGAACAAAATTCCAATACAAAATATAGGTATTGGCACTGATCAAGATTCTTGTTTATAGTGACAACGCTGAGAGTTTCTTCACCCCTCAAAAGAAACAAACTACAATAAACACCTACTTGCACTTTTTTGGTAGACTTTCAAAGAACTATTCAGATGTAACCAAAGAGAAAATGGTACGCGGAAATAAGTCATTAGTCGATCAGGAACGCTATCGCATAGGATAATTTGTAGTTAGGCCGAATGCCACAAATCATCGTCCAATCAAATGTCGATATATTTGATTGGACTTCCTCATTGTTCAAGCAACTGTGTAAAGTGCAAATTACCTCTACGTAAAGACTACATCATACAGACGTATCCATTGGTCGGCTAAAGTATATTTGTGGAGAATGTTATGTGCGTTACGGATTCCAGTCTCTAGTGGCCGCAAGCGCTACTGCTGAGCATGAGGTCCTGGGTTCAATTCCCGGGTCGGGCAAAATTTTATTGAGTTTTCCATCTGGAATTTCTCAGTAGTAGCCCGGAGTTTGGATTTGTGCCCGGTTGATGGCTATAGGCTCGCTCGCATATGAGACCAAAACATTGCTGGCGAAATGTGGGTGTACTAACAGAACTAACCCTTCGGGGAAAACAGACGTTGTTATATTATGTGTAAAGCGCAGACCACACCGGGAACGCAGCTAAGTTCGTTTACGAGTAGCTTCGCTCATGTAGCTATCGCCTATTCATAGTTCGGCTCATACTTCGTTCGCGGCGTGAACCGAAGTATGCAAACACGCGGTAACTATTTTCTTTCCTTGGTAACTTAGCTTCGTTCCCAGTGTGGTCTGCGCTTAAGGCTGAGGCCAAACGAAAGTAATTTTTTGAGCTGTGAGTCGCGTAAAATGAGTCGGGGATTTTTTTTTTTTTTAATAAAATGAAATGCATTTTGCGTCGCTGTGTGGCACAAACAGTACCTTAGTATGAAACCGAGTGCAGCGTAAATTCCGCGACTCATTTTACGTGACTCACATCTCAAAGAATTACGTTCGTTTGTCCTCAGCCTTACAGATTTTGTCACATTTCACGTACACTCTGCAACACATGTCTCGTTACTGTTATACTGCTAGGTTTTAGATAGGTCTACTCCGTTGCCTGCACGACGTTTGTAGTTCACTGTACTCTAGTATTTTGCCCTCAACGCTTATTGAGGAAATGTGGCGTTCTAGAGGTCTTAAACAGCTGTTTGTAGTTTATTTTGTTTATATGCCATTGTCTACAAACGTGTCTCGCCCAAGAGATGCAAAACATCGTTGTTTGAATGAGATGTTTTATTAGAATTGTTAGTTTCTAGAACGACCACTTGTCTATGTAAATACCTGTGCAATGTTTCTGGGTCTTCTTGAGTAACCCGTATATGAAAAATGGGTTCTCCAGTAAAAAAAATACAGGTAGATAATTTGGAGGAGAACGGAACGGACAAAAGAAGAGGATTTCTTTTCAGCAAGTTTTAACTCCGTGCAAATATTGCCCTGTCCTGCCTCTCTTCTATCTGGCTTAGCATTGTCATCGTTTGCCTAGCCTTTTCCCAATTATGTTGGGGTCGGCTTCCAGTCTAACCGGATGCAGCTGAATACTACTGCCTATCTGACCTCCACAACCCAGTTACTGGGTAATACGATACCCCTTCGTAAGACTGGTTGTCAGACTTTCGAGCTTCTGACGACTCGTAACGACTCAAAGATCCACGAATGACAGCCGGGACCAACGGCTTAACACGGGTGGGTTTTAGTCAGTAGAAGTCTGTCACGCCCTTCCGCTCCGCCCAGAGCGGGAGACGTTATTTGATAATTACCCACCCAAAAAAAAGCTCTATATAACTACATAACATAATGATACATACAAGACAAACAGAAGAGGACATGCTATCGGTTTGTAACCGATCAGAATTAAATACATTGTTCACCCTTCAACGCGGCCACCAGTTTGCCTGCACTCCAATAGTTTTGAAGTGATATAAAGTCCTCATCATTTGCTTAGCCTTTTCCCAAATATGTTGGGGCCTGCCTATCTGACCTCCACAACCCACACCAAGTTACCTACTGGGTAATACGACACCCCTTGGTAAGGCTGGTTGTCTGACTTACGGGATTCTGGCTACCTGTAACGATTGTCAAAGATCTACTAATAACAGCCGGGACCAACAGCTTAACGTGCTTTCCGAGGCACGGAGGGGTCTTGGTATGTAAAGACGGTCACCCATCCACGGGCCAACCGTGGAAAGCGTAGCTTAACCTGATCGATCGACCCGTGCGGCTGTTATTACTTAGCCTCAAGCTTTGTATTTGTAAGTTTCGTAAAATAATCATCAGCCTTGGCAGCCTTGTATACTGCAAAGTATAGGCATCCTCCCTTTTCTGTCATGCTTCCCTGGTCTGTGCGAGTCTCATCCAGGTCTTCCCCGCGATCTTCTGTTCTGTCGTCCACCCATAATATAAATAAAATTAGTAAAATAATCCAAGATATTCTACTGAAACGTCCCAGTTCACTCCTGGACTAGATAAGCAGCATCCAAAAAGGAAATAAAACTGTCGGCCAGAAGTATTTCGGCCAGGAAGATGGATGATGCAGCCATGTGTCGGCCGTCAAAGCTTCGCTGGTCGGTCGGATTCACGTTTATGAAAGCTGGATATACATACGTTGTTTTCTTGAAACATTGTTTAAGGAAAATAAATCTTTTATAGAATATAAAAGATGAGTTTGATTGTGTTGGCTTACCAAGGGGTGGCGTATTACCCAGTAGGTAACTGGGTGTGGGCAGTGGCTCCATGTAAAATACTGGTATTCAGCTGCATGAATACTGGAACCCGGCCCCAACATATTTGGGAAAAGGCTAAGCAAATGATGAGGACTTTATATCACTTCAAAACTATTGGAGTGGAGGCAAACTGGTGGCCGCGTTGAAGGGTTAACCATGTATTTAATAGGGATGATGCCTGGGTAAAAAAAAGAAATTCTATTAAGTCCGTCAGTCAGATAATAAAAAAATATTAGATACGTATTTTTTGCTTTATCATATTAATAAAAAATGACTTAGATAACTCGCATTAAAGTTCGGGAGTGGGGGCTCGCTACGTCACTTCTACGTATAAAATCTACGAAGACGTGACGTCATACCACATTTTAACTCAATGTATCGCCGTAATCTTTTGATTACGTAGAAAAAGAAAAAATACGTGTCCAATATATTTTAATAATCTACATGACGGACAAAAAAACATTTTTTAGTCATCATCCCTATTCTGATCGGTTACAAACCGATAGCGTGTCCTCTTTTGTTTGTCTTGTATGTATCATTATGTTATGTAGAGCTTTTTTTTTTGGGTGGGTAATTATCAAATAACGTCTCCCGCTCTGGGCGGAGCGGGAGGGCGTGTCAGACTTCTACTGACTAAAACGCACCAGTGTTCCTTCAGCTGCCTGCTACAACAAATTGGACGGTTTTGCAAATTTTTCATGCGATCCTCTTTCGAGCTATCAATACCGTCTGTGCGAGCCACGCTGCTGAAGCCCCTTTTGAACACCCAATTTCAAGTTTACAACCTACAGACATTTTACTACAGCCCAATTTAATTACGGTCTTCTGACTGGCTAACGCAATTACACACTACCTTAAAATCGACTACCTAAGCCAGGCCCGCCTGGTGCGGGCATGCAAGGCGTGCACCGAACACGGGCGCCATTTACAAGGGGGCGGCAAAAACAGATATCGAAACAAAAACGAAACATTCTCGTAATTTGCATGTCTTAATTACACATGCAGAATTAGCCGAAGCAGTAATGCTCTCGAAGGAGGAGGCTGAACGCGTGAGAGAGAGGCAATTTTTGCGCCCTCACGCCCCTATTCGCCGCAGGAGACGCCTGGGCGTCGGGATACGATAGCCGATTCCCGGCCACCGTAGGCGCGGGCTTGCGGATGGCGAGCAACGGGTAGCTCGCCGTCCGGTAAGGACCAGGCCCGGGTCGACGGCGCGTTGTGTTCCACGCGCGCCTCAAAGAGATGTCAGCACTAGCTGAAGGGGTCCGCTAGGGCCGATGCCCGCCAGGGTTGCGGGTTGTTCGAAAGAGTTACCGTGGCCCTGGCACAGGCAACTGAAGGAACACGGGTGGGTTTTAGTCAAAAGAAGTATGACACGCCCGCGCTCCGCCCAGAGCGGGAGAAGTTATTTGATGATTTCCCATTCAAAAAAAGGCCGGTTTTTTTGATCCGTAATTAACTCAACCAATGGTTAGACATAGTAACTAATGGTTGAATTTTGGCAAAATGTGAAAGGCTAAACATGGATGAGTTATGCCATTAGTTACTATTTTTTAATAAGAATGAGCTAACATGAATACATTCATGTTTAGCCTTTCACATTTAGCCAAAATTCAACCATTAGTGACTATGCTTAACCATTGGTTGAGTTAACTACGGATCAAAAAACCGGCCCTAAGCTCTTAAAGGAAACGTTAACCCTCAAACAATGTGTACCAGACTTAAATCCTCAATTACAAATCGAGTTCCGTCTGCGTGACGATCACGACACGTCACAGTGTCTGTATAATAGAGTATCTGTATGCGGTAGCCACCGGCTGGAAAACGTGGCTAATGATGATTTAATACAGCGTGCACTGAACATTGAATGTCTAAGTGTTTATGTAAATCGACAGCGATGTTTTGCAGACTTATTAGCCGTTGTTATTGCTGCTGATCGATTGTTGTCTGTGGGGAATTTTTTATGTGATTTTTTTGTTGATAGAATAATAATAATAATAATAATAATAATTTATTCAAGTAAAAAGTTAGTACAATTGTGATTTACATGAATTACAATTGAGAATGTTTTTAGTCCTAACTGTAATGTAGACCTGCCTGATCTAGGTTAATAAAAAAAACCTGTGTTTCAAGCCATCTATTTAGATCAATCATTTAAATGAAAAACAAAATGAAATGGAGGCAAAATAATAAAAGAAAGGAAGACAATATTTTCAATGACTTAAAAGTAACATGTTGAGTAATATTATTTTAAACTAGATTAAGTATGATATTATATTTAAACAAATTTACGAACAATATTGTAACCAATAAAGTGGAGACTTAATGATTAATTAAAATTAAAATTAATTACATTAGAAAAGAGGCTTTATTTTACAATTTCTAGAAGTTTTTCCGTGTCTGCATAATTCTGTTTTGCTAAATATTCCTGAACTAGTAAATTACACCTATTATAACTTAGACTATAGATCTTTAGTATTCTGTTAAACTGATTATACAAGTAGGGTCCTAAAAATAAGAAGAATCGCTGAGCATAAGCATGTTTAGTTCGAAAGTTAGTGCATACCAAATCTTTTCTTCTTCTATCTGATGGTAATGGGTTAAAATAAAGGTTAGTATGTTGGAGCAAAATTACCTGCAAAACAAATAGTTGGCGTACTGTTAGGACCTTACATGCCATGTATAGTTGGTCTGTGGGAAATCGAAAGGGGCGAAAAGTAGAAACTTTTAAAACTGCTCTTTGGGCGCGTTCTAAGTGCAGCATGATCGATTTAGCGGCGCCACCCCATGACGTAATACCGTAGGTAATAATAGATTGACACAAAGCCAAATAAACCTGTTTAATTAATTTAAAGTCGGCTATGTTACGTAAGTTTTTAAAGATATACAGGGTGTCCGGTAATGAATGGATAACCTTGAAATGTCTTATAGTATAACTTATGGCCGTTCAGAAAAAAAATTGAAACAAAATATATCATAAGTAGTACCTAAGTTATGATTTTTTTAAAAGAAAGGTCTAATTTTTTTTACCTTGTTTTACTTTTATGAACACTACGATCAGAAATGAATGGATTCCATCGGTTTGTTGTTATTTTATTATTATACACGAACTATGCTAATAGATAAACAGTCAATAGTATGACTAGCTATTGCACTTTTTTATTAAAAAATTAGCAGATTAATTAATTTTAGAAAAACTTTGCAAAATTTATTTTTTAAACTATGTTTAAACATCTTGGGTATAAAAAAAATGTATGAATACATGAGTGGCCAATAATTTTAAAATAATGTCACTTTCAAGTAGATTTTATAATGGTACAATTCATAAATGTATCTACAATAAATAGTGAATTATTGCGATTAATGTAGAAAAGGAGAAAATTTTACTAAATATCAAAATTTGTAATATGGGAACATTTTTTAAATTTAATTGTACCTGAACTTTGGGGATTAATAAAAAACAACATTTAACATAAACAACACTTTATTATCATTCGTTTATAATAAATGTTCAAACTGCCGGCCTCCCACTCTTATGCAGGCCCTACATCTACGGATAAATGATCTACGGAGCAGTCTTGTGTACCGTCGTTCACTAATTTTTGATGCGGCTGCTCTGACTCGTCTTCTTAATTTTTCTAAAGACCTTATAGGCTTACAGTATACTTCCTCTTTAAGGCAGCCCCAATAAAAAAAATCCAATGGATTTAGGTCCGGTGAACGTGGAGGCCACAAAATTGGCCCTAGCCGCCCGATCCATCTATCTGGGTACGTGTTATTTAAAAATGCACGAACAGATACAGCATAATGCGCAGGACAGCCGTCATTTTGCAACCAATATGACTCCCTCAGCTCCTCGGGCACTTCTTCTAATAAATTGGGGAGATCATTTTGAAGAAACTCCAAATAACTTTGCCCTGTTAAATTCCCCGGTAATTCAAATGGCCCGATTATTATTCCACTTAATATTCCAGTCCAATAATTGATTTTAAATTGGTATTGGGATCTATCTTCACGCATAAGATGGGGATTTTCTAATTCCCAACCGTGTAAATTATGAAGATTCATGTATCCATCTCTTTTGAATGTTGACTCGTCGCTCCACAGAATTTTATTAAAAAATTGCGGGTCTTCTTCGATTTTTGCCAGCATTTGTCGGCAAAAACGCAATCTAGCTGCATAATCTCTTGGTTGGAGAGTTTGCACGCGTGTAACGTGGTAAGGGTGGAATTTATTTTTTTTCAAAATATCGTGCACGGTCGATTTTCCGATACCTGTGCGTCGAGCTATTGTTCGTGTAGAGGTAGAAGGATCGTTTTCGACTTCCTCAAGCACGGCTTCTTCTACATCAAGACGAGCGATTCTTCCACTGCTTGTACCACCGACACCACTACCAGGCAATCTTCCTTCGGAGTAACAACCGTGGACACGAATAAATACGCGGTAGTCTGGGTGGCGCGCATTAGGGTATCTCTCCCTATAGAGCGCTGCAGCTGCATTTGCGTTACCTCTGCATTCTCCATAAATGTAATGCATATTTGCATATTCTTGTGCCGTATACTGACGTGGCATTTTGATACACAAAAACACAAAAGTCCAGTTTAGTCCAAAAACAAACCAAATCGTCGCAAATATCACGAAACAAAACAAGTCCAAATCAGTAAGCAAAACGAATAGTCCAATAAAATAGCCACGTGGTCGTTTTAACACTGATTCAAAGTAAATCACGATAATTGCAAACGGAAACTAAATAAACACATGCGAAGTCGAGCAAGTCGAGAAACGCACTAAAAGTATGAGTGCTTACCTGATGTTTTACATTTATTTCCTCTCTCTCGCACCTAGCCGATTCAGACCCTCTTTGTCTAACATAACACAAAAGAATGACAGCACGGCGTGCGCGCAGGTAGCAAATATGAAGGTCACACGACCCATTTCACGCTTTTAAAGTAACTATTTTAATCATTATGAGTATTTGTAAATTTCTGACAATTTGGTTTCAATACGCAATTTTTATTCACTACAAATTCCTTAAATGTATTTTTGATTAATCTTCAGTGGTCAGAAGCAATTTAATTTAAAAAAAGTTCCTACATTACTTTTGACATTTGGTAAAATTTTCTCCTTTTCTACATTAATGGCAATAATTCACTATTTATTGTAGATACATTTATGAATTGTACCATTATAAAATCTACTTGAAAGTGACATTATTTTAAAATTATTGGCCACTCATGTATTCATACATTTTTTTTTATACCCAAGATGTTTAAACATAGTTTAAAAAATAAATTTTGCAAAGTTTTTCTAAAATTAATTAATTTGCTAATTTTTTAATAAAAAAGTGCAATAGCTAGTCATACTATTGACTGTTTATCTATTAGCATAGTTCGTGTATAATAATAAAATAACAACAAACCGATGGAATCCATTCATTTCTGATCGTAGTGTTCATAAAAGTAAAACAAGGTAAAAAAAATTAGACCTTTCTTTTAAAAAAATCATAACTTAGGTACTACTTATGATATATTTTGTTTCAATTTTTTTTCTGAACGGCCATAAGTTATACTATAAGACATTTCAAGGTTATCCATTCATTACCGGACACCCTGTATATTAGTTTACGCACTCTGTTGCACAATAAATCGATGTGTTTGCGGAAGTTTAGGTTTGCGTCAATCGTGATACCTAAATATTTTATATGGTCAGTTTTTGCTAAACTAGGACAAGTACATGCGATATCAGCACAATGAAGGTGACAATTGTTATGCGCTTGAATGCTTAGATTAGTAAGCGTTGGATAGGTGTTTCTCATTGTAAATAATAAGTATTTGGTTTTATCTGTATTTAAACTTAAGAGATTATCGTGAAGCCAATTAGAAACAGTATCGAAACCATTTTGTGCTACCTCATAGACCTCGACTTTTGATTTAGCTGTAAAAAGTAGAGCTGTGTCATCAGCATATGAAATAATTAAACCGTTCTCGAGGGCCAAATTGCACAGGTCATTTATATAAATAAGAAACAAGGTAGGACCCAAAATACTACCCTGTGGGATTCCGTAAAAGGTATTTTTAAGTTCAGAACTGATGCATTGACCCACTTTTACAGACTGATGGCGATCACTTAGGTAATCAGATAATAATTGCAATTGTACTCCCCGTTTTCCCAGCTTCTCCAGCTTGTTCAAAAGCAAAGTACAAGAAATTGTATCAAAAGCCTTGGCGAGGTCTAAAAAGATCCCTAGGGTGTGCAGACCGTTATGCAGGTTTGTGCTTATATAATTTGTTAGATGGTGAACAGCTTGGCTCGTTGATCTTTTAGGCCTAAAACCAAATTGTTGATCCGAGAGTAATTTATTACTTTCAAGGTATTTTACTAATCTACTATTTATAATTTTTTCCAATATTTTTGACAGGCCAGTTAAAACTGATATTGGCCTGTAATTATTTACACAATTTTTGTCTCCAGATTTAAACACAGGGGTGACTACGGCTTTTTTAAGCAATTTAGGAAATATTCCTCTGGTTAAACATAACTGAAAAATATGAGTTAAAGGAGGGGCAATGACGTATTTAAATCTTTTTAGTATGCTATTAGGTATGTCGTCATATCCTACGGCACAAATTTCTTTTAATCCATTTATAATATCTACTACCTCATCAACATCGGTATCTAATAAGACAAAAGAGTTTTGTTTTGCATATGTTTTAGTTTGGCTATGACTGGAAGAACTAGATCTATTAGAAAATAAGATTTTTTCTGCTAAGTTTTTTCCTACGTTAATGAAAAAGTTGTTAGTTTTGTTTACTGCTTCGGTAGGGCTCCGCTCAGACGATAAAAGATCAAGTGCTGGTTCGGCATTTTTTGACCTAATAGTGTTAGTTTTTATGAATTTCCATATAAGTTTAGTGTTTTTACCTGCTTTTTGTAGTTGAGTCTGATCGTATTGGTTTTTTAGCTTTTTCAAAAGGTTATTACAGAAATTCCTATATCGTTTATAAATAATTGATAGTTGTTTATCACCCGGTGTATTTTTTAATTTTTGGTGGAGTTTATCTCTATGCCTAATGCAGCGGACAAGTCCGGGCGTAATCCATGGTTTAATATTACCATATTTCCTAGGTATTACTTTAGTAAATGTATTTTTCCTTATCGTAGATTGCAACACATCGACGAAGTATTGTAAAGAAATATTTGGATCGCGTGAATTGTAAACGGGGTCAAAATTAATACCGCGTAAGTCAGTTTCAAGACTCGTCATATTGATTTTAGTATAGCTGTGCATGCAGTTATTACGAGGTGAAGTTATTTGCAATGTTAGTAAAACAGCTTGATGATCGGTAAGTGATGAGTTAGTAACTAAGGTTTTGGAAGGACTCCGCAATTTTATAAGGATATGGTCCAGACAAGAGCCGCTCTGGTGGGTTGGGTGATAATGAGCTGGTAATAATCCATGAAAAGAGCAAATGTTTAGATAATTATGAGAATGAGTATCATTTTTTTCGGCGGCAATGTTTATGTTGATATCTCCTACCAGTACAATATTTTTAAACGAGGATAATTTTCTTAAGTTACTGTTAAGCGAGTTCAAAAACCCATCAATACTTAGAGATGGTGGCCTATATATAGCCATTATTACTGTATCGGGAAACATTTTAATTACTAAGCAATTGCAGTCTGGAAAAATAGGTTCCTCTACTAATACTTTTAAATTATTTTTAATATAAACGACGACCCCATCATTCTGGTTGAACGTTCTGTCGCTTTTGTGAAGATTAAATCCATCGAGAGTTGGTAAATTGGCCGTCTGCTTAGATAACCAACACTCTGTCAGAACGATAATGTCGCAGCATATATCAAGATCTTGTAACAATACTTGGAAACCATCAAAATTACGGGTTATACTGCGTATGTTTTGTGTAAGAATGGTCAATGTTTTGTCCCCTTTAAAAACTAAGTTTTTGCACTCCTCGACATTACAGATTTTAGTTTCAGACACGGAAAACCGATCGAGATCACAAATAAGCTGATTAGCCATGCAAAGAATATTATATGTAGAAGTTAACCTACTATCTATGTGCTAAATTAACATTAGAATATAGTGTTAAAGGGCTTGAAGCAGCTGGAAGTTATAAGGGAAGTGAAATTGTAGTACACACGGCTACATATCTAGCTACATTTTTCCAATATAAGCTGATCTCGCATTGATTCGCAGAACTTCCGTACAATGAGAGGTCAGCTTATACTGAAAATGTATAGTTTGATAACATGTAGTATCATCGTACTAATAGTTCGTAGCATCGTCGTGCTTTCACTGTGCGAAGCTCTATATTGATATTGTACAAAATACTTATTTTTTTATGAAATACTATTATATCTATTCTAACCTCTTTTTTATATTATGACTCTAGTAATAATAATTGTATAATTTAACCATTTTCACGCTGTGCTATTCTGCCGCCTTAAGAAAAAAGGACGTTTCTACAGAAATATTGAAATTGAGAAAAAAATGATTTTGTCCTTTTGAAAACACAAAAGCACTGTTTTTGGCATTTTGTGCTTCTTGAATAACATTTTCCAGGGTTAAATTAATTGATTCCTCACTTGAACTCGACATTTTTAACAGATAAGCAAGAAATTAGTAAAATGGCGGGCTTATTTTAAATACATGCGTGCTCAGCATATCTACTTACTACTGCGCATGTGTAAATAGCTGTCACGTCGTATCGCAGAAAGGCACGAGCAAAATATACGTTAGCCAAACATATTTAATGAATATTTAAAATTAATATATTGATCAAAATCTAAATCATAAAAATAACGCGATTAATGAAATGAGTTTTATTGTACCTTTTATATGAATGATAATCTGTTCTCGACTAATTTGTAAAACTTTTCTTAAATAATAAAAACTCTTTGCGTCGGGCTGACGACAGAGTTAAAAAATAAAAACGGAAAGTAAAAATCAGAATGATTATTGCGAAAAAGTCGCACCAAAAGGGCGTTTGTGCACTACAAGGAATTTTACTGTCCGGTAGTCCGATATTTTACGGTCCGATGTGACATGAAAAAACGGATGCTTAGCTTGTGCACTTGTCCGTCTTTACTCGGATCGGTGCGGCGCAGTTCTTGGTAGCTCTCTTTGAAACTACACGCCACACACGGGTAAATATGCTAGGAACGATGAGTACGGTCTGGAATGGGGATAACTGTAAAATTACGTATGGTGCACAAACTAGTATATACATTTATGGCGTGCCATATCGGACCCTAAAAATCGGACTGCCGGACAGTAAAATTCCTTGTAGTGCACAAACGCCCTAAGAGTATAACTAATAAATAGTGAGGTGGCCTAACCTTCCGCACAGTTTCGCTGCTTGGAAAACGCTCTTATCGAGCACATGCATTGTAAAATAGATAAAATGTTTATTTACGCATTGCGTTACATGTGAACCGATCGAACTCTAATACTGGTTAACTATAAAACCACAGAGTAACAAGGCTTCATATTTATGCCAACATTGGTTATACAGTACACTTACCTACACACATAAATGTAGATAATTATCTATTGTTTAAACTATAAAACACGGGTAACTATTTACATAATGTTTTGTATGTAAACGTATGTTTTCTATTTATTCAATAGCTGAACAATGTATTTCGTTCAAAGGTTTTTTAAATGACAACGGATGATATTGTTCTGTTTTTATTGATGTTCACAATAAAAGCATTGCCACGTGCAGACATTATTAAATAACATTTTAATTTGCACTTTATAAACTGACGCTACAGCTTCTATAATTTTGTTATTTGTGATGGGTTTGCTCTTGACTCTAGTCTAGGTCAGAGGTGACAGAGACAAAGTCGACGATGGAGTGAGCTTACCCAGAAGAAACCTGTTCACTCTCACTTTGAAGAGGTTAGGGTTGTATGCGTTCGGAAACACAGTCGCAGGTAGTGAGTTCCACTCTTTTGCTGTGCGCATTATAAAAGACATTTGGAAGCGCTTAGTGCGAATTGGTGGAATAGCAACCAGGTAGGGATGGTAACTGGCAGTGCGTCTAGATGTCCGATGGTAGAAGGGGGCCGGTGGAATGAGGTCGTGGAGTTCTCGGGCACACTCCGAAGTACAATCTGTAGAAGAGCGCAAAAAAAATGCGATTCAAAATGTTTGTTCGTCTGTCAGTCAGATCTGTAGCAAATTCAAGTCAAGTCATCATCTGCCTAGCCTTTTCCCAACTATGTTGGGGTCGGCTTCCAGTCTAACCGGATACAGCTGAATACCAGTATTTTACATGGAGCGACTGCCTATCTGACCTCCACAACCCAGTTACTGGGAAATACAATACCCCTTGGTAAGACTGGTTGTCAGACTTTCGGGCTTCTGACGACCCGTAATGACTATCAAAGATCCACGAATGACAGCCGGGACCAACGGCTTAACGTGCTTTCCGAGGCACGGAGGAGTCTCGGTATGTAAAGATGGTCATCCATCCACAGACCAACCCCGGCAAGCGTAGCTTAACCTAATGAATTGACCCGTGCGGCTGTTATTACTTAGCCACGAGCTCCTTAGCAAATTCAAGTCAAGTACTAGATGATAAATTAAATGTACTATAATAGTAGGTTTATAAATTACTTTTACACGTCAATAATATTTTGAAAACTACATAGATGAGGTCGGTGTTTATTATCCGACTATTCTAAGAAGAAACACGAAACAAACTCAGAGGTCAGTCACTTTTGCAAGTTCAGACAAAATCTCGGTCAGATCATGTTAGGACCATTTAGTGTCTGAAATGGTCTTTTGATTAAAGAACCACACAGATTTGAGTGGCACCAGTGCTTTATTACTGCTGAAGGCGACTGAAAAATACAATCATGATTCCAGTACGAGAGAGAGAAATGTTAACAATAAAAATAATAATAATATCCTGGGACATTGTTCATACACATCCCAAACTAAGCAGAGCTTGTACTATGGAAACCAGATACCTAACTGATATATTACATATACTACTTTTTTTTTTGTAAATACATACTTATATAGATAATTACACCCAGACTCAAGCCAAACAGACATGTTCATGCACACAAATGTTTGTCCTGGATGGGAATCAAGCCCAAGACCTGCGGCATGATAGGTGGTATCTTAACCAACCACGCCATCTGGCCTGTGAATACCAGTATTTTACATGGAGCGACTACTAACTGATATCCATAATCTAGTTATTGGGTAATACGATACCCCTTGGTAAGATTGGTTGTTTAATACAACAAGTTCAATACAACAAGTACTCTAGTTTACATTGAACCTCAATGGTTTTACCATTTCTTTCTCACTGTGAGCAGTGTAACCGTGTCTAATTTTATAAACCTACCAACGGAATCTTTGAAATCTACTATAATGTACTTAAAAACTACTAAAAAGAAAATTCAATTATATCAAAATACCTACTAGTAAAACTTTTGCTTCTAATTTTGAAAAATTATACGGATATTTAGTAATATACTAAAAATATGCTATCGTCGTTCTTCGGAGTCTCGAATTACCAATTTAGTACTAAAAATACCAAAGACGGTCACACTGACTGTGATTAAGAATTTTATTATTTTTAATGGCCCATTGCCTCTCATATCTTCGCAGCATCCAGCCAGTTTGTATATTTTCCTCTTTCCTTTATGCACTATTCCGAGAACAAGCGTGTGAGGCGTAGATAACGTGATAATAATGAGAATCGTTTCTTTATTGTTTATTATCGGTGTATTGAGATGGAAGTCTTCTAATAGTAAAAGTAGGGCTTTAATTATTATGTTATTGTGACCTTGAAGGGAAGACTTAGGAAATAGTGGTACCCAAGTAGCGTCACGGAAAGAAGACGCTCTGGGAATGTAATTATATAATGTTGCTGTTTACAGCTGATTCGGTGGACATGCTTACCAACACCCTAATTGCGTAACACACTTTTTTGTACAACACACACACATTTTGAAGCAAATTGCTAATCCATTGCCTCATATATGTTCGAAAAATTTGTTTGCTGGACAATGTTAACGCAAAGAATGTTGTTGAATTGTCAAAATGAAACCGATTTCGATTGATAGTGTGTTACACAATTGCCCCGCTGCTTCCTAAGTAATGATTGAAGATGTCATCATTGAGTTTCTTTGAATGTGCATCAAATCAATATTTGAAACCAAAATAAAAATGTTCGAAACTGTTTTCAAATCAGTTTTTTAAGGTTTTAAAACACCTTTTCTTATTTATATTAACGATTTGCCCTACCTCATTAAGGATAATCATGATATAGTTTTGTTTGCGGATGTTACTTCACTTTTGTTTAAACTTAAACTGGTTACTGACGATGTAAACAGAGCGATCTCAAAAGTAGTTCACTGGTTCAATGTTAATAATTTACTCCTTAATGAAAAAAAAACCAAATGCATTAAATTTACGCTACCTCACGTTAGGCAGGTGAAAACTAACGTGTTGATAAAGGGCGAAGAATTGAATCCTGAAGATAGCACAGTATTCTTGGGCTTAACTTTGGATGCTAAGCTTCAGTGGGGCCCACATATAGATAAATTGTCAAAAAAGCTAAGCTCCGCAGCATACGCTGTTAGGAAAATTCGTAATTTAACTAACATAGAGACAGCCCGTTTAGTGTACTTTAGCTATTTTCATAGTGTAATGTCGTACGGTATTCTGTTGTGGGGAAATGCTGCCGACATTCAGACTATCTTTGTTTTGCAGAAAAGAGCTGTTCGATGCATTTATAAATTAAGTCCGAGACAATCTCTCAGAGAGAAATTTAAGGAGATTAGTATAATGACTTTGCCTTCTCAGTACATTTTTGAAAATCTTTTATATGCCCATAAAAACATTAAATTGTTTAAAAAATACAGTGATATCCACAATATAAATACTAGGAACAAACACAAATTTGTTGTACCTCCAACAAGGCTCAAGAAAATAGGTCGCTCATTCAGGTGTCAATGTATACGCTTTTATAATAAACTTCCAAGCCACGTTCAAGATCTGAGCCTTAATAAATTCAAATCATTCATTAAACGCAAGTTGTGTCAGAAAGCTTATTATACCGTTAAAGATTATATTGAGGACAAAAAGGCTTGGGATTTAACTGCTCCAAATTTTATTTTATTCTTTTATTTTTGCATACTGAATGTTGACATGACTATTTACTTTGTACAGTATTATATTATTTTAATTTATTGTGAATGTGAAGACTATGTAGGTCATTGCTTTTTTTGTTTGTTTTATTTTTTCTCTCATTTATTTTTAATCATCGTCTGGCAGTTTGAGTAATTTATGCGGCCTACCCCAATGTCCTTTCTTTGGTATTGTTCGTCGAATCGTTGAGCTCCTTAAGTTCTGGGTTGAGCTGCGCGATTACTGACAAATGCGTGCACTGACTGGACAGGTCCTCTCAATCTGTGTGGTTCTTTCCTCAAAAGACCATTTCAGACACCAATCTACATGGTCTTCACATGAAGTGACCAAGATTATGTCTGGACTTTATAAGAGACTGTGACCTCTGAGTTTGTTTCGCCCTTTCTTCTCAGAGTAGTCAGATAGGAAACGCCGACCTCATCGCTTGAGTGTCGCTATCATATTATTTTTCTATTACAGCCAAGAATTTGGCTAAACAAGTTGCTTCTATTGAGCAATGCCATGACATTTTGTATCATTCAGCCAATAACTTGGTATCCAAAATTGACATTGGTAGTAATTTAAATTAGAAATTAAGACAATAGAGGCATCCTCTAGCAATAATGTACAGAAATGCAAGAATAAATCAAATAAAACTTCAAAATTAGTAAATAGTATTAACCTGGTGCATCAAAATATTCAAGGTTTTCTCAACAAAGATTTAGAAGTAGAATTATTTATGAATTTTAACAGTATTGATATTCTTTGTATAACAGAACATTGGCTTAAAAGCCACCAGTTTATGTTCAATTTTAATAATCACCAGGTTGGTAGTTCGTTCAGCAGAGTAAATGCTATACATGGTGGCTCATTAATTTTAGTAAGTAACCAGCTGAAATTTAAAGACCGTAAGGATATTGTGAGCCTATCTGTTGAGCGGACAGTTGAAATAGCTTGTATAGAATTGGAGCAATTTATTGTATTAAGTGTGTACAGGCCCCCTTCAGGATTGTATGACTGCTTTGAAAAGGTAATGGATGAAGTGTTACACAAGATATGTAACTCAAACAAATCTGTTATCATTTGCGGCGATTTTAATGTTAATTTATTAGAAAAGTCAGGCTCTTGTAGTAAAATAATAAGTCTTTTTCAGTCGTACAATCTTGTAAACCTATTTTTGGAGCCCACAAGAATAACCCCTACTAGTGCCACATGCCTAGATAATATTTATACAGATGTTATTCCAAGCCATAAAGAAATTATAAATTTACTAGATTCTGATCATTGCGGGCAAAGGGTTACTATCCAAAACCAAAATAACGAAGTGGCTAAAAAGGATATCATTGTTAACCCCAAAACTACAAGTCGCTTGGAAGCTTTTAAAGTTAAACTCATTAATAAATTAACAGTTTTGGCTAACCATACTGATCCTAATGATCTGTATGATGATTTTTTTAATATGTACTGTCAACAATTTAATCTTATCTTTATTCCCAAGACTATCTCGGTTAATAGTAACGCGTCTTTCAGTGATTGGGCTACCATTGGTATTCATAAAAGTAGAACACGGCTTTATGAACTATACAATGAAAGGTCTTTTGTAAACACTGCTGAATTTAATTTATATGTTAGAAACTATTCAAAATTATTTAAAAAAGTTTGTTGTATGGCCAAGTCGCGTTATTTGAGTTCGAAGATTAAAAACAGTAGTAATGTAATTAAAACGACTTGGAATATTATTAATAGTGAAACGGGAAGGTCTAATAACCGAAGTGCTGACTACAGCCTGTCTATTAATGACAACATAATAAAATCAGACTCACAAGTCGCCGGGGCCTTTGAAAATTTCTTTTCAGATATTCCCGTTTCAACTACTAAATCCCTAAACTCATCAACTTCTGTTGCTGAGTCTTTGCTTAAGGAAAATGTTAATGCTTGCGATTCGGAATTTAATTTTGAACATATTACCTGTAGAGATATAATTAAAACCTTTCACACTTTAAATGTAAAAAAGACAGCAGATCTGTGGGGTAATTCTGTAGAAGTTGCCAAGTCTATTATTGACATTGTAGCACCTACTTTAGCTCTTATCTTTAATAACTGTATCGACTGTGGGGAGTTTCCTGACCTCATGAAATATAGTAAAATAATACCTTTGTTTAAATCAGGTCATCAGACCCCACAAATTATAGACCTATTTCAGTACTACCTACGTTTAGTAAAATTTTTGAGAAATTAATTTTAGACCAATTGCAAAGATTTTTTAATAAACATAAATTATTACATAACAAGCAGTTCGGTTTTACAAAGGGTCGTTCAACTACTGATGCCGGTGTTGAACTTTTAGGACATATTTATAATGCATGGGAAGGCAAATGCGATGCCTTGGGCATCTTTTGTGATTTGTCCAAGGCATTCGATTGCGTTCTTCATGAAACGTTAATCAGGAAACTCCGCCATTACGGGATCCGGAACACCGCTCTGGATCTTCTTACTTCATACTTGAGTAATAGGATTCAGAGCGTTGATGTTAATTGAAAAAGATCGCCCGGATCTGTAGTAACAATGGGGGTCCCACAGGGCTCGATTCTTGGTCCTTTCTTGTTTCTTATTTATATTAACGATTTGCCCTACCTCATAAAGGATAATCATGATATAGTTTTGTTTGCGGATGATACTTCACTTTTGTTTAAACTTAAACGTCAGCAGCTGGTTACTGACGATGTAAACAGAGCGATCTCAAAAGTAGTTCACTGGTTCAGTGTTAATAATTTACTGCTTAATGAAAAAAAAACCAAATGCATTAAGTTTACGCTACCTCACGTTAGGCAGGTGAAAACTAACGTGTTGATAAAGGGCGAAGAGTTGAATCCCGAAGATAGCACAGTATTCTTGGGCTTAACTTTGGATGCTAAGCTTCAGTGGGGCCCACATATAGATAAATTGTCAAAAAAGCTAAGCTCCGCAGCATACGCTGTTAGGAAAATTCGTAATTTAACCAACATAGAGACAGCCCGTTTAGTGTACTTTAGCTATTTTCATAGTGTAATGTCGTACGGTATTCTGTTGTGGGGAAATGCAGCCGACATTCAGACTATCTTTGTTTTGCAGAAAAGAGCTGTTCGATGCATTTATAAATTAAGTCCGAGACAATCTCTCAGAGAGAAATTTAAGGAGATTAATATAATGACTTTGCCTTCTCAGTACATTTTTGAAAATCTTTTATATGCCCATAAAAACATTAAATTGTTTAAAAAATACAGTGATATCCACAATATAAATACTAGGAACAAACACAAATTTGTTGTACCTCAAACAAGGCTCAAGAAAATAGGTGGGTCATTCAGGTGTCAATGTATACGCTTTTATAATAAACTTCCAAGCCACGTTCAAGATCTGAGCCTTAATAAATTCAAATCATTCATTAAACGCAAGTTGTGTCAGAAAGCTTTTTATACCGTTAAAGATTATATTGAGGACAAAAAGGCTTGGGATTGAACTGCTCCAGTTTTTATATTATTTTTATTTTTGCATACTGAATGTTGACATGAATATTTACTTTGTAATTATTATATTATTTTTATTTATTGTGAATGTGAAGACTATTTAGGTCATTGCTTTTTTTTTTGTTTTATTTTTTCTCTTATTTTTAATCATGGTCTGGCAGTTTGAGTAATCTATGCGGCCTACCCCAATGTCCTTTCTTTGGTATTGTTCGTCGAATCGTTGAGCTCCTTAAGTTCTTAGTTGAGCTGCGCGATTACTGACAAATGCGTGCACTGACTGGACAGGTCCTCTCAATCTGTGTGGTTCTTTCCTCAAAAGACCATTTCAGACACCAATCTACATGGTCTTCACATGAAGTGACCAAGATTATGTCTGGACTTTATAAGAGACTGTGACCTCTGAGTTTGTTTCGGCCTTTCTTCTCAGAGTAGTCAGTTAGGAAACGCCGACCTCATCTAGTTTAAAAAAAAATATTGACTTGTAAAAGTGTTTGTACAAACCTACTTACAGAAATAAAAATCATTTATCATTTATCATCTAGTTTAAAAAAAAAAACAACATGATTGACTTGTAAAAGTGTTTGTACAAACCTACTTACAGAAATAAAAATCATTTATCATTTACCTAAAATATTTTGAAAAAGTATCGTAAGTTCTCAGTAAAGTTGTATGAGCCTTAAAAAAATAAAGATCACGCGCATCAATAAAGATCCCAATTTTGTCTACGGTTCAATATTTTCTGTTATTTAAAACACTAACTGACCAGCAAACTCATCATCTCAATGCAACTTACATTACAAATTGACACCGCGTTCACTCGCTATATAAAACAGATATCATATGAAACACGTGTCTGTAAACAGATGCTTCGGAATTCCAAATAAGCCGCGAGGTCGGAGATCGGAGATAAACGGTGTAACCGACCAGACAATAGTTGGTACCCATAGGATGAGTTTACCGCATATTACAAAGACCAAAAGTCACTTCAAACCTTATAAAGTGTGCCATACAGGAGAACCCCGTAAGAAAAGATTCATAACTTTAATGTCACTGGAAACGCCAACTTGGGAATGAAGATCATCTTGGGCAAAAAAGTGTCTTATCGAAAAAAAAAAAGAATATAAAATAATTGATAATGGAATCCCAAATAAGCCGCAAGGTCGATCAGAGATATGCGGTTTAACCGACGCTAATTATGACAAGACTACAGTTGATGTTGGGTATATACGGACCAAGGCCCTTTGAAATTACCTTAAAACAATACCCCAGGTTTTTGGCAAACAAGTGAGCTTCCGTACCAAAATGGTAAAAAGGAACCCTTATGGTGCGACTCAGTCTGTCTGTCTGTCTGTCACAGCTAGATATCTCAAGAACTGCTAATGTTTTCAACTTGAATTTTGGAATAGCTTTAGATGACGTTTGCTCAACTATTTTGCAAATAAAAAAAATAAAAATGTTTTTTTTTTGCAACAGGGACTGAAAGGGGGTCTTAAAAATTCGAAGTGGGGCTACTAGGGCATGTGGGGTATCATATGAAAAATGTTTGCACATTCTCAAACATTTTTTTCTTTTTTTTAGGCCGCATAGTTTTCGACTTTTGATGAAAAATTTAAATAAAAATACCGTCCCCCCTTCCCCCTTATATCCGAAGTTTGCATAGAGAAAAATTTGAAATTATTCCGTGTGATAGAAGTTTATGTAAAGATTACAGGAAAAATAAAACGATGTCTGTAAATAGCACCCTTTTTTTGTATATGACTAGCAGCGCCCCGAGGTTTCACCCGCTTAAGTCTCGAACCCGTAAGAATATCGAGATAAAAAGTATTCTATTGTTATTCCTAGTTTAGTTTATCTTTAGTTTTTGCGTGAAAAAGTAACAAACATCTATCCATCCTCACAAACTTTCGCATTTATAATATTAGTAGGAAGTATTAGTACGGAACCCTCGGTGCGCAAGTCCGACTCGCTCTTGACCTGTTTTATTTAGGGTGATGTATCCCTTTAGAATCACTTACATTTTGCTGTCTGCTAATAACGGACTACCTACTCAGCTTGAGAAAAGACGAAATGAGTCAAACTTCTGGCATTTTGCAAAAGACCTTGGATGTCATTTCTGAACAAAAGGAGAGTATTGACTCGAAGGAATTCCAAAGAAGCTGCAAGGCCAAAGATTCCAGATAAGATCTTTGTCAGGTAGATAAAATACGACCAGACGACTATTGCTGCGTAGGGTCTTAACAGGATACCATGGTGGGGTTAAATAGAGTTCTTTTAAACGTCCACTGCTAACGTGTCCTTATACATGGGAAAGTGAAATGCGATATTGTATTTTCGTTTCACTGATGGTTGGTGTGAAATAATGCAATTTAGCAATGTTCTACTAACGAAGGAGATTTAGCACGTGTTACCTAATACTTCGGCCTTAGTTTTGGTCCTGTCTAGACTATCGCTTCTAAAGACCAAAATTGTTTTACTAGACATTGTTACCTAGGAAAGAACAATGGCTACTTGGTTAGTAACATACTTTCTTGTCGTCCTTACAAATCCTTTTGAGAGCGACAACCATAAACGGATAGTTACTGTAATTGGGAACGTAATAACTTCATTAATATGTTGTGTACTTAATTGAAAGGTCAGACAATTTGCATTGTTGTGGTACCTACTGCAGTGATACAATACTGTTTCATGCCAAAAAATTTAAATCGGCTTACCGAGATTTTCCCGCCGATTTGCCAGGGGTATATTTTAATAGTGTATTTGTTACAGTCTTTAGTAATATAAATTAAAGTGATAAATCAGGGTCGCGGGTTGTTCGAGAGCGTTACCGTGTCCCTGGCACAGGCAACTGAAGGAAAGGTGGGTTTTAGTCAAAGTCTTACACGCCCTCCCGCTCCGCCAAGAGCGGGAGAAGTTATTTGATGATTTCTCACCCAAAAAAAGGCATCACACAATTAAGGCTAGGTAGCCAGCGAAATTTAAATTTTCTTTCGTTTTTTGCAATTTACAAGTCAGTAGGTACGAGTATTAGGCTGTAGGTACGTCGATCAAAATGTAATTCGCGGCCGTAACAAGTATGTATTTACATAATTATAATCATTAAAGTGATCAATACAACTCTTTAAGACCAGGCAATCCTAATGAATGACTATGTATTTCATGAAATCTTGACATTTGAGGATTATACTAACTTAGAGTTGTATTACTGATTCTATAATTATAATTCTATTATACATATTTGTTACGGCCACGAATCATACTTTATTAATCATACAGCTTAATACTGACTTGCAAATTGCAAAAAACGTGAGAAATTTGAATTTCGCGGGCTACCCTTCTGAACCAAAGTTGCTTTCTCGTACAACAGGGGTTGGTCATTTAGTGAATTCTTTAGCCGAAAAAAATATCAGTTTCGTCCAAAAACAGACCATAAGCTGCATTACACATTTTGGCAATAAAACTTAACGTTCCTTTTCGGGAAAAATAAAAGCTTGGCTCCATAAGGGCGTTTCTATTTGATAACATAAAAATGAATAGACAGTCATCAAATATAACTGCCTCGGTAATAGAAAGATGTGGGCCAATTACTTTTTTATGAGACCACGTTTACGGCTGTGTGCCAAATATAGTTTACAATATGAGTGGAACTCATTTAATGAGAACGAAAGAAATGGAACTTGTGGTCAAACTCTTATCGAAGGTGAGACTTGACGTCGAAAAGACCTTCAAACATTTATTAACGAGAAAGTGACAAGAAATAAGAGTAGGGGAAGACCAAAGAAACGATAGATGGACTGTATGAAAGATGATATGGCTAGAAAAGGAGTGACTACCGAGATGACGACTAATAGAGAAGTAAGGAAGAAAGGGACATGTTGCGCCGACCACAAATAAATTGGGATAAGGTCAGGAGAATGATGAAACTGACAAGAAATAATATACAACTTCTATTACAAGATTAGTAAGACCTGTTCAAATGAAAATAAATATTTGGCTAGGCCTAAGGGATTTCTACCTTGGGTCCCAATTTCCAAGATGATAAATATTGGAAGGCTGTAGAACTTGGATATAATACTGTAATACCCAGTTTACCCTAAGGTTACAGGGGTCAAACCACAAGGTTAATAAACTAACCGGCTAGGCGATAGTCACACGGGATTACCATGTCGAACGGACTAGGTAGATCAGTTTCTGTGAGCAAATCGGAGTAACAGAGGATAGTTATGACGCGTAGGTAACCAAATTATATTTTGTCATTCAAGTAAAAACTGGCGTAATATCATTGTGGAGATCTATTTTATTGTCTATAATAAAGAGTTTTGCGGCAATAGACAAAAAATTTGGTGAAAATGTCTTATTATGAAAGTGGAATGAGTACCTAATTTTAGGAGTGGATGGAGAGGGAGAAGAACGCCGAAGAAAAGATGGATGAATTGTGTGAGGAATTATATGAAAGAGAAGGGAGAGAATGATAGCTAACGGTTGACAGGGGAGAATGGAAGAAGCAAACGTATTGCGCCGACACAGAGTAACATGGGACTAAGGCAAGAGGATGATGAACCATAAAAGCTAATATGTCGATGAGGTTACTAGCCTCTTGGCTAGAAACACTAATAAGGTAATGTTCAATTTCCTTCAGTCTGTTAAATATTATTCGTGGGAGGATGTTATGTTTCTGATCCAATTTATATTTCATTACCATATTGTTATGTATCATAATAGGTTAATTTTATTAAGAGTGGTGTGGTTTATGGTTTTCTGTGGGAGTATAAAAAAAAACTGTTATGTGATCACGTCTGTCGTTACGTCAGTGTCAAGTTAAGGTGCGTTCCAACTACCTTGATTATTTCGATGAATAAAATACGTTCAAATCACGTCAATATATATATATATATATATTTTTGTGAAATGGAATCATTACTATTTTATATATCGATAAAAGTATACCTTGTAATATATTAAGCTGTGATGTGGTTTTAATATTCATAATTATAGTAATTTCTTCAGGTGTAATTTCTTTTTTACTTAATTTACTTGTACATGTATTTTGTCCATTTTTTATCATTCCGCTTCACATATTACGAAAGTTTATCGAATTGTTAGCTGTTTGTTGAGTGTATATAGTAGTAAGCTACTATATACACTCAACAAACAGCTAACAAATTGGTATCAAAGGCACGCGTGCGTGTAATTCGTAGTTACAGTTTTTATCCCACATGCTGCAGGCTGTTAGAACAAGAACCTAATAATGCGCTACGAGGAATACATAAATACATAAGGATCACATAGTATAAAGAAGAAGTAGCAAAAGAAGTACACTCTCCAAAAGTCGTATGGGTGCAAGACTGTGGCCATAAAGTTGACATAATGGCAATGACAACTCATCACTCCACTATATTCGGACTATTTTGGAAAGGTTAAAAGAAAGTGTTTAGATCTTTGGCAGGAGTATTATATAGATATATATACGAAAAGGGGTTTATCGAACTTGGAGCCAGAGATTTCTCGGGTTCCGTGGATTGATTTGAGTTGTGACCTCAATGAAAACCTAATTACTATAGCCTTAAAACTTCTTTCCGGACATATTAATAATAATAATAATAACCTGGGACATTATTCACACACGGTCATCTGATCCCAAACTAAGCAGAGCTTGTACTATGGAAACCAGATAACTGATATACTACATATACTACTTTTTTTTTTGTAAATACATACTTATATCTATATAAGTATGTATTTACAAAAAAAAAGTTTAAATTTAAAAGTTTAAATTACACCCAGACTCAGAGCAAACAGACATGTTCATGCACACAAATGTTTGTCCTGGATGGGAATCGAACCCACGACCTGCGGCATGATAGGTGTCTTAACCAACCACGCCAACTGGCCTGTTTTTATTCTATCAAATTAGTTTTATTAAAGAAGAAAGCTTTGTCTGCAAATGGTAATGACTGTGGAGTGTGTGTGTTGATGATGTCTTTCATATTCTGATGGAGTGTGTCCGGACTGAAAATACTAGAATTAATGTTTTCGGACGATATAAAAGGTATATTGACTTTTGTACAATTTTGTTTGTTTCTGCACTGAGTGATGTGGTGTATGCGACCAAGCCCTTTAAACAATTCAAAAAAATATATTAAAAAACAAAACTCCTGGCTTTTTTCATATCCAAAAACACTACCTATCACACATAAATAATTGAGCCAAGAATCCTTTAGATTTAACCTTTCCAAAGAATTCATCGTGCAGTTTACTTTTACCTCATCGAAATATTAGTTTAGAGCACTATTCAAGCTAAGTACTTATCTACTCGATAATAATCGAATTATTATTAAACTTGGTAATACCGTATACCATTGCTGGGCAATATCTACCAAGTTTTCTAACTAGTGACATGATGGCTAAAGCAAATTAATCATAATTTATAAATAGTTGAAGTTTCAGAACATTGGCTCAATTACTTGAGACAGTCCATGTCGGCTTAGTATACAAGCACCATTAATCTGGATAACAGAAATTAAATGGCAAATTGCACTCAGTTGGAAAAATTGCATTTAATATTACAGACAGTGACAGATTAAGTTCTGTATGATGCGCGACATAATGGAGACGTGGGAGTGACTATAAATGTGTTGAAAAAAGGAATTGTAATAATTCTTTTCTGGTTACCTAAACAAGAATAATAAATGAATGATCTTGACTTATTATTTTTTGTGGTTTCGCAGAATTTATCTATAACCACAAAGACACGTATAAAAAGCATAGCAAAACAAAAGATACACAATTTTATAGTTAACCTTGATTTTATAGGTGATTACAAAGTTTTATCGATTGCAACGTTACTGCGAATGACGTAATTGGTTCTAATTCTTTCGAAAAAACAAGTAGGTGAAATATAGAATGTTTTATTGAACATGCCATAGAACGGCCTTTTATGACTCATAAATGAATAATATTGATTTAGAAATACTTATTGTTCAACTGGCGGGTTCCGTCAGATGACAATAGGCACGTGTTTTCGTAATTATTATATGGATGTTTGTATGGTAATTCGGACGACTTTATTGATGCTTGTTTGATTAGGACTAGGGGTAATTTTGTGGTTAGTTTTACATAATTAATAATAATAATAATAATAATAAATAATAATATCCTGGGACATTTGACACATGGTCATATGATCCCAAACTAAGCAGAGCTTATACTATGGAAACCAGATAAATAATATACAATACTGCATATACTACTTTTTTTATAAATACATACTTATATAGATAATTACACCCAGACTCAGGACAAACAAACATGTTCATGCACACAAATGTTTGTTCTGGGTGGGAATCGAACCCACGACCTGAGACATGATAGGCGGTATCTTAACCAACCACGCCAGCTGGCCTGTCAATTATGTTAGATGGTATAAGGATAATTTAAAATTTGTGGTAGGATGAGATTTTGTTACTACTTAATAATAATAATAATATCTTAGGACATTGTTCACACACGGTCATCTGATCCCAAACTAAGCAGAGCTTGTACTATGGAAACCAGATAACTGATAAACTACGTACACTACTTTTTTTTTGTATATACATACTTATATAGATAATTACACCCAGACTCAGGACAAACAGACATGTTCATGCACACAAATGTTTGTCCTGGATGGGAATCGAACCCACGGCCAGCGGCATGGCAGGTGGTATCTTAACCAACCACGCCAACTGGCCTGTCAAAACTACTACAAACTACTACTTCTTGCTAAGACCCGAGGGTCTTAAAGTGGAAACGTGTAACCGAGCAAAAATGTAGATTTTCAGAAAATCCGAGTAAGTACCAGGGCGGATCCTAGCGTGGCGGGACCTAGGTATCTTCAAGTGTCATTATTGTTTCGTGCTGCCTATTAATTTGTGAATTTAATATAAATACAGAGATTCATGGCATTAGCATCATTACGCTTATAATAACTAATCCGTAAGCATCATCATGTCTCAGTCATCCGCGGCCCATTCCTAGGCTCAAACTTTTCAACCCCCTGGTACGCTAAGTTTTTTAAGCCCTAAAGCAAATCTGAGCAACAATAGCGCTCTTAAGAGTGTTAAATCCGGAGGACCGGGGGGGCTGGAAAGTTTTGAGCCTAGGGATGGGCCGCGGATGACTGAGACATGATAATGATTACGGATAATGATGCCAATGACATGAAACTCTGTATTTATACTAAAGAGGGTTTTCGCAAATTAGTAATATGAAGTACGAGACAATAATGACACTTGAAGGGACTTAGGCTCAAAACTTTTCAGCTGCCCTGGTACCAGAGTAACTTTTTCATTTCATAATGTACAGACGCCAGCAGGTCAAGCTACCCGAAACTGTAAAATTTTCCCAATCAACCTTGAACCTAATGCTTTAGCGATAAAGTTGAAAATCTATTAAAGAAGTTCGACAGATTGTAGTAGCTTGATGTGCTGGCGTCTGTACTTTCTGAGTTTATCTTAGACATTACTGACATCGGTGAAGGAAAACATCGCGAGGAAAGCTGGACTTTTAATTAATATAAGTCGTCACAAGCATGGTGATAAATGCTCATGCCTTCTCTGTATGAGAAGATTCCTTTTTAGGGTTCCGTATCTCAAAAGAAAAAAAACGGAACCCTTCTAGGATCACTCATGTGTCTGTTTGTCTGTCCATCTGTCACGTCTGTCACAGCCAATTTGCTCTGAATCTAATGGACCTATTAAGATGAAATTTGGCACACGTATGTATTTCTGTGACCCAAACACGGATGAGTAATGTAAATTAATGAATTTTGAATATGGGGGTCAATTTTGGGGGCAAATAAGAAAATGAAAAAATATATATATTTCTGCAAACTGTACCGTGCGATATATTAAATGAAAGGGCTTACTGTGAGGGTCTCAAATATATTTTTTTAATAATTTTAAAATAAACTGTTTTAAAGTTATTTAAGAAAATAGACGAAAATTGACCATTCCCCCCTTTGTCTCCGAAACTACTGCGCTTAAAATTTTGAAAAAAATATAGATAATAATTCTATACCTATAGATTACAGGAAAATCTATAAGAAGTCTATGGTCTTAAAATAACATGGTGAATCTCTCAATATTGTGCGTACCTACAAACTTAGTTGTCCATAGTTAAACGAAAAGGTTCCAACCCACATTAGGTGTAATGTGGGTTGGAACCTTTTCGTTTAACTATGGACATTTGTAGTTGGAATGTATGGGAGAACATGTTTTTCAACTACAATGTTAAGTTTGTTCTTGGGATAAATTCATCCCAACTACGGAACCCTTCATTGTGCGTGGTTTTTTTCATGATAAGTGGTGCAGCTTGCAGTATTGTTAAAGTATTGTTTTTAGACAATTATCGACGAATTCGTGGGACAAAAGCTATTTAATTAATGAATCAGCTTACGTAACAGTGGCTCATTAGAAAAATGTCTTGTTTTTCTTCAACACAATGAAATTTACGGATCGTTACGTAATAACTATTCGTCTACTGTTTGATGTATTGTTTTACTTTACTAGTAACTTTTGATGGACTTATTGGATTTTTTTTCTAATAAATACTTTTTTATTCGTTTCAGGTATGTACCCAGTTACCAGTGATAGTTGGGAAGTGATACCTAGAGACCGCTCTCAGGTATGTTACCCCTGACAGCAGCAACCCAATAGCAACTTTATTGCAACGATCTGAAAGACTTGTAGGAACCCAAAAGCAACCGTATTGCATCGACAATAAAGGTCAATGCGATTTTAACAATGATGCAAAATCAGGGGTGGTGGTGAGGTAATAACTGTGAACGGTCTGTAGTTGGGAAGTGACAGTGCGTTGTTTTGGTATTTTGAAGACAGTATTACCACAATATAAATTAATTAATTACAAAATAAATTAATTTAATTTAACAATTGAATAAATAAATTAAATAAATAAGTATGGAGTATTACCATGTTAGCAAAAGTGTTTAAGAATGTCAGGTTTGTGAATATACGGAGATCTATTTGAAACTGCTTAGTTTTTGCTTCCTCTTACCCATGTAGGTTCCCAGTAGGTTCATATTTAGGTACCTACCTATTTAAAAAAAAAAACCCGCCAAGTACGAGTCGGACCACGCATAATGAAGGGTTCCGCAGTTGGGATGAATTTATCTCTAGAACAAACTGTTAACATTGTAGTCGAGTGACGTGTTCTCCCATGCATGCCAATTGCAAAATATGTAAGTTTGTACGCACAATATTGAGAGATTTACCATGTTATTTAATTTAAGACCATAGACTTCTTATAAGTTTTCCTGTAATCGGTCTGTTCCGGTATTGAACTATTTTCTGTATTTTTTTTCCAAATTTTAGTTTCGGAAATAAGGGGGTATGGTCAATATTCGTCTGTTTTCTTAAATAGCTTTAAAACAATTTATTTTAAAATTATTAAAATGAAATATATGTTGAGACCCTCACACAGTAAGCCCTTTCATTTGATCTGTCACACGGTACAATTTACAAAACTTTTTTTTTATTTTCTTATTTGCCCCCAAAATTGACCCCCATATTCAAAATTAGTTTATTTACGTTACACGTCCGTGTTTGGGTCACAGAAATCCATATGTGTAGCAAATTTCAACTTAATCGGTCCATTCGATTTGGAACAAATTGGCTGTGATGACAGACGGACAGACAGATAGACAGACAGACAGACAGACACGCGAGTGCTCCTATAAGGGTTCAGTTTTTTCCTTTTGAGGTACGGAACCTTAAAAAAGCAATAATCTGAAAGTCTTAAAAACGATGATAATGTTGTTCAGTTACTTGTGTGTTAGTAAATTTAAGTATTAGAAATTCCATATCAATAAAATTAACGAATTTATTCTTGATAATACCAAACATTTAAAAGACAAACTAACCCAGATTTCTTCTAAATCTAAATTCTCCACATGCTCGTAACATATAATCACCTTATATATCTTAATACACATACATATATATGTACACAGGTGATAAACACTCCATTTCCATTACCTACATAGATAGCGTCTGCTGTAGATTAGGGCTGCTAACAATACAGCTATTAAATCAAAAATAATAAAAGTAGCATGTTTTTTTTTTCTAGTTAAATAATAACAGCCGCACGGGTCGATCGATCAGGTAAAGCTACGCTTGCCGCGGTCGGTACGTGGATGGATGACCACCTTTACTTGATGAGACCCCTCCGTGCCTCGGACAACATGTTAAGTCGTTGGTCCCGGCTGTCATTCGTGGATCTTTCACAGTCGTTACGGGTATACTGGAAGCCGACCCCTACACAGTTGGGAAAAGGCTAGGCAGATTGTTTTTTCTTGCGTATGTTAGGATTGAATCTGTACCTTTTACGAATGAATTAAGAAAATACGTGAAATTACAAGCCTTGCATCCGATGGGTTTCCCATTGGCAAAAGTACTAATTTGTATTCCCCTACTTAACCCCGATTACGTCGTGAATTAAAAAAAAACCCTAGTGCTCATTTTCTTTATTTAAAAGGAACTCTTGTGCAAAACCTTCTTTAGAAGCCTTCTTCATTGCAAAATGTCATGCTTCTACTACGTGACCAAAACAATTAGGCGCATGACAGCTTTGTAGTTATTTAATTTATGATGACCCTCGGTATGCGAGTCCGACTCGCTCTTGACCGTTTTTTTTTATAGTGGGAAATCATCGGATAACTTCTCCAGCTCTGGGCGGAGTGGGAGGGCGTGTCAGACTTTTACTGACTAAAACCCAACCGTGTTCCTTCAGTTGCCTGTGCCAGGGCCACGGTAACTCTTTCAAACAACCCGCAACCCTGGCAGGCATCGGCCCTAGCGGACCCCATCAGTTAGTGCTGACATCTCTGAGGCACACGTGGATCACAACGCGTCGCGACGACCCGAGCCTTACCGGACGGCGAGCTGCAACTTCTGTTGTTGTTGTTTTTTTGTACCTGAGGTGACATTCAAAAAAAGAAGGCTGAAAAAGAAATCTTGCGATAAATTAAAAAAGTAAAATCCCGTAATGTAATCAAATAAATAACTTTCCCTCTTTCACAATCAAAGAGCGGGGGCAGTCTACTGTAGGAGAAATTAATTGCTTCCTGTTTCGTACTTTATACGTATTCTGCACCTACGAAAAACTTTTTATCCTATTTTATCGATCTATTCTGTCCCAAATTCCCAATGCTTGGCAAAGATCCCTTTGATTCCTAAATCTCCCTGTTCAGCCTCTTTTAAAAAAATATATTTTGAAAAGTATAATGTTGCCAGCCCTACCGACTTACTCATACATAGGCAAGCGAGTGCCTCCTCCACAATGGAGGGCGACAAAGTGTAGATTAAGCACTTTTCTTTCGTAAAGACCGGAGCCACAATAGGGTTACGGGGATCGGCAATAATCGATTAAAAATACCTATCTCTCGATTGTAGTCGGTGTTCAATCTTTATGTAGGTATTATGGGTTTTAAAAAGGGGTTTGCTCTGTCATTTATATTTCTTGCCGAATATTTTGGGATTTTTGTTTGTCAGAGTTCATTTCGAAGTTTTGCTCTAAGTATAGTTATAGTAGGTACATACTAATTCCATGACTGTCACACAGACGCAGACAATGGTGCCCATTCTGTTGTGCACAAACTAAACTAAATTTAGGCTATTGCTAACTTTTTCTCTCTAATAAAAACCAGAGACGGAAGTAAATTAGAGCTGTCAAATTTAGTTGAACTAATATTTCCATACAAATTTTCATAGACTACGTGTAAAAACATGTAACACGGTGAAGGGCAAGGCGTAAACTAGTTTGACATCTGTAACTTAGTTCACAGCTATAGCCGTCTTTTTCTCGCGCTGCCTGTTAGTAAAAGATAGCGATTTTCAAATTTTAGTTCCGTTATTGAACAAGAGAATCGGCACCATTATCAATTTGATTGATTAGTGACTAAAATTTAGCCCAAACGAATCGATCCTATGTTGTCTAACATAGGATCGATTCGTTTGGGCTAAATTTACCTAGATAATTTTCATCAATTAACGTTAATTACTTTATTTTCGTAAATGTTTAATAATATTATATTATCTAAATTCGAGTGTTTCTCTACGTAAACAATAAGTATAACGTCGTCTTCGTTTGTGTACTCAAGTGTAACATGAGGAATTCAATTGGGTATCAATCCATAACAATTAATTGAACGTTAAATAGACCTTGCAAAATAAAATTAATTAAAATCGCCAAATCAATTTAAACCCACTTTTACAAAACAATAATTTTCCTCAACTGAAAAGGTAATTAATTAACTAAAAATAGCCTTTACTTAAATCTATTTAAAATATCCGGTGCCTCATTTTAATTAAGGTTCCAATTAAAAAGTTCTGTCGGAAGTTTTTGTGCTCCGATATCACTTCGATAGCCGTAGCGTAGCAGTGTATCAGTGGCCCTTCGAGTTGTGGGCACTTTATAGTGGTGTCCACAAGATCACTTTCAGAGACACTTTCAGATTTACTAAGCTTCTTTTGTTTTTGACGTGAAAACGTCTTTTCGCTTCGTGTAGTTCAATATTTGTGACCGACAAAAACATGTAAGATTTCAACCGCTAATAACTACGAGACATTAAATGCTCTAGTAATGGTTGATCATTCAAAAGATAGCTCATATTTATAACAATTTTAAGGCCAGATATAATTTGCCTATGACGTCACTCTGCGAGCGCAGGCCCATGTGCGCGACCCTCTACTTTTCACCATGTGTCGAAATATCAGTTTGTATAGCGCTAAAACTTGTTAAGCTAGAGCAGTTATTCTGGTGTCTTTGTCAACAGATGACAAAGTACTACCAGGACCTGAAGTGAAACAACAAAAATATTGGCCAAAATAGGGTTCAAAATTAATATGAAATTGACAATGGCAAAATAATATCAGATGTCGTCTCATATCGGCCGTAAATCTGCTCAGAAATGTAAAATATTATAATCGGCGAAAGCTTACTTTATAAGGAATGCAATGAGCCTACTAAGTCTAGTGTCGAGTCAATACAATATGGCAACGGCAGTATCGGAAACCGTATAAAATTTCAATAAATATGTTTTCACGAAAACAATCGGGCGCGGCCTCGCACTGCGCCTACTAAACATTTTTTCTTCTTTCTTCTTTTGTTAATGAGAAGCAGCGGTAACGACCACGACTTACCGAGATGTAGGTCGTAGGTTCAAACCATGATAGGCGCTTTACTTTGTGTACATTATTTTATAACCACTGTTCTCAAAACAGTAAAGGAAAACATCGTGACGAAATTGGCATGTGACATCCGGCAATTCAAAGACATGTGACATGTACCAACCCGCACTCGGCTGCGTGGTGGATTACGGCCTACTCCCGAGGAGTCCTATGTCCCAACAGTGGGAAAATTATAAGCTGATTATGAAGGTTTTAGAGGAGCTCGTGGCTAAGTAATAACAGCCGCACGTGTCGATCCATCAGGTTAAGCTACGCTTGCCGGGGTTGGTCCGTAGATGGGTGACCATCTTTACATACCGGGACTCCTCCGTGCCTCGGAAACCACGTAAAGCCGTTAGTCCCGGCTGTCATTCATGGAGCTTTGGCAGTCGTTACGGGTCGTCATAAGCCCGAAAGTCTGACAACCAGTCTTACCAAGGGGTATCGTATTACCCAATAACTGGGTTGTGGAGGTCAGATAGGCAGTCGCTCCATGTAAAATACTGGTATTCAGCTGTATCCGGTTAGACTGGAAGCCGACACCAACATAGTTGGGAAAAGGCTAGGCAGATTGATTGATTGAAGGTTTTAGTAGGATTGGCCAGGAAATGATTACCGCAAGTCGTACGAGAAGAATTGCTGATAAATGCTAGGTCAAATGACTGTAATCAACGTGCACTAAGGTGGCTGTAAGCGCCTCACTCCTACGGAAGAGTGGTCCGCATTACCAGAGGACAAAATCATAACATCACGCCTTTTCTACCCGAGTACTTACACGAAATTTCGCCAGGTAAGTCCCATGTAATAGGGGGCGAGCCTCCATCAACTGGCCACAAATCCAGACTCCTGCTACTGAGAATTTCGTATTGGAACAACTCAGTAACACTTTCCCTGACCTAGGAATCGGACCCAGGACTTCAAACTCGGCAGGTGCGCTTGCGACCAATAGATCAACGAATACCAGTACCGCTGTCTGTCCTCCACAACCCAGTTACTGGGTAATACGATACCCCTTGGTAAGACTGGTTGTCAGACTTTTGGGCTTCTGACTACCAGTAACGACTGTCAAAGATCTACGAATGACAATCGGGACCAACGGCTTAATGTGCTTATATGTAATGGAAGGTCACCCATCTACGAACCGACCGCGGCAAGCGTAGCTTAACCTTCGATCGACCCGTGCGGCTGTTACGAGTATCATTCCTCATATTATTCCGGACCCATATCGCTAAAAGTCCTCAGCACTCAAACTAATCATGGCGACCCTACCCCACCTTCTATCGGGGAAAATATTCAGCAAAAACATGAAAGGAACTTAAATTGGAACGCAACTTTAGCTCAGAAACTTCAAAAGAGGTTTTGCTTGGAATTGATAAGGGCTAGTCAAAATTTAATTACGACTTATCAGTGTAGTTTAGAAAAGTACAGTCTGGAAAATAAATTGTTGAGCAGATTGACACACTGCGTCAATTTTTCGGGTTATAACCAAGACATCAAAGATGTGATTTGAATATACAATCAGTTTATTCGCATAATATGGGTTTACAAAGATGTTCCACAGGTACGGTTTCACCATATTCAGCTTATGTTAGCATGCAAATTATAATATAGTGTCATAATATCTAAACAATTAGATCATATCTTTTAAAAATATAAATTAGACATTGATAGTGAAGTCCATTACAGATAGTCATCATGATATTAAAATAAAAGGTCGAATTATAAGAGTAAAATTAATTAGATTAAATTAAGAATTATGCTGGGTAGCTGTAATTTAAACAAGTGACAACCTCTAAAGGGGTCATTGTACTTATCATTATGAACAACTTTAACTATGAGACGAAACCTGAAATCGCGAAACAAAAAATCAACTGTTCCCTCTGCATTTATGTTCGCATAACTCGCCAAATCTTTGACGAGTTAGTCGAAATGTAGGGAACAATTGATTTTTTCGCGATTTCTGATTTCTTCTTGTTTGTTTGAGTTCTTCTTTTAATCCCGGTAGTACGTTCCCGTGGGATATTTTCGATATTCACGAGGGCGAAGCCGCCGGCAAAAGCTAGTAGACAATATTGACATCAATGGTTTATTCATTCCCTTTCATTTGAGAAACGAAATAAAATTGATGATTTGTGAAAGTAAGAAATGAAAGGGATTATAGGTACAGTCAGCGGTCGTTGTGCATGACCCTTTTCAAAAGTTTTTCGAATGCACGTTGAAATCTTAGCTTGCAACGCCTTTTTTTGTTTGACCAATGAATGAAGGATGAACCTTTTTTTTTATAGTTCATTGTTTTTGTTTGACCAATCAACGAAGAATGTCGCCTAAGAAGGATGACCCTAAAATGAACAATGTCCCTTTTTTTAACTGTCAGTCTGTCGTTGACCCACATATTTTATTGACGTTATTGCGAAGCGCTATTGGTGGACGAAAACAATGCAGGCGGGGTTAGCCACTGGCCCGTGCATACGAAAAGCGCCTTTATGGTGGTGATGCACAAAAATCTTTGATAGTACATAGTACATAGTGATTGGGAAGATTAGCAGAAACCTCACCAAATAAATGAATATTGCGTAAAATTGCCAACAAATTCTGACTTACCAGGAGTGCCTTTACATAATTAGTAGCGATAATAGTGATACCAGTAGCGACGACGTTTAATTAATTTACAAGAAGACAACTGAAAAAGCACATAGTGTATACATACATTATAACAGTCAGAAGTCGACTAGCAATCTCACAAAACTATGGCATAGCAATATTAGTTGTGCTTATGACCTTCTTCTATAAGAACGTTTGACAATACTACACATTGGCAACTTTGGCAGCCCGTATAGCGCAGGCGATAATGGTCATTGCGGTGTAAGTGGACTTCTAGACGTTGACTGTACATACATAAGCACTACTGATTACACAAACAGTACATTCACTCTATCACATATCAATAACAAGATCTAAGCCGCGAATCATTGAGGTGTAACTCATGAAAATTCACTTTCACGCTCGGAATCTCGCTTTCCGGAATTTTTCTAATGTTTTGGACATTGTACAGGTTTCTTGACGTGTCACCAAGACGTTTGTCACGTTTGTGATTACTTTTTTAACTTACATCGCCGTCTGATTGGTCACGCGATCCTTTAATGTCCATATATTAATTTGTATCTGAATTAGGGGCCTTTGTTTCAGCTGTTTCAACTGATTTGTTGTTATCGTTTGCTGGTTTGACTTCGGCTGTGGATACGTCTTCGTTTTCTGCGGTCAATTAGTTACCATGACGTTTGGGTGTCGGGTTAGTTGCACGCACATCTTTGTCAAACATAAAGAGACGTGTGCGAAAAATTTGAATGTCAACTGATTTGTTGTTATCGTTTGCTGGTTAGACTTCGGCTGCGGATATGTCTTCATTTTCTGCGGACGTGTGAGAAAAATTGGAATGGTCTCTTGCTAAATCCTAAGCAGTCTTTACTTATGCCCGTTGACACGTACGCTGGCCCTTTTATTCAGGCTTTCATTTTCGTGTCATCTAGTATTAGACTCCTTCTTAGAATTTCTTTGACAAAAGTTTAAGAGACAGCCATATCAAGCTCGTTTGCAGTTCTCGATAATATAATAATAATAATATCCTGGGACATTTCACACACGGTCATCTGATCCCAAACTAAGCAGAGCTTGTACTATGGAAACCAGATAACTGATATACTACATACACTATTTTTTTTTTTTGTAAATACATTCTTATATAGATAATTACACCCAGACTCAAGACAAACAGACATGTTCATGCACACAAATGTTTGTCCTGGATGGGAATCGAACCCACGACCTGGGGCATGATAGGCGGTATCTTAACCAACCACGCCAGCTGGCCTGTCGTTATAATACGTTTGTAGTATGAAGCCTGTTATAATGTCATGTCATTATTGATAAAGTCTAAGTGCTTGTTCACGTAGAACACGCGAGCGCGGTGGCGGGCGCGGCGGTCTTGGCGAGTTCGTGTCCACATTGGCCACCAGGCGTTTGCGCGGGGTGCAAGTTCAAACTGGTTGATCTTACTTGAGGAGGAGCGAAACGCGCGCTCCGTCGCCAGTTCGACGTGAACACACACAACAACTTCACACGTCTGATATAGCCGCTAGCTTACCCGCTACTTCCACCGCACCTGCGTTTCGTACGTGAACACTTGCATATTATGCTGTGTATATGTTTGATATTTCGTGACCGCGCCCGCCACCGCACCCGTGAATTAACATGAACAAGCACTAAAGGAACGTCTAGAAGTACCTTTAGCTTTGAGGAATGGTATTTCGGTTCTATTAGTAACGAGTATTTCTGAGAAACGAACATCGGCGGAGTTTACTTACTGCAAGGCATTCGTTTGTTTAATGGTGTTTTGTCATACCATTGCAAGCTCATTTGCATGTGGTTTCGTTTTACACACGGCTACATATCAAGCTATACATATCCAGTAGAAGCTGATCTCGTATTTTGTAGAATTTCCGTACAATGAGAAGTCAGCTTATACTGGATGTAATGGCTTGATATGTAACCGTGTGTGTACATGCTGTGTTCTAACGATCAATTAATAGAACCAGTGGTATAGTTGAGAGCTATAAAGGCTTATACAAACAGGCGCGACACGTGACGCGAATCGCACGCGACACAAAGGCACCGCGTGTCGCGCGACGAGTGGTGACTTTGTGTCGCATGCGATTTGCGTCACGTGTTGCGCCTGTTTGCCTTAACGCAATAAGGAAAAGAAACTAGCCTTTTTATACGGAGACTATCAGAAAAACAAAACATGCGGATTTCGTGCTAAAACGATAGATTACCGCAAAATAATGTAACTACATAGAAAATTGTCTTAAAAACCACATTGTTGTCGTATATGTACGCAATCGTATTTTTTTAAAGCATTATTAATCTATGTATTTACAAAGATAAATGGCTACGTTGCGTTTGTGCTAAGTGATGGCAGAAGCATATTGCTTGTATGTATACACATCTATTGAAATAAATAAAATTGAAGTGTCTGTTTGTAATGTCAAAATAATAGCTTTTTACTAAATGCATATATGAAAGTACTGACTTTGACTGGCCTGTTGGTCTAGTGGTTAGTGGCCCTGACTGCTATGCCGGAGGTCGTGGGTTCGATTCCCACCCAGGACAAATGTTTGTGTGATGAGCATGATCATTTGTTCTGTGTCTGGGTGTAATTTATCTATATATGTATGTATTTAGAAATATATAAGTATGTTTATCAGTTGTCTAGTACTCATAACACAAGCTCTGCTTAGCTTGAGGCTAGACGGCGTTGTGTGATAGTTGTGGAATATTATTATTATTATTTATTATTATTACTATCGAGAAAACTTATATCTGAACCAATTTGAAAACAAAATGCCGTGCACACGATGAACACATCATTCTGTTAGCAAGCGTTACTATAGTGGCCGAGCGTAAGTCGTACGACAGTCGTTGCGTTGTGCAAGCAAGAATAGTCCTTACGGTGTATAATTTATACGGAAGGAAATTCTATATACGGTACTTATAACAAAAAACAGTTAAAATTTTTGTCTGTCTGTATGTTTGTTCCGGATAATTTCCGAAACGGCTAGACCGATTTTGACGGGACTTTCACTTGCAGATAGCTAATGTTATAAGGAGTAACTTAGGCTACTTTTATAAGAAAAATAATTAGGGTTCCGCGCAAAAAATCAAGCACAAGAAATTGTTAACAAAATCCGATTCAAATTCAAAGAGGGAAATATGACATCCACGCGGGCGAAGCTGCGGGCAGCTAGTGGATAAAATTGATAATATATTGGACGTAGTAGTAACTCATGAAACTGAAAAAAAAAATGAAGAAAGATTCTTTTTTTTAGTCGAAAAATAGGTCGATTTCTTTCTTTTCCTTTAACTAATAAGAGCAAACGAAAATTAGAAATCGTTTGCAAAAAATGCAAACGATTTGGATGGAGTACAGACTGGATTTGTTGTTATTGTCAGTTCTGTTTTTAGGGTTCGTTTTTAGGGAAAATCGCAACCCTTATTGGATCACTCGGTGTGTCTGTCTGTCCGCCTGTTACAGCAAATTTGCTCCGAATCTAATGGACCGATTAAGTTGAAATTTGGTACACATATAAATTTTTGTGACCCGAATACGGACGTGTAACGTAAATAAAGGAATTCTGAATATTGGGGGCGAATAAGAAAATTAAAAAATAAGTTTTGCAAACTGTACCGTGTGACATAATCAAATAAAAGGGCTTACTGTGAGGTTCTCAAATATATATTTTTTTCATAATTTTAAAATAAATTGTTTTAAAGTTATTTAAGAAAATAGACGAAAATTAGCCATTTCCCGCCTTATCTCCGAAACTCTTAAAATTAATAAAGCCTAAAATTTTGAAAAAAAAATACAGAAAGTAGTTCTATAAATATAGATTACAGGAAAACTTATAAGAAGTCGAGGTCTTCAAATAACATGGTAAATACTTGAGGTATTTATTGTGCGTATAAACTTACATATGCAGTTGGAATGTATGGAAGATGGGATTTTATTTTAAGGGTTCTATTTTCCCTTTGAGGTACGGAACCCTAAAAAACAACAAGAAAACACGATATTTTTTTTTTAACTAGATTATAGTCACAATATAACGACAGTAATTTACAATCTCGCGAAATAGATTCTATACTAACGATGTTCACAATCTTATGGTGACATAATTATATAACATTAGAATAAAACACCCAAACACTAGAACAAAGTAAAACAAGTACCATTTATCCAGACGACGCGATAATTGGCAAAGGCCCGATTCCATCAAAATAGTCTTCAGAGTCGTAATTAAGAAGAAAAATCACTGCAATTACGTTGTGAGTTTGTGACTGTTGGTCCTACTATGTGAGGGGAACTCGAAGGAAAGTCGCTCATCTTTCACGTTTTTGTAAAGGAAGATGATGTAAAAGCTGACAATTGTTTACGTATGCATCGAAGTAAGAATGATCGAGAGTATTTTTTTTTTTATCAATGAGTGTCTGAGAGCCTATGGAAAGAGAAGCAATCTCTGCCTTCTTACAAATAAGCACCCTAATTGCTGAAACACACTTTCAATCGCAATTCGAACGAATTTATAGAAAATTTCTAAGAGCCTATTGCTTCATATTAGAGATGGGCCGACTATAACTTGGGCCGACTAGCCGACTAGTCGGCTGCAAAATCGGCCAAGCCGATCATTGCTTTCGGTTCTTATCTTAGAGGTTTATTTTATTTTATTTTATTTCTGGGTCAAGTCCAATTAAGTAATTAAAGAAAGAGTTCCTTTCCTAAGTTGTAAAACTACTTATTTCCAATTGTTTGCTACAGAGTTTCTTCTTTTTTGTTACAAGTATTAATTAATTTTACTACTTAATTTTTGGATCTAAGTCCAATTAATAAATGCTCCAAATGAAGGGCCCTTATTCCTTTATTCCTATCCTATTCTAGATTGCACTAAAAGTAAACTGTAAGACTGGATTATTATGAAATAATAACAGTAAAGATTTCAATTTAATTTCAATCACCCTCTTCTAAATTTTTAAGCATATTAATACGAGTAATATATTGGGCCGACTAGTCGGTGGTTTTAGCTGACTAATCGCCAACTACAAATATGGCCGACTAGTCGGAGACTAATCGGTACATCACTACCTACTTCATATTAATTTTCTCCAATTTCATGATTATGATTTAAGCAATAATTATGCATTCTTTTTATACTTAATTGCAATTTCAGACTTTCATTTATACCTATCATAATTTGACTCTTTTCTTTGTAAATTAACATGCTCCATCTATAGAGCCGGGTAATCTGTAACTCAGGACTCTCGCCTTTCTCTATTTACGACGATGATAAAATGATTTTAAACTGAAGATCACGTCTGAACGAGTAGTGTTAATGATTGGCAATTATATAAGTATGTTAAATTAGAGCATTTTCTTAATAACTTAATATGTGAATATTTTAGATTATGTTTATATTACATAGTGTAATTTAATTTGCAAAGATATGTCTAACGCGGATAAAAAACTGAGAATCACACAAAAACTATCAAGCATATTTTTATGAAATCTTCACCATTTTAAAGTTAATTTAATTATTTATCTTTTAGTATACGTGTTTTAATATAATACCTTTTGTTTTATGTATAATAAAATAATTTGCGTCTAATTTGGCACAGCGCTCCTTGATGGGCGAGTCCTATTACTGGCTGGACGTAAGATGCGTTGCGTGAGCTCAGCATAGAACACGAAGGCTAACCACTCAAGGGCGTTGGCATATATCTGCGTCTTAAGATTATTCATTTTAGTAACCAAACAGCCTGTAATATGATGTTGGAATAAATAATGATTTATGATTATTTATATTTTGAAAAATTCGTCGGCTCAACAATGTTGGAATAAATAAAGATTTATGATTATTTATATTTTGAAAAATTCGTCGGCTCAACAATGTTGGAATAAATAATGATTTATGATTATTTATATTTTGAAAAATTCGTCGGCTCAACAATGTTGGAATAAATAAAGATTTATGATATTTTTTATATTTTGAAAAATTCGTCGGCTCAACAATGTTGGAATAAATAATGATTTATGATTATTTATATTTTGAAAAATTTGTCGGCTCAACAACGTGAAAACCTAATTAACACAATGATTGTTGTTATATTGCTAAAAATAATGTCATGCGATTGTGTGTTACTCAATTACTCCGCTGTTCTTATTCAGATGCCCAGAAATGTACGCCATAGCTGTTTAAACATAGCCAAAACTCCACTTAAATGAAACTAAAATCATACATATATTCAAGAAACAAATGTCATTGCATTAATTCTTCGTGTATATTCATTATTACATCTCGTGTTGAAACCAGAGCGTGAACTAGGTGTTGGAATTCACAGCAGCAACATTTGGATAAAAAAGTGTGAGCGAAACGTAAGGCAGATGTATAAGAAACGGTTGTAAAAATGGTTATTGCATTCAATATTGGTATGAAATCAATTGGTCAATGTTCTGAATTCCTTATTTGGAAGACAAAAAAAGGTTTTGTGTCAAGGCTTTGATGTTCTCTCTTTTACTTCTTTTCTCGAGTCGACTGTACTTACTGAGCAGCGTCGACGTTCCTGTAGGAACGCTGTCTTTTAATGGTTTAGAACCTAAAACTTTTCTATCTCTTTGGCTGCACTTGAAGGCGGTCCTGGAAAACTCAAATCTTGTCACAATTTTTAGATTTTGAGATGAGATGACTTTAAAAAGTTTTACCTGATCTCATGTCATCTCGGTCGAGGTATTTGAAATTCAAAATCTCTATTACGAACTTGAAGGACGATACGAACTCAGAAGATTTGATCACCACAATTGTTTCTAGTGATTTGTGAAAGTGAAAGAAATTAAAGTTGCGTTTAAAGAATGGAATGGTGTAGAAAACGGGAATGGTAATTTGAATGAAGATTAGAAGAGAATTTATAAGGAATGTGAGAGAAAGACTAAAAAGGCGGTAGCAGTTTCCATGGCTAAGGCGTAGGAGAAGTTGTATGACTTACTGGACAGTCGGCTCGCTTCACCCGGTCTGCTCCGACCTCCGGTATTTCGGGTATAAGCGAAGTAGATCGGACTGTTACACACAGAATTAACACTGGATGGATGAAATGGCGGCAGGTGACGAGAACAATCTGCGACTCCCGCATAAGTTTAAGGGGAAGATTTATAAAACAACTAGCTTTTGCCCGTGGCTTGCCCGCGTGGAGGTCGGAAATTATCCCCAGAGACTTATCTAAAATCGCCTTCTAGCAATACCACCATGTATTAGGTACGTCATAGCAGTGACACTTTGGTTGCTCTTGATATCTTTGATAGTTCGATTTAGTGCTTCGATTACACTTTTGTAGGACGTCGTACATTCTTTCCAAACCAACAGTTTACATAGCTGCAACATTGGTCCCCGCTTGCTCCTTTTACTAATATTACAAACTGGAATTTCCTCATGAGCTTAGTTTAATGGCTGTTCAAGAACCGAATGTGCTGTTCAGACACCATTTAGCAACGTTCCAGAGGTAGCTACTGCAACAGAAACTCGTTTATCTTTCCGGATTTGATTTAAAATCAGATTTAAAAGATTTATCACTACCTCCCAGGGCATCCAAAAAACTGTCTTCACCACTAACGATTTTTTTCACAATTTTATCAAAAATAAATAAACATTATCAGGTTTTTATGATTCTAAATGTCAAACATAAAAATAACATTTTTAATATTATCAACATCAATCCTACTATCACAATATTTTTATAAAGGCGAAAATTTGTGAAGATGTTTGTTACTCAATCACTCCAGAACGGCTGAACGGATCTGAATGAAATTTAGCACAGAGATAGATTATAGTCTGGAATAGCACATAGGATACTTTTATCCCGGAAAAATGTACGGTTCCCGTGGGATTTTTATTTTATTTTATAATTATCCAAACATACACGCGGGCGAAGCCCCTGGCAAAAGCTAGTTTGAAATGCTCTAGCGTCGCCTTTGACTACGCAAGTGTATGTGTACGTGTCACCCAAGTTATTTTGTGACTTTAAATTGTGATTACTTTTGACCGAGTGGCCTAATTTTAATGAAACAAATACTAAATGTTACCTCAAGATACGGAGTAGGTATGACTCAATACTCGTATTTCCAATGCCTTAAATCTTAGGAAAATGAGGTAAGTTCACAAACATTTCAATACATGTGAATTTTAAAATCATCCCCTAATTTACCCCCTCATGATTTTAAAAATAACCCCCCCCCCCCCCCTCGACAATGCGGGTACCCACCGGGGGGATTTTCATATAACCTAACTTCAGAAATCACCGGTACAAACTTTCATTTCCTATATCCCTGTAACATTATTTTTAGGAAAAAATGTAGCCTATGTTCGTCACCGGGATGCCATCTATCTCCTGGCCAAATTTTATCGAAATCCGTTTAGCAGTTTAGGCGTGAAAAGTTAACATACAGACAGACAGACAGACGGACAGAGTTACTTTTGAATTACAATATTAGTATGGATGGTTAGACCTGCTGTCTTGTATTGATCAGAATGTTGGGCCACAAAATGCTGGGCTGAGATGAGAATGCTAAGAGGGATGTGTGGTATTTCGCGAATGGATAGAATAAGAAATGAGTATATAAGAGGAAGTCTGAAAGTGACACCGGTGACTGAAATTTGTGTGGAAATCGGGTGTCGTGATATGGGCATGTGATGTGGAGGAATGAGGTAAATGTCGCCAGGAAAGTTTTGATTATGAATGTGGATGGCTAAACAAGTAGGGGAAGACCAAAGAAACGATGAACGTGAAAGATGATATGGCTAGAAATGGAGTGATTACCGAGATGTTGATTAATAGAGAGTATGGAAGAAAAAGACATGTTGCGCGGCCCCCAAATAAATTGGGATAAGGGCCGGAGAATGATAATATTGTTTCTAGTGATTTGTAACTCTTATTTCCTTTCACACACCGGTTTCTAGTTGTCTTTATAAATTATCGTCTAATATTTGGCCTGCTAGCTTTGTTTGATACATTTTTCTCACCCTCACAAAATATTGACACCGCGATCAATAGTAGGTGTGAAAATATCGCGATCTCCCGAGCTCCGATAGACGGGAAAGCGATACCTCACGATGAAAGCGTAATGGCCGCTTTAGTCACTCCGCCATTGTGAAGGTAAGACCTCGGCTTATACGTAGACGAGCGAGCCTCTATTGTAGCTAAATTGTTCCTAAGTGCTATATCGAAAGGCTCAAATTATCACTTGAGCAAAATTACCCGGGATTTCCTCCAACCGTTGATAAATTCATGGGATATATTTTGTTTGGAGGATTTGTATGGAAGTTTTTTTTTTCAAAGTAATGTGTGTTGTTGCGTCAAGACTCACTGTTACAACAAGACAACATTTTCCATTTATCTAGTGAGATATCCCCATATCGGTTTCTAGCCAACTTTATCAATATTCGTCTAATATTTGGCCAGCTCGCATCTGTAAGTTCCTTTTTCTCATCCTCACAAAATATTGTCACCAATAGCACAGATTAATACAGACGGGACACTCCGCAGTTTAGGTATGTAACTACAAGTACGGGGCGGGCCTATCTCACTGGGCCAATTCAGTAGGACGGCCGCGGTCAGAAGCTATAAGAGTTATGCGTTAGAAAGAGAGGCAACTTGTAGGTGAATATAACTGTAGGTAATAAGCATTGCGCGACCTGAATTGCACTTTATTGTGTCGTAGCAAGAGTCGCTTTGTATTTAAATGTTTTTCGGAGTGTCCGTTCTGTATTAATCTGTGCCAAAAGTAGGAGTGCGAAAATATCGTGATTTCCAGAACTCCGATAGACGGGTAAGCGACACCTCACGATGAAAGCGTAATGGCCGCGTTAGTCATTCCGCCATCGTAAAGGTAAGACCTCGGCTTATAGATAGGTGAGCGAGTCTGTATTGTAGCTAAATAAATCGTGCTTAAGTGCTGTATCGAAAGGCTCAAATTATCACTTGAAGAAAATTACTCGGGATTTTCTGGAGCTGTTAATAAATTCTCGGGACATATCTTTTTGAAAGATTTTTAGACAGCTGAGGCTATCTTTTAATTATGTTTGTAGGTGTGGAATGATGAATGAATGAGGAATGTAACTACTGTGTTCACAGTATGAATCTCAAAATTCGGTTTTTGCATTGCTGTGTTGTGACTTTAAAAAATACAAATTCGCCGTATTCTTAACTTTTAATTAAAAAATTATAGGAACTCTTCCGCGAAATCTACCTCGTGTGTGAATTCAGTCTTTTGATAGGGGAAAATTTGATGTAACATATCTAAATGTAGGTTCTACGACAAATAATCGATTTGTGACTGTCGGTGGCGACGGCAACTCGGTTATTTTAATGTCGTACTTGTAAGTCAAATGTTTCTGTTCAGAACATGAATTTGAAGTATTACTAGTAGAACAATCTCTAAGAAAACTTCGTGGAAATTGTTCTACCAGAATCGCGTCGCACCATCGCGTCGCGTCGCGCCTGTCTGCGGAAGCCTTCACTTTGTTCATACCAGGAGTAATTTGAAGAATTACAGGCAGAATGTAGTCTTATAATGATTTCGATTCCATGAGAAACACACAGCACCATGAAGTCCTAACTTAAAGTTTTCTCTTCAAAAATCAAGGAGCATTTATTTGAGTAAATAAAATAGCCATCCTTACTAATTCTGCTTCAATATACTTAAAATTACTCATTACAAAGTCCATCAATCAATTTAAGAATTCATAGCACGCGCATCCTGTGATGCGTTTGATTGCATCTCTGAGGATGTTAGGTATAAAACAACGTGTCTAGAATAATATAATAATTGTGACCGTACGTACTTGGTTAATTATTTTATTCTATGAGAAGCTATTAGGTATTGTTTGTCGAACGTGATTTGGCAGCGCGACGAAATATGGCGTCGGTACACTAGGTTGCATAAATGTGACAATCCGCATGAAAAAGTACCTTATGGTCATCGGCGCTTAAGCCGTTCAGAAATACAAATCGTACAGTTTACTTAGCTTGTAATAAGCACAATGTCGTAAGTGCCAACGACCATAAGGTACCTTTTCTCGTGGACAGTCACAAATATTGATCTGCTTCTGTATTGTTTGAGAGGATGTTGTTTACGATTTATTCCGGACTAGCTTATGCTTGCGACTTCGTCCGCGTTAAATTTCTTTTTTTTTTACCGAAAATTCAAAAAGGAGGAGGTTCTAAATTCGTCTGTATGTTTTTTTTTTGTATGTTTGTTACGCGATTACTCGACGGATGGACCGATTTCGAAAATTCTTTTTTTGTTTGAAAGGGTATAAATTCCTAGGTGGTCCCATATAAATTTTATTAACTTTGCTTATATTATATGGATCATGTTTTAATAACTTCCTATCACTTGTATTTTCACTGTTTTGTCTGTGGTAGTAGTATTCGAATTTATGTGGGGTAGGTACCACAACTAAAAAGTGAAAAATAAAAACTTTTTAGCAAAAAATAAAACCGACTTCTAAAACCAAACACTATAAAGTGAAAAAATAACTTTAATTACGGAAGTCGGTGGCAAAAAACGAAAATACAATACCAAAGACACCGACTACCCAAATTAAAGTTATGTTTCACTTTGTAGTGTTTTGTTTTAGAAGTCGGTTTTATTTTTGACTAAAAAGTTTTTTTAACGTAAAATATATTCTATAGCATCGTATCGCCAGTCCGCGCCATTACTTCGTTTTCGCTAAGCGTTCTTTCTGACATTTTTTCTTTTTGCTCGGCTCCTAAGGATCGTAGCTTGATGTTAATTAGCCTATAACCTTCCTCAAGAATTAGGCTGTCAAATGCAAAAGTAATTTTTCGAATCCGACTGGTAGTTCCAGAGATTTTTGCGTTTAAACAAACGAACAAACTCTTCAGCTTTATTATTCGTATAGATACAGGTTTTAGGAAGTTAGTTGAAGAATTTTATTATAAGTAAAATAACTACGTTGTTGGACTGTAGGTAAATGCTGTCGGGGTATTTTCACATAAAATGAAAATATTTGCTTTAATATCAAATACCTGTGCAAGATCAGAATGCAGGTAAATGTAGTCTAAATATTTAACGTTTTCGGAGCATTTATCCCACTCACGTAAAATAGCTTGATACCGAATAGCAAATATAATGTTAATATTGTCTGGAATATGGAATACACATGCTATGTTACATAAGCATCCTAACTTCGAGCAGATGCTACCTCGTCCTCATCATCTTCATCGCCTTTGGCAGGCTTGTTCCACTCACTGCTGTGTACAGCCGCCATAAGCAAAACCGGTCAAGAGCGTGTCGGAAAACGCACAATGAAGGGTTCCGTAGTTGGGATGATTTTATCCCAAGAAAACTTAACATTGTAGTTGAAAAACATGTTCTCCCATACATTCCGACTACAAAATAAATGTAAGTTTGTACGCACAATATTGAGTTTACCAAGTTGTTTTAAAACCATCGACTTCTTATAGGTTTTCCTGTAAGACCTTTCATTTGATATGTCACACGGTACAGTTTGCAAAACTTTTTTTTAAATATTCTTATTTGCCTCCCAAAGTTGACCCCCATATTCAAAATTTATTTATTTACGTTACACGTCCGTGTTTGGGTCACAGAAATACATATGTGTACCAAATTTTAACTTAGAGCGGTCCATTAGATTCGGAGCAAATTGGCTGTAACAGACGGACAGACAGACAGACACACGAGTGATCCTATATGGGTTCCGTTTTTCCTTTTGAGGTACGGAACCCTAAAAAGGACGTATCTACGTGCAGAAATATTGAAATGGAAAAAAATATTGTCCTGTTTTAACTACATATAAGATACAAAGGCAGATGTGTCATTTAATAGTAAGAATTATTAGGTTTTCGTTAAGTTTTCACCAATTTAAAAATACTGGTAGATGCCTCTTTTTGTGCTGATTCCGAATATGTAAATAACTCTATTTCGAAAAAAAAAAGGCCGGATACGTATTTTTTTCTTGTGACGGCAGTAGGTTTAGGCCTCCTCCCTTTTGTGTCATGGTTCCCTGGTCTGTGAGAGTCTCATCCAGGTCTTCTCTGCGATCTTCTGTTGGTCGTCTAGTGGCTATTGGTCTGCCGATGCTGCTTCTACCGTTTCTCTGCAACCATTCCTTTAGGGTTCTGCTCCACCTGCCATCGCCACGACTAGCCAAGAGTCCTGCCATCCTCCATTTCAGAACCGGTACGCATAATCCTTTGTGTTGATGCTACCTAGTGGCTCACAATTAGCATGTATTGTGTTCTACTGGGTGTAATTTTAATCACCGCTATCCTCTTAACAGGGCCATTGTACTCATCATTATGAACAACTTTTACTATGGGAACAAACCTGAAATGGCGAAAAAAAAATCAGCTGCTCCCGAAATTTTGACGAGTTATGCGAAAATGAATATATGGGACAGCTGAAGTTTTTTTCCCGATTTCAGGTTTGGTCCCATAGTAAAAGTTGTTCATAATGATGAGTACAATGACCCTTTTTAGATGATAACGGTGATTAAAATTACCGAATGTATAAATATGAAAAAGTATGATTATTTGACACGGAGAGCATCCGTGTTACTTACCTACTACCAAACAAGCATGCTTTTTAATAGCATAACTTAGTTCCTGTCCTGCCTAGTAAACGGTCACTAACTCAGCCACCTACGAAGCTAAGAAACCACGTATGCACCTATTGGAAGTGTACGACCCGAGTGAAAAACCCTCAAGCGGGGCGTTCAGCGTTGCGTGCAAGTGGCGAAGAGCGTTAACCGTGCGCCGCTCGGCCATCACTCAGCGAACGTCGCACGCCCCGCCCCGCCGGACGCTCGCCTCGAGCGTGCACTCAGGCCGTACACTTAAGTGTTATCGATCTCCTCCAACAATGTAAGGTTTGAACGACCCCTCCACAGGAAATCGATTAACACAATACATTGCATTATACTTAAACTACCCTACATCTAGAATAGGTACAGTCCACCTTAAAAAGATGTATAAGCTGGATGATATACAGACGCCAGCACATTAAGCTACTACAATCTGTCAGATTTCTTTAATAGATTTTCGACTTTATTGCCAAAGCATTAGGTTCAAGGTTGATTGGGAAAATCTGACAGTTTCGGGTAGGTTGACCTGCTGGCGTCTGTACGTTAATGTATCTTGTTGTGATGTGTTATCCTTTTAAGGATGACTGTAGCTATAAAGTATAAAACCACGTAATTTATATACTAAAAATAGACCTTTTTAATTAATGGTCTTATCGCTTATAACAAAGTCTTTCAGACTGACAGACTTCTTATCGCCGAGATCTGACAGACTTCTGAAAACCTACGCAATTTAATCTCTCTTCAAATCTTGGGCCAAGTTATTTGATTGGCTGTTTCTATTTTGGTAAACGAAGCCTTGAAGTTAACTTTCATTAATTTTTCTGTATCAAAAGTGGCTAAAGAAAATTCCAACCTTCCCTACCACCTTCCCTTATTTAGAAACATTGATTAAAGTTAAGTAACGATTAGCTCTGTTTAGCCATACATTTTTGACGTATCCTACGTATGTATATTACGCTCCTGCAGACAGGCGCAACGCGCGCGTCAGTGCTCGTCTCCGGTAGAACATATTAATGAACAAAACAAAACAATAGAAAGTGAAAAATAATTTTAATTTCGGTAGTCTTTGGTTTTGTATTTTCGTGTTATGCCACCGACATCCGAAATTAAAATTATTTTCACAATGTTTTGTTTTGGAAATCGGTTTTATTTTTTGCTAAAAAGTTTTTATTTTTCACTTTTTAGTTGTGGTACCTACCCCACAAAAATTCGAATACAACTCAATACCTGCTATGTAAATAACAGTGATAGGAAGTTATTAAAACATCATCGAGATAAACTAAGTGGGAAAAATACGCATTATTGAAACTAACTCAAAAACTACCAAAGCAAAGTTAATAAAATTTATATGGTTCTACCTTGGAAGCCCTTTCAAACAAAAAAAGAATTTTCTAAATCGGTCCATCCGTCTTTGAGTAATCGTGTAACAAACATACATAAAAAAAAATCATATACAGACGAATTGAGAACCTCCTCCTTTTTGAAGTCGGTTAAAAAGTCCTAAGTCAGTTTTGGAACACTATCGGGAACGGCATCGACTGCGACTGACGAATGTTCGTTTACTTTTATCTGGCATGGACAGGCGACCGTCATGTGTCATTAAGGATTACTGTCTGTACTCGTACTACGATTAGTTGCGTTATAGACACGTTCATGTTGCACTGTGAAATGTAGGGGATGATAAAATAAAGGATTAAGAATAGGGATAGGGTTGCCACCTCAGTTGAACACAAATACGGAAGGTGAAAAAAAAAAAAAATTAAGTTGTATTGTTCTTTAGGGTTCCGTACCTCAATAGGAAAAAAACGGAACCCTTATAGGACCACTCGTGTGTCTGTCGGTCTGTCGTGTCTGTCCGTCTGTCACAGCCAATTTGCTGCGAATCTAATGGACCGATTAAGTTGAAATTTGGTACACATATGTATTTCTGTGACCCAAACACGGACGTGTAACGTAAATAAATAAATTTTGAACATCCCCCATATTCAAAATTTATTTATTTTTCAACTTTGGGGGGTACAAATAAAAAAATTTAAAAAAAGTTATGTAAACTGTACCGTATGAAATGAAAGGGCTTACTGTAAGAGTCTCAAATGTATTTTTTTAATAATTTTAAAATAAACCATTTTAAAGTTATTTAAGAAAATAGACGAAAATTGACCATTCCCCCCGTTATCTCCGAAAGTACTGGGCCTAAAATTTTGAAAAAAATATAGAAAATAGTTAAATACCTATAGATTACACGAAAACCTATAAGAAGTAAGAAACCTATAAGAATAAGAAGTCGATGGTCTTAAAACAACATGTTAAATCTCTCAATATTGTGCGTACAAGCTTACATTTGTCCATAGTTAAACAAAAAATATCCAACCCACATTAGACCTAATGTGGGTTGGATATTTTTCTTTTAACTATGGACATTTGTAGTTGGAATGTATGGGAGAACATGTTTTTCAACTACAATGTTAAGTTTTTCTTGGGATAAATTCATCCAAACTACGGAATCCTTCATTGTGCGTAGTCCGACACGCTCTTGACCGGTTTTTACACTGGGAGCAGCGTGACCTTGCGACCTTTTGATTAGAAACGATAAATTCATAGAATTCTTTACATGTGAAATTGAATTTTGTTCACACTGTATTTAAAATTTTACATGCGATTCATTCAGCCGATTGCGACTTTTCGACGACAGTTCTTTTATTACGCTGAAAGCACGTTCAGCGGCGGCGTTTGCGGTAGGAATCGATAGAGCGAATGTAAGAATTTTTTTTCGGGAGATTTTAGCTGCGTTCCTGGAGACGGGAGATTTTAAAATCTAAAGTACTTTTTCCGAAAGAATCCCAGAATTCCGGGAGAGTTGGCAAGCCTAATTTAGAAGAGATAGACACTACGTATCATCACGCCTGTAATCCCCGAAGGGTTCGGCAGAAATGTACAGACGCCAGCACATAAAGCTACTACAATCTGTCAGATTTCTTTAATAGATTTTCGACTTTATTGCTAAAGCATTAGGTTCAAGGTTGATTGGGAAAATCTGACAGTTTCGGGTAGGTTGACCTGCTGGCGTCTGTACCTATTTCGCCAGTTATGTTTCAAGTCCCATGTAATGAACCTATTAGCATCAACCGGGCACGAATCCAGGACATATAAATTTGGCAATGAAGATAAGGAAGTACTAAATATAGCAACTAGCTATAATATTTTATCAAATGAAAGAGGTTGACTTATAATAAAAGACCCTCAAAAGTGGAAACAGACGAATCTTCGTATTCTTTTATCTGTATATCTGTCGTTTCATTGAGGATTACCATAAGCATTACGTTTAGTTGCTATATACACGTGAAAGTTGCACTGTGAAATGTAGAGGATGATAAAATAAAGGATTAAGAAGACATAGAGGTTGTTAAGTTAATGAATAGCAATGAAGAGGTACCAACTAACCAGAATTAATCAAATGAAAGAGGATGACCCGTTATTGAAAGTCTTGAGGGTCCTTCAATATGGCCAACCTCGTTCATTTGTCATTGAGTCATGTGTGATTGAGGATTATTGTACTACGACTAGTTATTTATTATATAGGAGGAACTCGTAGGTATAGCACCGTGAAATATATGGGAGGGGATGGGATAGATAATTAAGAGCTTGTGTTCTAAGTGGCAATAAATAAATTGTGTAAATACAAAATGTAGCAATGAGTAAGCAAATGAAACAAATAAGTTGTAATTGACCTTTGCTTGGAAGACCCTCAAAAGTGAACAGGAGGATGGAGTAAAACCAATTTTACAGGGATGTAAATATGAGCTTTAATTATTTATTTTGTTCTGTTGGAGAAACTTACAGCTAACTTATTAGAGTTCTTATTAAAAAAAAAAATGAAATTGAAGGCCAATGTCAAGTTTCCCCTGAAAAACACTAAAATAAAAACGAAAATGGTAAGTAATGGCCTGCGCAGACTGGCGGACGCGACAATTATCAATTGAATTTAATACTTATCCAGTCGGAATAAGGTTAATATTTCAATGCTCGGTCAGTGACCTTGGAGCATCGCAGCGCAGTTTTCTCTGGAGCATCGAAGAAAACGTTGGAGGATACCGCAGCGGGAGGCGGCGGTATGGTGCGCTGGAGTCTGCCAGCAACTTTTCGACGGCGGCGTAGTCGCTGGTGGAATAATCAAATCCCGGCGAGCGGTGGCTACTCAGCGGGTGCCGCAGCATACCCTGGCGGACGCTCCCGGTATCGCAGAGGATTTTGCTTGTCAGTGTGCGCAAGGTACGTCCGGCCGTTCGAGAGAATGCCTTCTTGACTACTGTCAGTTTCATACTAACGAATATGTGTTTTGCGATTTTGATCCTTATTACTACTAGAAATTGTCCAACTGACAGGTGTCAGGAACGCATTCTCTCGACGGCCGGACTGTAGGGTTAAGTTTGTTCTTATGGTTAGAACTCAACAAAATTGCTACATTCTTTCATAGCACTATCTTTATGGCTTGAGTGAAAAGACTATTTCATAGTCCATAAACTCTCTCCAGAAATTCTTTCCGAAACAGAATTAAGATATTCCATCTCTTAAAACATTACCTTTGACACAAAACAGAATAAATTGTTCTGCCTGGGGAGACATTTATTCAGGACATGCTTATTCCAATTCTTTCGTTACTACCTCCTGTCATAAAAAGGTAGGTTGCGTTAATTTAATTAAGAATTTTAATACTTTCCACGGACTCTTCTGTGAGCTCTGCAAACTGTTCAGGTGGAATGGGTCGATTTTAATAAGCCATGCTTACCTTATCGTCGGTTATTTTTTTTCTCGATTGCACAGGTTCTTTTTGATCTGTAATGAATTGAATTTGATTCTTATTGGGGATTGAACGTTATCATTTATGAAGAATATTTTGTAAGAGGAACTCGTAGCAAGTAATAACGGCCGCACGGGTCGATCCATCAGGTTAAGCTGTTTGTCGGGGTTGGATCGTGAATGGGTGACCATCTTTACATATCGTGACCCCTCCGTGCCTCGGAAATCACATTAAGTCCGCTGTCATTCGTGGATCTTTGACAGTCGTTACAGGGCGTCAGTAACTCAAAAGTCTGAAAATCAGTCTTACCAAGGGGTATCGTATTACCCAGTTACTGGGTTGTGGAGGTCAGATAGGCAGTCGCTCCATGTAAAATATTGGTATTCAGCCGCATCCGGTTAGATTGGAAACCGACCCCAACATAGTTGGGAAAAGGCTAGGCAGATTGTTCGAATTTGTAAAGAGAGTAAATATTCCATTACAATACAAAATAATGCAGGTTTTATCGATAACAGTAAGTACTTAAGTTTGTTGTAGGTGTGAAAAATGAAAATTAAACCTTGATTATTCAATCATATTACATTCAACACATCAAAATGTTTCCTTGCTGCTAAACGCCCCCTCAGGGTTTTTTTTAAACTTCTCTCAAAAGTATTAAGTATTCCGTTTCTGGAACATCCTTCATTAACATTTTAATAAGCGACTGGAGTTTGTATAGACGAGACGAAATCAGCGAACAAACAAGATCTAAAAATATGTAAGTACCTGGACTGAATAATGAAGTTCATAATCAAAATGAAGAAAGCGGCCAATCAGAACCAGCTGTCATATCTAAGGATCTCAATAGGCCGGAAGGGATCGACGATCCGATAACACCGTATAATAATCGGACCATTCGATTCATAATCGGATCATTCGATTAATTGCAACTCATTCTTCGTTTAATTGCATTTGTCTGGCTCAAGATTAAGACGATGCTTTTATAGGTGTTGTATTAATCAATTCGAAAATGGAAGCATTTTCATTGCTCAGATTCAAAAGATTTCGAGGTTCTAAAGTAATTGCACAGTGGGAGGCTTCAGACAAAGGCTGATGGTAATGACGTAATAAATTTCGTCAAAGGATAGAAATTCGAGTTTCGTAGTGAATTAAGTGCAGCCAATGAACAACTACGGGCAATATAACCAGTTTTAACGTTATTTAGCTCATTATTGTTTTAATTACATCAGTTCTGTGTACAGATACAGTTCGGCTGCCCCATTTGAAAACCTAGTAGTACCTTGAAACGAAATTTTACAGGAGAGCGCAAAAACGTAAAGTGAGGCAGTGAATGGAGCACTTGAGTTTCGATGCTTAAATTTATATCTGCTTATTTGTGAGTTTTTAACGTTGTGTTCTTGTATTTGGTAGGGACTTACTAGGTTAGCAAGATTATGCAATACAACGATTTTTGTAAAAAGTGTCCCTTACTAGGTTTTGAAATAGGGCAGCCGAGTTTAGTGTGCATGGTTTGAAGTGGACGTATGTTTAGTGTGGTTTTAGCCATAATTATTTTGTTTGGAATCGATGGTCACTTTGCACCCTCCTTCAAGGTTGTTAAATGTTAGCTTTATATTGTACACACGGCTACATATCAAGCTATACAATTCTAGTATAAGCTGATCTCGCAATGTGTAGGAAATGTGTAGCTTGATATGTAGCAGTGTGTACAAGCATTTGCCTGCGGCTCCGCCCATGTTGATGTCGGAAATTATCCCACGGGATGTACTCCTTGGATAAACCAAACATCCAAATCCGTTCAGCCGTTTTTACATATCACAGTTATATTGTTAGATAAATAGAAAAGAGGCGAGAACAAGCGAAAACTTTTTAATTAAATGAATTTTAAAATATGTAAGGCAGGCAAACGCGTTTTGGTGGTTCAAAAACATTTTGTTTCCTACCTCTACAAAAGATTCTAGCCACAGAAATTGTAGCTAAAAACTCCCAAAAAGCAAACCATTTTACGAGGAGGTAATGAAAGAATTTAAAATGAAAATAATTAACAAAGCAACAAAAAGCTATGAAATTTCTAGAAACGCGTCGTTCCTGATAAGGACTGGCCGGGAAAGGCCAGAAAACTGCCATGAGAATACTAAGGCATGTTTGCAGGGGAGCTTTTTGTCAGTCGAAAGTAAACTTTAAGGTATTGGAATAGGATTTGAAGTTCTGATAGCTTCTAATCACACTCTGGGCTCAGAGCCAAGTGGATGTGGAGATCGCACATTTTCGTCTGTTTTTCATACAGATGCACATCTGAATAGCTCCCAATTTTTTTTTCGTTTCTATATGTCATGCTATAATAAAATGGTAACGAAGTCAAAACTGTAAATTGAATATTTAAAAACGAAACGAGTCTGATGCCGAAAATATAGTTTTTAGAATTTTTGTCCGTTTGTGTGTTTATCTGGATGTAAGTATGATTGGCTAAAAACGGCTGAATAGATTTGGACGAAATCTGGCACACAGGTAGTTTATAACCTGGATTAACATATAGGATACTTTTATTCCCGGTAGTACGTTCCTGTGGGATATTTTCCGACATCCAGGCGGGCGAAACCGCAGGCAAATGCTAGTTTTCAGTAAATGTTGCGATATTTCTCGATGTGCCGCTTAGAGGAAAATTAAATATGATATGTTATTCATGAAATTCAACGCTCTCTTTGGCATTACAGATTATTGTGAGCTCGTTCTTGTTTAGATTTTTTTATGTCTAGCACAGTTACTGGTATTGTTAGCGGGATTGTATAAGGTGAATATTGTGAAGTCATGAAAATATTTTCTTGTACAGTCTTTCTGATTCTGATTAAATAACTCTTCAACATCGTCTGCCTAGCCTTTTCCAACTATGTTGGGGTCGGCTTCCGGTCTTACCGTAGGCGGCTGAATACCAGTATTTTACATGGAGCGGCTGCCTATCTTACCTCCACAACCCAGTAACTGGGTAATACGATGCCCCTTAGTAAGACGGGTTTTGACTATTGGGCTTCTGACGACCCGTAACGACTGTCAACGATCCATGAATTACAGCTGGGACCGACGGCTTAACGTGCTTTCCGAGACACGAAGGGGTCTTGATATGTAAAGATCGTCACCCACGGACACAGACCAACCGCCGCAAGTGTAGCTTAACCTGATCGATCGATCCGTGCGACTGTTATTCCTTAGCCACAGACCCCTCACAGATTTCACGCCCGCCACAGGTTCAAAAAGCCAATTTATTCATTTATCCAAAACACGAACACCTTCGTACACAGTAAACCCATTTCCCCTCAAGTCTGCTTTAAAACGAGGTCCCATATTCATGCAACGGATTACCGAAGTGGTAAGATTATACCAACGGGTAGGTACATTATTCTGATTACAAGCACCAAACGGAATATTCCGCATTTCCTCCCCCGTTGAACCCTTTCCCCACCCCCTTTTCCCGACCTCGTGCTTGTCACTTGGACGTGACTAGATTCGGAACGGAATCGATATATTGAAATGGTCGATGGACATACATACATCGGGTATTTAATCTAACCAATCGGTTTGAAGTAACGTCGTCTGTGTGGCTTAATGTTTTAGGTTTCATGCCAAAGTGTAATATTAAGTAAATTATATGGTTAATTATCTTAATTCGTTTGTTGTATTTACTATTTCTTGGTCACGGGGTGAGTTGATATCTAATAGACTTCGCTTTCTCGAATTGCTGCTACGTGCTTGTCAATCTGCTGAGTTAGTTTCAGTTTCACATTCTATTTGATATTGTTATTAGTAATTAACTCTGTCTTTATTTTTCTTCGATGGTCCTAGTTTATCATTTGTGACTTCGAGTTACGGCTACATATAGCTATAATCACAGAACAGATGAATAATTCTAAGTGAGCACGTCCTATATGCCCGGAGGCTTTTATTTTGATATACCTAAAATTCTGTTTACATTTTTAGTTTCGTGTTTTTATTTCTGTTTGACTATAGTTTTCGTTTTTTTTTTGTTTATTGGCGTGTGCTAGCTGACCTATGGCAAATAATTTAATTTAATTTTTTGTGTCGCATTATGTACCTAAATTTGTTTTGCGTACTATTGTATAGAATCTTTTTTTTTTACTGAATAGAGTTGTGCTGCTGACGAGTTTGTTTCACCACTTCCTAGCCAAAGCACTAGAACGTTTTGGGGGACTGTCATGTAATTTTGAAGTTCGAAAAATGCTAATTCTCAGCCTAGTTTGAAATTTTGATTTTGATTAGTTATTTCTCTGCGTGTGCGTTTGTTTACTGCAGATTAGGGTAGGCAATTCCACCCTAAGAAATTGCAGCCTGGAACTAGACTAAAACTAAAAAAAAATAATGAATGGGAAACAGACTGTATTAAAGTGTCAAGACTTTTCGACATGACTGTCGAAATTGTAACTCTATATCTAGTTGTACACAGTTCAGTTGTCCTACGCTTGTTAACAACATCGGCTTGCCCTAATTAGAAAACCTTGTTTATCTAATTAGCAACGACATTGCTGTCAAGGGCACGAAGTTCCATTACTTAATAGACGAGGATATTTTTAATTTATTTGCTGACATTACCTACTAATGTTTGCTGTTTGGTGTCGATTACTAAAGACCGGAGGTCCTAGTACGACCGCGTGACGTACAGACGCCAGCACATCAAGCTACTACAATCTGTCAAATTTCTTTAATAGATTTTCTACTTTATCGTTAAAGCATTAGGTTCAAAGTTGATTGGCAAAATTTGACAATTTCGGGTAGCTTGACCTACTGGCGTCTGTACATGTAATGAAAATTTGAACAAACTCTAATTCAAAGCTTTTGTTTCAAATATGAATTGTCAAAGGGTTCCTCAGTCAGAAAGATAAAGTTCTCATTCCAAAGCGTAGGAGGTTCCTATGGAGAAGAACGGGCAAGAAGCTCCATGGACACTCTTTTAAATCATTAATGTTGAAAATATACCTAGGAGATCAATGTAGAAAGACATACACGTTAAACACGTCCGTAATAAAAGATAAAAACAATTGAAATCGTTATTCATGCTACAAGTGCGGAAAGTAGGTGATTTCCGACGAGTGAATTTGACCTTAAGCTTTGTCTCCCAGTGGGGTGATGATAATCTGGTCTCTTTTTTTCGCCACCAAAACACAGGCGTGTCTTTTTACCGCTACAAGAGTCGTTTCGCTCAAACTCCTACTTTTCGGGGTAAATCTGTTCCTGTAACTGATCGGCTTGAGCTCGTAGGCATGGAGTTGCCATCTGGTCTCAACTTTGGCGCCACCATCGAGTACAAAGCCCAAACTGCGGCCATGAAACTGGGCATCCTAAATAGGGTGAAGCGATACTTTACGCCTGGACTGCTTTTAACTCTTTACAAAGCGCAGGTCCGATCCTGCATAGAGCAGCCACCTTTGGGATGGATCAGCTAAGTACCAACTAGCCGCGCTTGACTCGGAGGAACGCAGAGCTAAGAGGCTCATTGGAGACGTAAAACTGGTGGATGCCAAGCTTCATAGCTTGGCTCATCGCCGCAAGGTTGCCTGCTTGTCGGTCTTCTACAGATTGTACTTCGGTGAGTGTGCTCAAGAACTCCACGACCTCATTTCACAGGCCCCCTTCTACTATCGGACATCTAGACGCACTGCCAGTTACCATCCCTACCTAGATGCTATTCCACCGATTTGCACTAAGCGCTTCCAAATGACTTTTATAATGCGCACAGCAAAAGAGTGGAACTTACTACCTGCGTCTGTGTTTCCGAGCGCTTATAACCCTACTCGCTTCAAAGTGAGAGTGAGCATGCTTCTTCTGGGTAAGCTCACTCCATCGTTGACTCTGCCTCTGTCGCGTCCGAACTAGACTAGAGTCAAGAGCAAACCTATCATAAACCAATAAATAGGCGGAGGTGTGCAAGGTCGGATAAAATATGGTTCAGCGACACGAGAAGAGGAATTCTTCATCATCAGTTATGTACTTTCATATTTAGTAGTAATAAGGTAATGATGGTATGGTCTGTTAATTCAGGAATATCTGGTTTAACCTTTATAATCTCCCTCGAGACAAAACTTTACGAACTTGTAAACTACTGAAATATTGATTTCCCTTTAACGATGTTTGTAGGAATCAGACGTTCCGAGCAGATGTTGTTGGCTTAGAATTTAGAAGATCGGAGTTTTTTTCTTCATTTTCTCCTAGCAGTGTTTCCAAGGTTGCTGTGCAAAGCAAAATTTTTGTGGGTTACAATGAGTTGGTTATCTTCTTCCTTCTGATACCTTCTGATACTTATTTTATTAAAAAAAAAAAAAAAAAAACTGCTCACGATACCAGAATAATCACAGTGTTTTTGTTGTAGTATTTTCTAATTTCACATGCACAAACACCGTAATAATTTATTCAGGATATGCATCTACGATACGGGAGAAACAAAGGGGTGCCTTGATCGTTAAAAACCTGGGTCACTTTGAATAATATATACTGATGATGAGGTGATATTATTAGGTTGGGGAAAAAGTCTTTTCGCATTATAGTATGTATGAACTTGTAATAAAATCTCTTTGGCTATACTATTTGTATCTGGCTGGTTTTGGTATCATTGAAAGTTTGAATTTTAAAGAACATAATTCCAAATTCAAATTATGAAAATGTGTGATTTTCATTTGTTTTTCATACCGTCAAGATGAGTGAATCTAATGAAGAAATTCGATACATTTTAAAATTTTACTACAAAAAAGGTAAAAATGCAACGCAAGCCGCGAAAAAAATTGCGATGTTTATGGACCTAGTGTAGTGTCTGTGAGAGTAGCACGAATTTGGTTGCACAAGAACGTGCGAAAAAGGTCGTGATCAAAGGCCGGTCAGGCTTCACAGACTGTGGCGAAACCCGGGTTAACTCGCAACAAGGCATCACCCTGTGTGTGTGGTGGGATTGGAAGGGCATTATTCAATATGAGCTGTTACCACCAGGCAGGACCATCGATTCTGAATTCTACTGCGAACAACTGATGAGATTAAAGCAAGAAGTTGAGAGAAAGCGGCCGGAATTAATCAACAGAAGGGGTGTGGTTTTTCATCATGATAACGCTAGACCTCACACATCTTTAGCCACTCAGCAAAAATTAAGAGAGTTTGGCTGGGAGGTGTTAATGCATCCGCCGTATAGTCCTGACCTTGCACCTTCAGATTTCCACCTGTTTCGGTCTCTTCAGAATTCTTTAGGCAGTGTCAGGTTAACATCACGAGAGGACTGCCAAAACCACTTGTCGCGGTATTTTGACCAGAAGTCCCAAAATTTCTATAGCAATGGGTTCATGTCCCTACCTACAAGATGGCAAAAAGTTATCGAACAAAATGGTACCTACATACTTTAGTTAAATGTAAATAAACTATATTAAAAAATGTTTTGAATTTTCTTGAAAAATGCGAAGAAACTTTTTCCCCAACCTATTATTTTGAAAGCAAGTGGGTAGTTATAAAGTCTTCACGAATTAGAGGCAGAAGCAACGTTTTCGATTCATCTACTGAATTGCTGGATTCTAACTTTCTTTTATAAATATCGGCAAAACCCTCGATTGATGGACCCTCGATTTGTGCATTGCGGAAGTAGCTTGCCGTTTGTGAAAAGTATGCGGCCACACACGGGCTGAGTTAAACAGTAATGTAAAAAAATCAGAGTGCATGATCTTCAAGGCGGGTACAAAGTGCTCAACTGTTGTTCCACCAGTGTTACTGAATGGTATTCCTCTTCATCGAGTATCGAGCACCAATTCAAGTATCTTCGGCATGTGGTTACTGAAAATCTTGGAGATGATGTAGGCATGGCGAGGGAGCGCATTGTATTGTCAGTCCGAGCGAACATGCTGGCCCGCAGGTTCGTTCGATGTACAGACGCGGTGAAAGTAACTTTATTCAAAGCGTATTGTACATATCTGTACTCAGCGAGCCTGTGGTTCAGATATACCCAAAGGGCTTACAATTCCCTGCGCATCCAGTTTAACAATGCTTACAGGGTGTTGTTGCGTCTGCCACGCTTCTGCAGTGCGTCAACAACCTGGCGCAAAAAGACAGCCTCACTGCTAAGCTGATTACGTGGGAGCAGTAACAGCATCCTCAATCTAATAGGCAATAAATTGGACAGTACACTGGTGTGGAGCCTCACCCAGAGAACTAAGTCTCTCTAATTTATTAAGTACTAATATCGTTTTCAAGTTCTTACTAACAATATAATGCTAATGTAATGGTTCTATGGTTGTCTGAATAAACAATTTAATTAATATTATTAAATTATTAAAGACAGCAGGAGACTAAGTTCATGGCGTGGTAAAAAATATTAGCCTGTCAGCAGCGCTCGTCATATGACTAGCCTTTTCCCAACTATTTGGGGAAAGGCTAATGAATCGCGAATGAATTGTGAATGAGGAATGAACCGTTTCAAGATACTGAGAAGAATATGGGTGTTCAGTTTTAAGAACACAAGTAACAGAATTCAAATTCTCATGACTGTTGCTATGGACACGAACAAGATTTCTTGATGATCCATCTACTTCATTGACTTCAACCATCATCTGCCTAGCCTTTTCCCAACTATTTTGAGGCCGGCTTCCAGTATTACCGGATGTAGATGAATACCAGTTTTCTATACCTATGAAGCGACTGCCTATCTGACCCTCCACAACCCAGTTATTAAGTAATACAATAACCCTTGGTAAGACTGGTCTATCAGCACTCATAGCGGCCATAATATTCTACCAGCTCATCATAAATTGATAGTTTCACCTCAGAGAGCTAAAATATCGGTTTCCCTACGAAACGTGGTTCACCGTAAGGCGCGGGCGCGGCTATGCCAAGGTCGGAGGCATTGTTACCAAACTGATGAGATTCGTATCGATCAGGCACGCCACTAGTTTTCAGTTTATGTTTCACGAAATGTATCGTTAAATCCGTTTTAATGGTCACGGCGGATTTTATTTTATTTTTATTTATTTTTTGCTTTTTTACGGCGCTTGGTTATTTATTGTTACAATTAAATGGTTTGAGTCGTGACGTAAGCTATTAATTTGTTTTTGTTTGAAATAACGGGTTTTAAAATAGTTGTGGAATGGAAGATGGATTGCGTAACGCATAGTCAATCGCAATCGGTTTCGTTTTGACAGTTCAACAACATTTATTGCGTTATTTACGTTGTTGATCAGACAACATTTTCGAACATATGAAGTAATGGATTAGCAATTTGCTACAAAATTATTCAGATTCCGCTCGATAGTGTGTTACGCAATTAGGGTGCTTTTTTTTTTTTTTTTTTTTTTTTTTTTTTTTTTTTTTTTTTTTTTTTTTTTTTTTTTTTTTTTTTTTTTTTTTTTTTGTGGATGGGAAATCATCAAATAACTTCTCCCGCTCTGGGTGGAGCGGAAGGGCGTGTCAGACTTTTACTGACTAAAACCCACCCGTGTTCCTTCAGTTGCCTATGCCAGGGCCACGGTATCTTTTTCAAACAACCCGCGACCCCAGCGGCATTGGCCCTATTGGACCCCATCTTTTGCTGACATCTCTTTGAGGCGCGCGTGGAACACAACGCGCCGTCGACCCGGGCCTGGTCCTCACCGTACGGCGAGCTACCCACTACTCACCGTCCGCAAGCCCGCGCCTACGGTGGCCGGGAATCGGCTATCAATTCCCGCCGCTCAGGGCGTCTCCTGCGGCGACTGAGGGCGTGAGGCTGCCTCTCCCTCACGCGTTCCGCCTCCTCCTTCGCGAGCATTACCGCTTCGCAGAAGGAGGTGACGGCCTCCCATGCACTCTCGCTCCGCACCATGGCCTGGACCAGGCTCGGACGCGAGAGATCGCCGCCGCCGATCGCCTCCGTGAGAACACGGCGGTGCTCTGCCCAAGCCGGGCAGACCTCCACTGTATGCTCCACCGTGTCCTCTGGGCGATCCACACAATGGTGACACCCGGGCGTTTCCTCCCGCCTTATGCGAAACAGGAACCTCCCGAAACAACCGTGTCCGGTGAGGACCTGCGTCAGGCGGAAGGTGAGGACGCCGTGGCGCCTCTCTAACCACTCCTCAAAGTGGGGACTTATCGCCGCAATTGTGGCGTGCCCAGCGCTGGGCTGCGACAGTCGCACTCTCCATGTCGCCATGAGATCCCGCCGGAGTTCTGTCCGCTGTACCGTGATTTCTCGCGGCAGCGGAGTTACGCCCCGGCGTTTTGCCTCCTCGCGCCACTCCCACACGTGCGCGAGGACTTTCGCCTCCAGATCCCACGGCGGCAATCCGGCAAGGAGGCTCGCCGCCTCACCGGAGACCGTGCGGTAACCCCGGACTAGCCGAATGGCCATGACCCTCTGGGACGCGTTCAACCGGCGGACTGGCCGCAGCCTCAGGGAACGCGCCCACACCGGTGCCCCGTAAAGGGCCATGGACCGCACGACCCCCGCGTAAAGCCTCCGGCAGGAGGCGTTTGGACCACCTAGATTGGGCAGGAGCCGCTTCAAGGCAGCCCCAGCCCGCTCCAGTCTGGGAGCCAAACGTCGGAAATGCTCCACGAAGTTCCACCGGCTGTCGAGGACGAGTCCCAGGTACTTCATCGTCGACTCGACTCCGATGCGAACCCCTCCTACCGTTATTTGGGAACCCGACGGTGGCGCATTCCGAGGACCATGAAAACACATGGCCTCGGACTTGTGCAGGGCCACCTCGAGTCCCAACTGCCGGATCCTCTCAACGACTATCGCAACCCCGCGTGTAATGAATTAGCGAATTCAGCCGCCGCCTGGTGCGACCTCCCCTGCGCCAGGACCAGCGTGTCGTCAGCGTAACATACTACGCTGACGCCGCTAGGGAGGTCGGCGCGCAGCACCCAGTCGTACCCGATGTCCCACAAATGCGGCCCCAGGACCGATCCCTGTGGGACACCGCACGACATCTCTCGCCGGTTCCACTCTCCCTGATGACCGGGGTAGATGACGGCCCTATCCGTCAAATAGGCCTCAACCACTCGACAGAGGTAGGTCGGCATCCGGTGATACCGGAGTGCCTCCCTGATGCAACTCCAGGGCAGGGTATTGAAGGCGTTGGCGATGTCTAGAGACACCGCCAAGACGACCCCACCCCGGGCCACAGCATCCCCCGTCGTGAGGGCTCGCACGCGCATGATGGCGTCCACCGTAGAGCGCCCCCTGCGGAAACCAAACTGGCTCTCCGCCAATTCCGGCCCCTCCTGCACCAGCCACCCGACGAGGCGGTCTGCAATAACTCTTTCAAAGAGCTTGCCCACCTCGTCGAGCAGCACGATGGGTCGGTAAGCGGATGGAGAGTCCGCAGGGCGCCCCGGCTTCTTAATGAGGACCAGTTTCCCCGTCTTCCAACGAAGTGGGAACTGGCCCCTCTCCAAGCATGCGCTTAGGAGCCCCCCTAGTCGAGGCCCGAGAGCCCCAAAGGCCAGAACCCAGGCTCTTCCAGGTAGGCCGTCGGGTCCTGGGGCGGCATTTTTGGCACTCAGCCTACGTACCGCCGCTCTCAACTCTACCTCGGTCACTTCCGGAGCATCGTCGTCGTCGTCGGTGATGTGGTCCGCAATGGGCACCGCAGGAAGCGGAGCCATGGGCGGGGGAGTATGTTCCCCTCGCGAAGGGAACAGAGCGCTCACCACGTCCTCCACGAGCTGGGGCCGGAGACTCTGCGTCAGCGGGGGCGCCCATGGGCGGAGTTTATTCCGCACCATTTTATAAGGGCGTCCCCATGGGTCCCTGTTTAGAGTCTCCAGCGACTCCTCGCGAGCCAGATCCCTGGCCCGCAAGATCTCCGCTCGGAGGGCGGTCTTCGCCGCTCTGTACCCCTCGTACAGCTCCGCCTGAATGGCTTCCGTATCCGGAGGGCGGATACGGAGCCTGCGGTGCCTGGTGTACCGGTGCCGCGCAGCAACGCACGCCTCGCGCAGAGCCGCCAGCTCCGGCGACCACCAATACACCTGGCGCCAGGCGCGACCGGGCTGGACCCGGGGCATTGCCACGTCACATATTTCGGACATGGCCTCCCGGAACCACTCCGCCTCGTCGTTGATGTTGGCAGGCCTGTCCGGTGGTGACACCCAGGCCTGCACGATCGAGGCTTCCAGGAGGAGCTCCCGGTCCAGCTTCTTCAGCGCCCACCGCGGACCACTCGGGGCCTGTCGGACCGGCGCGCTCGAGGTCTGGGCGGAGACATCAAACCGGATGTACCGGTGGTCGGAGTAGGTCTCCACCCCCTCTATGACGCGCCAGTCAACAACATGTGGCAACAGAGCGGGGCTGGCGAACGAAATGTCCACCACTGATTCGCCCCGCATCCGCACACACGTGGGGACAGAACCCCGGTTTAGGATGACCAGGCCTGTCTCCAGAACCCAGTCCTCCACCATCCTGCCCCGTGTGTCCGTATACCGGGAACCCCAAGCCACATTCTTGGCGTTGAAGTCACCGAGGACGAGCACGGGAAGGGAACGAAACCCGACGACGACGTTTTTCAACTCCGCAAGGGAGTTGTGGAACTCGGCGAGAGTTCGGTTCGGGGAGAAGTATACCCCTACCACGACAATCCCCCCGAACCGTGCTGCAACGCAACCCTGTCCCCTCTTGACGGCTTCGAGGGACAGGGTACCGGCGGCGGCCGACGAAATGAGGGTCACTGAGCCGCTCAGGTCCTCCACCCAGTAATCACTGGGCGGGACAAAGTACGGCTCAGCGACCACGGCGATGTTAATCGACCACTGCGCCATGCTCTGGAGCAACAGATCCTGAGCGGCGACGCAGTGGTTGATGTTCGCCTGGAGGAGGCGTAATGGGGCCATTACTGGCACTCCATATTAGCCCCCCCCTGAGCCTCCTGTGAGGGCTCTGCCGCAGTGAGTACGGCGGCGACGGCAGTGGAGGCGGCAGCGACGGCGGCCGTGGCGGCGGCTGCGGCCGTGACGGCGGTAGCGGAGGCGGAGGGCTTGCCCCTGCCCCGGGCTTTGGTGGGTGGACCACAGCCCTTGCTTCCAGCCCGGTGATCGGCCGGCTTGCCAGCTGCCGCACATAGATAGCAGTGCGGCGTGGCATTGCACGAGCCGGCCTTGTGACCGGGCTGACCACAACGGAAGCAGTGACTGCTGCGATCCACCTCCGAGGTGCATTTTGCCCCCACGTGGTTGCCCACTTGGCAACGGAAGCACCTCAGAGGTCTGGGTTCCAGCAGTTTCACCCGCGTGGAATCCCAGCCCACCTGGAACCTTCGGCCCTCCCCAACTATTTTGTGGGCCGCCGATACGGGGCAGCTCACCGTAACGGCTCGCATCCCCGTGAGGTCAGGACGGATGGTGCCTACCTTCACCTGTTCGAAGGCACACCCCCCAGTCTTGACCACGGCGGCCACCACCTCTCGCTCCGTCACGGAGTCGTCCAGACCCAAGATGCGCAAGTCAACGCACTTGGCGGGTCTGGACACTCGGGCCTCGTCCGCATTTAAGGACGCCCTGAGCCTTTCGGCCAGAGCGTCAGCGGTCGGGCCACTGGCCGCACCGGGGATCTCGAGCATCCGAGCCCCAGTCGCAGTGACCCTTACCCGCAAGCCCTCGGTAACACCGATCTCCTCCAGGTTCACCGCCGCCCTCGCCTTGGCGAGCACGTCGCGGTAGGACACGCCCTTCTTCTCCGCCTCCGGCTGTAGTGTGATCACTACAGCTGCGGACTTTGGGGCACGTAACCTCGCCGCGACGCTTCGCTCTTTGCGCCGCCGCCGCCTCTCCCTCCGCTTGGCCGACCTTGCCGCCTTGCCCTCCTTCCTCTTCTCCCCAGCTACCTGCCATTCGGCGTCAGCCGGAGGAGATTTGGGAGGCGGGGGCAGCCGCTTCGTCACCGCCACAGCTGGGGCCCTCTCAGGCGCCTTCGCAGCCGCCTTCGTGGGCGCCTTCGCAGGCGCCGTCGCAGGCGCCGTCGCAGGCGCCTTCGCAGCCTCGGCCCCGCCCTTAGCCTGCCCTGCCGACCCTGGTTTGGCCGTGGCAGCCATGGCGGCATACGAAGCCGGCAATTAGGGTGCTGCCTAATAAATTGATGGAAATACGAAAGAAGGAAAACTTGTTATCTTGCTTGACTGAAGATCTAGTCACACAAAAAAAAAAAAAAAAAAGCTTTTTAGCAAAAAAAAAAAAAAAAAACCGACTTCCAAAACAAAACACTACAAAGTGAAAAATAACTTTAATTTCGGTAGTCGGTGTCTTGGGTTTTGTATTTTCGTTTTTTGCCACCGACTTCCGAAATTAAAGTTATTTTTCACTTTGTAGTGTTTTGTTTTGGAAGTCGGTTTTATTTTTTGCTAAAAAGCTTTTATTTTTCACTTTTTAGTTGTGGAACCTACCCCACACAAATTCGAATACATAATTGAGCACAATAATTGTAGATATAGCCATGTAAATAACAGCGATAGGAAGTTATTAAAACACCATCACATCATCCACATAAAATAAGTGGGAAATATACGCATTATTGAAGCTAACTCAAAAACTCCCTAAGCTAAGTTAATAAAATTTATATGGGACCACCTCGGAAGTATACCCTATCAAACAAAAAAAGAATTTTCTAAATCGGTCCATCCGTCTTTGAGTAATCGCGTAACAAACATACAAAAAAAAAAAAAACAAAAAGAAAATACAGAGGAATTGAGAACCTCCTCCTTTTGGAAGTCGGTTAAAAAAAAAAACCTAAAACATAAAAATTGCAATGATACGGACATTACGAAAAACAATAAAATCAACAGTCCAACCCAGCCAACTTGCCGGCTTATTAGGTATTAGTTCGCTTACCTGCATACCTCACGAAATCTCTACACAATGCGTCATCAACACTAATGACCGTATTGTACATAGCTTCTTCCCTAATTAAAAATTCAGACCGTATCGCCTCCACTTATAATAATTAATTAACGACAAAGCTCATCTAATTTATCAATGTGATACAGAATCCATTATTCATGAGACCAAAACAATCTTCACAGAAAACATGAAGAAGAAATCGCGCGTAAAGAAATGAAAATAACAAAGAAGCTCTCTTCGAAATTATAAAAAAAAAAAAAAAACGAAGAGCTCGTTGTCCATAATGTCCGAGTTACACGAGGCTAGTTTTGCAACTGGGATATAGCAGGATAGTGTAAGCTAGCAAGCTAGTCAGTGTAGCCTCATGTATACAGAACTATCCTGATTTTTAGGCTATTAAGCTAGTGTCATAGTTTAAGGAGGAAGCGTCAAGGTAGCCCGCGAAATTCAAATTTATAATATATATAATATAATATCCTGGGACATTTCACACACGGTCATCTGATCCCAAACTAAGCAGAGCTTGTACTATGGAAACCAGATAACTGATATACTACATACACTACTTTTTTTTTTGTAAATACATTCTTATATAGATAATTACACCCAGACTCAAGACGAACAGACATGTTCATGCACACAAATGTTTGTCTTGGATGGGAATCGAACCCACGACCTGCGGCATGATAGGTGGTATCTTAACCAACCACGCCAGCTGGCCAGTCAATTTCCTTAAGTTTTTTTGCAATTTGCAAGTCAGTATTAAGTTGTATGTTAAATAAAGTATGATTTGCGGCCGTAACAAATATGTATTTACAGAATTATGTATATACATTAGAATCAGTAATACAACTCCTTAAGTTAGTATAGTCCTGAAATGTCAAGATTTCATGAAATAGTCATTCATTAGGATTACCTGGTCTTAAAGAGTTGTATTGATCACTTTAATGATTCTAATTATGTAAATAGATACTTGTTACGACCGCAAATTTTAATTTGATTAACGTACAATATAATACCGACTTGTAAATAGCAAAAAACGTAAGAATATTTGAATTTCGCGGGCTACCCTGACGCTTCCCCCTTAATAGGATGAGGTTCTAATTTTGAGCTAGTAGCTCTTCCATCACCGAATTTACTATCCTGGCTTGTGTACAGTCACCGCAATGTTATTGGCTTAAAAATTACTAGCACCGTATAAACAGCTCTTGCTTGGTGCCAAGGCAGGATATTACTTGCTTGCTATCCTAGCTTAAAAAAATCCTCGTGTAATCCGGGCCTAAAAGCTGTTCACTAGATGTGTCACCGCAGAATGCACACAGAATTAATTATCTTTTCCGTTACCGTTTCCTTTGTGGTTCGTATTCCGATGGACTTCAACAGTTTATCCAGTAAAAGGTTAGATAGTGTCACGCCGGAGAGCGAATTTTGTTTTTTTTTTTTTGTTGTTGTTTCGGTTCGAGTTGCATGCGGGAATTAAAAAACTTTTTATCATGACCTTTTCGCTATGAATGAACGTGCCCGCATCGGTTTTGTTGCTTTGTATTATTGTTGTTTCTAGTATGATTTTGTTGGTTTTGTTTTGTATCTTTGTGCTCGTCTTTTTTGGAGGTAGTAGACTCGACGATATTCTGAATTTGTGTTGTTGGAGTACGAATTGTACCATGCAGTTTGTATACAACAGGAGTTAGGGCTTCAATTTGAAAACGTTACACCTTTTTTAATCGACTTCTAAAAAAGGAGGTTATAAATTTGACACGTACATATGTATGTAATATTATTGGAACTGCAATATATTCATATATTATGTATGTCGTCCGTGAACTTCTGAGATCTTCTATCGACCTACAAACAAATTTTACAGGAGGAACATAGAACAAATTTATTAATTTTTCGTGGAGAATTTTGGTAAAACAAAAAGTAGTTGGTTAGTATTTACGTCTTTTATGAAATCATAATTAAATGGTAACGGGCTGGCTTATAGATACGAGTTACGAGTGTGGTGTCAAAGGGAAAAAACATCTCAAAACCCTGGTCAAATTCTAGTGCAATAATTATAACAAAACTATTAACTACTTATTACAAACAAATATTCCAGTTTTTACTAAAAACTAAAAATTACGAAATTAAAAAAAAATAATAAAAAAAAATTAAATCGACTTCTAAATTATGAAATAACTTTAATTTCGGAAGTCGGTGGCAAAAAACAAAAATACAGATTCGAAGACACCGACTTCCGAAATTAAAGTTATTTCATAATTTTGAGTTAATTTCTTTTTGAAGTCGATTTAATTTTATTATTTATTATGTCAATAAAACTTTTTTTTTAATATATATACAAATAAATTCTCGAGTTTTTAAATTTATAAGTAATACAATTTCAATTACTAATAATGAATTCACCTTTTCATTAGCTTTTAATTCATTATCCTACGTGTGTCGTATAAGGTCCGGTTTTTTATCCGTAGTTAACCAATGGTGAAACATAGTAACTAATGGTTGAATTTTGGCTAAATTCGAAAGGCTAAACAAATGCGTTAACTCATTCATGTTAAAAAATAGTAACAGCATTTTGGCAAACACACTTAGCTAAAATTCAACCATTATTCCATTAACCATTCCATTCCATTAACCATTGGTTGAGTTAACTACGGATCAAAAAACCGGCCTAGTGCGAGTCCGTCTCCCGCACGAAGGGTTCCGTACCATTATCTATAAAAACGAGCAAAAAACAAAATCACGTTTGTTGTATGGGAGCCCCCTTAAATATTTATTTTTTCTGTTTTTTAGTATTTGTTGTTATAGCGGCAACAGAAATATAATACATCATCTGTGAAAATTTTATAGGGTCCCGTCTTACCCTTTGGGTACGGGACCCTAATAACCTACATCACATACACAAGTGAATGTAATAACACTGTTATTACATTCACTTGTGTAATATTTTCTAACAATATCATTTAAAAGGGTGTCCATGGAGTTTCTTGCCCGTTCTTCTCCATAGGAATCTACTACGCTTTGGAATGGGCAACTAGCTTCAAGCTTCAACCCCCTAGCTTTAACACCTTGTGCAATTCAAAAGTGGCTGGAGATGATTTATGTAATTGAAATAATGCTTTGAGTTTTGAAAAATACTTACTTACGGAACCCATATGTAGAGCGATCGAAATTTGCGGCGGAATATGGCTCTAGTAATTTAATTAAATGTGTTTATTACGGCCGTTTTGTAATTATCGTATTACCTGCTGTACACTGTTATTATCAGGTATTAACTTATTAACTTAGCTAGTGAAACCTGTTATTAACTTAATATAATATGTTAGTTAAGGGTACAAAAAAAATATTATTTTATTTTTACATATAAAATAATGAAAGGTTTTTAAGGAGATGGTTATCTACTACGGAATTTGAAGTAAACCATAACGTGTTATAAAATTATTACGTTTGATTTATACGTTGTTTGTTGCTTAGGTATGATTTTGTAACAATGTTTTTATATGTACGTATACATAAACAGAAATTTTGAAAAAAAACTTTATACATCGTTAAAAAATATCAAAATTTAAATCATACGCACTACGCACCCTGCGTAGTGCGTATGATTTGAACTTAAATATTTTTTCAAAAAAAAAAAAAAAAAAAAACTGGGTATGCCATAAGCTTCTATTCCGTTCACCCATTGTATACTCTGTTTTTAAGACGGTAAAAATAAGTCATCCAATATGTAAAAGGATTGTTGTAAAGGACAGCTCTCCGCAAACTGATAGGGTTAATACAGTATATCATACTAAGATGACCGGTACATGACATTTGTTTCATGTCAAATTTGGAAGGAAGTTTGACATAAACCAACTGTTTTAATACCTAACTGGCGGTTTGAATGTTGGTGAACACAGCCCTTCAACATCCATTGCTGATTTTTTATTTTTTATTTCAGCTGTTTTATTAAATAATTTTACATTTAAATAACGGAATAGTAACTAAAAAAACGATAAAAAAATGAAAATTTTCCTAAGAAATTTTCCGGTGGAATATGATTCAAAATAAGGAACTGAATGCACCCTGTTAGTTTGCGGAGGGCTGTCCCTTACACCCTGTATATTATAATATAGTAGTTCCAGGAGTTTATTAAAATAAACAGCTGCCCTCAAAATCTATTTCCTGCGATTATCTTTTCAAAATCGTATTCAAATGATGATTGACAGTTTAAGTTGGGATCATACCCCCATCAATCACTTCCAGTTACTGGCAAATTCAAGGGCAAAATAAAGTAATAATAAAAAAAAATCTCATTTGTATACCTACTGTGACCTCTGAGTTTGTTTCGGCCTTTCTTCTCAGAGTAGTCAGATAGAAAACGCCGAACTCATCTAGTTAAAAAAAAAAACCATGATTGACTTTAAAAGTGTTTGTACAAACCTACTTACAGAAATAAAATCATTTATCATTTACTTCTTTCTGAGTTTATCTTGGACATTACCGATATCAATCTGTGATGGAAATACATCGTGTCGTGAGGTAACTGGACTTTATTTAAGTCTGAAATCGCAACCCTACTTTTGTTGATTTATATAAATATTTGGAGGAGCCATGCACATGTGCCAGCAATAGACGTCTAAATAAAAAAGTAATGACTAAGACAATATTTTACCCACCCATTTAATCTACTGTTCGCCAACAACCTGTTCCCTGTTCCTGTTTTAGATTCTCAGGCCAGACAGTGTAATTAAAGAAAGAAAGAAAAACTGTTTATTCACGAGAAAGGTTTCTTCCTGTGAAAACGAGGCAGTCCGTAGGTCCGTAGGCTATTTCGACAAAATTGAACTGCCAATCAATGAGGAGCCATACTCAAAGCTGTATGCAGATGTCGCTGTAGTCGACTGTACCTTGTTAACCTTTCGTGACAGTAGTGTGACTGCTATTTATGAGATTTTAAAGTGTAATTCGACTATAATTATGTTCGCATTTATTACTGTGCCTCAACTAAATGTTGAGCTCCGTAAAAGGAACGCAGCAACTGCCGACAAAGAGGCCGATTTGATCGAAAGGAAAACACTTATGATTGTTTGTAAGCCTTTTTTCTATAAGCCACGGACAAACATTCCTATTTTTTTTTATATAGATTACATTTGTATGATCGGGTCTGAATGCTGGGCCGTGAAGACGACGGATGAACAAAGATTGCATGCAGCGGACATGAGAATGTTGAGATGGATGTGTGGAGTGACGAGAATGGATAAAGTAAGAAATGAGTATATAAGAGGAAGTTTGAAAGTGGCGCCAGTGACAGAAAAGTTGAAAGGAAATCGTTTGGCTTGGTATGGGCATGTGATGAGAAGGGACGAAACGCATGTGACTCGAAGAGTGATGAATATACATGTTGATGGATGGAGAGGGTGAGGAAGGCCGAAGAAAAGATGGATGGATTGTGTGAAGAATGATATGAAAGAGAAGGTAGTGAATGATAGTGTGACGGTTGACAGGGGAGAATGGAAGAAGAAAACGTGTTGCGCCGACCCCAAGTAACATGGGATAAGGGCAGGAAGATGATGACATTTGTATGATCGAAACCAAAACTTTGGTGATGACTGCGACATCCAAGACGACACCGCATACCTATGTCCACCTTCTGATACATTCAGAGACATAAATGCAGATACTCCTTTACCAATGATTAACAGACAGGCAATACAGAAATATTTTGAAAACTAAGTATCCTATTGATTGATTAAATATTTAGGAGCTCCTTGACTACTATAGATTAGCTAATATAGTATATTTTATGACACAATTATTTTGATGACAACAATTTTATTTTATTAGATCTTGATTCTTATTTTTTATAGATAGAACCCAGCTTAAAGGACAGCTTCTTTACTAATCTAATCCTCTTCTTGCGCAGCAAACAATCGTGCAGTACTACTTGCCTTAAAGTTTTTAATACATAACGCCAATTCCCATTGTTTCCTGCCCATACTTTCTTTAGGAAACAAATGTACTCCTTGTTTTTACAAGTTAACGCACTACTTTGAGGCATTTTTTGAGAAATTACGGAAATAGGAAAGGTTTAGCTTTCCTATTTCCGTAATTTTCCATTATTCATTTTTTATTTTATTTTTTAAAATCCATACGACTTGACAGCTAATATCAAAACAAGGTACAGTCGATTGTGCGCCATCTATCGTGATAAAAAGTTAGTTTTCCTTCCCATTGACAGTTCAAAGGATTGTTTTACTTAGAAATATATTCAGGACAAAACAAACATCAACCAAACTCCTAGGCACATGTTGAATATTTGACAAAAATAATCAGATTTTACAACAGCAATAAAAAGTCGAACACGCTTCGCGATATTTTATTGTTCTGCTATGCTATTCTGTAACCATCTCACCGTGAAAATTTAAGTGAAGTGAGCGTGGAGTTAGCTGTCAATGTCATCCTACCTGATGCTAGAGATGGACCAAGCACATTTATAGAATCATAATCGAGATTTTAATAATATTTTTCCTGCTATTCTATTGATCATTTTATATTATTTCAAAGCTAGTATTTAAGTATCTAGTCGATGGTGAGGTTAAAATGAAAACCCATGATGGCAGCTGCAAAATTTTTCAAATTATTCATCGTGGGTCTTTTTGCAGCCGCCATCTTAGATTTTCATTTTGACCTGACTAACGGCTTTAGCACTCTCTAAAACCATGAAAACGACACCCATGATGAAAAATATGAAACTTTTTTACAGCCGCCATCTTGGATTTTCGATCGCAAAAAAAAATCAGCTGTTCAGAACATTTATGTTCGCATAATTTGTCAAAATGTAGGGAGCATCTGATTTTTTTTCGCAATTTCAGGTTTGGTCCCATAGTAAAAGTTGTTCATAATGATGAGTACAATGACCCCTTAAAGTAAATCCCTCGTTTAACCTAACACTCTGTATATTATCCACCTGTGCGCTAATAAAATCACAGTGCACACACTGCAACCATCAATCTGCGCGGCAGGTGCGATGTGACGCGAGCCTTATAGGGTTCTATATAGGGCTTTTGGGGCCATTGTTGCGGTTTGCGGAGGACTACGGTCTGCAGTGGATATTTGCGTAATTGCATCCCGCTTCGTCTGTTGTCTGCTGAACGACGCGTTGTGTCATTTCGTTTGTGTGGGTTGTACTATTTCGATGTCGATACTTCTACGTAAACGTCGAGTAGGTAACAATAGTTTTGTAGAAAAGTTTCTTTTAGCACACTTGAAGTCACAAAGAAAGACATAATATGCTCATCCAAGAAATAATTTACATAGATGTACGAACGTAAACTAAGCAAAAGGACTATGTAGGGGTCATAGCAGGTGGCGTTCTATTCTGTAGGTTCTGCCTACCCCCATAGGAAAACGGCGTGAGTTTATGTAGTTAAGTAATATGCATGTATATTATTTTATCAATGTTGTCGCATATACAGTATGTTAACCAACAGAGGGCGTTCCCGTTAACCCGCAATAGTATAGCATCCATACATGCTAAAAAAAAATATTACCATTCGAAAACAAAATGGTTTTTATTTTTTTTCATATTAAAATATTTAAGTTTGTTCTTGGGATAACCCAAGAACAAACTTAACATTGTAAGTAGTTGAAAAACATTTCTCCCATACATTCCAACTACGAATGTGCATAGTTATTACACCTAATTGTGGGTTGGATCCTTTTCGTTTAACTATGGACAAATGTAAGTTCGTACGCACAATATTGAGAGATTTACCATGTTATTTTAGGACCATAGACTTATTATAGGTTTTCCTGTAATCTATAGATATACAGTTATTTTCTGTATTTTTCCAAAATTTTAAGCTCAGTAGTTTCGGAGAAAAAAGGGGGGAATGGTCAATTTTCGTCCATTTTCTTAAAGAACTTTAAAACAGTTTATTTTTTAATTATAAAAAATATATATAATTGAGACCCTCACAGTAAGCCCTTTGATTTCATATATCGCACGTACAGTTTGCATTTTTTTTTAATTTTCTTATTTGCCCCCCAAAATTGACCCACATATTCAAAATTCATTAATTTACATTACATGTCCGTGTTTGGGTCACAGAAATACCAAATTTCAACTTAATCGGTCCATTAGATTCGGAGCAAATTGGCTGTGACAGACGGACAGACAAACAGACACATGACTGATAAGGGTTCCGTTTTTTCCTTTTGAGGTACGGAACCCTAAAAAGAAACATGAACTGAGTCAAGTATTAACATAGAACATAACGTAAAACATAGAATAAAAAACCGGCTAAGTGCGTGTCGGACTACGCACAATGAAGGGTTCCGTAGTTAGAATGAATCCCAAGAACAAACTTAACAATGTAGTTGAAAAACATGTTCTCCCATACATTCCAACTGCAAAGATCAGACTCTAAGTTCTCAGTACTTTCGGAGATAAGAGGTGAGGGGGGAATGGTCAATTTTCGTCTATTTTCTTAAATAACTTTAAAATGATTTACGACGTACGAGTATGTATATATATATATATATATATATATATACACGTATATTATATATGAGGCCCTCACAGTAAGCCCTTTCATTTGATATGTAACACTGTTCAGTTTGCAAAACTTTTTTTTTAATTTTCTTATTTGCTCCCAAAATTGACCCTCATATTCAAAATTAATTTATTTTCGCTACACGTCCGCGTTTGGGTCACAGAAATATCATACATACGTTAACCAAATTTCAACTTAATCGGTCCATTAAATTCGGGGCAAATTGGTTGTGACAGACGGACAGACAGACAGACAGACACACGAGTGATCCTATGAGGACCACCATAATACATAATGGACATAATTTCTTAAAAATAGTTCATAATACGCTTATTAATGACTTCGCTTATAGCGACATGCCGCTGCATGTCGCTATAAGCGAAGTCATTATATCCGCACTTTATTAAAAATAATTTTATATGAAAACCAAAGTTTGCACTGTAATCAATATTCCACTGTATTTAGGTATATGCTTTTACCAGACTTATTTATTCTTCTTGATATGCTTGTTCATTCTGAAATCGCTTTAAGACAGCATGTATTATGTATGACAGACCTTAAGGCCTGATTTCCTCCTACGCTGATGTCTGTCGCGGACGTCAGCGAGAAATAAATAATAAAATACCGTACTTGCGATACCGACCGCTCTACGGTACGATATAATAGCTACTGTCACGCACGCGTGGCATTCAGCTTAACATCGATAACAGACTGAGGGCGCTCGCACAATTCCATGCTGTCAGTCGATCGACGTACACGGCGCTGACGAGCGAGACCGACGCGCGCGATTCGCGGCGCGTAGCAGTCTAGCAGCGTACGCGCCGCTGACGTTAGCGTCGCAGTATGGTGCTATATAGAACACAACGTACATCAGCGCAGGAGGAATGCAGGCCTAAATATAGGTATACTGTGCTGTTTGCACCTGTGTAACCCTACATACCATACGTAGAATCCTGGTGTGGATGTCAGAGCGAATCCTTTATTTATTGTGTATTTATTCGAGCCGTGAAATATCTGACGGTGCAATGAAAATTCCTACAATGAATCTTGGCCATCAAATAATCTCGGTGTTGTTTGTTATCCTTCAGTGGTTTAGAGACCAAACGAACAACGAACAGAGAACTAGAACAAGAGCATTATTTTCTTGATATTCTTGACATTTCACTATGGATAAACCAACGTTTGAAGTTGTCAAAACATGTTCCGTCTATATCCTATTACAAATAAATAATTGAATTCTGGAGTTGGTTGGAAACCTGGAATTTAAAAGTAGTTGTTCCCATTAAGAGGAGCTCGTGGCTAAATAATAACAGCCGCACGGGTCGATCCATCAGGTTAAGCTACGCTTACCGGGGTTGGTCTGTGGATAGGTGAGTATCTTTTCATACCGAGACTCCTCCGTGCCTCGGAAAGCACGTTAAGCCGATGGTCCTGGCTGTCATTCGTGGATCTTTGACAGTCGTTACGGGTCGTCAGAAGCATAAAAGTCTGACAACCAGTCTTACCAAGGGGTATCGTATTACCCAGTAACTGGGTTGTGGAGGTCAGATAGGCAGTCGCTCTATGTAAAATATTGGTATTCAGCTGCATCCGGTTAGACTGGAAGCCGACCCCAACATAGTTGGGAAAAGGCTAGGCTATTTTTGGTAGCTGTTTCACAGCGGGTTTCTTATACTGAAATATCAATTTTTAACGTTTGTACAAACTACACATTTTATATCCTACCTTATTTCGATACCCAGTTACTGGATTGTAGAGGTCAGATAGGCAGTCGCTCCTAAAATAGTCAAATTCAGTTAGATCCGGTTAGACTGGAAGGCGATCCCAACATAGTTGGGAAAAGCCTCGGCAGATGATGATCTTATTTCGATACCATAATATTCCATGCCTCAGAAAATAATTTTCCCGAATTGTGTTAATTTTACAAGCATCATAGCATCATCATCATCACTAATATAGTTTTTGACAACTAGCTAGTATCTCAGTAAGTGTAATATTAATATTTCTGCTTATTTCACTCGTACACGTGCATTTGGTTCCCGCTTTCCAAGAAGGACACAGAAGTCGGATGTGGAATTAATTCACCTGGCACTGCTTCTGCGAACTTTAAGGTGACTCATTGCTTATTCAAATAAGTTATATCTACGGCCATAGTCTTATATATTCAATATGTTGGTCATTTTTGTTGAAATATTTGGGGGGCAATACATGTATGATGTGATATTGTTTAGAATATCTTCGGGTTGAAATTGACCAACGCTAGCTATACTTAGGGCCGGTTTTTTTATCCGTAGTTAACCAATGGTTAAACACAATAACTAATGGTTGAATTTTGGCTAAATGTGAAAAGCTAAACATGAATGCATTCATATTAGCTCATTCATACTAAAAAATAGTAAGTAATGGCAACACTCATTAAAAAAAAGTAACTAATAGCTAAATGAGAAAGGCTCAACATATTTCTTTAACATGAGTGTATTCATGTTAACTCAGTGATGTTAAAAAAAATGTAATATGGCATTTTTGCAAATACATTCAGCCAAAATTCAACCATCACTTACTATGTTTAACGATTGGTTAACTACGGATCAAAAAACCGGCCCTAAGCGTGAGTTTACAGATACTAACTTTGGAAACCCAGACATGAAACAAATAGGTATTAGCTGTAGCCCATGTAATTGTATTAGTTAGGGATTAAACTTTGATTAAATTAACTAGGTTTAATGAATACCCATAACAATGATTATCATGTAGATTAATTTCAGTATGATCTATTTCTTACCGTCGATGGCAAAAAAATATATACCTATATACGTAGGTATATATACGTATATATAGTTTTTTTTTTTTAAATTTGGCCCAAAATTCAGCAACTCGAATACTCTGAGCAGCCAGGTCCTCACGTGTGTAGGTGACCGGGCATGCGGTGCAAGATACAAATGAACTGATTCGGAAAAGTGAAGTAATGCAACTAGCATCAAATTCTTAATTCAGTCTAACAAACAGTAATTTTATTTCTACTTTTCTAGGTTTTCAGCAAAATAAACGACTGTTGCTATCTTAATTGGACCAATTGTAGATTCCTGTCGTTGATACCATTAAACAGGATCTAGAAACTATACCAAGAGAATATTAGTTACAGTTTAGTGTTTCAGTAAAAAAAAAAAAACAAATTGAAATAAGTACGATTTCCGGTAAATAAAATGAATGCAGGTTTTCATTATTCGTAAAAAATCTTACTAGTATTATTCAAGAGAATTTCTCCCGCGTAAAACTAGAATTTCAGTAATTAAAATGTTTTATTTACTTCTACGAGCTGCAAGGCTCGTAGAAGTAAATAAAACATTTCAACAATAAACAATAATTTTTTACAATAAATCTTAACAATAAATCATTCTCTTTAAAATGGGCATCAAATTCATCGACTCGTCGCCGTCGTATCAATGAAAATAAATCAATAGATTTGAATTCAGAGCAAAGCAAGAGTGGGCCAATAGGAGCGGTTGACGTCAGTCATAATTGTGACGTCATCAATTACCTATCTAGCGATCGATTGAGATTTGAATTGAGTGTTACAATGCGCTAGTATTGGCAGAGCTACGTGAATAGAGTAGGGCTCACGATTAGCCCAACTAAAGTTTGGCTGATCGTGAGTACAACAAATTGTCTGTCAGTACGTTTCGATGGACTAAGAAGCGACCTACTATTTCTTTAAGACAGTGACATACAACAGAAAATTCAATATTCGCTGTCCCGTTAGACCTCACTGACTTGAAAATTCGTAGCGAAGACCACAAATTCTCCCAGAAAATACTGCTCCCACTCCCAGTCTATCCCACCTCCATTTCACATAGTCTAAAGATCACTTAATCCAGCGTCTGTGCTCGCTGCTCTTGAATGCGTTACGTTCAATATAGGGCGATAAACGACCCCATCTGTCACGTTAGCCAGGAGTTATCGATGGAACCGAACGTCTTACTTGAATGCCTGCTTAGTCTGCGTCTTAGGAGGAGCTGGTATGTGGTCTAGGGTTCATGTGGGGTGTTACAGGGTGGTCGTGGGACATAGAAATGAGGGCTCCAATTAACGATTTATTTCTTGGCCAGTCCTGCTAGCATGGCCACCGAAGAAACAAAAGAAACGAAAGAAAAAATGACAGATTGTAGAAAGACTTCAACGGCGTGATTTCGAAAATTGTTTTCAAATTCAAATTCATTTATTGCGAATCTATGTATATAAATTACAGATGTTATCCAATAATTTCAAAACCGCGATATTCAGCCTTTCAGCATGCAATATTTTTGTAAATTCATTTTAATGTCACATTATCATTTAATTATTACATACATGCATAGATAAAATGTCAAAATCCAAAAAAATCATTATGTCATACCTACAATAAATGTCATTTAAATAATTCGACTATTCATTTAAATAATTATTATTAAAAATTAAAAACAGAGATGTCAAGCACTACAATGTCTAAAATTAAAAATTAAAATGTATGTTTATGGTAGCCTTTTTTATCTGCGTTGAGTAGAGATGTATGTGGTCATACAACGCGTGCAGGAGTAAAGGTTGAGAGATTGTATTTCTCTCTATCTTGATATATTACATCTTGGCTTTTTATGACACACCACAAGACATGCCATCTCGTTGCTGAGAACTATTCCTCTGATTATACTACAAGAAACGGAAACAAGTCTCAGTTTCGTTTCCTTCGGCAGGGCAGCAACAGCCAGTCTATTCTGTAAAAATCTCACCGTGAATACTTAGGTGAAGTGAGCTGTCGTTCCACCTGGTGCTATGGGGTTGACACTATTGACAGCTCACTTCACCTGAGTTTTCACGGTGAGATTTGTACAGAATAGTATTACAGTAATGCCTTCTCTCACCGCTTAGTCCTGAATTTAACACTTGAATTCAAGTCGATAATTATGCCCCAGAAAACGATATGAAGTAGGTATTATTCCTTCAAGAGCTTTTAACAACACAATAGCCGAGTGTTAAAATCGTACTACACGGAAGTATCAAGTAGCATTCATCGCCGTATCGCGATCGCGACGGAAACACACTGCTATTTATTTCCTCAATAATTCTCTAATAATGCTCACGAAACCATAAAACAACTGTTTATGCGCATTACAGCTTTACGACTTACATTTACAACGACTGAATTTGCTACTTTTTACTGTGATAGACTTTCTTCATGCAAATTGGATAGATAGATTTGCGTAATACAGAGAGCAGACAAGATACTGGCGGTTTAGAAGCAGTATTTTTTAGGGATTGGTAACACGAGTTTCTTTTGTATGTTTGATATTATTTCCTTTTTTTTTTTGTTTGGTTGGATTTCTATAAATTATTACTTTTGAAATAAAAAATGTCACAAGTAAGTAAAAACTCCATAGACAGGTGACACGTTTTCTCGCTTCTCCAAGGATTTACACCCATACCTTTTCTAGGAAAATGGTTCACAAATTCAAAAGTTTTATGTCAAGATATCAGCTAAGTGTCGCTCTGTCTGTGTTAGTTCTGTATTTATTAATTATTATCCGCCGACTCATTAACGCGGCTTCTATAAGGAGTTCCGATCACTTAGCAGAGGAAAATGACCGTGAAGGTAGAATAAATTAATTAATTAAACCTCACACTCTGAACATATTTAATAAAAGTGTAACTGATCGCTGTCTGCACATGGAAAGCTATTATTGGGGGTATTTGATGGATTTTTAGAATTTTTGTAACAGCGCGTCGGAAAGAAATACCTCTGTAACCTAACAAAAAGTATTAGGATTGCATGAATTCAAGATAGTATTTCAATTCACTACACGAGACGTTGTGCACGATTTATGTGGCCTTAGCGCAAGTTTTTATACTTACTCGATCGCGTTAACTTACGTCAATTTGTATGGAATTTATTGATTCCCATTATAGTCGCCAAATTGAGTAAACCTAACAAAAAGTACTAGGCTTGCATGAATTAACAAAAATATTTGAGTCATTAGTATTATGCTTATAGTAGGATTTGGATGAAATTTGGCACACAGACGACACAATTAACACAAGGATACTTTTTATCCCGGTAGTACGTTTCCGTGGGTTAATTTATTTCCGACATCCACGCGGGCGAAGCCGACGAAATAAGCGCACTGTTTTCAGTAAAACAGCCCTGTCAGCGATTAAAAGAATGTTTATTAAATTGCAGAGACTGACACTACCAGTTAATACGTCCATCGATCAGGGACGGTGTTGTTTTCAATTACCCGTCCCTGTCTGATCTGGTGTCAAGATCGTTCTATCTCTTTCTCTCGGGGTGAACTGGGTAGCTAATTGGGCGTACAGGGGTCGTATCTCGTATACAATGGATGAGGTCTACCTTTTTACTTGTTATTCTTGGTGACGGATGGGTGTTCCAATTTGGGTGATGCAAGTCGGGAGCCATGATGATGTGAATTGTAAAAATACAAGGATCTTGAATTAAGACTTGTGATGTCAGTCTGTAGATGCATAGGTATTTTCCTGTAAATTAATTTTTAGTATTTGCATGGGTTCCTTACGTTCATCTTACAATGCCATAGAGGAAGATAATATTAGGGCTTTACCTATGAAATTGCCGATTTACATAGAAAAAATCAAACATAAAAAAAAGAAATATTGTCGATGCACTGTTGCCATTTAAATGAAAGTTCGTTGATGCCTCTGCTATAGATATCCTGGGAACGGATTTCATAAATTCTTTCAAGGCGTTTTTCACCGCCTCGTTGGATTTGAAAATTTTCCCCGGTGCTCATTGTTCAGATCAAAATTTCCAGAACGGAAGCGATCAAACCAAAAACGCACCGTGCGTTCACTTGCGGTACCTACCTTGTCCATACACGTAGTTAATATTGCGTGTTGTCTGTGTTGCGTTGGTACCACGGCGGAACTCGTATTCGAAAATAGCGCGCAATTTCGATTTTTCCGTGGTTACAGAAATATCGATATCAAAGAAAAATCGATCGGCGGGAAAACAAATAAACAACAGATTTTTTTTAAATGTCATGCTATATTATAAAATTAATTTGAATTTGGAATTCGAAACAGATTGAAAGATATTGTTTTTCCCACTAGCCGGTATTAAAAATCGGCAATTTCATAGGTCCTATACTTACCTATTAATTTCAAGGTTTTTTGGCAATTTGAATCATTCTAATAAACAGGCACGCTACCGATAATTTTCCTTTGATGATTGTTATAATTTACTAATGATGCTTTTTATTTTGTTTCAGGTACGTTAAATCATTCATCTCTACATTTCGTAATACTGAACTGACACCTACTCTGCCGCCATAAGGAAAAAGAACGTATATCTACAGAAATATTTAAATGGAGAAAAAAATATTTTGTCCTGTTTAAACTATAAGATACAAATGCAGATGCGTCTTTTGATATTAAGAATTATTAGTTTTGCGTTAAGTTTACGCCAATTTAAAAATACTGGTAAATGTGTCTTTTTGTGCTGATTCCGAATATATAAATAACACTATTTCGAAAAAAAAAATGTCTGTTTTCCTTATGACGGCAGTACTATTCTCCTCAACTGCCATCCTCCTTACAGGTATGTTTTACGTGAATTTACTCTGTAATCAAGTCTGCTAAACGATTGTATTAATTTATTAAACTTTCTTTGGTATTGATCGTCGAATCGTTGAGCTCCTTAAGTTCTGAGTTGAGCTGCGCGATTACTGACAAATGCGTGCACTGACTGGACAGGTCCTCTCAATCTGTGTGGTTCTTTCCTCAAAAGACCATTTCAGACACCAATCTACATGGTCTTCACATGAAGTGACCAAGATTATGTCTGGACTTTATAAGTGACTGTGACCTCTGAGTTTGTTTCGGCCTTTCTTCTCAGAGTAGTTGGATAGGAAACGCCGACCTCATCCACTTTAAAAAAAACATGATTGACTTGTAAAAGTGTTTGTACAAACCTACTTACAGAAATAAAAATCATTTATCATTATCCCGGATACAGTTTATCCGGGATAATAAAATAACAATACCTAGATATAGCTGCATTGCGTTCAGCTAGTAACATGAAAAAAAAAAAATCATGGTTTAGTTTATTTCTACATTTAAAAAAATTGAGCGGCCTGCTTCCAGTATCTTCATTCGACCTGAAAACATGAAGAAAATTATATTATTACGGGTAAATAATACCATTTACAGTCTGTAAATGTAAAATATAATAATTATTATGTTATTATTTTAAGTACCGTATTAAGTTTTTCCAGAAAATATCGTGTATTTCGCAATGAAAACCGATGTTCTGAAATTACTTTTATTTACATCCATTTGAAATACACCTAGAAATTCAGTCACCGTTTTCATAAAAAAACATTACATCCGTAGTTTCGTACAAACCTTGTAGGTAAAGGTATAAATAAGTAGGTATATATGATTAATTAAATGCAAACAGCGGTGTATTGATAAATTCTGTAGCGCGACGAAAGGTTTCCCTCTGGGAGAAACGCAACAGTTCTGAACTATAGTATGTAAACTTTGCCTAAGAAGTACATCCCTATTCGTAGGCTTCTACTTGAGAAGAAGTTTCTGTACTGTTGGAGGTGGGCTGGGCCTGCAGTCTCGACATAGTTAGCGATCGCTTTACGACCGAATTCGGTCGCAAAGTCCTAGTGGGGTACCTAGACAGTCAAAATTGCTTGACAAGCATGTGATTTGTTCGTGTTTGCCATGCAATTTTGACCGTCTAGGGACCCCACTAGTACTTTGCGACCGAATTCGGTCGTATAGCGATCGCTATCTATGTCTGCTAACTGAAATCTATAAAGTTTCGTTCAGATTCAGCTAGATTAAAGTATCATGAAGCCGATGCCAAATGCATCTTAATCAGTAAGTCAAGCTATGAATTTGGGGATTGGCAACTTGTTGTCAGTAAATCAATTGTTGGTATTTAGTCGATTTAAATATGCAAAAATTAATCGATTCTTATTTTTGAATAATAGCAACACTGTCACTAAATGATTTAATAAAACCAACAACTGCTGTCAGTTCGTTCCTTTTTCTCTATTCGCTGTGCTAGGAGACATGCATAAAACCTTCGCTGTGTAACGTTAAACAAAATATAAAGAACGGTATTTAAATTCAATGTCCCTGTTTTTAATTCACGCCCGTAACCTAATTTCCTATATCAATCATTTTATCTACCGCGACTTCGTCTGCATAAAATTTCTTGTTCCCCGAGCCACACCGTCGCATCGCATCGCATCGCCTGCCTGCGCTATTACTGCGTTTTTGCTTAGCGTTCTCTCTGACTTTTTATTTTATTTTACTCGGCTCCTATGGGTCTGAGCGTGACGGTAAATAGCTTATAGCCTTTCTTAAGAATTGGGCTATCAAATGAAAAAAGAGTTTTTCAAATCCAACTGATAGTTTCAGAGATTAGGGCGTTCAAACATACATACAAACAAACAAACAAGCAAACTCTTCAGCTTTATTATTAGTATAGATTTCAGTAATTAAGGTAAATAACTAAGGACCCGCCCTTTGGAATCCAAATCGAAACCTATTCATCCAATAAAGACTTTCCAAGGCTCCAATACCGTAAGAAACTCTCAAACTAACTTTAATTTCTTCTCGAAACATCATAGCCACCAACTGGATATAATAAATTCCGTTAACCTTCATAAAAGACGAGTTGATTTTCAAAAGCGTTCTATTTGATCAAGCCAAGTTTCCAGAACTCCACATCCTTCCTTTAATTTTCTGTAAGCGAAAACCTCCTTGGTGTATTGGCGTTTTGACAAGTCGCCCCGAGCAAACAAGCGGTGTACGAAGCCAATTTATTAGGTCAACGCTCCAGTTACGAACCGCCACGCGATATAAATCCTATGAAATTTTATAAGCTAGTGTCCTGACACAATTTTGACGAAGTTAGAGTGCTGCTGCAGGCTTTTTCGAGTCATGTAGTCAAACGAGGCCTTTTTGGTTCAAACTTTTTTCGTTTCATACTTTTTTGGCGCGGTTTTGTTACGTGTGGTGAGTTTTGGCGCCAGCGGCGAGTCAAATTAAATCTCGATTTTGGGAAATTATCGTGTTATGATTCTTTTTTATTACAGTAGTTTCATTTTGGAGCACGCGTCAAATTATGTTAATTTTATTATAAGAACATTTTAATTTTAACAACCAACCTCTTTTATCCTATTTCATCATTTTAGATCCCAAAGAACATTGCTCTAAACGTTCCAATTTATGTTATACTTTAGATATCAATTAATAGAATCTAGTGAACATTTTAAAAAGTGGTAAGTTCACGATTTATTCCTGATCTTATTTTCGGGCGAAATGTTTGTACGAAAAAATTATTATAATTACAAATTTGAAAAAACTCAGCGCTTATATTTTTACCCAACTGACCCAGAAGGAGGGTAATGTTTTTTTTAAAAAAATAGGGTATAACAGGAGAACGTAGTAGAAGCGTATGGCATACCTAGTTAAAAAAAAAACGAATTTCAAATCGTACGCACAATTCGTTTTAATTGTGGGAGTGACATAAGCTATATAATATTTGTAGGTATATTGCATCTGGAAATATCAAAAAAGGGATGGGAAGTTTTTTTTTAATTGTAACATTATTGGTATTGTAATATTAACCTATCAAATAGTAGCTAGTAATGAGACAACACCAAATATACAGGGTGTAATTGTAACAGTGGCAACCTTTTAAGGGGTCGTTGTACTCATCATTATGAACAATTTTTACTATGGAACCAAACCTGAAATCGCGATAACAAATTCAATTGTTCAGTACATTTAATTCGTCAAAATGTAGGGTACAGCTGATATTTTTTTTACGTAATCATCTAATATATTTTAAGTTAGATTGACAGTAAGCCCTAGTTCGTTCGGGATATTTATTATTGATCGGTAATAGATTCAGAATTGCGACTATTCATGCAAGCTTCAAACTGTAATTGATTTTATTTTATTATGACGGAGTAATTTTGATGATAAAATATTACTTACGTATGCAGAAGATATAAAAAAATAGGTTTTACGAGTTTACAATTGTTTAAGATCTATAAAGTGTTTCTGTCCAATAATTCTGATTTTCTGTGGCTTGACAGTCAGTAATATTATATACAAGATATGTTACGTTCATGGTAACGTAGACGTTTAAAATCCGGTCGTAACGCATGACTACACAGCGTTTAGCTCGGCGCTCTTAACGCGCGGTCTACTAAAAAAACGTCCCAATTAGGACGTTTTCAGGTCCTCACGACGCGCGCGCTAGAAACATATCTGCCTCTTTTTTATATTTATATTATAATTACTGACAGTACATAGAATAGGCGAGACAGTTTTCGTTTCTATGATAATTGGTCTTTGACTTGAAATGAAGAGTTTTAAGTTAATCGGATCGGATTTAAGAAAATTTAAAGTTCATCCGATCCGATTGTATAAGTGTGGAAGTTAAGGGGCTTGTGGCTAAGTAATAACAGCCGCACGGATCGATCGACCAGGATAAGCTACGCTTGCCGCAGCTGGTCTGTGGGTCATCTTTAGCCAATAACCCTCCGAGCCTCGGATAGCACGTTAAGCCGTTGGGCCCGGCTTTCAATCGTGGATCTTTGTCATTCGTTGCGGGTCGTCGGAAACCCGAAAGCCTGACAACCAGTCTTACCAAGGAGTATCGTATTACCCACTTACTGGGTTGTGGATGTCAGGTAGACAGTCGCTCCATGTAAAATACTGGTATTCAGCTGTATGCGTTAAGACTGGATGCCGACGCCAAAGTAGTTAGAAAAAGGCTAGGCAGATGATGATTGAAGTTAATGAAATAGATGGATCATCAAGTAATCTTGTTCGTGATCATAGCAACAGTCTTGAGAATTAGAATTCTGTTACTTGTGTTCTTAAAACTGGACACCCACATTCTTCTGCGTATCTTGAAACGGTTCATTCGTTTCACGTTCACTCGTTCACGTTCACAGTTCTTGCCATTAAAAGAATAACACCTTACATGCAAATGAACTGGATTGACGGCAATATTGGCACGACACATAACGGCTTCCACAGTTCTTAATATTGGCTTCGAACCAACACGATGGTCTTAGTACATAGAAGTCAGCCCCTGTTTGGAAGAAATGCATGAAAAAATATTGATTTGACAATAATAAAAAGCCTTTTAAAAAATTTTAATCTAAACCTTATTTTGCCATATTTCCTCAAGATTTTCAGATAGTATTTAGTTTCATTTCAAGAACGCGTGTCAATCTACTCAATCTTACTAGTTTTTGCCAGTACGAACCGGGATAAAAGTAACCAATGATACCTACAACACAACACAAGTCTATGGTCTACCTGTGAGCCACCCCACAGTCCTGCCCCACATTAGAGTGGATTCCGTCATTTTGTTTATTGTAATTACGATGTCAGCATAATCTACTACCATAAAGCCCTATAGTTCTAGGATTAGTTAGTTAAGTAGGACATCGGAATGCCCGCAATGTGAGGGGTCGTCAACCAGGTTTCAATAATTTGCGGCCGGTCGCTTCGACATCCGCGGAATGCAATATCGGCGGTCGGTACTTCGAGTACATTCAAAATAATATCGAATAACGCATCGTGAGTCTGACACCTATGGCCGCCATCTTTGATTTTTGTGTCGTGAATGATTCGTTTCGAAACCAGACGAAGTGGTTTGAATTTCGAATTATGTTTAGTGTATTGTTTAGATTTTTGCGATGATAATCGGTTTTTTCCTAGAATTTGCGTAACTTCACACGCAGAGGCGTAATTACGGTAATCGGTTGCTTACGATTATCTTAGTCATTAATTTGTAACGGTTCTAGCATACAAGAGATTATTACATTAATTAAGTTTAAAATTATTTTCTTAATTGAAATGAGCGTTTAATTTATAATCACTTGTTTTCCTAAACCTCAGCTTTAATCAGAAGTATCAAGGGTTGAAGGTTGATTGAAAGTCATTTAAAGTTGATTGAAGCTGATATTTAAAACATCATATTTAAAGTTGGTTTTTATCAGCAGCGAAATTTTCACTGAGTGTTCTACCCATGAAAATAAACAACTTTCACTTTGGAACAAAAAATCTGCTGTTTCATACAAAAGTTCAATACAGCTACTCGACCAAAATGTATGAAACAGCTGATTTTTTTCCTGATTTGGTCCCATAATGAAAGTTGTTCATATTCATGGGTGGGAACACCCTGCGAAAATTTTGCTACTGATAAAAAATAGTCCTATATATAGGATGATTGGTAATTATATTTAGTGACACATGATTGTACTCATGATAACAAACAACTTTTACTATGGGCCAACCTACATTAACGTAAAAAAAATTCAGCAGTCCCATACATTCCATGTTCGCATAACTCGTCAAAATGTAGGAAGCAGCTGATTTGTTTTTCGCGAATTCAGGTTTGCTCCCATAGTAAAAGTTTTTGTTATCATGAGTACAATCATGCGTTTAAGTATCGGTCACTAATTACCAGTCACATAAAATATATTTTCTTTCTATAATCTTTGCTAAAGCGTAGGTTCATGCCTCATTTTTCACAAAAGAATAGCGTTCCATAAACACGTGCAATTACCAATGACAGTAAAATTGAAAGTGTAGTTCGCTAAACCTGTACACGCAATTCAATTATGGAACAACTGTAATTCTCATCTTGTTTCAATTAACGTCAACGGTTCGTCACTCTTACGAATTACGAACCTTTTTTGACATGTTTGCGTGTGTCATATTGTTAGTTCTGATGTTTTAAAATTTTTATTAATATTGTTTCAGTTTAATTGTGTAAAAGTGAAAGGATTTGCTGGAAATTTATTATATAATAAATTATGAGTTGTACCTATTTATTTAATTTCACTGCAACGAAAAGTACTACTTCTTAACGATTTTGATGAATTTGGTGTTAAATTTGTCAGAAAAATTTACACCAAATTGATCAAAATCTGTTCAGTAATCTACTAATCTAGTCGTAAAATTAAATAATAATAGGATATAAGGACACAGTCACGCACTGACCGAATGACGGAAATAATGAATGAAAATTCACGATATCTTTATGCGCTATTTATTTAACGCAATGTAAATTCACGAACATAATTTAATTCGCTTTGGTCCATGTCAATGAATCATAGATATAAATCGGGATTTATTAAAGTTGGTATTCGTTCTCGACGACTGATTGCTGGCTTGTTGACTGTTCATTCATTCTTTGAACGATATTTCATTTACGCCCATTGATTTGCGCAATTTGTATTCCCTCATGTGTCGGTTGATAATCTTCACTTTTTAAAAGAAATTATTCTCAGTAAGGCTTGTGGCTTAGTAATAACAGCCGCGCGGGTCGACCGATCAGGTTAAGCTACGCTTGCCGCGGTTGGTCCGTGGTTGGGTGACCATCTTTACATAGATACCAAGAGATCCCGACTGTCATTCATGGATCTTTGACAGTCGTTACGGGACGACCGAAGTCCGAAAGTCTGACAACTAGTCTTACCAAGGTATCGTATTACCCAATTTTTGGTTTAGTTACTTGTTATTTTTATATTTTAAGATTGGTTTAAGAATCTTCAGAATGTACTTCTTTCCAGTGTAACTCATTCTAAGTGAATTAAGAGGGCTTTCGCATTTGGTCACCGTGTGAGTGAGAGAGGTGACAAAATGTGACAACCCTCTTAAGTTAAATTGAATTTTGTTTTGAGAAATAAATGCCTTAACCCACAATCTTCAAGAAATATTGTACAACAACTCATCATCATCATTCTCCTGCCCGAATGCCCTTGTCCCAATTTATTTGGGGTCGGTGCAACATGTCTTTTTCTTCCATACTTCTCTATTAGTCGTCATCTCGGTAGTCACCCCCTTTCTAGCCATATCATCTTTCACACAGACCATCCATCGTTTCTTTGGTTTTCCCTTAATCGTATAGCTATCCACATTGATACTTTCCTGACGACATTTTCCTCATTCCTCTGCATCACATGCCCATACTATGACAACCGGTTTCCACACAACTTTTCAGTCATCGGTGTCACTTTCAGACTTCCACTTATGTACTCATTTCTTATTTTATCCATTCGCGTAAAACCACACATCCCTCTTAGTATTCTCATCTCAGCTGCATGCTATTGCCTTTCATTCGTTCCTTTTGTAACCCAACCTTCTGATCCATACAAGACAGCAGGTCTAACCATTGTTTTATAAATCTTCTCCTTAAGTTTAAAGGGAATGCGGGAGTCGCAGTTTGTTCCCGTGACCTGCCGCCATTTAATCCACCCAGTGTTAATTCTGTGCTTAACTATCCTAACTAAATATTATAAAAGCGAAAGTGTGTTTGTTGGTTTGTTGATTAGGTACGCTTTCACTCTAAAACAGCTGAACGGATTTGGATGAAATTTGGCGCATGGGTAGACCATGACCTTGAGAAGGACATAGGCTATTATTCATCCTGGATCGCAGACGAAGTCGCTGGCAACAGCTAGTGTTTCTATAAAATCCGGTGACCTTGCAATAATCTTATTACCTACCTACTTCACATTTATTTTTATCCACAACTGGTATAATAATAGAAACTCCTTAAGCTATATTTAATTGAAATGTCAAGGTTTCTGAACAAGTCTCGTCACGGTGCAGTAATAACGCTGCATTTTATTTTCGGTTATTACCACAGTTATTACGTTGGTCACGTTTTTTATTCGGTGTTATCTAGTTATTGCACGGCATTTAAATGCCAAAAGAAACGCGATTGTTCCGAGGTGAACCCTACAGGATATTTTCAAATAACTAATCTGAGCTGAGAAATACCAAAAAAGTTAGACATTTACACTTATCCCGTTTTGATATTGTTACTTGCTACAGTAATTGTTTCATTGAATCTAATTTTAATTTTTGTTTTGCAGTCTGTCACTCTTAGTAGCCTAGAGCCTATAAACTCTTGTGGCATACAAACTAACCGCCAATAACATCAAGATCAGTCGAAATTATCCCACGTTTACCGATCTCGTATTTTTATTGCAGTATTAGTTCTACCGGCTAGATTTGCAATAATTTGGACCTCATCATCCTGTCAAGGAAATCCAGGACTTGTAAATTTCTTTGATAAAAACGTAGACACCAAACTAAAAAAAAATCTTAACCTTCACCCACACCCCCCCCCCCCACCCCCTCCCCAAAATTTTCGACGCCATCTTTCCTTATACCATTTCAGACATCAACCATACTTAACTTCTCACAAAAAAACGCTCGTTATTTTTAACACATCTATCATCCGCTTTGATAGTTAGACGGATATGCGTAGGGAGAAAAGTGGGGGAAAGGGGGGACAGAAAAAACAGTAATCCTGTGATGTTGAGATGACGGAAGTGGGGGCGACATCCTCACGACACTTCGCACAGTTCGCACATCAGTTTCTTGGTCCCGTGTGTGTACTAGTCTCTATGGTGTATAGTCAGTAGTACGTAGATCTCGTTTGGATAAGGAATTGTGGCTGTTTTGCATAAGGTATAGGTATAAGGCAAGTACATTTGGAGAGTCGAGTAGTTTTAAAGTACCTAAGCATTGTAGCATTTGGAGTGGTGGTCTGCCTACTCCTAAGAGAAAAGTTTATGAAAGTAGTTTTTACATAGTATCTTGTAGATAGAAATGGTAAGACTACAAGTATTGTGTTACTATATCCTAACTATTATTTAATATTATAAATGCGAAAGTAAGTTTGTTTGTTACCTTTTCACGCCTAAACCACAAACCGATCATCATGAAATTTTGCATATACGTTGTCTGGTGTACAGGAACGAACATAGGGTACCTTTTATCCCGAAAAAAGAACTGTTCCCGAGGAAAACAACAATAACGTTCTTAATGATAATAGATGGCGCCACGTGTCTTTCGAATCATGATTGAATTATATTAAGAAACTGTAGAAGTTCGTTAAGTTTTTTTTTTAATTTAAGTAAGTACCATCTTGTGAGTCTAGACTTCTAAAGTTTCGATAGACCGGTTTTTCATCCTCCTAACTATCCTCACTAATACCTAATAAAATGCGAAAGTGTGTTAGTTTGTTGATTACGCTTTCACGTTAAAACGGCTGAACGGATTTGCATGTAATTTGGCACATGGGTAGACCATGACCTGGAGAAGGACATTGTCTATAAATTCAGCAAAACAACGAATCCCAATAGAAATATTGCTTGTGTTATTCCACGCAGAAAATCACCATGAAATCCGTCTGATAAAAAGCGTTATCACGACCACAACAAACATTACATAGCTACTCGTACAAGAGGTTTTCACTTTCGTCCTACCGTGACTCGACGTACCCAAGCACTCGTGAAATCATTTTTCACGTCGTCGTAAAACCGTCAATATGTGACGAATAAAACTCTTTCTTATATCTGTCTATGAATAAATCCCACCCGAGTGTAAGCATCGACATCTCGTGCAGCACGAGAGCCATCACGATTGACTGACCAGTGTATAATCGATAACGATGCAACTGTCATTAGAATCGATGTTTGCATCGTAATCCTATGGGTAAATTGGTTGGTAAGGTGTCGCATCACTATGTTTTGTGATAATGTGTTGTTTTTTGCTGTTTATGTTTTTATGGAGTGGCTATGCGTTGTAATTAGTTTTTTTGTTGTAGACTAATATACAGTATGTTAACCAACAGAGGGCGTTCCCGTTAACCCGCAATAGTATAGCATCCATACATGCTAAAAAAAATATTACCATTCGAAAACAAAATGGTTTTTATTTTTTTTAATATTAAAATATTCACTAAAAATGTTAAATTGATACGTAAAAGAAACACTCTGTACACGCGTACTTGAAGGACGGAAACATCGCAATTTAGTTTTTATTTTTAGTGAATATTTTTATATTTTTTTGAATATTTTTAGCATTTTTAGTGAATATTTTAATATTAAAAAAAAATAAAAACCATTTTGTTATCGAATGGTAATATTTTTTTTAGCACGTATGGATGCTATACTATTGCGGGTTAACGGGAACGCCCTCTGTTGGTTAACATACTGTATAGCGGCACTAAATGTGTGCAATGTCGTAGTTGGAAAACCCCGTACATGTAACCTAGAATTTGTGTTAAAACCTCATAATCTGGAAATAAAAAGTTTGCTCATTATACAGGACATTTTTTTATCAGGTGCCACATTTTCACAGGGTGTTTACCCATGAATATGAACAACTTTCACTATGGTACCAACTCTGAAATCACAAAAAAAATCTGCTGTTTTGGTCGAGTATTGAACTTTTATATGAAACAGCAGATTTTTTTTTTCGTGATTTCAGAGTTGGTCGCATAGTGAAAGTTGTTCATACTCATGGGTAGGACACCAACTCCGTTGCTGCAGGCAGGCAGGTACACTGGCGTTCTATCAAAAGCACGTCAATTTCTCTAATTTGGCCAAACCTAAATAGTACACCCGCTGACATCCGATGAATTCAAATCAACCATATTCCCAAGACTTCGAATTAAATCCAAAATTGATCAAGAATTTCCACCACTTGGGTTTTCCTTTTAATCCAAGTTCCAATTTTCTCTGCGAAACATTTTTCTTCTTCCAATTAAAACCAGTGCATCGTGTCGTGGCTTGGCGTCGTCATATGCCAGTGGCGTGATGTCCCTTGCGGTAGACGGTTGTTAAACATTTATGTAATTGTCTGTCAGCCTTGTCTGTCATGTTCGTATCTTATGTAACGTTACGTAGAGAAAAACGACGCATTTGTGGCTGAAAAAGTCTGATTTATCGGTTTTTCTCTTGTCCTAGTAGTTGCGCTTATACTATAAGGCGTACTTAAACTCAGAAAGTGTAAAAATTATCGCATTTCTTGACAAAATTAGTTATGTGAACATAAATGTAAAGAACATTTTTGTTTTGCTGACTTGTTCCCAAAGTGGTTAATTGATGAGTACAATGAACAAAATTCACCTTCACCTGTAAACGGGAAAATAGAGAAAACATGAATCAACATATCATTATCAAATTATTGGAATGACACCACACCTGACGCAACCCAGTTCTCTTATGTTGACCCTTCGTTAGTTGCTCTCACCTAAACAGGGACTGCTATTCTTAGTCGGCCTTATTCCCACAGATATGTCAAGTTGAACGCAGACAGTCAAGCTAGTGAACTAGCGCCAGTAATTAGAACTTCCCTCAACTGTCCGCTATACAGGGTTATTTGTAAAACACCAGCAACCTCTTAAGGGGTCACTGTACTCATCATTATGAACAACTTTTACTATGGGACCATACCTGAAATCGCGAAAAAAAAATCAGCTGTTCAGTACATTTTGATGAATTATGCGAACATACTCGTAAATGTACTGAACAGCTGATTTTTTTTTCGCGATTTCAGGTTTGGTCCCATAGTAAAAGTTGTTCATAATGATGAGTACAGTGACCCCTTAAGAGGTTGTTGGTGTTTTACAAATAACCCTGTATACTTTAGGAACCATAGGTTGTCCAATGTCAGCCGAACCCCATAGGTTCACAACACTACTGTAAGCCTGCGGTCGCCATTGGATGATGGTTTTTTACGTTTATCCAACGTGTCTTTTTTTTATATACCATAACTCTAGGGTATTAATAAGACCATCATTTTGAAAAACTTTACTATAAGACCAAACCTGACACCGCGAAAAAAAATCGGCAGTTCCTTACATTTTAACGAGTTTTGAGAATATAAATGTACGGGGCAGCAGATTTTATTTTCGCGATTTCAGATTGGTTCTTCATAGGAAACCGCATTTATGATTGAAACGGACTGATGAATTTGAAATCCTCATCTCCAAAAGTCATCATCATTATCTTGCCCTTATTTAATTTATTTGGGGTCGGTGCAACATGGCTTCTTCTTCCATACTTCTCTACTAGTCGTCATCTCGGTAGTCACCCCCTTTCTAGCCGTATCATCTTTCACACAGCCAACAATCGTTTCTTTTGTCTCTTATAGCCATCTCCAATTCTTGTTTTTCTGTCAAAAATAAATGGTTTAACCTTGAAATTACGAATTTTGGATGCGAAAACCCACACGTGGTAATGACTATCTATTCTATGCTAACACACATTATTGCATATAGAAATATTACTTGTTCACCATGACTCAGTATAAGACAAAGACTCTTCGTATAATATTACACAGAATATTACGTACCAACGTATTATGCGAAGGTGGGACACGTTAACTTGAATTTAAGGGCCCTCATTTATTCATAGGTGTTCGGGTCGGTTCACGCTACGTATAATGCGATTTATTTGTGCAGAACCCATGCATGTTTGATGAATATTACGTGGAGGAAAGGCTTTATGCTGGCTTCTTGTCTCTGGTGGGTTGATGTCTTGGGTACCGAGGGTTCTGTGGTGAGCGGGAAGCGGGGCTGTTCTAAATATTGATATATGATTTTATTTCTGTAAGTAGGTTTGCACAAACACTTTTACAAGTCAATCATGTTTTTTTTTTTCACAGTCTCTTATAAAGTCCAGACATAATCTTGGCCAGTTCATGTGAAGACCATGTAGATTGGTGCCTGAAATGGTCTTTTGAGGAAAGAACCACACAGATTGAGAGGACCTGTCCAGTCAGTGCACGCATTTGTCAGTAATCGCGCTGCTCAACTCAGAACTTAAGGTTTTTACCGGCGCCAACGACCTTGCGTGTGTGGGCGGAGCTTTGTACTACTCCCCGCACCACCCGAACCTAAACATCGCGCGCGATGCTTCGCTAGGGTGTACACGATTACTACCGCGCGCGACATAGAGTAATTAATAAATAACAGCCGTCTTATTACAAAAGATTTAAACACATGTTCAACGCGTATTTTATGTTTTTTTATGTATGGAGTTTGACGTTAGACATGCGTTGAACATGTTTTTAAACCTTTTGTAGTAAGACCGCAGATGTTTTTATAAATACCTACATATAAGGTATTAAAAAATTAACTTTACAATCTTTAAGGAGTGGCAACACATATTTATTTATTTATTATTTATTTATTTATTCATCAAACAATTTTCATTGTGTTCGAATTTTACAAAATAATACATTTCAAATCTAAGCAACAAAAAAAAAAAAAATATATATATATAAAGCAAACAAAAATATATTAAAAAAATATCATATTACTATGTCCTCAATCAAAAACTGTTTACATGTTAAACTATAAAAAGCACAAAGACAACACCTATAATAAAATGTCAATTAAATGAAAACTAAATATAAATTACAAGCAATTTAAATCAATCACAAGCAAATTAAATGTGAATCAAAAAATGTCAATTAAATCAAATGTTAATTAAAATAAATGTCAACTAAATCAAATGTCGATACCATATCAATAATTCATACTCAATTTATCTGGAATCATTCAACATCAAATCGGATACAGAATATAAACATTTTTCTAATAGGAAGGCTTTCAGTTTCGCCTTAAATAAGTTTCTGTTATATACTAAAGTTTTTAAATCAGTAGGTAGCTTATTATATAACTCTACTGCTTGGTAACGTGAACAATGCTTTGCTATGTTTAATTTAGGCACCATTATATTTTTAATAACTTTCCTTCGTGTGCTCTCTCTCAGCTCTCTATCTTTTTGTGATTCATATTGATGTATATATTTTGCGAACTTGCTTAACAGAACTAGTATATACAAACTTGGGACTGTAAGAATGCCTAATTTCTTAAAGTATTCTTTGCATGAATCACGCTGTGAAATTTTGACAATGGTTCTAATGGCACGCTTCTGAAGGATGAATGCCCTTTGGCAGTTGTAGTTATAACTATTTCCCCAAAACATGATGCTGTACCTTAACCTAGATTCAACCAAAGCATGATCACATACTTTAAGTTGCTTCAAATCTATTTCATCCCTGAGGCTCCTAAGTGCATAACATGCAGAGGATATAGAAGAATCAATAGCAGCAAGCTCCTGCTTCCAGTTTAGATTTGAATCAATGTTTATGCCTAAGAATTTTACATCATTTACCAATCCTATCTTGAAACATCTTGTTTAGATATTTCTTTATTAGTCACATCAATCACATTCTGAAATAAAAGTACAGACGCCAGCAGGTCAACCTACCCGAAACTGTCAGATTTTCGCAATCAACCTTGAACCTAAAGCTTTAGCAATAAAGTCTAAAATCTATTAAAAAAATCTGACAGATTGTAGTAGCTTGATGTGCTGGCGTCTGTACATTTCTACAAGTTAACAATTATACAACGTGGCGCTGCAATGGCGACATGAAATCAACACACGTATATGGTTCCACAATCTCGTTTTATAAGGATATTTTAATTACATTAAACGTTATTATTTATTGATTTATTTATAATTTTCTAAAATAGCATCTTAGAGCAACCTGTATAGCGCAGAGATGAATTTAAAAAGCGAACGAAAAAAGGGTAAGGGATTTTGAACACTATATGATATTAAATTCATGTTATGTAGGACCTGATACTCGTATGGAACCCTAGAGGTACATCTAGACGATAGCGAAAGAGCCTACTCCTCAAATAAAAATGTAGGTACTATAAGACAAGATCCTAGTGTGTGTCCAAGGATATGTTCAAGAACCAAGAATATTAGTAGCTAAAAACAATCGGTATCGGCATTTATTTCAATGCTTGCACGTACGAAGTTGCGGGCATTGCTAGTATCATAACTTTTTTGTTGATATGCATGTCTTTCAAAAAGAAAACCAATATTGGCAGCATAAACTTGTTTATTGAGAGATTACTCAAAATTCATTAAAATTTAATTGTCTTTCGGTCAATGTTTTTCTTCTTTTTATTTGAACTTCTTCATCATCGCTTATATTACCGAATTCTTGAATTGAAGCATTCGGAAAGTCAGTAGAGTAATAAAAAGTATTTTCTTTCTCTTCTTCATTTACATGAATCTTGCTTTCTTTCTTGCCTGTTTTCATTTCCGTGTATTTCCTTTTTGTGGTATTTGGTTTCTGGTTTTCTACCTCTTCATGTTCCTTCGTTTTTTTATCATTAATGAGCAAGTATGTTGAGGGGATCGTGATGTTTCTTTGTCCCATTTTCTTCCCTGTTTCCATCTTCTTTTTGAGATTTCGTTTTTTTTTGTCTTTGTTTACTTCCCATCTTGAACACACCTTGCTTTAGAAAACGATTGTTTAGATACATTTTTTTTTTTACTATAATTATAACAAAACACACTGAATACACTAACTAATATTAATAAAGTAAAAGTATTCACACAAAAAAATATAGTCACGTAACTAGGTAGGTAAGATACCAAAAATTAAATGAAACTGTCCGTGTGGCTACACTATTCACAAAAAAAACAATGTTTATCGAAGCGAGGAGCTCGTCACGCAAAGCAGCACAGGTCCGTCCAGCAACACGTCTCGCCCCGCACTGAGATTTTGGGCGAGAACGGGGCGCAGCGTAAATTTGCCGCTAAGGATTTGCTTTGTAAATTAATTTAAAATAAAATAAAAATAATTAAAAAAAAGTAATAACATGAAATCATTTCTTATTATTTTGTAGAGAACTGTATAAATTTATGAACACTTTTAATGAAAATTGTAGGAGTAATATGGTAAAACCTAGAAAAAACAGACCTGGGTTTAGCTTTTTTTTTCTTTAGTTATATAAACTAAAACAGATTTCTGGACACATGAAATCACTTCTTATGTACTGTAGATTATTGTATTTTTTTTTCTATCAAAAATCTGCTATAGTTACTGTAAAAAATGGACACAAAGTTACTTAGTTTCGCCGTATTTTAGGGAGGACGGGCCTTAAGGAGCTCAACGATTCGTCGAACAATACCAAAGAAAGGACATTTGGGTAGGCCGCATAAATTACTCAAACTGCCTGACCATGGTTAAAAATGACTGAGAGAAAAAATACAACAAACAAAAAAGCAAAAAGGTACATAGTCTTCACATTCACAATAATTAAAATAATATAATACTTTACACAGTAAATATTCATGTCAGCATTTAGTAAGCAAAAATAAAAAATGAGAAAAAGAAAATTTGGAGCAGCTCAATCCCAAGCCTTTTTGTCCTCAATATAATCTTTAACTGTATAAAAAGCTTTCTGACACAACTTGCGTTTAATAAATGATTTGAATTTATTAAGGCTTAGATCTTGAACGTGGTTTGGAAGTTTATTGTAAAAGCGTATATATTGACACCTGAATTTGCCACCTATTTTCTTCAGCCTTGTTGGAGGTACAACATATTTGTGTTTGTTCCTAGTATTTATATTGTAGATATCACTGTATTTTTAAACAATTTAATATTTTTATGGGCATACAAAAGATTTTCAAAAATGTACTGAGAAGGCATAGTTATTATATAATATTAATCTCCTTAAATTTCTTTCTGAGAGATTGTCTTGGACGTAATTTATAAATGGATCGAATAGCTCTATTCTGCAAAACAAAGATAGTCTGAATGTCGGCTGCATTTCCCCACAATAGGATACCGTACGTCATTACACTGTGAAAATAGCTAAAGTATATTAAAATATGTTTCCACAGATTGTTTAGACGTCACCGTGACTACATAAGATGAGCAACGTAGTCAACCCTTTCGTTCCATTATAAGTGTCCATTGCATTATGTATGACTGACATTACAAGAGGTTCTTGAGTTAATTTTCCCGAGCGGACTGCATACCGAAGTTGTAAGTCATCTTGCAAGACCGATTTGTCGGCATTCCCTAGAAGCCAATTATTTGGCCCTGATCAGTAAGGACATGGTATGTGCTACGCTACAATCGAACCACGGGAAAACCCTGACTCATGCTGTATCGACTACAAAAACTATCTAAATAAATTCACTGACATTCCCACACGAAACGAACCTAAAACCATCTTGGTCGACGTTATTAGTTGCAGTTCTCGACATATCAAAAGGTCGAATGACAGAATCCTTCGATATTCTTTTCACATTTGTTTCTGCGCCTCTTCATTATTTCGACTACAATAGTGGGTTATTTCCATTGAGTTTTGTTCCTCCATTGTTTGCCTTCTATATTCCTCTGATAAAATTCGTAGCGGGTTCAAATGATGGCCCGAACACTTCCGACTACATCCGAAGTCAGCCGAACAGAGAGATTTATTGTTTAGGTCAATGTGAGGCTGCCTCTTTATTCTAATTCACATATGTTTAGTGTTTTGAGTGGGAATACCATTGTCTTTTTGGTTTTATTACGACACGCGTTTTGTGTTGAATTTATTGAAACTAGACGAGATTTTATTGCTGCTGTCCAATTTACGTAGAATGTTTTGTTGGTTCATTAGTAATGTCTAAACTAAGTAAAGTGTGGGTTGGCTCTTTGTTAGGATAAGTATAATTTTCATGTCTGTTTCTTTTGTGCATTAATGCAAAAAGTTATAATTTTCATTATTATTCTGTAACATGTAATTCTCTTTGTGCTTGTTCTGGACTTCATTTAGGTGTTTCAAAAAGTTATTTTTATTTGAAACGAAAGAAATTCCCGTAACATTGGTTTTTGTAAGTCCACGAAAATTTTCTTTCATTTTATGTAAAGGCCTCCGCACACGCTTCTCTCTTATCATCTGACGCCTTCCTTATAAAGTGTTGAATTTTTAAAAACATATATGAGCTTCTCTGTTTACCTTATTCTTGGCTTTGAATGATATCTCACCACGGAATTATTTTTCCTCCATTTTCCCTAACTCAAACATTTATAGAAAATTCATGTTGAATTTACAAAAATGCTGTTTTGAATTCCCTTGCTGGCTGTAACGTGCGATTCTAGGAATGAAGTAATAATAAAATAATACGTTTCGAGGAACATTTCGTTTGCCGTTTGTTCAAATATTTTTGTTAACATTTGCTTGGAATTTATGTAGGTATATGTTTAGTTTATATTGCACATGACATGCTGTTCAACCTTGACTGACAGACCAAGGGCTTTTTAGATCATCTATTATACGTATTATTATCATGACTGTTCTCGTCAATAAACTTGATTTTTGAACATTTTAGTTGTATTTTTTCGCATCACTGCTATATTTTGTCATATTTTTTTATATAGCACTAGCAGCGCCCCGCAGTTTTACCCGCGTAAGTCTCGAACCCATAGGAATAGTGGGATAAAAATTATCGTAAATTTGGCACAGAGATAGTTTATAACCTGGATTATAAAATCCAGGTTATAATGTATCTGTGTGCCAAATATCATCAATATCCGTGCAGTAGTTTTTGCATGAAAGAGTAACAAACATCCATCCATCCATCCTCAGAAACTTTCGCGTTTATAATATTAGTAGGAATAGATAATCAGCCTATAATATTCCGACTGCTAGGACAGGTCACACAAGCCTCCTCTCGGTGAGGGAGTCGGCCGTAATCCACCACGCGGGCCCAGTGCGTGTTGGTAGATGTCACATGTCTTCGAATTCTTTTTGGTTCCAGGACATGTAGGTTTCCTCACGATCTATTCCTTCACCGTTTTGAGAGCAATGGTGATGAAATTATTTACACAAAAGTAAAGCGCCTGTCTGGTTTAAATCCTACGACTCCGCTCGGTAAGTTGGGGTCGTTACCATTGGGCCAGCACTATTCTCACATTTTTATATATGTACCACACATTTTTATGTGTGTAAAATAGAATATAATATGTAGTTTGTTAGTAAGATCGGGTTAAAGTCTCTTACTTACTAAATATTGTTGCCCTATTGCGCCAAGAATCCGCTTTGGAAATTACCTACATTTATTCGAAACTTACCCAAGTTACTACAATTTTCTGTTACCTATATTTTCATCATGAAAGTTGCCCAAAGGCATTGTTACAATACTCCCACAGTTGACGGAAAAATATGAGACCGATACGGTATAAGTATTATGCTTATTTGCCTTTCTAGACGCAAACGTCTAGGTACTGATGATGAATGATGACAATTCATGACCAGATTATGTTCTTTGTACTAGGTAGTAACATATTTTTCTCACGCATGATATTAGTAGGCAAATATTAGTTGAGAAAGCCTAAGAATGTGATAAATAGTCTACCTATACTCCATTTGAAATAAGATAAATTTAAATAAACCTTTTTTACAGTTCGTTCAACCGATTTTGACTTCTATTTGGGCATGACAAATGGCAGCTGTAGTAAACATTTGGTATTGGAACTACTTTTTTGCATTTAATGCCATCCTTATGCCTACGGAATAGAAGTCAAAATCGGTTAAACGGACTGTAACAAGGGTTTATTTAAATGTCTTATGACAAAATGGAGTATAATTTTATTGTAATAAAGAGTCTATATTTAAATTTTTGTACTTTTTTTTGTGGGAACCCGAGGGTCTCGACAAAGTGACATTATTAGCAGAGAACGATGATGGAAAAGTTGAAAATGTATTAGACATTATATAAGCTACCGAAAGCCCTATGTCAATTCTATTAAAAGTCGTTGTAGAATTGGGAAACGTTTTAAAAGCGATTGTCATTTGTTTAGGCCCTCAGGGCTGGCGAACCTTTATACCTACCTAGGTTACTATCTAACCTAGCTAGGACCGGACGCCAGGTATACATTTTAAGGGTTCCATAGTCAACAAGGAACCCTTATAGTTTAGCCATGTCCATCTGTCTGTCTGTCCGCGGCGGCTTAGCTCAGACTCTTAGTACTAGAAAACTGTTATTTGGCATATGAAAAAGTGGTAAAATAAAATCTTGAAAAAAAATTGTAGGGAGAGGTACCCTTGCAGGTAAAGTAGGGATGATATTATTTTTCTCACCTATCCCACGGTGTGGGGTATCGTTTGATAGGCCGTTCAAAAATATTGTAGGTCTGTGAAAACCATTTTTCGATTCAGGGATCTGTTTTCGTAATATTAAGCTTTAAAGTGCAAATTTTTATTAGAGTCAAGTTTCCCCTCCCCTGCCAGCTAAATTGTTGTTTTTGGATATGGGAAAAAATTCACGGCAGTATAACGAAGTTAAAATGAAAACTATGACAGCTAAGTAGGTAGTAGCTCAGTAGTAGTAACGAGTAATAGTCGACCAACTTACAGTTGGAATGTATGGGAGAACATGTTTTTCAACTACAATGTTTAGTTTGTTCTTGGGATAAATTCGAGAACCTACGGAACCCTTCGTTATGCGTGGTCTGATACGCACTTGGCCGCTTTTGTAATTGCAATCGTCGTGGTGTTTTGCGTTAGCTTTAGGAATGATCCTCCAATAAGGCATAGTAGAATTAAGTATTTTTGTTACTAAAGTAGGAGCCTGCAATCACTGAAGGTCACACAGGATTATAAAGGAGTTACTACCTCTAAAATAACTTGAAGCTTACTTAATATTTTACTTGAAATACGTAAGAATGATTGAATTGCCAGAGATCCCCATAGTTTAGTCAGATACGTATAGTTAACGGATTTTGAGCACTAATTAAATCAGATGTTGACTGAGCTATAGTATAGAGTTTAATGGAGAAGATAAAGATGACCTAGTAGTCTTGAAACATGTATTTTTATTATAGAAGACGCAGTTCCATCGTTATCGAATGATATCGCATATCGATGACCTCTGCGCGACCTCTAATTTTTAGCTCGTTATTATGAAGATCGACGTTGTATTTATCTTCTTGTTTATAAAAATCTAAACTAATAATAAAGCTGAAGAGTTTGTTTTTTTGCTTGTTTGAGCGTGCTAATCTGAAACTAGCAGTCGGATTAAAAAAAAATATTTTTACATTTGATAGCTCAAATCTTGAGGGAGGCTTTAGGTTATTTAACATCACGCTAGGACCCTTAGAAAAAAGAAAAAAAAGAAAGAACGCTAAACAAAAACGAAGTAAGTCATACCGTGAGCAGGCGATGCGATGCGATGCGACGGGGTGTTTCTGGGGAACAAGAAATTTCACACGGACGAAGTCGCGGGTAGAAGCCAGAAGCTAGTTAGTAATAAAATTATAACACGCATTTAATAAATTCATAAATCTTTATTGCTTGTTTGTTTATGTTCTTAGTTATCGTCATGAAAATGTCGTGTCAACATCAAGATCAGCATACATACTGCGTTAAAAAAAACCGTTTTCCATCAAATATACAGGGTTATTGGTAAAACACCAACAACGTCTTAAGGGATCATTGTATTCATAATTATAAACAACTTTTACTATGGGACTAAACATGAAATCGCGAAAAAAAATCAGCTGTTCAGTACATTTATGTTCGCATAATTCGTCAAATGTACTGAACATCTGATTTTTTTTTCGCGATTTCAGGTTGTGTCCCATAGTAAAAGTTGTTCATAATGATGAGTACAATGACCCCTTAAGAGGTTCTTGGTGTTTTACCAATAACACTGTATTTTTTTTTTAACAAACACTAATTGTTTCGATTTGATTGGGCGCCTTTGTTCATTGATCGACACTCATTGACTGAAATTGAAATGTACTACGAGTATACTATCTACAGTAGTCGCCAATCGCTTTGGCCGGGTTGAACGTAGGCGCCAGCCGATGCGCAGAATGCAAAATTAAAGTATCAGTTTGGAAAATAGGTACCATGCGCAGATGGCGCAAGATGGCGGTCACGCTAACTTCTGCCCGGCCAACCACATTAGGAATTACTGTACATCAATCTGAATTGACGAAGAAACTGCAGTCGATTTACATTCTCTCTCTGTAAAACCCAACTCTTAACTATTACCCTTTAATTATATTTGTTCAATCAACTACCCGTTTCCATTCGTATCTATTTCTGCGATTCTACGAAGCTGAAGTGATATTTATTTTAATTTATTCTGCAGAAACAACTACAGCTGAGTAGCTGGGAGTTCATTATTACAAGTCTGTAGTCACTTGCAGAGGGAGTAACAAAGTGGTAGGAGATTTGTGAGCGCCCTCAATACAGACAGACGTTAATATTCATAAGGAGAATAAATCTACAGAGATGGTATAACTGGTTCTAATATTTCGTTTATCATCGTGTTTTGGTGATTATTATCCTGTTCTTCGCTTGTTGTTGATGTTCTTGGCTTCAAGGGCATACTTTTCAATAATAATTCAAAAGCAGATAAATGCGGGTTTCCTTGCACCTTTTGGGGCTTGTGTTAATCTACGCTTACCGCGGTTGGTCCGTGGATGGATGACTATCTTTGCATACCAAGACCTCGCCGTAGCTATGTCCCCTCCCATATTAGTAAGGTCCGCCGCCCAAGGCTTGTCCACTCAGATCCCGACGACCCCATAACTCTTTTCCAGGAGAGCAGTAGGGATCGTAGGAACAAAAACAAATCGACATTCCGACCTCGCCGCCGAGGTCCCTCGCGACGACCCCGAAGTAATCGTCCTCCCCCCCCGTCCCTTGCTCGGGAATGAAGTGCCAGCTGGTGGCGTAGCTGAGCCAGTACCTTTAAACTCCCCTGATAATAATAATTACTCTAATTTGATCCAGCCTGTCTCATCTTGCTGTCCTCCCCCCAGCGACGCCCTAAGCCGAGGTTCGTTCCCCACAGGGGGAGCCCTTAGCGTGTAGTCGCTTAGTCTGTAAGTTTTATGCCCCTGGCTGGAGGCTTTGAGTTCGCTTAAGGCGGCAACAAGATTGACCGGTTAAGTAGTCACGGCCTCCCTAGGCCAACTACGAGATGCCATTAAAAAAAAACCCCTTGCCTCGGAAAACACGTTAAGCCGACGGTCTTACGGGTCGACAGAAGCCCGAAAGTATGATATCCAGTCTTACCAAGAGGTATAGTATTACCCAGGAACTGGGTTGTGGAGGTCAGATAGGCAGTCGCTCCATGTAAAATACTGTTATTCAGCTGCATCCGGTTAGACTGGAAGCCGACCCCAACATATGTAGTTGCGAAAAAGCTATGGTGATGATGTGATGATGATCCTTACACGTTTTGCTGCTAACTACAGTTGTCCGTCCATTCATAGATTTGCATTTTGATCTACCAAATGGTATTTTGGCCGTAAGCCCATACTTTACCACTCTCGGACAAAGGCCTGGGCAAGTCCATTCAGGAACTCTTTTCCCACGCCACCTCGAACATATCGCACTTTCGGTAAGACAAGGCCACAACTGCACTTTTATGATTTTACAGGAGAGCTACTTTAAGATTTTTTTTTTTACATTAAATACCGTATTATTCTGCTCATACCATCTTTCCCACCTTGAAATGATTGATCTTTGCATGAAATAAGCCCTATACTTTTGTGATTTCAGATAAAATGGTATTATGGTATATACCGACTGTATGAAAAGACAATGTTCAAAATGGCCCTGTGCAATGAAGAGTTTGAGAATATACGATAATTAATCGCCTATTTTATTATATAAGTTGCAAATACTTCTGTATCACGGACTAGCTGTATTCCAAAATGTATTTTTAATAGAATTTAATGCGACTAATAACATTACATCGCCATCTTCACCTATGTCGTGTCAAAAGTGAAATAGGGATGTCCGATCAATTATAATCGATCGATTGTGTTTTTTTTTTTAAAGTGTAGTTTTAAAAACCTAATAAAATACTTTATGAATGCAGTTATACTCCAATTTAAATAGGTAGTAAGAATAATATTATACAATAATCAAAACTTCTTTATTTCTATACAATCATTCAAACTAATTCATTGTTTACGACAATTAATACAAAAATAACGCTCCTTTTGCGGTTCATTAAACGAAAAAAATACTTATTTTTACTAAACACATCACAATTACCTAATGTTTTATTTAAAAAACAATATTGCAAACTAGATACAGATGTTATTATATATTATTATTACCAGTATAGAAGAGTGTTGTTATATATAAAATAAACCATTGTCATACATACTTGTAATGTTTATATGACAAAGTAGATGTAACAGACTGTAATAATTTAAGACCACAGTAAATCATAATCGAAAAATCGATTAATGGTGTCGTATTACATCCCTAGTTTTGCCGGTGAACGTGTCATTGTTACCAATGGCACAAAGGCCAAAAAGCCATGCCATAAAATTATTAAAAAAAAAAAGTCATTGTTACCACAATTGAGAGTTACAGTTTCTGCGCTGTGCTTTTTCCTGTGTTCTTTTCTGTGTTCGGTGTTTTGGTGACTTTCGGGACTTTTTTACGACTTGGCTATTTTAACGGACTTGGATTGGTTTAAAAAACGATTGACCTGGCTGTGATTTTCGGAACTGTGTACCTGTGTGTGAATTAAATTCTGAAACCGTATGGTTATTACGGGGGAAAATTCACAGCCGTCATATAAGTACTAAAGTGTATTTTGTATATATTTTAATTGACTCATCACAAATAGGTCGACAGGCAATAGTCGAATATTGCTGTAATTGTATCGTTGGGCGCAGAACTATCGGTTGCTGCGCCCATGTTATGACCATTATTTGGTACCTAAGTTATGCGAGGTATCAAAATAATGTCAACCCCCTGCACAGTTTTTAGACACTATTTTAGTTCGTAATTTAGACGAAGAACAATAAACGTGAAATTAAAATCTGTGTTTTATTTCTTATTCAAATATAAATATTGTAGGACTAGGTTTTAAAAAATCACTTATTACCATCTAATTGGTAAAGCTGGTATCCTATGCACACCGTTCAGGCATAGGGACGCTGTTTCTACTCATCTCATTCCAAAACGAATGCTACGAATTCAGTTACCTACCTATGTTGATTAGTTTAATGTATATTAATTTTGCACTTGCATCCATTTTTTAGAAAAAATAACTGCATAGGTACCTAATTATCTAGGTAGGTATTATGATATTACTTTTCAGTTTCTTAAAAATTACTCAGAGCTATGAAAAATCATGGTAGGTACCTACATTTAATATTCGTTGTTATGGTTAGATTATAACCTCAAAATCTGATACTTTTTTTGAAATATATCTTTTCTGCAGCTAGTCCGCTATAAAAACAAGATCTTCTAGGAGTCTCCAAATGATAGAGAATACAATACATAATTATCCGATGCTCTTGGCTCCAGGGCCAACAATGTATGGACGCAGAGCAATGTCCTTTGACAATTATGGCCTTGTCTTACCGAAGGTGCGATATGTATTACTTTTCATCTAATTTGTTTCATCTTAGAACATTCACTTGAGGTATCATGTTACCCTTTGCCTTTAAGGATGACATTCCGCGTTCAACTCTAATTGATTGATCTTTATGCTTGACGCTCGAGCTAAAGAGGTCCATATAAAAAGAGAACACATTGAGTGGTCATTAGAAAGAAGTATACTTCTTAGCTAAAACACGAGCTACGTCTGTATCCTTTTTTCCTTCTTTTTTCGTATATTATCTTCATTTCTCACATTTTACTTAATGCAATTTCGCCTTCGCTGATGTAGCAGCCGCGTGTTGCTAGGGGAATTTGATCCTATATACTTGGAATAAGTACTTTAGGGAGTTTTCGTGTAAGGAAATTAGATTTTTTCTTGCTATTGGGGGAGTGTCACAAGTTTTTGGAATATCTCCATAATTTGCATTAAAATTACGAGGGTTCGAGTCTAATTTGACTGATGTTTGCTTTTGGCGAAAGCGCCAGGGTAGCCGGCGAAATTAAAGTTTTTTTTACGTTTTTTGGAATTTGTAAGTCAGTATTTGGTTGTATGTGGATCAAAATACAATTCGCGACCATAACAATTATGTATTTACAGAATTATACCTAATAATTTAAGTCATCAACACAACTCTTTGAGACTAGGTAATTCTACTGAATGACTATTTCATGAAATCATGACATTTGAGGATTATATTAACTTAAAGAGTTGTATTACTGATTCTAATGATTATAGTTTTATAAATAGGTACATATTTGTTGCGGTCGCGAATCATACTTGAATCAACATTCAACCTAGTGCAAATTGCAAAAAAAACGTAAGAAAGTTTGAATGCTACCCTGAGGCTTTTGCGGGCTACCCTGACGTGTCCCCCTTAAGAGCAGTGCAGTTATAGCGCCTGTCAGGGTTCGAACTCTGACAGGCGCTTTGTGTAAATTATTTCATCACCATTGCTCTCAAAACGATAAAGGAAAACATCGTGAGGAAACCGGCATGTCCTAGAGCCAAAAATTCGAAGACTTGTGACATCTACCAACCCGCACTGGGCCCGCGTGGTGGATTACGACCCACTCCGTCTCACAGAGACGAGGCCTGTGTCCCAGCAGTGGTAAAATTATGAGCTGCTGTAGTTAGAAATCACGTTAGATAAACGTTACTTAGCTCGTGATTTGACTTAGACAGTTTCTGTCTCTGTCTTGCACTTGTAGTTTAGCAATTGTGCGACAGTGACAGGAATAACGTTAATAGATTTCAGAGTCTTCATATGAATCAAAACAACGGCAACGTCTTTATCCAACGTCTCCGAATTTTCATTATTTACTTCATCCAGTCCTGCAACATCTGTGCTCTCGCAAGACTGCAGATGCGATGTCCCGTTTTATATTAAAACTCATTTTCCGTGAAGTCTGTTTCTTAATTAAACGTTATTAATATCTTAAAATGATAAGTTTTCAGGCTTCGTCGTTCCTAATTAGCCCGAAGTCGGCCGTACTGTCCTCATAATTCTTACTGTTCCGCTCATTTCGTACGGTGAAACTTTTGTGCGGTTTCATCTTTTGTATTTTCTTGTTACTAAACTTTTGTTCATTTTTTTTTTTTTAAATTTGGCCTTTGTTGCCTACACTTGAGTTAATGTTATGTAACCTCGCCGCACTTTGCTGCATCATATGAGCTTCATACATATTATTTAGTGCGCTCACAAATATTCCGATTTCATTAAACTTTATTATTATTCAAATACACAGAAACTAGTAAAATAAAAACTGGTCCATCTATTGTTGTATAAATGTTCATCAATTTGAAAGTTATAAAAATATATATATTTGAAATCCTCACAACAAGCCCTTTCATTTGATATCACACGGTACAGTTTGCAAAACTTTTTTTATTTTTATTTTCTAATCTTCCCCCCAAACCCCATATTCAAAATTCATTTATTTACGTTACACTTTCGTGTTTGGGTCACATAAATTCATATGTGTACCAAATTTCAACTTAATTGGGCCAGTAGTTTCGGCTGTGACAGACGGACGTACAGACAGACAGACGAGTGATCCTATAAATATATGGGTTCCTTTTTTTTATTCAGACGTACGGAGCCCTAAAAATGAATTTCCATATTTATGTCTTATCAAATTCAGCCTACAGAATTTTGATTGGTCAATTGAAGCCGCGGAAGACTTACAGCTTCACCGGACAAAACCATGAGCATCTTCCTTACAATGTTCACAGATCTCATCTTAATGTATGTCGCCACGTTTTTTAGGGTTCCGTACCTCAACAGGAAAAAACGGAATCCTTATAGGATCACTCGTGTAGTCTAAGAGTCTCAAATATATATTTTTTTCATAATTTTAAAATAAATTGTTTTTAAGTTATTTATGAAATTAAACGAAAATTGAGCATTCTCCCCTTATCTCCGAAACTACTGAGCCAAAAATTTTGAAAAAAAAAAAAAAAAAAACAGGAAATAGTTCTTACCTATAGATTACAGGAAAACTTTAAGAAGTATATGGTCTTAAAATAACATGGTAAATCTCTCAATATTGTGCGTACAAACTTACATTTACAGTTGGAATGTAGGGGAGAGCAGGTTTTTCAACGGCAATGTTGAGTTTGTTTTTGGGATAAATTCATCCCAACTACGGAACCTTTCATTGTGCGTAGTCCGACACGCACTTGGCCGGTTTTTTCCTCACAGAGTTCTAAACGGGACCCAAGTAACGGACCATACACACCGTTTGAATCCATGAATAGCAAAATTTATTGAATTTAGAGATCGATTTAATGAGCTGCATCCTATTACAGTTAGCACATTAATGCGCTCACTGCTAGTTTATTTGCATCAAAAGAAACATTGAGAATTCTTTCAATGTCGAGTGGAATTTATTAGTTCAGGTTTGAGTCTAGAGTATTGGAGAGAATGGATTAAAGATAAAGAGCCTTTGATTCGACTTACATTAGGACTGCATGGTGCACGTAATATTAGGTCCGCCTTTGCTCTTGTATTCGTGAAAGGAATGAGTTTATGCTTCTGTATGCAGAAAGGTTTTTTAATGATTGTCGAAACAGATAGATCTTGCTCTGTTATGGATTGATACGTAATCGGACTGTGTTATGCAGAAAGCAGGCATGTCGGGGAAAGTACAAACAGAGTTATAAGCATTTTTCTGTCGATGGTTGCATCATGCATGTGTGGTCAACGCTGCATTTGATCTCTGTCATAAATAGAGATATCGACTTGGCTGTTTTTGCAAAAATCTTGTATGTCGATATTAGTATGACTGTTTTTATAACTCATTTTTGGAAAAGTGCCATATGGCTGTTTTTTTCATAGCTAGGTCCATTCTGTTATATTGTTAAGATAAGGACATTAGTTTGTCTAAAACATGAGTAAGACATGACATGCAAGATGCTACATACGTATCTTTTTTTTTGGGTGGGAAATCATCAATTAACTTTACCGCTCTGGGCGGAGCGGGAGGGCGTGTCAGACTTCTATTGACTAAAACCCACCCGTGTTCCTTCAGTTGCCTGTGCCAGGGCCACGGTAACTCTATCAAAGAACACGCGACTCTGGCATGAATGTGGTAATTTAATAATAATAATACCTACCCTTGTAATACACCTCTTACTCCTGACCTGTTGACATGAATTGCCAAAAAAAAAACATGATTCTGGACTGCGTTGATTTTTTTTTTGTCGGTTATTAAAAATATGCTGTTCAATACATTTTGACCGCGCAGGTGTTGCACTTTTATAGGAAACAGCAGATTTGTTTTTTAATGACGGACGAAATGTTTCGACGCAGGGGTGTCAACTGAATCGATGGTAACAGGTAGTGCGTCAGTGTCCCTGCCACCTATTATATTATAAATATGATTAATTATAGTCTTCAAGTTGGACATTTGACATGTTCTTAGTATAAATTAAAGGCGCGAACCCACCGCGGCGCATGCTGTGCACGGGCACGCGGTGCATTTTAGCTGCGTGGATTCATTTGTTTGACAACGTGGGTCTACGTTTCCACTGCAGTACACACGTGTGCGTGGCCCACCGCGACGCACGGAGAGGCTACGCACGTATCTCAAAACTGCTGCGATACAGTTGTAGGTTGTAGGTTAGTCGTGGGTTAATATTCGTGTAGAGTGTGTACCGCATGCACAGCGTGCATGGCGTTGACAGCGTTGAGATATGTGAGCGTCATATTCAAGCAAGCCACGCATTTACTAATGACGTCAATTGATGCGTAGCGTGTCCGTGGGTTGCAATGTACACAATCACATACATTTTCTTGCAAAGCGAAGCTTAACACACGTGCGTGGCCTCTCCCTGCACCGCGGTGGATCTGTGCCTTTACAATCATAAATTCCGAGCAAGACACAACAAGCAAGACATATCTACATGATTGAATCATCAACTGCAATGCTTTATTGCCTTTGTCAGTACATGAAACTGCAGACAATATGTTTGTCACAGCCAAACCTTAAATTCAGAACAAATGAGCTAAAGATAACTCGACAATAAAGCACAACATTCACTCACAAACTCAGCAACAGTCAAGTAATAGCTCAGGCGGGCGATGCAATGCGACGCGGTGGATCAGCGGAATGAAATTTTACGCGGACGATGTCGCGGGCAGAAGCTAGTTATTATAATCTTCAATTTGGACATTTCACATATTCTTAATATAAATATATAGTCATAAATTCAGACCAAGATACAACAAGAAAGACATTTTAACATGATTGGATCATCAATAAAATTGTATGCTATATTGCCTTTGTCAGTACATGAAACTGCAGGCTATAAGTTTGTCACAGCCAAACCTTAAATCCAGAACAAATGAGCAAAGCGATAACTCAACAACAAATCGCAACATCCACTCCCAAGCTCAATACGTTGAAAGCAAAAACAGCAACAGTCAATTCATCGTGACACTGAGACGCAAACTTTAGATAGCATCGAGACTTGCCAAAACAATGGAACGACAAAAAATGAACTCTCAAGCAAAAATAGACCTTCACCCTCCATCCTCATAGCGTAATCCACGTTGAATTATGGCCAAGTTATATTAGAGGAAGCATCAATAACTATTGGGTATCGGTAGTACGCTTTTTAGGGTCCCGTACTCAATATACTCAATATTAAGGCTCCGCTGTCCTTAATAGGTAGAACACTTTTCAAGGAGTCTGTACTACTAGGATCGCTATAACAACAAATAATAAAAATTAAATTAAATTAAAGGGGGTCCTTAAACAAGAAACATGTTTTTTTTACGTAATGAAGCATTAATTCCAATGCTCTGTTGCTTTTCTCAGTACATAGTCACAGTCAAACCTTAAATCCAGAGCAAAACGATAACTTAACAATAGGTCGCAACATTCACTCCTAAACTCAATTCGTTAAAAGCAAAAACCGCAACAGTCCATTCATCGTGACACTTATGATGCAAACTTTAGATAACATCGAGACTATAGCTCTAGATAGACGGACTGCATTTCAACTGCACTCCGACTGCAAATTTGCTGTTTGAATGCAGTTAGTACAACTGCAATAAAATTGCAAACCAACCGTGAAGTCCGAATGCAGTCGGTGTGCAGTTCCAACGACTGCACGTTGAATGCAAGCTAGCTACACGGTCGACGTGCAGTTCAAATGCAGTTGCACCAACTGCGTTTGAACTGCTATAAACCTGCATCACTACGCAGACTGCGTGCTAAGATATACATACCCCACCCGCCCGCTCTAAATGAAGTTCTGTAGCAGTCCTAATGCAGGTGGTCCAATTGCCTTTGAACTGCACGTTGACCGTGCAGCTAGCTTGCAGTCAGCGTGCAGTCGTTGGAACTGCACGCCAACTGCAATCGGGCTGCATGGTTGGTTTTCAGTTTCATTACAGTCATACTTATTCTCTAAGCAGTCATACTAACTGCATTCAAACTGCAAATTTGCAGCCAGAGTGCAGTTGAGATGCAGTCCGTCTGTCTAGAGCTTATTATTCGAGACAACTTGCCAAAACCATGGAACGACAAAAAAGCGGCCAAGTGTGAGTCTGACTCGCACACGAAGTGTTCCCTACCACCGTACCTACAATGTTTCACACTACATATTTCTTTAACACTTTTCTTGTATGGAGACCCTCTTTAATTTTTATCTTTATTTTATTGAAGTGAAAACTTCTTTCGACGCGTTAAGCGATTTTTTGGTAGAGGAAAACCTTATCGACTTTTATTATTTGTTGTTCAAGTGTCTACCTATTACTGTTCAAAAGATACATCCCTGTGACAGACGGACGGACGGACAGCGGAACTTTAATAATAGGATTCCATTGCCACTCTTTGGGTACAAGTTCTCAAGCAAAAATAAGCCTTCATCCTCCATTCTGATGAGCATAATCCACGAAAAATTATGGCCCAGTTATATGAAAGGAAGCAGCAATAACTGGGTATCGGTTGTTCATTGGGTAAGTTACGTTTTTTGTGTTAAGTCAGTGTCTAATTCCCAGTTGGATGATAGCCAACGCTCAAGGACGTTATCATACGTTTTCGTTCGATACATGTAAATAAAATCTGGTGTTACAATGGTCCAGCTTGCGTTGGATGTGGCCAGATGCATGTTTTGCATATAACAATAAGTAGACTTATTTGACGATCGATGTTGAGTAGTTTTGCATATAACAATATTCAGACTTATTTGACGATCGATGTTGAGTAGTTTTTCATATAACAATATTCAGACTTATTTGACGATCGATGTTGAGTAGTTTTGCATATAACAATATTCAGACTTATTTGACGATCGATGTTGAGTAGTTTTGAGTGCATAATCAGTGTATAATGTTCCCGCTGCTGAGACACAGGCCCCCTCTCTTCGATAGGGAGTGGGTTGTACTGTAATCCACCACGCGGGCCCAGTGCGGGTTGGTAGATGTCACATGTCTTCGAAATTTTGGTTCTAGGACATGCCGGTTTCCTCACAATGTTTTCCTTCACCGTTTTGAGAGCAGTTTTGAGTGCTTCTTCAACTGTTAAGAAAATGGGTGTCGCCGCTTTTCTTGTTACCGCTTAGCTTATTGAATCTGCAAATTCCTCTGTTAAACTTTTTTTATGATAACATGACGAATTATGACACTTTTTGATGAATTAGGCGTTTAGCAGTAGACGTATTTTAGCCCTAATTCCATGGCTGTTTCTTCTGTGTGGCGTGGTTCATTCTTATTGATATTATATTGGGTGACTGGTAATTAGTGACCGATACTTAAGCACATGATTGTACTCATGATAACAAACAACTTTTACTATGGGACCAAACCTGTATTCGCGAAAAAAAGTTAGCTGTCCCATACATGCTTGTTCGCATATCTTGTCAAAATGTATCTTATTTTTTTTTTCGCGATTTCAGGTTTAAAAAAGCATAGGAAAATGAGGGAATTTCAAAGAAAAAAATCTGATTTATCAATGTATTGGATATTGATAAATCAGATTTTTTCTTTGAAATTCCCTCATTTTTCCTATTTTTTTTTAATGTGTAGGTAGTGTAAAATATTGTGCAGTGGTACGGAACCTTTCGTGTGCGAGTCCGACTCGTACTTGCCCGGTTTTTTTTTAATCGCTGATTGCGCCTGTTCTAATTTGTTATAATCAAAGAAATAGAAGTTAAAAGAATGTAAATCAAATAAAATCAACATCAATTAAATAATATCAATGCTTAGTGATGTTTAACTACCTTTGCCAAGGTAGCCCGCGAAGTACAAACTTTCCAAAGTTTTTTGCAATTTTCAGGTCAATTTTAGTCTATGGTATGTGTAAGATTAAGACTGTGGAGTTTTTGTATGTACAGACGCCAGCAGGTCAACCTACCCGAAACTGTCAGATTTTCCCAATCAACCTTGAACCTAATGCTATAGCAATAAAGTCGAAAATCTATTAAAGAAATCTGACAGATTGTAGTAGCTTGATTTGCTGGCGTCTGTACGTAAAAAAAAAACAAACAATCAAACAATTTATTTATTTGCATTCATGGGTTTGCATTAGTGGTACAGAGATGTTTTTATTATTTAAAGTACATAGCTATTATTATTTTTAAGATTAAAACTGTCAGGGTCTCAGGAAACGTTCGTAGGCTCCCAATGCGCGTGCGTTGTTTCAAATAAAGAATATAATCTTGCCGGCGCCGAAGTAGCACATTTACTATGGCCGAATAATCTCGTTTCTCGTTGACGTCACGTTCCCGGTGCGGTGGACCAACAGTCAGAGGGTCTAGAGTTTCGTGCCATTTTTCATATGTATGTAAATGCCTAATTTCTAAAGTTTCGCTTTTATTTTACATTAAGAGGATTGTGAAGTGCCGATACGCGGCGGGAGTTTTGGAGGCAATTACCTACATTTCATACAATTATTTACATAAATATTGTTTCGGGCGATAACGTTTTCACCCCCATAAACCTGTATGAAATGAGACAATTTTGTTCTCAATTCATCCAGTACACCTTAATCTAAGTCTGTTTGTTTGTCTTTTTTAGTAATTCAATTTAATTTAATTAAAAAAAATAAAAACGCTCGAGGAAGGTTTTGTGTCAAAAATATAGATTTTTAGGTGCTAATAACTTATATTGTATGCAATATTTCTTTATAATAAAAACGTACGGACCTAGTTTTTCATTATACCTACAACATTTCCAAAAAATATGAAAATTAGACTGTGTTTACGGGGAGAAAAACGTTATCTCTTTTTGTATGAAAAGTTACAGCTTCACAATCCTCTTAATAGCAAAAAAAAAAAAAGAAATTGTAGATGCAGCGTAAAATACTGAATAACCAGTAGACACTTTTATTGTTGGACGTCAATTTGATGTATGATTCGACTTTATAGCTACAGTATTTTTATCGCACGAATCGACACGCCCTTTACTCCAAGTGTTCAAACACGCTGTTAATGTGTGCGTGAAGACGAGTACCTTCAGCACATAACACACACACGCACACACATTCACTCGCTTACACACACTTAGACACTTGGTAACCGCAAGTAAAGCGCGCGTCGCTTCATGCGATATAAATACTATAGTAAAATCTGATCGGGCTTCTAGAGTTTACAATCATCATCATCATCATCGTCGTCGTCGTCCTCTTCGCGTTGCTTCTCAAATTGCAAGAGCAAGCGGAAGCAAGTAACTTTCTGGCCCATGTACGTAAAGTAAACATAAGCGTCGAATGTACCGTATAAACCCGTCTCTTTAAACTGCTGATAGTCTATGACAAAGTCATTGACGATGAATTCTCCCTGAAAAATAAATTGTACCATATTTTAGTAGCTAAGCTGTGTAAATTTTGTGTGGTTGAATTTTATGTGATTATTTGTTAAAAGGTCCTAAATAAATTTTAGGTGCTAAGAAATTTGAACTTTGTCATGTATGATATTACGGATAAATTTCACCAATGTAACTGAACGCTATCAGCACGTCTAGCGTCTGAACCGTGTTCAAAAGCTGTAAGGCCTGCATTCCTCCTGCGCTGATGTCAGCCGCGCGTACCATACATTGTGTTCTATATAGCACCCGTACTGCGACACTAAGGCTTGAATTCCTCCTACGCTGATGTCAGTCGCGTACGGTCGGTCGCGATCGTCAGCGAGAAATAAATAATAAAATACCGTACACTTGCGATACCGGCCGCTCTACGGTACAATATACATAGCTACTGTTACGAACGCGTGGCATTCAGCTTATCATCGATAATAGACTGAGGGCGTTTGCACAATTCCATGCTCGCTAGTCGGCTGACGTACGCGGCGCTGACGAGCGAGACCGAAGCGCGCGATTCGCGCCGCTGACGTTAGCACCGCAGTGTGGTGATATACTACAGAACACAATGGCCTTGCGTCAGTGGCGCGTAGGTTGCTAGTCTTAAGTCTGCTACGCGCCGCGTATCGTGCGCATCGGTCTCGCTCGTCAGCGCCGCGTCGGTCGACTGGCCAGCATGGAATTGTGCGAGCGCCGTCTTTTATCGATGGATATCATACCGTAGAGCGGTCTGTGTCGCAAATATGGTATTTTATTATTTATTTAGCGTTGACGTACGCGACCAACCGCACGCGACCGACCGTACGTGACCGACATCAGCGTAGGAGGAATTCCGGCCTTAGTGTTATCATTGTTGTGGAATATTGACACTGACAGCTCGTGAATGCCATTTAGAATTTAGATATGCCGCATAATCATCATCTACAGGTTGTAACAGAAAGGTGTGGTCAAATTCAAGGGTATGGTACAGACCATCAACTAACTTTGTAGTAGTTGGGATGAATTTATCCCAAGAACAAACTTAACATTGTAGTTGAAAAACATGTTCTCCCATTCATTCCAACTTCCATAGTTAAAAAGGATCCAACCCACATTAGGTGTAATGTGGGTTGGATCCTTTTCGTTTAACTATGGACAAATGTAAGTTTGTATGCACAATGTTGAGAGATTTACCATGTTAATATAAGACCATAGACTTCTTATAGGTTTTCCTGTAATCTATAGCTGTAGAATTATTTTCTGTATATTCATATCACACGGTACAGTTTGCAACTTTTTTTAATTTTCTTATTTGCCCCCAAAATTGCCCCCATATTCAAAATTCATTAAGTCACATTACACGTCCGTGTTTGGCTCACAGAAATTCATACGTATACCAAATTTCAACTTAATCGGTCCATTAGATTCGGAGCAAATTGGCTGTGACAGACGGACAGACAGACATACATACAGACAGGCACATGAGTGATCCTATAAGGGTTCCGTTTTTCCTTTTGAGGTACGAAACCCTAAAAATATCAGCTGTCTTGTACAAAGCTTCAATAACTACTCGACCCAAATGTTCAGTTTGATGGTCAGTAACTCTGTATCACACCCTTACATTTGGCCAAATAATCAGCCGTTCCATACATTTGTGTCGACTAGGTATTGAGGTTTTCTATGAGACAGTTGATATCTTTTTCGCGATTATGTTGTTGGTCTCATGAAGAAAGTTGGTCAGTGAAATGGTCTGTAACACACCCATAAAGACCACATCTTCCTGGTACACCCTTTATAGATAGATTATTATTATTACCTCGGGTATAGGGCATTCTGGAGGATCGATGTTTGCCTTTGCGAGGATTTGTCGCCAGTTGTTACCAAGATATTTTTTGGCCCAGTTACAGAGACTCTCATCAGTCAACTGCTGATAAAATTTGAAGCCGCCGTCCACCTCCTTGTATGCAATCATATGGACCTGAAATCGTTTAAAACCATTTTATTTTAACGAATCACTAATTGCGATGTAATTCTTACCAAATGATTATCCCATATTGCCACGAACTCTATACCCATAAGAATTTCATATCATGGATATAGGATAGTAGCTAGTCAGCAAAGTGTAGAGGTCCTAGATTGAAGCCACTATCAAACACTTCACTTTTTGTTCAGTTTTGCCTGTCAAAGTGAAACGTCTGAACACAAAATGAATCGATCCAACGATGATGATTGTTGACTTTCCGCACTCGCCATCTTTCACTTACCTACCGAATTATCGAAAATTCAATGAAAGTAGCTGATGAAAGCAGATGATGAAATACCTATACAACGTATTTTTTTTTTTTAATATCATAACTTTAGAGTATTAATGATACCATCATTTTGAAGAACTTTACTATGGGACCAAACCTGAAGTCGCAAAAAAAATCAGCAGTTCCCTACATTTTGACGAGTTTTGCGAACATAAATGTATGGGACAGCAGATTTTTTTTCGCGATTTCAGGTGTGGTCCCATAGTAAAAGTTGTTCAAAATGATGGTCTCATTAATACCCTAGAGTTTTGGTATATCAAAAAAAAAACACGTTGTATTATAAATGTCTGTGTAGTGTGAACGTGGAATTAACTATGACTTATCCAAATTGAATGTTCAAAAACTAGGCGGCTGTTACATTTTCTTTTGTGCTAAATTCTACTTCATAATACTGCCCCAGGTCTGTCTCTGGCTTAAAACTTACGCCGTACGTGTAATCGAGTTCTCTGTCCAAGTCAGCATAAAAGCTGAAAGCATCGTGGGTTCGGTTGATCTTCTTCCGAGTAACCCCTATGTGTACCTCATACTGCTCCGGATTTTGGCACTGCAGCATGTTTAGCACTGACCATCGTCCTTTGCCCTAGAAGTAAAAAAAAAGAAAAATTATATTAGAAAAAAAAAAGACATTTTTATTCACACATTTGGGCCCACTAGCAACACAAATCACTAATAGCAGATTGTTAGCCAAAGGGATAAAGTAGTGTCTTAGGGCGTTTGTGCACCGGCAGTCCGATTTTTTACGGTCCGATATGGCACGCCATAAATGTATATACTAGTTTGTGCACTATACGTAATTTCACCGTCCCACATTTTACTTTTCCCCATTCCGAGCCGTACTCATCGTTCCTTGCGTAATTACACGTGCGTGGCGTGTAGTTTCAAAGAGAGCTACCCTGAACTGCGCTGCACCGATCCGAGTAAAGACAGACAAGTGCACAAGCCAATCATCCTTTCATGCCACATCGGAAAAAATCGGACTGCCGGACAGTAAAATTCGTTGTAGTGCACAAACGCCCTTATGTCACAATATTAAATCCGGAGCGTAATGATGGATTCTAGTGCCCAAGCAAGCGCAACGAGGGAGTTCAGACTAGAATCCAGAATGTAACGAGGGATTCAAGCACGCCCAAGACGAAGACAACCTTTATTCTCGAGGAGAAAAAAAAAATAATTCAATACGCGATCTTTTTTTGTTGTGAGTTGTTTCATTTTTTTTTTTTTGGATGACCAGCGGGTTATAATGAAATTCAGAACATAATTGACATTATCGAGCAGGTGCTGTGGAAATACATTTAGTGAGCTATTTTGAAAAACAGTTCTGATTCCCCAATCGTGTCAAGTTGACAGAGACAATGGTTTAAATACGTTGAGCGCTAAATAAATTTAGTGATTCAAAATCAAAATCAAAAGTCATTTATTCAAACTAGGCTGAGAATCAGCACTTTTTGAACGTCAAAATTACATAAGACAGTCCGCCAAAACGGCCGCCCTTCACCACTTCCTAGTGCTTTAGCTGGGGAGAAGAAGTTGCGCAACAAACTCCCCAGCAGCACAGCTGTCTATTCAGTTAAAAAAATTGAATCTATATAACACTGCGCATAATAATTTAGGTACATTACGCAACACAAAACATTAAATTAAATTATTTGCTATAAAGATCAGCCATTATAATCCCCGAGCCATATTTGAGGGAAGGAGACAACCCGACCCCCGACGCTACCGCAAGCAGTGACATCTAAGGGAGCATGACGAACTTGCTGCTGGTTGCTCAGGCAAGAAAACTATGATCAATTGTCGAGGTCACTAGCTAACCACATATTGCAATAACACTCATAAAAAAAAATAAACATTGAAATGAGTAGATTATGTCAATAAAAAATAAAATTAAAATAAATTGACCTTGATAGTCAAAGAAAATAAATAATTATATGAACTCATATAACCTGTCAGTAGATACATGTTGTACAAGGCCCAACGTATGGAAGCCGAAACTATTTAATTTATACATGAAAAAAAAAAACATACCACAATCTCTTCATTTCCATAACCTTTTACCAACAAACTAGTACAGCTTACAAAAAACAACACAGTCCACATTTTTGACTTGCTAACTGAACCTAAGATACAGGGTAACGAAGCTTGTTTGTGCAGCGTTAAATAAAGCCTAGATATCACATGTCAATGGACCATAATGATTGTATCTTTAGCTCGCAACGTGTTTGAAATTATTTAGATCTTTTGATAGTTAACTATTGTTCATCTGTACACGATTAATCGATGATAAATTGTTTATTGAAGCAATGCACATATTTATGTGGAAATATACTGCAACGATGTACTTGCCAGTCTATCTGTGGCTATGACTATCAGTGGCGTGCACAGAGTTTTTAGACAGGGTAGGCAGAAAATTTTAAAAGCCAAAATACTTACTGCATGTTGGTTTTGGTTCGTCGTCTTGTCGATTAAATAATGACGTAGGTAATAGCCACCTCAAATATCCATACATTGACTGATTTTATAGACATATCAATTTACGGATATTCAAAGTGGCCTTTCGGCGCGTTATGTTCAGTATTTGTAAAATTATGTAATAGCAGTGAAATGATGGTGGTGTGAGTATAGGGTACGGACGAATCTATAAAGGCTCCTTCAAACAGGCGCGACTTGCATCGCGTGTCACGTCTGTTTGCAAGAGCTTTAAAGTTATTTTAAGATTTTTTTATTTGTATATTAAATCTACACGTCTATCTTTCTGTAAGAATATCTGCAATATGGAATCGTAATAGTTGGGAAGGCGTTTCATTTCCGTAAGAAGTTTTCTTTTCTATTGAAATCATGGAAAGATCTGTAAGACGTTTCTGGCCTTGTGTATTTCTTAAGTAGGTGTGTATACGTTTTAGTGACGAGAATGACCTTTCAGTAGAAGGGTGAATATTTGACCTTTTAACCGCCCGTCATTACCTTCCGCCAAAAGTTGATGAAGGAGAATATATTTAATGAAATATTTCAGCAATTCCTGATTCTGGTCCTTAAGCAGATTCTGGGAATTGATGAAATATTTCATTAACGATATTCTCCTTCATCAACTTTTGGCGGAAGGTAATGACGGCGGTTAAAAGGTCAAATATTCACCCAGAAGCACAAGAGATCATAATAATAGGTTGGGGAAAAAGTTTCTTCGCATTTTTTAAGAAAATTCAAAACATTTTTTAATATAGTTTATTTACATTTAACTAAAGTATGTAGGTACCATTTTGTTCGATAACTTTTTGCCATCTTGTAGGTAGGGACATGATCCCATTGCTATAGAAATTTTGGGACTTCTGGTCAAAATACCGCGACAAGTGGTTTTGGCAGTCCTCTCGTGATGTTAACCTGACACTGCCTAAAGAATTCTGAAGAGACCGAAACAGGTGGAAATCTGAAGGTGCAAGGTCAGGACTATACGGCGGATGCATTAACACCTCCCAGCCAAACTCTCTTTATTTTTGCTGAGTGGCTAAAGATGTGTGAGGTCTAGCGTTATCATGATGAAAAACCACACCCCTTCTGTTGATTAATTCCGGCCGCTTTCTCTCAACTTCTTGCTTTAATCTCATCAGTTGTTCGCAGTAGAGTTCAGAATCGATGGTCCTGCCTGGTGGTAACAGCTCATAATGAATAATGCCCTTCCAATCCCACCACACACACAGCATCACCTTGTTGCGAGTTAACCCGGGTTTCACCACAGTCTGTGAAGCCTGACCGGCCTTTGACCACGACCTTTTTCGCACGTTCTTGTCATACGTGATCCACTTTTCATCACCAGTTTATCAGCTTCTTCAAAAATGGTTCGGTTTCATTACGTCGTAATAAAGAATCACAAATGAGTACACGGTTCATTAGGTTTCTTTCAGTGAGCTCGTGAGGTACCCAAATGTCGAGCTTTTTTGTGTACCCAGTTTTTTTCAAATGTGCCAAACTGTTTTGTGGTCAATTTCCAGTTCTTCAGCTACGTCGTAACTACTGATATGCCGATCTTGCTCCACTTTTTCAAAAATGGCATCCATTTTATCCGTAATAGGGCGACCAGAGCGACGTGCATTTTTGACATCAAAATTTCCGGATTGAAAACGCTTAGACCAAATTTGTGCTACTCTCACAGACACTACACTAGGTCCATAAACATCGCAAATTTGTTTCGCGGCCTGCGTTGCATTTTTACCTTTTTTGTAGTAAAATTTTAAAATCTATCGAATTTCTTCATTAGATTCACTCATCTTGACGGTACGAAAAACAAATGAAAATCACACATTTTCCTAATTTGAATTTGGAATTATGTTCTTTAAAATTTAAACTTTCAATGATACCAAAACCAGCCAGATACAAATAGAAAGAGATTTTATTACAAGTTCATACATACTATAATGCGAAAAGACTTTTTTCCCCAACCTAATATTAACTATTTGATTGAAAGTCTATTATGATTTCAAAGCGCTAGGATAGTCCGCGAAATTCAAGTTTTCTTACGTTTTTTTGCAATTTTACCATATAGTCATATAAGTCCGTATTAGGTTGTATGTTGATTAAAATATGATTCGCGATCGTAACAAATACGTATTTACAGAATTATAATCATTAGAATCAGTAATATAACTCTAAGTTGTAGAACTCGGAAGTATTAATCCTCAAATGTCAATATTTCATATTCATAGGTTGACTATTATGAAGAAATTAGTCAGTTCACATTTCAAGTTTAGTTTTCCTAATTACTATGTGTAATCCAATACAGTTCGAAAAAAAAATCAATGGTAAAATTTTTGCGTCTCATCGCATTAATTCATTAATAAGGGACATAAACATATGATTTTTGGTATTTTCAACCTCTAATAGTAGTCGGGGGTTAATTGTAGACTTTCGTTGTAATGTGTAAAAAAGGTTCTGTTATTTCCCATAAGAAAGCAGTTTTTTTTTCTGGTCGGTTCTTGTTGGTACGAAATGAATAATGTCCTTTATGCAACATAAAAATTTACTTAAAAAAAAGTAAAAACTGACTTAGAAAACCTAAAACGAATAAAATAACTTTCATTAAAAAAAAATTCGGTGCCAAGCTGATGTGCATTGGAGGATTTAAAACACCGACTTCAGAAGCTGTTAATTTTTTTTATGAAAGTTATTTTATTCTTAGGTTTTAAGTCGGTTTTTACTTTTTTGAAAGTAAATTAATTTTTCATTTTTAATTTAATATAAAATTACATAAGCTCAAGAGAAATGAAAAGACGAATCATCAAAATCCGCTTAGAAATGCCAGAGATACAGTACATTTATGCATATAACTTCGTATATAATAATAATTACCTAATGTATTAGGTTTAAGTAATTATTAAAAAATAATTACTTAAACCTTCCTGAAAGTATGTAGATTACGATAGTGAAAGAATCATCAAAATTGGTTTATTAGTTTTTGAGAAAATTGCGGACATACATACGTACGGGTCGAATACAGAACTTCCTTTTTTGAATTTGGTTAGTAAAAATATTAGCTTTCTGCACTCCTTCTCCATATAAACTTTAACTGTGCCTTTCATACTTCTCCGCGTAATTTAAAAAGGGATACAAAATTTTTGATTAAAATCACTTGAGTTCAAATTACCCTACTGAATGACTATTTCATAAAACCATGACATTTGGGGCCAATTCTAAGAGAGTTGGATTGATGATTCTAAGTTGTGATTATATTTCTGTAAATTTACCTTTTTTACGGTCGCGAATCGTATTGTGATCAACATTTATGGTACATCTGAATTTGAAGCATTTACCTATTCCACGAAGTAGTTGTTCTGTGATGTTTATTCAGTATTAAATTATTAGTTCCAATAAATAACAGATAAATACTTATTAACCCTTCATGATAAATTTGATGCATAATAAACAGCTATGGTAAACAGTGCTTAATTAGAATTGGTTAGAATAAATAATATGTGTTATGTCGACTGGTAATATAGATCGACTGTCTCGACCGACTGCGACTGCCTCGTTGGCCTACTGGTCGCCAGTGCTACTACTGAGCCTGAGCTCCTAGGTTCGATTCCCAGGTCGGGTAGTGTTATTGGGTTTTTTATTTGAAATTTGTCAGTAGCAGTCCGGAGCCTGGATTTGTGCCCGGTAGATGGCAGTAGCATCGCCCGCTATTACATGGGACTTGAACATAACTTGCGAAGTGTGGGTGAACTATAGGCTCACCTTATCCCTTAGGGGGTTACAGGCGTGATGATATGTAATGTGTTAGCCTTATTATAGATGGTCATAGTAAAACTAGTTCAAGTTACCCAATCCACTTTAGCCACCCAAACCCATAGCCCAATATGTTTTATTTCCACTTTCTGAAA